>JARFIW010001480.1:14607758-15217887 GCA_036346225.1 Platerodrilus igneus | reverse complement strand
TTATGTAGGTTTCTCTATTCTAGATATTTCAAAACCTATTTATATGAATTTCACTATAGTTATATAAAATCGCAATTTGCTAACAAAGCAAAGTTACTGTATACAGATACGGATAGTTTGATATACGAGTTTAGCGTTGAAGATATTTACTCTTATATCAAACAAGATATTCATAGATTTGATACTTCCGATTACGATCCTCATAACAAATATCATATTCCATTATCAAATAAAAAAGTTCCTGGTATTATGAAAGATGAAAACAATGGTGATATCATGCTAGAGTTTGTAGGGCTTAGATCTAAAATGTACACTTACAGAGTTCAGGATAGGATAATAAAAAAGTCAAAGGGATCTTCCTTAGCAAGTATTAAGCAAATTTCTTTTGATGATTATAAGAATGCTTTGTTTTATAACCAGTCTGTACAGAAACAACAATGTTTAATTAGATCAGTCAAACATGATGTCTTTACTATTAAACAAAACAAAATTGTTCTTAATCCAAGTGATGATAAAAGAATTCTTAGTACCTCAACCACTGATACTAAACCTTGGGGGTATAACTATACACTCAGAAATGACTTGTGAAGCTTCAACCGCTGGCTCAAATAAAGAATGCAATTTATTTTATCTCGATTAACATATAATTTTTTTAGTTATAAAACTTCAGTGTTATGTTTATACCTGCACAAGTACACCGTTTTTTTTTTATGTATCTAAAAATAGGATACCTTTCAATCTGCCTGAGTTTGAACTATATTAGTATAAATGTATTGTAGAGAAAAATAGTAGTAATAACCGTTCTGTTTTTAAAAAATCCAGTTTCTTAATAACATACCAGTTAGTTTATTTTGAGAAATGTATAATATGTGAAAGATATTGTAAAAAGCATGTAAAAAATATTAATAAATAGACTGTGATTGCTAAATGATTTATTGTTTTTTTCATAATTTGTAAAGGTACAGTAATAATAATAATAAAGTAATTATAATATTCTTATGCTGTTTGAGAGTGGATTGTATTTGACTATCTTATCATGAAGTATAAGGCAATGACAAGATGTATTTGGCAAAACGTTTCTGCTAGTTTCAAATTCTAATCTAATATCGACAGTACCAGATTTTAACGTTTCATTTTGTCTAGAACAATCTATGACTACTAATGGTGCAATACTTCGTAAATCTTCAGGATTAAAAAGTGGTTCATTTTCCTTTTCGTAGTATGATTGCTGAAACTGAGCATACATCTCATATAACAACGCAGTCTGTTTATTCTCGAACTTCAAATTTAAGTTATCGTACGGGAAAATTTCTGAATTTAAATATAGTTTCATGTTGGTTAAATAGCAATGATCAAAACGACTGTAGTTGCTCATGTATCTATTTTTTCGGTTGGTTTGGAAACCGACAATCACAAATCTTGGTTTTTCTAATTGTGTTGTTGTTTTAATGTTCCATGTATGACGTTGCGTTTCTTGTAGAAGTTGATATTCATGCAACTCCCATCCTCTAAACGGAATATGCAAATCCTGATTTTGTGCAACGCATTCTATTAAATTAATTCGTTGAGTATCATCAACGACTACATGCGGCATTTTCCATAAAACTTTGTTTAAAACAACTTTTATTTCTTCATCGGGTGTAGGATTAATTATAGCATTAGTATCAAAACTGGAACGTAGTAAAACTAACTCATGACGTATGTTTAAAATAATTTTTAAAATCTTCGCATAATCCGAGAACCATTGAAAGGTTTATTGCAACATTAAAATTCCCATTGGCATCAACTATTTGCGAATCATCCATAGGAGACCACCCAGCGTTTTGTAAATGTTTACTTTGATTGCTATTATATGAAACATATCCCTTCATTATAGACGTTAATCCAGGATTCCGAACACGATCTACAATGATACCTCCAATCTCATATCTAATTTCATCAAAAGCAGCAAAATTCCATTATTTACAAACTTTGCTGTCTGAGACGGCGTTCCATCTGTTCTAATTAATTTGCCTTCTATGTACAGCATGCTCTTCGATGGTAAGGTGTATACATCTTGTTGCTGTATAGGGATTCGAATTTCATCATTATTGTTTAAAGATGTGTTAGCATAAGGTTGATGAGTATGTTTTCAATATTAACAATTGCATTATCGAAGTAAACTTTTCACGCACGTTCAGTATTTCACTATTCATTCTACTTTTTTAATTAAATAAATGCAGTCCTAACGATTGTAGAAACTGCCGGTTTTGTGTTGTTAGCGGTTTTGAAACAATCAATCGAGTGTCGATTGCTTTGAAATTTCCAGCATTTATAGCAATTCTTGACATGTTGCGTGCATTATACTTAATACCCATGGCTATTGCAGATTTTTTTTAAATGCAACCTTACAGTTAGCAGTTCTCCTCTGAAATTAACTAAATTTCCATCTTGATCTAACACTTTAACTATTATTTCATTTATTATACGTGACTTGATTGGTAGATATATAATCGTAGGTGGGCACTCCACAATTTTAAAACCTGCAGGTACTTGCGGAAAAAATTCGTGTATTACATGGGCTGGTTTACTATTTAAATAGGATCCGCTTGCAATATTACAATCGATTAAAACTGCATTCACTTTACAAATGTTGATTGCGTAGTCTGCTTGATGCGTGACAAATGCTAGCAATTTTGTGGATTGAAACCAAGTAGAGAACCAATTGAATCCTTTTGGTAAAATCCACATCTAGACTACATTTAATACTACATTTAAGTGTATTATTGTCAGCTGTAATTTCTATATACACTGGAGTCTTTCTAGCGCTTCGTGATTGTTCCATACGACCACGCCATCTTTTATCACCTAAAGCTTTTGAAGATATTTATTAATTTCTCTAATCTCATAAGCACCTTCAGGTATTTCTATGAATTCTCCGTTAGATCCATAATAAAATTTATTATTTATTCCTTTTCTATGTTTGGAATTGTGTTATAAGACTCAAAATTTGTTAATCCTAATACGTACTCCGAATCATTATCCAAGTTTATAGGCGGATTAAAATTGCTTGTTAAAACTGAAGTGTTTCCCGTTAGAGTAAAAGTGTACGACATAACGACTTCGTACGCAGTTCTATGCGCTACTTAGAAATTGTAAGCATAAATGACCGCAAAACACAGTACCGTACGATTGTTCTTGGTTAATGTTATAAAGAATTCTACATTTACCCCCGCTATTCAAATAACTTATCAACTCTGTTGGCGGTCGCAGGTTTCCGTAGCTGTCATAGTAAATAGCGCTACTACCGTACTTTTTGTAAGAGGTCCAATGCGTGCCTAAACCTTCTATTCCATCTAAATTAATTATACCACATTCTTTAAAATTAACTTTCTTGGGAAGATTGTTTCTCATGAACACACCACGGAAATATGGTACTTCTAATTGCTTAACAAACTCTATTAATTCTACATTGCTTAGTGCACGATTAGGTAAAATCAAGTTGCGTTCCTTTGAGGTTTTGCAGGGGCTAAAAAAAGACCAAAACCTTTTTTATAAGGTTTGATGTACATGCCGTTTCCGACTGCAATGTCCTCCATTGCCTTGTTATGACGCTGTTTTTCCGCTAGTTGTTCCTTAGCTATTTTAGTATCTGAAACTGCTTTTGCAACAGCAGCTGCACCTCCAGTAAGAGTACCAAGAGCGCTTAGGCCTGCAAAATTGGTATTAGTGGTAGAAAACCTCCTGTTTTAGGAATTGATATAATACGAGCTGATTTAATATGCTTCTTTTGTTTTGCTGTAGTGGCTGCCTTAATTGCTATGTTGATTGCATCCATAACATTAGATCCTTTAGACTTTTTTAAAGCTGCACGTGCTTGTTTGATAATACTTTTAATACCTAGCGTACTTCTTATTTTACGTTTCTTTATCAGTTTTCTTATTTTATTGATATTTTTTGTTCTCAGTGATGCACAGGCACCCATACCAAGTTTTACTTTAGCTTTCATTGCGGTAGCTACTCCAAATGCTGCTACTTTTTCACCTAAAGACGAGTCACCAGAATTTAGTCTTTCTGTAGCTAACTGAGCTAACTTCGAATCTGCTTGATGGCGTTTAGATAGATCCTTTTCTTTGGAGTATGCAATATCGTGCTCCTTACAAGCCTCGTCTAACTTGTTTATTCCTTGTCTCCTCGAGCTAACCGTTCGATTAGTTTTGTACCCGGACCGCAAAATTTGTAACCCGGAATATGCGCTTCGAATGGTAAATTGTTAATTACAGTATTTAATAGTCCGTTCCCAGTAGTTTTAGAATTATTATATGTAATCATTAGAGGACAACTATCCTCTCAAGCTGTGCAGCAAATAAATAAAATATTATGAATTAATGATTCTATATATACTAGCCGTTTCTTATATATATATATATATATATATATATATATATATAATTCTACTTTTTTACAAATCGAATTTAGTACTTGCAAACATGCATGTTGTGAAACAATCAACACCTTTAACCATAAACAATAATGACATTGGTGCGCAATCTTTAGTTAAAAAGAAAAAACATAGCGTTCTTCTACCTGCATCTATTCGATGTCTAGTTGTTAGTCCTTCAAATTGCGGTAAAACCAACGTTATGATTGGGTTGATAGAACATCCTAATGGTTTAAAGTTTGAAAACGTATATGTTTATTCTAAATCACTTTATCAACCAAAGTATCAATACCTTGAAAGTCTACTGCAACCAATAAAAGGGATCAAATATTATACATTTTCCAGTTCTGATAATATTATATCACCATCTAATGCTCGAAATAATTCTATATTTGTTTTTGATGATGTAGCTTGCGATAAACAAGGTATCATTAGGGAATACTTTAGTATGGGGCGTCATAAACAAGTAGACAGTTTTTACCTTTGTCAAAGTTATACTCGTATACCTAAGCACTTACTACGTGATAATGCTAATCTTTTAGTTTTATTTAAACAAGATGATTTAAACTTAAAACATATATATGACGATCACGTCAATACTGACATGAAGTATGATAAATTCCGTGAAATATGTGCTGCTTGTTGGCGAGACAAATACGGTTTCTTAGTTGTAGACAAAGATAGTGAACCAGATCAAGGAAGGTACCGAATAGGTTTTGATCACTTCATACATATTTAAACCTTGAGAGACGCAAGTATCGTTAGCATCGAAGAATTTTTTATTACAATAAACTTTTACGCAATGAATAAGGAGTCGATAAAACTTAAAAGAATTTTAATTAAGAAAAGAAACATTGTAAAAACAAATTGCGTCAGTTAAAAGATAATGAAGTCGTCCAAGTGGAATCAATATTACCCATAACATCACGATTAGAAACTATTGCTAATAAACTGGATGGAGAAAGTGTGGTAAAGAAAGAAAAATTTAAAGAAGAAGAAGAACTGTCTCATAGCAGTGTAAAAAATTAAACCTACATTGCTAGAAAGGAACGTTGACTATATTGATTCGCCGGTTATTGCACAGCATATACCAAATATAAAAATGATGCCCTAGAGGTAAATGATGATGATGTTGAGAATGAATACGAAGCAGAAATTAATCGAAATGCACAAGAAGCTCAGGAATATATTCAAAGCTTTGTCGATTCACCTGGTATGACACATTATCTCGAACAGCTACATCCGCTACCTCGAGAATATATTTACAATATGTTTAAAGATGTTAAGAACGAATTTGATCATAAATATGGTATTAGGTTTAACCCTGATTCGAATGGTCTTATGATAGGCAATTCGAATTTCGCGTTGGATGATGAAAATGTTCTAATAAATGATTTGAAATATACAGGTACTCCTGGATTATACGAACTACTGTTTAAAAATATCCTGTCGGGTACAGTCAGCAAGATCTAAAGTCGTACCTTGATATTGTGAAAAGAACAAATGCTAATAGAAGATATTATTCTGAAACAGAACAAATTCAGGGTAATACTTCATATAAGTACAAAATATAATATCTACATTAAACATACTTCCCAAACACCCGTAGACCTAGAACATTACCCTATAGAAAGCGTCTTGGAGACGGTATGACAATGGAAGTATCAAATAACGCAATAGATTATTTATATTGGAATGATCCCAATGAACTTGTTGATAGATTACGACTTTTAGTTTCATCACAGACTGCTGGACACACAGGTCACGGCAACGAAATAAATTCGATCATTGAAGAATTGCGTGAGGCAAAAGTAATTAGATGATATGACAATTGACAAATTTGGAAGGCACTTACATAACCGTAAAATAGATATAATTGAACAGGAATATGAAAACAAAAGTGAAGGTTTTGAAACCTTGATTGAGTATAAGTTACATATGCTACATTACACGGTAGTAGCAACGTTTTACTCTAATACATTCCTCGACGGTGATAAGACATTTCTTATTTTCAACATTAAACATAATTATGAATTTCCTTATGAGAAAGCAGTCATTGAGAATATTAAAGGATACCCGCAAGACATTGAAATTCTTATAAACGAAAAAGTTATGTAATTGCACAGTTACAAGGATTTTTGCTTAAACGTATGGATGTAATCAGCTTTCGTGACAGCGGTGCTATCATAAACAATACCACAATGTTTCTTGATTTTATATTAAAAGTTCCTTTCAAAGCAAGTGGAGCCCGCGACATTCAAACATAGAAGTATCTTAAATAATTGTATTTAATAAATCCTGATTAGAAAAAGTATTATGTTAGTTGCTCAATCAAAAGTGAAAGAGGATATAGTAAATGAACTTCATAAACCAGCACGAATAAATTTCAAGAGACGCAAAGTGATAGTAAAGGTTTAAATGACCTTCTTCAGACCGATTTGATTGAAATGCTACCATATTCGCAAACAAACAAAGGATTTAAATACATTTTAGTAGTTACTGATTGTTTCTCCAAATACGTATGGGCTGTACCACTTAAAAGTAAAACGGGTATTGATGTTACTGCTGCAATGAAAACAATTTTAAATAAATTTAAAAATCCTCCAAGAAATTTGCAGTCTGATTTTGGTAAAGAATATTATAACAAACACTTTCAATCCTTAATACGGACATATGGCATAAACCATTATAGTGTTTTTTCTACAAAGAAAGCATGCATTGTGGAACGTGTAATTAGAACTTTAAAGGGAAAAATGTGGCGGTTGTTTAACCTGAACGGTTCTTACAATTGGATAAAAAATTTAAGCGATATTGTGAAACAATACAACAATACAGTTCACAATACTATCGGAGTCAAACCTGTAAAAGTTGATAAATCAATTGAAAAAACTATTCTTAAATCATCATTTACCCACATCAAACTTGCAACCAAAATACCAAAATATTCAATTAAAGACAGTGTGAGGATTAGTAAACACAGGGAAGCATTTACGAAAGGTTACACACCAAACTGGTCAAATGAAATTTTTAAGATTAAAAAGGTAAACGTAACCAATCCGACAACATATATATTAGAAGATCAAGATGAGAAAGAAATCAAAGGTGCATTTTATGAAACGGAGTTGCAAAAGGTTAAACATCCAGGAATTTACCTGGTAGAAAAAGTTCTAAGAAAGAGTGGAAATAAAGTATTTGTAAAATGGTTAGGCTTCTCTAACGTACACAATAGCTGGATCGATAAAAATAATGTTTGCTAGAAGTTGTTATAATAATAGTTAATAAGGCTAACATTGTAAAATTATATTAAAATAAATAATACAAACAAATCTTTCTATTGTTTTTATTATTATAAAGGAATTTTGTAAGGCTAACATTGTAAAATTATATTAAAATAAATAATACAAACAAAATCTTTCTATTGTTTTTATTATTATCAAGCCATTCTTTTAATAAAAGGTATTTTGTTTTGCACATTGCAGATTGTTATTGCTGTGTTTACAACAATGTATGTTATATTTTAAACGATTGTTGATTTTAACTCCGATAGCTTAGGACAACCTAGTGCAAGCATATCAGTTACAAAGTTTTGCATTATATATGTTTCAATCAATTTCTTCTTTTCTAGACCCTTCACAAATACTTCTTCACCGGGTCGGATAATTTGCTTCAAATAAAGCGCTATATATGTTGACACCATTCCAGCCGTTGAAGATTCATCCCAAGAAAGACCATGAATATTCCTTGTCACCCAGTCATTATGTTTTATATGATCTTGACTCAAACAACTAGACTGCATTGGCAGTTTAAAAATTTGATGCCAAACATCACCTAACAACAAGTCCAAAACCGCAATTTCTTTGCACACAAACTCGTTTTTCTTGTATTTAAATCCCTGAATATCGATTATATATATGTTTGTATGTAAATATATGCAGTAAACTTCGACTAATTAAATTAATATTAGGAGCAATCTCCTTATATAGCAGATTACCACCATCTGCGTACTTTGCCAACCCACTTTTCAACCTATCACAAGAGTGAACACATTTTGAATTGAAACCGGCCCATGTGTGTATTTGCAGCCTCTAAACATAAATCAGAATCCACTTTAATTAAACACAATTGACTTGAATGCAATATTTTGCATCTGTCATACTTTATAACTTCTAGCTAGAAAACCAAATTCAAAACATCTACACACATTTTCTCTGCACTTACATTTCTCAATATACGTGTGTGTTTTGAAGTATGTATGTTCCATTGAAAGTAATATAAAGCCGATCCTAATTCAAAACGTGCCTACAAGTATTTTACATTTGAAAAGAATTCAGGTTTTCACATTTTACATTAAAAGTATATAACGCCGATCCTAATTCAAAACGGTGCACGTGTTAAACACAATTGACTTGAATGCGATATTTTTTTTGCATCTGTCATACTTTATAACTTCTAACTAGAAAACCAAATTCAAAACAGCTACACACATTTTCTCTGCACTTACATTTTTCAACATACGTGTGTTACATTGAAAGTAATATAAAGCCGATCTTAATTCAAAACGTGCCCACAAGCATTTTTTACATTGAAAGTATAGAAGAATTCATGTTTTCACAACTATTTTACATTGAAATGTTTTCACGACTATTTTACATTGAAATCATATAGGGCCGATCCTAATTCAAAACGATTCAGCCGTATTCTACACATGGAAAATACGTCTGTCGCGTTTTGAAGTAGGACCGGCCCTACCTCACTACTAATAATGTTGTAGCGTTAACCTTAAGCGGACATTGTAAAATGAAAGAGTTGTCTAACTTTGGCGGTTTTATAGCAAAATACGGCATTAGTGAGGTAAATGGGAAATTTAATTACACATTTCTAAAACTCATAAAATTAGGATTCGAGAGTCGGTGAAATTTGAATTTGATCCTCATCTGCTATTGCTTTTAATTAACTCTAACACTGCTACGGGCACCTAGAACTCTTGCTGTACTCTCTTCTGTCTCAGGGCGTTTGTTTATCTGCTTATAAGGGTTCTTCCTATAACGCAAACAAGATACAATACAGACACATTAACATATATAATGATACCATGTTCATAAATACTACATAATTCCCAGAACATGCAACATTACAAAAATTATTAGCGACTGCAGATAGTAATACTCAAGATTGTAAATAAATGCTCCAGGTTCACTCACCCTAGGTCTATCTCATTTGGTCGGCTGAATACCTGCGACGAGATAGGTTTTGGGCCTTTGGGAGCTTCCATCAAGTATATTTTAATTTATACAGAAATTACAATGATTTCAACAAATGGTTACGTTATGTTCATTAACGTTTAAAAATAAAAATAATCAAACTTATTTTCACTAATTGATTAATTAAAACTATATGAGTAGCTTAAACCGCCAACAATGTTAAAGTTATGAAGCTCGAGACTGACTGGCCATCTTGGGCTCCTGAGGGTATTTATGCTATCCCTGCTCTTACATCACTTTGTGGGAAAAGCAGATCTCTTGTATGCTATTTCTTGATACAATACAAAGTATTACATTTTAATAATCTTAATTCTAATAATTGCTGTCTTATTGTATACTGTGACCTGCAGCTGCAGTGTCATATTACGTCTGGAATACAAAGCAACTGTTTCCGTTCTCATGTCTGATTTGTGAACTTTCATTAACCTTTTATTATGTCCTTCAATTATACAATGTAACAATAATTCTTAAGTCTCAATAATTTCATTTAAATAAACATATATATTGATTTGGGCGATATGTAACTGGTGGACTGCTACACCCCCCTTTTTTTATTTTACCCTATTTTTTTGACAAAACAAATATAAAATGAACATGACTTACAGACTAACCTAAAAACTATACCTCACCTTCCCCAACACTACCCCGAGTATGGTGGGACGCACGGTTTTAAATTAACAACGTTATGGACCCCATTGGTGTATCATCTAAATCATTTTGAAGTTCATATAAATTCGGCCCTTTCTTTGCCACAACAGTAGCGGGCCTTGTATACAGTAAGCCATACTTTTTTTATCTCTCTATCCGCGCTGGAGGACTATCGGTGTACACGTACTCAGACGCGATCACCCGGTTCAAATTGCACGATTCTTTTATTATTTACCCTGTCGTCGCATAACTTACGCTTCTCGGACTTTGACTTCAACCTGTCATGAGCTATAGCCAGCATTTCTGTCCGCCCCGGCGATGGAACGGACCCGAACTAAAACGGAACGCTCTTCGTCAACGGGTTGCTGTGAGTAACCCCATAATGGAGTTCGTGGGGACTGAACCATGTTGAACCGTGTATTGCCCTATTTAAATATAGTACCACCTTATCAACAACTACGCCCACTTACTGTGCATCTCGTGACACAGGGAGCGCAGCAATCTGCCTATCTCCTTGTTCGCTCTCTCCGTCATGTTACCTTGTGGCATCAGCCAGTACACTGTGATACTCACCCCTGCATTTTACTAAATCCTTCGCCTGCTGGCACAATTCGCACCCGGCTAGTGTTTTTCTCACCACATGCCTCATGCGTGGGAAATAATAGTCACTACTTAACATACTAATACACTTCTCGGCCCCGAAATGCCTATTGTTCTCGTGCTCCTGCAATAAGAAATTGACGTGTGCTTCCAGTATACATAATTTGAAGCTTGGCGAGTTTTCGTGCCCTCGTTTAAACAACAATCCTTCATGTAACAGATACCAATCAGAGTATTGCTTCCGGATGCCCCTTTTCAATAACGCGCTAATAACCTTTTTACACGCAGCATCCTTTTGCTTTTCAGCAATATTCCGCCTATTCTTTCGCACTTTTTTATATAACACCGATTGTACAATATTTATCCCCGCCGACACGCTTGAAAGGTATGGGGTTTTGGTCCCGTTCTCTGTAGGGTAGCGCGAGAGCGCGTCTGCCACAACATTTTCCCTATCTCGACAGTACTCTACGTTAATAACATATTCTGAAGATACAGAATCCATCGACTTAGTCGCGTATTCAGCAGCTTACACGACATGAGAAACGACAGAAATTTATAGTCAGTAATCACGGTAAGCTCCCGCTCCAGTATAAAAACACGCCACTGCCGCTGACGATGCAACACGGCTAAAGCCTCTTTTTCCGTAACCCAGCACCGTATTTCGGGACCACGCAACGTCCGGCTAGCGAAGGTAGTAATCTACTTGTCACCGGTAGTACTTTTTTTTTAAAAATACCCCCAACACCTTCATTTGAAACATCCGTTTGAATGAAAAATGATCGAGTGGGGTGTGGATGTTTAAGCAGAACTACAGACAAAAACGTCTTTTTCATTGCAGCAAACGCCTCTTGCTGCTCACCCCTCTATACCCACTTCGACTCCTTCCTCAACAACTTCAACAATGGGATGATCAATTCCGAAAATGAACCTACAGTTATAATTGACCATACCTAAAAACCCACGCAAGTGACGCCTGTAAACTGGACTCGGAAATTCATTAATGGCAGCCATACGTGAGGGATCGACCTCCACTCCTGTATGTTACTCAAGGTCCCAAAAAAACACCCTTTTTCTGGCGAACTTTAATTTCTTCACTTTTATTGTAATACTCGCGTCCCTTAATTTCCCGAATATAATTTTAAAATGACCCAGGTGTTCCTACGAGTCCTTAGAAAAAATCAGGAAGTCGTCAATATAGTGGATTACAAATGATTCCACCTCCGGACCCAATATTCTATTTAATCCCCTGATAAATGACCCCACTGTGGTGCTCAGTTCAAATGTTAAAACTTTGAACACATACATGTTACCCTCATACATGAACCCCGTAAACTGTTGATGCTCGGCCTTGATACCTATCTGCTAATAGCTTGCCGTAAGGTTCACCGTACTAAGACACTGGCCTTCACTAAAATTGTACCATATCTCCGCCGGATTATGCAGCATTACCCTGTCCTGAACCATTCTCTAATTTAGCAATCGAGCGTCTAGAGATACCCTTATACTCCCATCTTTCTTTTTAACAACTACCAATAGGCTTATGTAATCCGTTTGTCGAGATTCTACAATATCCCACGCGATCATTTCTTCAATTTGACGTTTTACTCCTTCCTTGTAGGAATACGGAATAAGATATGATTTTACCATAAACGGCGCATAATCCCGCAACTCTATCTCGTAATGATACATTTTTGTACGACCAGGTTGGTTCGAGAAAATATCCCTAAATAGCAAAAACAACTCATTTAGCTTATTTTTCTCCCTCTTCGAAAAAACTTCCGCTTGCTTTGCAGTCCGAAAGCGCGTATAATTTTACCTATCTTTTCAACTGACGTTGTGGAGGATTTTCCTCACATACCTCACAAATTGTCAAGTGTACCCTAGGATGGGGCTCCATATAAAATTTTATTATTTGTTTTGATCCGTAAAATACGCCAGACATACAGCTATTCGGAAAGTCTATGTTGATATGGTGATCAACAAGGAAATCGCAGCCTAAGATAATATCCCGGACTAACCCCGGTACATGGGTATGCTACCTCAAATCCGAGATTTAAATAGACCTGTTCAGTTACTGTGCAATTTTTTTTCCAATTGCGTCCATTAGGGTCATTGCCGTAAACGGCAGGCGTGGAATGTCAGGGTTGACCTGCACAATTTTGGATAAGAAGTCCTTTTATACACAAGTAACCTGACTGCCTGAATCAGCTAAACCCTTAACTACAAACGTTTCTATATTCAACTTCACGGTTGGAAATTGTATCATCGGTTTGGTCTCATTTTCCTTCTCTAATAATAGATCCTGTCCATCCGTATTAAACAGCGTCGCCACCGTAGACGACGATGCTTCACCATTTCGGCTTGTAGATGCCCGAGAGCTTTAAGCTCTCGTCTCCTCACTATTTCACTGCTTGTTATCAATCCAATCACCAGCTACCCCGTCGGGATGATACGTCCTCGTTCTGCCATTAGCGCAGCCGCCCATCACTTGGTTCGGATTATGACTTTTCTCACACCAATTCGGTTCTGACCCCCTCTAGAATTTTCCTGTGTGGTATCTACGTCTCTTAAATATTTCTCGATTTCATCAATGTTACGCAAAACGCAATTTATAATCCCGCGTTGAATGTCTCCTGGAAAGTAACCTTTAAGCATTGACATTAGCTCAGTTTCTTGCAACCGCTGCGTAATAAAACTTGCTTCTCGAACGAGCCTTAAAAAGTAATCCGCTCGCGATCCTTTTTCATATGAACCAAATTTAATTTTATAAAACAGTTCCCGCTCTTTGTCAACCCCCAATAGCGATCTAAAATAGGTCTTTAAATTCTTTGTAATTATTGACCCTTTCATGCTTCCGTAATACCCAATCCTGGTTCGAGCCGCGTAAGCTGTTTACCATCAGCGAAATTTTCCAGTGCTCCAGTACATCAGCTTCGAGAAAAATGTTTTCAAGTTTTTTTTTAAAAATGAGAGGATGGAATGAGCCATCTTGTGCAAAATATAGGTTCGGCCCATCTAGGCCCTTCCACAATGCCACATAGTTAGTATTTCTCCTATTTACTTCCTCGAGAGATACACCACTCGTAGTGATGGATTCGAACCAAACCGAACCAAACCTTGCCTTAGGTTCGGTTCGGCTCGAAAACTTTTTAGTCCGGTTCGGTTCGAGGTTTGGTTCGAAAAAATATATTCCGGTTCGGTTCGGTTCGGTTCGAAAAAAACGAACCGAACCTCGAACCGAACCAAACCGGTTCGACATTTTGATATTTTAAACAACTAGTGCGTTCAACTACAACAATTTAAATGTTTAATGTAGTTTTTATATTTAGTAGTTGCTAGTTTCAAATAAACCCAACATTAATATGCTTTAGATTTTAGTAGCATAAATTATATTAATACTATTTGTCCAGGTTCGTTTTTCAATACGTACTATCTTTAACGAAGCGTAATTACAGTTAGGTTAATAGTGAAAGCCACCTCTAAAATTTAGAATGTGTTAATAATTGATGATTTTTACTAATGTCATTATATCGTGCAATAACGATATCACACGATCTTTGCGATTACTTTTATCTTAGTTTTAGTTAGTATAAAAAGAGTATCAGGACAATAAAGTGTTGCCGATTTCTTATACAGTACAAACAAAAAGCTGTTTGTCAGGTTATCTTTATTATTATTATTATTTCTTTTAAAACACAATATCAGATGGTTCTCGGAAAGAAACGTAAATCTACCTCAAACAGCGTTTACATTTTTCATAATAAAATGTAACAGTATTTATGGCGCGGGCATTGTCTGCTTATTATTTGCATTATACTGTGTTATTTTATGTCGACATTGATTGAAAAGTTTATGCCGCCATGAGTCATAAACTTCAACCCTTGATTTTGAGAGAAAATTCGGGGTCTTTCTTCTGGAGTATCGGCAACTTCTCAAGACGTTGGTAGTAACGGCCACACTAAATAAACAGTAAATACTATGGTACTGTGCGTTATACATATAACACCATTTGTTGAGCGATTATGTACAAAAGAAAAAGGAGATTAGTTTTTGCTACAAGGTCACATTTTTTAATATTAATAGAGAGCTGGTTTTCATACAAAAGCAAAAAAGCAAATGATGGATTAGTAATACATACTTAATTAAGAATTAAATTGTTTCGTTTATTCTGAAAACTTCTGTAGCCTCTAGACCGTGACGTTGGCTTGTATATGTTTAAGATGGTTTTCAACACGACTTCTGTTCATTAAATAAAATAAGCTTGTTTTTAAAACCAAATTTTCAAAATCATTTCGAGTTTCTTTAATATATAATACTAGTTAAAAAGCAAACAACAATTTGAAATAAGGAGCATTAAACAAATCGAACTAATGTAGAGCGTGCCTCGATGACAAAATTTATTACCCATTACATTTTTTACCTATTGGCTTTAAACTCGATGTCCATATAAATTAGAAAATCGTTCTATTTTTTATATGCTTGCGACTAGAGATTTTTAAAATGTGCATTTGGGAGAAATTAAGATTGACATGTTTTTAGTGAAAATTAAATTTTTAAACTAAATTTTTATTTAAAAAATCGAACCTTTCGAACCGAACCGAACCGAACCTTGAGCTAGGTTCGGTTCGGTTCGAAAAATTTGCCGGTCCGGTTCGAGGTTCGGTTCGAAAATAAAATGTCCGGTTCGGTTCGGTTCGAAAAATCAAACCGAACCTCGAACCTGTTCGGTTCGTGTCCATTCCTAACCACTCGGCTCCTCCTGCTTCCTTACAGCCTCTCTTATCCTACCTATTCCGCTATCTACTCTATTCTGTTCTCCAGCACTTTCTGATATTGTACCTACATCACGACTTAATTTAATTATTTGTTCTGAAACGTTGTAACAATTTTATTTTAGCAGTAAAAGAACCTATTCATTAAACGTACAATGAATATTGAAATACCTTTATTAACTAAAATAAAGATTCGAGTAACAATCAAATTTTTATAGTATTACTATATCTAGGATTAGTAGTCTATTTGTTTCGGAGTTCGGTGCAATTCCACAGCCACTGGCGCGCGCGTGAGAGGTTCGAGAACCCCACTTATGATCCTCCCACCATGCAAGAACGCAGCGAGCGCACTCGTCGATAGTTAAAGGCAGCGTGAAGATGCATTCAAAAAGAATGGCGAGTGACCTCCGGGTCGCCTTATTTTGGTGAAACACTTCCTGAGTAACGGTTAGTACTTAATCCACATTTTGCATATTCGTTATCATATTAGCTAATTTAAAATTTATTTAGCGCAACAATACGTCAGAAATTGCAACGATAAATTAGAAACCGCACGACCACTTTGAAGTTACAATTTAGAAACCTTAACTTATGGACTACACAATGAAAGATTATATTTGTAAATAAAATTAGACAACGGAGGAGTACGCTATGAAGTAATGCTGCCGTGAACCAATGTGAGAAATCCGCTTCGCTCCTACATCTGTATTAAAGCATGGAAAACAAGCATATTTAGCTGCAGGCCCCGCACTGCGAAGTTGTTTCCATTGCAACCAAGGACGACAGCCGGTATTGGGTTCGTAATAGAATTAAGAATTTCCTCAGTACTTCCTTCTGAAAGTACATTATTTCATTTTGTTTGTTGGATATACAAAATTGTTATTCACTTTACCTGTGATTAGACTGGTTTTCCCCAGTATCGGGTTTGATTTCACTTAGTTCCGTAAATATGTGACTACACGTGGCTACAACGTAAATTAACAGCTGCTATTACGTCACCTGTTTGTTTGAACAATGCCGTCAACAATTGCACAATGGCTTACAGATGTTTAGCATTACAGTACTGCCACTTTTGATTCTGATCTGGTTTGATCAGACCTGATAAACAAAAGACAGCAAGAGTTAAATTTTTATGATTCCAGTATGCAGGAAATATTCTCTATGCATTTTAGGTATACTTGAGGGACGCAAATAGTGTTCCCATTTTTTTTAGGTGACTTAACTATTATTCTTTCTTACAGGAGCAGTGTCTTATTCTGTTAAGACAAGTTTGTATGTCAGCGAAGGCGATCTTTTTTTCTTTGGGTCTCCAAGTCCGCCCTTAGAAATTTGCTATGCCATTAATATAAATCAATCTGGACTTGGTGGCGCCTGTTTGTTTTAGTTTGAGTGTGACCCCCACAGATTTCGACTTACCCCCATTGCTCATAGCTCTACCCAAGGAATAGACCCCTAGTTACGTCGGAAGACTTTGTTTTGCAGACACCTGACTTGGAGCATGGTGATAATAAAGTAGTGTCGGCCAGGAAAATTCGTTTCACTAGCGCCCATGCGTGAGGCTAGCGGAGCCAACAATTAGAGAGAGAAAAAAAATCGTTACACTGGCGCCGGCAACGTTTGGGGCTTCGAAATTTGTTTGTTCATAATTTGATTTACTTCGAAATTTGTTTGTTCATAATTTGATTTACCTCGAAACTTGTTTGTTCAAAATTAATTTTACTTCGAGATTCGTTCGTTCAAAAATTATTTTTTACTCTGAAACTTGTTTGTTCAAAAATAATTTTACTTTGAAATAGTCTGTTCAAAATTTATTTTGCTTCGAAATTTGTTTGTTCAAAAATTGTTTTGCTTCGAAATTTGTTTATTCAAAAATTTAATTTGCTTTGAAATTTGTTAGCTCAAAATTATTTTGCTTTGAAGTCCATTTGTCCAAAAATTATTTTGCTCCAAAATTTGTTTGCTTAAAGTTTATTTGACATTTAGATTTGTTTGTTCGCTTTTGATAAAAGATTGGTTGTAACGTTAAACCACAGTCAATCAATTAATTAACTTAGTTAAATTTATTTTTAACTTTCATTCTGTTTTGACCCCTTAAATTTTTTTGATATTGTTTTGGCAAAATTATTTTACCAAAACACCTCTTGATTTTTACCTTTAGCAGTACGAATTTGTTTTGATCACTTTTGTAAGGTTCAGATCATTTAGATCTTTCAGTTTGATTCCATTAGGCTTTTGTAATCATGTCGGATATTCCGAATTGTTTGTCTGCTTAAAGAAGAACGGGAGTAGTGAGTGAGAAACCAGTTTTGAGGAAAATTTTAGGAAGACTGTCAGCTAAAGAAGCCGATAAGCCTGTTGTTTGATTTGTTTGAGTCAATAAAGAACATCTTTGTCGAAATTTGATGATAAGGCTAGAGATTCTATTTTGAAGGTACATTGGAGTGAGCTGTCGTTGTGTCGTTTGAGAATTGCTCTTTGTGCATAAGCACGTTTTTGATTTTGTTAGCAGATTTTGTTTAGATCGGCATTGCAACGCAATTTAGTCTAGGCGGAACTTGTCGTCGTGGTTGGTCGCTCAGCAGTATGTCAGTCCAGACGAGACTCAGGAAGAGTTGGTCGCTCGGCTTTACATAAGTCTAGACGAGACTCGAGGTGAGTTAGGCGCTCTAGAATTTTTGCATCTTTTTTTTGATTTGATGTAAACTTTTGGTATTGTTAGTCTAGGTGAGACTCGTAGAGGGTTTGTCACTCTAGCATATTTAGGCGTTGTGAAGCATTGTAGTTGTTTCGACAGTTCAATTTGTAGTAGGATGAGAGTGTACCTGAACACTGATTTTTTTTGTTAGCTATTGTCATGATTAGTTTTTTATTGATGACTCATAAGCAGGTAAATGACTTTTAGTTGTTGGTGATTGGTTCTCGAAATATTCGATTTTGCAACCTTTACGTACTGCCACGGCACATTTGATCGAGAAATTTTTGGAGGAAAAAGTATTTCTTGTCTATGGAGTACCACAGTTTGTTATTTGTGATAATGATCCACAATTAATCGGACGTATTTTTAAAGCTTTGTGTGCAAGGTACGAAATTCAAAAGATTTGGTATAATGCTGTTTATGCTCCTCAATGCAATTTTGTGGAAAGAATCAATAAGACAGTTGGTACAGCAATCCGTTCATACGTAGAAGAACATGATACGTGGGATATGGAGATATCAAAGATCCAATACGCGATCAACTCAGCAAAACATGAGTCCACCAACTATTCGCCCAATTTTTTAGTTTTTGGTCGTCAGGTACCTTTAAGTGGAAAAGCTTATAATGATAATTTTATACCGGGTGAAGATGTTGATGTCGTCTCCAGTAGTAGACCTTCTTATGTTTTGGATCGTCAACCTTTGTTTGATATTTTTGGAAATGTCCGTGAAAATTTGCATGTAGCTTACCAACGTTCGAGTAAACGCTACAATCTTAGGAGAAGAGACATTTCATTCCGAGTCGGAGAAAGTGTTTGGAGAGCTAATAAGGTCCTCTCGAGTGCTAGTGATAAATTTTCCGCTAAGTTAGCCCCTAAGTTCGTTATGAGTAAAGTTCGGAAAAAACATTCCAATTTAGTATATGAGTTAGAGAACGAAGATGGGACAAGAGCAGGGAAATGGCACGTAAAGGACTTGAAACCAGTTGAAGCGTCCTATCCAAAGGAAAATGATGATCCTGACGATTAGTTCCGGTCCGATCATCTCTTTGATATTAAGTAATGACGTAGTGGTTTGTTTTGTTTTGTTCCGATTTTTGATTTAGTGTCGTTTCACTAATTTTGAGTATTTTAATTGAGAAGTGAAATAAGTGGTTAGAGATTTTGTAAATTTTGTAGGTTTGAGGTGTGCCTTGGTGTGCACGCTGGACATTTTGCTCGCGCGTTGCTCAGAGATGTGTTTGAAGGATGTCTTTGACAGATATCCTTACAATGTAGAAGTAGGTGGGCTATTTAATTGTTGGTCCTGATTTCTACATATCGAGGTAGAGAGAATATTAGATTATTCTTTCCCTTGTTCCTTTTGACCGTTCGAAGTTCTTTGATTTGATAAGGTCAAAGTTGGCTTGGTGAGTCTCACCATTTGCTCCATCACTAATGAGATCAGTTGTTTGTTAGAACTTAGTGATAGGATATTCAGTAGGGTGTAGGATAGTACAGCCCTGACTGGCTCAGTTTTGTATTTGAATTTGATAAGTAACCTTATGGTTAGGTTACCTTTGTTTTGATCATCTCTTTGCGATGAACCGATGATATTTTGTATTTGGATTAGATAAGTAACCTTATGGTTAGGTTACCTTTGTTTTGATCATCTCTTTACGATGAAGCGATGATATTTTGTATTTGCATTTGATAAGTAACCTTATGGTTAGGTTACCTTTGTTTTGATCATCTCTTTACGATGAAGCGATGATATTTTGTATTTGCATTTGATAAGTAACCTTATGGTTAGGTTACCTTTGTTTTGATCATCTCTTTACGATGAAGCGATGATATTTTGTATTTGCATTTGATAAGTAACCTTATGGTTAGGTCACTTTTGTTTTGATTATCACTTTGTGATGATGGTGTTTAAATATAGACCTATTAGTAGGGTCTTACTTTTGATTATCACCTTGTAGTGATGATGTTTTGAATAGTTATGCTGTCTTGATGAGGAAGCATTCCTTTTTTGTAGATAGAGCTAAATGAGCTCCTGGAAGTGAAGTTTTTGAAATTAGAAGTAAATCGTAAGTGTTTGGTTATAAGTAAGAAATATTAGCCTTGTTAGAAGTATGAATCTCAATTCAGGAAATATTGTAAATTTGAATTTTTTGTCCCGTGGAGTGTTTGACTTTCTAATTTGACCCCTCCCAATTTTGATTATTACCGATTGTGACTCCGATTTTGTCTCCCGATGGACGTCAGGTACGCGTAGTTACCAACACACTCATTTGTAAATATTTGTCCCCCATTTGAATAAATTTATAAAATTGCATAGTTAGTTAGGAAGGTAGGAAAGGCTAGTATTGTTATAAAAATTTTTTTGTATTTGTTATATTTGAAGTTTTCAAAAAAAAATTTTTTCTTTTAGGAAAGGGTAGTGTAACAATTTTATTTTAGCAGTAAAAGAACCTATTCATTAAACGTACAATGAATATTGAAATACCTTTATTAACTAAAATAAAGATTCGAGTAACAATCAAATTTTATAGTATTACTATATCTAGGATTAGTAGTCTATTTGTTTCGGAGTTCGGTGCAATTCCACAGCCACTGGCGCGCGCGTGAGAGGTTCGAGAACCCCACTTATGATCCTCCCACCATGCAAGAACGCAGCGAGCGCACTCGTCGATAGTTAAAGGCAGCGTGAAGATGCATTCAAAAGAATGGCGAGTGACCTCCGGGTCGCCTTATTTTGGTGAAACACTTCCTGAGTAACGGTTAGTACTTAATCCACATTTTGCATATTCGTTATCATATTAGCTAATTTAAAAATTTATTTAGCGCAACAATACGTCAGAAATTGCAACGATAAATTAGAAACCGCACGACCACTTTGAAGTTACAATTTAGAAACCTTAACTTATGGACTACACAATGAAAGATTATATTTGTAAATAAAATTAGACAACGGAGGAGTACGCTATGAAGTAATGCTGCCGTGAACCAATGTGAGAAATCCGCTTCGCTCCTACATCTGTATTAAAGCATGGAAAACAAGCATATTTAGCTGCAGGCCCCGCACTGCGAAGTTGTTTCCATTGCAACCAAGGACGACAGCCGGTATTGGGTTCGTAATAGAATTAAGAATTTCCTCAGTACTTCCTTCTGAAAGTACATTATTTCATTTTGTTTGTTGGATATACAAAATTGTTATTCACTTTACCTGTGATTAGACTGGTTTTCCCCAGTATCGGGTTTGATTTCACTTAGTTCCGTAAATATGTGACTACACGTGGCTACAACGTAAATTAACAGCTGCTATTACGTCACCTGTTTGTTTGAACAATGCCGTCAACAATTGCACAATGGCTTACAGATGTTTAGCATTACAGTACTGCCACTTTTGATAAAATTAGAGAATATCTTGGTGATTCTTTTGACTTCAAACTAATATTAATTTTGTTAAATTAATGAGAAAATTTCGTATATTCATTTGTAAGTGACCTACACAGATCTGGTTGGGTTATAAAAAACCTTAATATTGTTAGTTACACTGAACTGTAATATATTTGAGTAAGGATCAGTTGACAAACCTTTCAACAATTTTTGCAAGAATATCAAATATTTATTTTATTTAATTATAATGAAATTTTATTTACTGAAACAAAGAAAATTCTTTCTAGTAAATTAATAATCTACATTTAAAGTTTTTTTATTCTGATCTGGTTTGATCAGACCTGATAAACAAAAGACAGCAAGAGTTAAATTTTTATGATTCCAGTATGTAGGAAATATTCTCTATGCATTTTAGGTATACTTGAGGGACGCAAATAGTGTTCCCATTTTTTTTAGGTGACTTAACTATTATTCTTTCTTACAGGAGCAGTGTCTTATTCTGTTAAGACAAGTTTGTATGTCAGCGAAGGCGATCTTTTTTTCTTTGGGTCTCCAAGTCCGCCCTTAGAAATTTGCTATGCCATTAATATAAATCAATCTGGACTTGGTGGCGCCTGTTTGTTTTAGTTTGAGTGTGACCCCCCACAGATTTCGACTTACCCCCCCATTGCTCATAGCTCTACCCAAGGAATAGACCCCTAGTTACGTCGGAAGACTTTGTTTTGCAGACACCTGACTTGGAGCATGGTGATAATAAAGTAGTGTCGGCCAGGAAAATTCGTTTCACTAGCGCCCATGCGTGAGGCTAGCGGAGCCAACAATTAGAGAGAGAAAAAAAATCGTTACAACGTTCAAGTTCATTTGTTCTAAAGATTCCTTCATCACCGCTTTATTATCGTTTAAGTTATTTGCCGAAGCGATTAACTGCTTTAACACATCATTCGTTGTGTCACCTTCCATTTCTGTGTTCGTATCGTCACTAGCTTTAGCTTTACTGCGTGTTTTATAAGGCATTAATTTCAGCCACGCAGAAAAGGAACATGTCTGTCTGAATCCTTCAGTATAAGTTTAATATAGAATGTCATTTGCACTAACAATGCATCAAAACACAAGTCCCCCTGTATAACTTGTCAAGCAGCGTAATCATCCACTACTTATCATAAAAATTTGAAATTTATTTGCGTTATAATATGCCAAGAGCTGCCATCACATAATTTGCCTTTCTTGTTATTTATGCAAAGTGGAATAAATTTTACGCAACAGCCTCAGGTTGGGCGCCAAATTGCTACGGGCACCTAGACCTCTTACTGTACTCTCTTCTGTCTCAGGGCGTTTGTTTATCTGCTTATAAGGGTTTTTCCTATAACGCAAACAAGATACAATAAAGACACATTAATATATATAATGATACAATGTGCATAAATACTACATAATTCCCAAAACATGCATCATAACTAAAATTATTAGCGACTGCAGGTAGTAAGACTCAAGATTGTAAATAAATGCTTCAGGTTCACTGACCCTAGGTCTGTCTCATGCGGTCGGCTGGATACCTGCGGCGTCGCACACGTGTCACTACTATTTCGCAGCCGAGTCTTAACCGCCGTACCCACTAGGTTAATTTTGCAAGGACTAACTGTTCACAATAATCTCGGCATTTTATCAGCTTTTTGTGTTCTCGCGCTGACACCGTTCTGACATATCCGTCCTTTCCTTCCTTTGTCTTGATTTTTTGCGTTCCAACCGTTTATATAAACTAAAATTCGGAGCGCAACGTTCTCCCCTTTCTTTACTACCTGCAACAGTTCCCACCGTTACATGAATAACAATGAACAATAACATTATACATAAACATTTATCTACAGTGTGGCTTGCTACATCGCCCCCTGTTGATTTTACCCTATTTTTTTGACAAAACAAGTATAAAATGAACATAACTTACATACTAACCTAAAAACTATACGTCACCACCCTCAACATTACCCTGAGTATGGTGGGACGTATGGTTTTATATTTGCTACGTTATGTGTATCATTTATATCGTTTTTAAGTTTATATGAAATCAGCCCTTTCTTTGTGACAACAGTAGCGAACCCCGTATACAGTAAGAAAAACTTTTTTATCTCTGTATCCGCGCTGGAGGACTGTCGGTGTGCACAAACCCAGACGCGATCACCCAGTTCAAATTGCACGATTTTTTTATTATTTACCCTGTCGTGGCGTAACTTACGCTTCTCGGCCTTTGACTTCAACCTGTCATGAGCTACAGCCAGCATTTCTTCCCGCCCCCGCGATGGAACGGACCCGGACGGAAACGGAATGCTCTTTGTCAACGGGTTGCTGTGAGTAATCCCGTAACGGAATTCGCGGGGACTGAACCCTGTCGAACCGTGTATTGCCCTATTTAAATATAGTTCCACCTTATCAACAACTACCGCCCACTTACTGTGCATCTCGTGACACGGGGACCGCAGCAATTTGCCTATCTCCTCGTTTACTCTCTCCGTCAAGTTATCTTGTGGGTAATATAATGATGTTTGCGCAACCTTTACGTCGACGTCTTCCAACGCCTTTCGCCACTGTCTTCCAGAAAATTGGGTACCGTTATCGGATAAAATAATTTTAGGTTTACCCACTTCCGAAAAATACCTTTTTAACAAACAACGAAGTAAACTAGCGGCATTACCTCACTTTAACAGAAAAATGGTAACTAGTTTACTAAACGCATCTACCATAGCTAATAGTTGTGTCGCTCCGAACCGAAACCGGGGAGGGGGTTCTAAATCCGGAGCGCAACGTTCTCCCTTTTCTTTACTACCTGCAACAGTTCCCATCGCTACATGAATAACGATGAACAATAACGTAATCATAAACATTTATCTACAAGGTGGCCTGCTACAACGCCTATCATAGCGTTCATTATGGCTCTATAATGTTCAGAAAGTACGCCTTAATGTTTTTACTGAAAATTAAATTACATTAAAAATCGATTACAGATCTACTTTCTAGCTAGAACAATACACAATTGGAATTTAAATACTGAATACAATAACCTTTGATTTCAGTTCATGCGTGGTATGTAATACGAATATTTCCACAATCCTGGATATTAATACATATTTTTGCGTTTTATTTTTTTACCGATTTTATTGAGTAAGTCTAAATAAAAATGCAGGAGTCTTTGCTGTTATGTTTTGGATATTAAACAGTGTGTGGGTTTGTGTTGCTGTTAATTCTAAAAGATGGGATAATTAAAAAGGTCTTAAGAAATTTGCTGGAATAAAATAGAAACACATATGTTTATCAGATATGGTAAGGGTAATTTATCTTTATAATGTTGCTGGAAGTGACTTTTGGCAAAAAATTTAAAAGTAGGGGCAGCGGCTAGAATAGTGCTCCGATTTAAAAACTTCCTCCTGATTCGGATAGCTGAGAAAATTCTAGACTAATTTGATAGGTTATACTAGTGTGGGTACGAAATCCAAATAAGAACACGTGTAGGAAAATGGATTAGGTGTTTAGAAATTCATAAATAAGAATACTACAAAATTCGATATGTAATACATCATCATCATTTTGTTTTCGACCTTACTTAAGGTCGGTTTGACGCAGCTCTAAATTCTTTTCTATTCTGAGCTAGTCTAAAAAGGTCTACATACCCTTCACAACCTACATCTCTAATAATTTGACTAATATAGCTTTGTCTAGGCCTTCCTACTCTATTTTTATTTGGTAGTCTATAATCTAAGACTTTACTAAATAGTCCCTCATGTCTTAACTGGTGCCCTATCATTCTATCTCTCCTGACCTTCAATTGTTTCCACATACAGGGATCCTCACCTATTCTTCTATAAACTTCCTCGTTTGTTACTCTATCTGTCCAACTAATCTTTAACATTCTCCTATAACACCAAGTTTCAAAAGCTTCTATCTTTTCTTATCTACTTCTTTAATTGTCCAAGTCTCACTACCGTATAGTAGAACGCTCCATACGTACGACTTTAAGAAACTTTTCTATTATCTAAACTAATACTATTAGCTATTAGTAAGTTTTTCTTTTTTAAAAACATTTTTCTAGCTTGAGCTATTCTAGCTACTATATCCCTTGTGCTACGTCCATCCTTTGTAATTATACTACCTAAATAGCAAAATTCATCTACCTCCTCTAACTCGGTATTACCTATTTTTAATTTTGGTTTAGAACTAGGCTGTAACTCACTTGTCATTATCTTTGTCTTTACTGAGTTAATTCTCATACTATAGTTACTCCGTAGTATCTCATCTAAAATATTTAAAAACTCTCCTAACTCTTTTCTAGACTCTGCTATAATGGCTATATCATCTGCAAAACGTAACATGTCTATTTTCTGTCCCTGTACACTAATACCTATCTCTTTTCTCTCTCTGGCTAAGTTTAAAGCTTCCTCAATATAAACATTAAAAATCAAGGGAGACAGTATACAACCCTGTAATACAAACTATCAATATTATATACAAGCGTTAAGATAGTACCTCACGGAAAGCCACACGGAAAATTTTTTCAAAATGTTAATTACGGCCCACGATATGTTTTAATTCTAATATACACCAATAAACGTTACTGGTATTACGAATACCAAGTTCCACTTTAAAATTCTGGCAAATTTTCATCTCAAGTTCTCTAAAAGTCTACCAACTCAATATTTTTTTAAAATGTTTTGTTCCTGTTGGCTATATTTTGCAATAAATATAACCTTTTCTTAAAAAACTTGTTTAATGGTCAATTACTGGTCAAAAGTCTGGTCAAACATTGAGTGCTTATTGGCCAACTACTAGAAATTTAAAACTAAATATTTTTAAAAATATTTAGAACTTAAATAAAGTTATGACACTGATGTTTCTCGGTACTAGAGGCATGGTTTTACACCTGGAAACAATTAGATTAATTAAAAATGTATAAATCAGATGTTATGAGTTTTTATTTTCAAAACTTCCACTAAATGATCAGTTACTGGCTGAACCACTCTACTTAAGTTTTTTAACAAAAACAGCATACTGAAACTGAACAGCCTTCACGCACTTCCACTGCAAGTGATGAACAAGACTGTCAAAAAAACAGAAATCACACCTTTGTCTTCAGTTGCACATACTGATCTAAGGGATGAAATATCAAATTCTAGTTTGACTAACGACAAACCTTTGATGGCTACAGACATAACTATTTTTGCTAATAAGCATAGTTAAAGTGATCATAAAAACTCACTGTCCTATAAAAGTGTTGGGAACAAGTTAATAATTTTAAGTTCCCAATCTCATGTTCCAGACAAGGGCAAGGCCATAGTAGGTGTTTTTGCTACCTCTGACAGACCAACTAAAAGTGGCTAGCTTATTCCAAAGTAGAAGATACAGCTATTATAAAATGTGGGTTACCATTTTTTCCTCGAGAAGCAGGGATGATGTCAGCTCAAGCCGTCGGAAACTTTGTTATGATGGGACTAATTAGAAAAAAGCCATAGAAAAGTTTCAGTTACATGCTAGCTCCCAATACTATAAGAAATGTTATCTGTTGGTTGAAACATTAGATGAAGGGAAAACAGTTCAAGTATTGTAAACAGGCCAATTTTACATTTAATAATAAAATGTAATACTATGTGATAGACAAAATCTTCCCTTGCATGGACACAGAGATCATGGTCCGCTTCAGAACCGCCAGGCAATGAGGGCAACTTTAAAGCACTAATTTAAAGTTCAATCAGGAGAACAGCATTTAAATGTATGTGCCAAAAACCCTATTTATACAAGTTGGAATGTACAAAACCAAATCCTAGAAGTTTGTAATCAAATAATTTTAAAAGATATTGTTAATGTTTATCGGCATTAACTGATGAAACGGCAGATGCGTCTAATATAGAACAGCTCATACTCTGTGATATATCTAAAGAAATTTGAAGGAAATGAATTCAAAGTTTGTGAACAGTTATTACAGTATTTTTCATTACAGCAAATAATGGGAAAAGCAATAGGTGAAACAATTTTAGAAGAACTAGTCAACTGCAACATCAATATAGATCATTTATGTGGACAAGAGTATGGTGGTACTGGTACGATAAGTGGTATTTATAATGGTGCACAATCTCATATACAGAGTCAGTACCCTCAAGCACTGTATGTCCATTGTGCATCCCACAATTTAAATCTTAGTATCAAAAACACTTGTGAAGTTCAGACGATCAGGAACTGTTTTGGCGCAGTTAAAAAGATATATGGCATTTTAGCACCCCAAAGAAGCAGGAGGTTTTGAAACAGCGTATTGAGAAATCTGATAATAAGAAAACAAAACTGAGAAACTTCCGCCCAACTCATTGGATTGATCGTCATAATGTTTTCTGTTATGGTACTGTTTTTATCCTGTTGTACAGCCTCTCATAGATATTCAACAGTGGCTACATGTTGAAACTTCATCAAATGCCAAAATTTTACTCCATGCAAAGCTGCAATCAAACTTTGTTATACTCTTGTTATCGGCAGAGAAAGCACTTAGTTACTACTTGCCTTTATTACTAAAAGAACAAATAGACCTGCTTTCAGCAATTGGTTTAGTTAACACCATAACTACTACGATTAGAAATATTAGGCAGAATGCTAAGAAAAAGTTTGATCAAATATTTGAAGAGAGTGTAAAGATGCTGGATAAATATGAAGAGACTCTAAAGGTTCCTAGAATAACCGTGTGGAAAAATTCACAGATCAAACGTTGTTACGAGAGCAGATATCTACTAATATCTACTAATGATCTTCATTCGTGGATCAACTCTTTCCTTAGTTCTTTGCAAAACATGTTAAAACACAAGAATGTTTTGAAAAGCTTTGACTGTTTGGTGCCGAAAACGCTAACACCCAACAAACATGATAAGGAAAATATTTTGGTATATCAGCTCACTATTTAGAAAAGTGATTGATAGCGGAACAAGAATTGTGGCATTGACACTCACAAAAGATTTCTCTATCTGAGAAAACGCTCTTGAAGGTTTAATACTTTGCGAAGAAAGTTCATTTCGAAACGTGCATAAACTACTCAAAGTGTTTGCTACTCTTCCTGTTTCAACAAGTTCCGCAGAAAGGTCTTTTTCTACTCTAAAACGGCTAAAATCATACTTATGGAACACAATGAGTGAAAACAGGTTTAATGGGGTAGCAGCTTTGAACATACAGCGAGGGATGGACGTTGATGTTGGAGCTGTAATTGACTTTCTGGTAAAAGATAAATCAAGACACCTAGATTCTGTGTTGTAAGTAAACCAATAAAAAAAGAACATTTTTTCATGCGATATTATCAAATTGTAGAAATAAATATGAGTTATTATTTTTTTTGGTATGTTAAATATTTATTTAAATACTAAAGTATTCACTCTTAAAATAAGAAATATGTCTGTGCCTATAGAACCTGTTTTTAGGGCACTTCTAAAAGTCAAAAATCGTTCACATAAGCTGCGTTCTTTAGTGTTCTGTTTGCTCTATGTACACCTTATTGTGCACTATGCCTTTTAAAATAAAAGATCTAACACGATGTGTGCTCTGAAATGTTCGTAAATACTAACTACGAGTTAATGGAGCACACTCCTTTTGCTCAGTGTACAGAGGTGGTGTTTGCAAAGTGTGGAACACAGCAAAAGCAACTATCATTTTTTGTAGGTCCGTTAACGTAATTATTTGCTGCATTTCTAAGCATTCAAGAAGAATTAATTTACAGCTGCTCTGAATGCAATTTCAGTAATGTGAATGAAGCAGTTATACTACAGTAATTGCAAGAACACGAACGTTTATCAAGTAAAAGAATTTTATACTTTTAATAATACAGGTAGGTAACTTTTGCAAGTAGTTTTTATTCAAATTGTTTTGCTATTACTGCTTGCGAAAACAATAAGCAAAACAAGGAATTAAAAATTCGAATAGCGGTAGTGATGAAAAATTTGGACGAAGGAAAATGTGTATTATTTTCTTTCACTTATGCAGAAGCATTGGCAAGAGTTAGAAAATTCTATAAAAAATTGGTTTGGATTAAGATAGTTACAATCTCAGACCAAACAGACAAAAATTTTACATGGGTTCAATGTGGGACCAAATGAAAGTTAATGAAACGAACATATAAAATAATTTTGGAAAACAATAGTATCTCAGGCTGCAAACGTAAGTCTGGGAATATTTTCCTAAATTGCATGGATTATCGTTATAAAACCAGAAATTTCAGCAGTTGCTACATGTAGCAGCTATGAAGGGCTTGGAGTTGATAATTTAATATCGACAAGTACTAATAAGCAGAGGTGTGTATTTACTACGCCCATGCCAGTGATAAATAACATTTATTTATTTTCAGTTCAAGTATGTGTGATATTATTATGATCTAGTTGCCTGATGTTGTTTATAGACATTCACTTTCCTATCTGTCATTAGTTTTAATGTGTTTAGTATTTACTCTAATTAACTGTTTATTAAAACCTTAAAAGAGGTTCTCCATTTCATTACAATTTAATAAACAGTTAATCAATATAAATGGATCGTTTTCTGGCTCTGGAACGTTTCGACATCGACCCAAACTCTATAAATGCGACTCTGGAGTGGGAACACTGGTATACTAAATTTATTAATTTCTCATCTGGAAAAGAAGACCCTGATAAATTGAAAATCCTTTATAATTACATCTCTGCCAAAGTCTACCAGTACATTAGTGCTGCTGGGACATATAAAGATGCTATTTCAATCCTCAATGATATATATATGTGAAGCCAGTTAATGAAGTCTATAATCGGCATAAGTTAGCCACTCGAAGTCAACTATCTGAAGAAAATGTTGACCAATTTTTACAAGCTTTAAATCTTCTACCTTAAGATTGTAAATTTAAAGCTGTTACCGCTGAAAAGCATTGAGAAGATTTCACTCGGGATGTCTTTATTCATGGTTTATCTGATACTAATATTAGGTAGAGACTTTTGGAAAGTCCTCTATTGACCCTAAGTGAGGCATATGAAAAAGCTCGATCATTAGAAATGGCTCTACAACAATCGATGCTTTACAATCAATCTCTGAATGTAAACTCTATACAAACCCACAATCCGGTCAATCATGCGGTCCCTTTGAAGCAAGAAGTTCAAAATGAAAACGTTCCATATAGTGAAACTAAAGAAACATTAGCGGCTACTTATAGAAAGTGTTTTTACTGTGGATTTAAATGCCATATTCGATCCAAATGTCCAGCTCGAAATAGTCTTTGTAATATATGCCGAATAAAAGGTCACTACTCTAAGGTATGCAAATCACAAAAGAATGGGTCCAACTCAAATCACTCTGCTTCTATGATTAGCTCTATCAATACCAAACCCATACCTGAATATTTGGCAAAAGCTGTGATTCGTGTAGAAGTTAATAATTCCTCTCTCTATGCACTAATAGATACTGGTAGTTCCTGTAGTTTTATTAGTGACCAAGCTGTAAAGAAACTTAAATTACCTATAATGTCTTCACAAGAGTCTGTTACAATGGCATCTACATCCTTCAACTCTAGAACATCTGGACAGTGTATTATTAATCTTCGTACCAAAGATCACTTCTATCCTAATGTTCGTCTGTCTATTCTCCCTAATCTTTGCTCAGATATAATAATTGGCCACGATCTTATGAAACAACACTCTAAAGTGGAAGTTGAATTTGGTGGCTTAAAACCTTCGTTGAAAGTTTGTGCTTTAGTTACAGCTAGTATTGAACCTGTAACTCTCTTTGAAAATTTAACACCTGAATGTAGACCAATTGCTATAAAATCTCGCAGACAAACTGAAAGTGATTCCAAATTCATAGAAGCTGAAATTAAACGTTTACTCTCCGAGGATATAATTGAAGAAAGTAAATCACCGTGGCGAGCGCAAGTGCTAGTTACATCTTCAGAAAATCACCGCAAACATATAGTAATCGATTATTCTCAGACAATCAATAGATTCACTCAGTTAGACGCATATCCTCTTCCGCGTATTGAAGATATTGTAAATAGTGTGTCTAAATATCAAGTCTTCAGCAAAATTGACATGAAAAGTGCATATCACCAATTTCCCATCAAAAAGGAAGACCTGCCATATACTGCATTCGAGGCTTGTGGTATACTTTTACAGTTTAAGCGAATCCCCTTTGGAGTAACGAATGGAGTAGCTGCGTTTCAAAGAAGCATAGACTACATTATTCGCAATGAAAAATTATCAGATACATATACTTACCTGGATGATATCACTGTTTGTGGTAGAGATCAGAAGAAACATGATGAGAATCTTCGGTGTTTTATAGAAGCTATTCAGAAATTCAACCTAACCATAAATAATGAGAAAAGCGAATTCTCTCTTCGTTCGATTCACCTCTTAGGATATTTGATATCCTACGATTCTATTAGGCCTGATCCTGATAAACTCAGAGCATTGCATGAAATTCTACCTCCAAATAACACAACTTCAGTAAAAAGAGTCGTTGGAATGTTTGCACATTTTTCAAATTATATTCCTCGTTTTTCACACAAAATAAGTATCCTTTCTCATAGCAAATTCCCACTATCTCCTGAAGCTCTAAAAGTCTTTTATAGTATAAAAAAAGAGATAGAAAATGCCTTGTTCGCACCTATACGTAGTGAGGATATGTTTACGGTAGAAACTGATGCTTCAAATGAAGCAATAGGAGCAACTCTTTCACAATCTGGACGTCCTGTTGCCTTCTTTTCAAGGACTCTTTCTCAATCAGAATGTAGACACTCGTCTGTAGAAAAAGAAGCATATGCGATTGCTGAAGCAACTAGGAAGTGGCGGCATTTCCTAATGAGAAGATATTTTAAGCTAATCACTGATGAACGCTCTGTTACATTTATGTTTGATCTAAAATCCAAAAGCAAAATAAAGAACGAAAAAATTCTACGGTGGAGATTAGAATTATCGTGTTTTAGTTACGATATTATTTATAGACCTGGACCTCAGAATAGTGCTGCAGATGTACTTTCTCGTATTTGTTCTGCAACAACTGCTAACGAAGCTCGACTTATGGATTTACATAATACTTTATGTCACCCTGGAATTACTCGAATGTATCATTGGATTCGAATAAAAAATTTACCTTATTCTATGGAAGATGTAAAGAAAATGACTTCTTCTTGTCCAGTATGTTGTGAAATTAAGCCTAGATTCTATATATTTAAGGAAAGGCTCATAAAAGCTACTTCCGCCTTCAAACGTTTAAATGTGGATTTTAAAGGCCCTCTTCCATCCTGTACTAATAATCGTTATATTCTCATAATCATTGACAAATACTCACAATATCCTTTTGCCATCGCCTGTCCAGATATGACTTCTTCAACTATCATTACTGCTCTCAAAAATATCTTTTATCTCTTTGGAACTCCCTCTTATATTCACTCTGACAGAGGGGTGTGATGGTGTAATAGCCAAATATCCTAATAATTTATAGTTATTATATTGAATTAAGTTTTATGTCTTTAAAAGGTGAGTGACTTATTATAGGAAGTGCAAAGTGCGGAATTGCACAGGAAGACAATCGATAGGAAGTACATGTGCAACGAACTCTAGGCTAGGTGAAATTGAAATTATTAAGTAAGCATAATTGCATAATTATTGTTAGCAGTTAAGAACTAATATAGAATAAGGACATTATAAGTCTAACCCTAAGATATAACGGTTGTACTGCTCTTTAAAGCGTTGATTAAATTAAATGTGAAATGGTCTTCGACTTTGTTTCTAATCACCTCTACTAAAGACCCCAAGAGAACACTACATGGCGATCCTGCCAATTCTGTCTGTCCTGCTAATTCTGCGAGTCCTGCCGGTACTACCACTTCTACAGATTAAATTATAATAATATATTACAGAAATTTGAAATGGGCACCAGCAATTCCAAAGAAGAAGTAGTTATTGCACAAACTGGAATGGAGAATGGTTCGATAAATGGATATTCAAAACCTGAGGTAATAGGCATTACGTCAGGTACAATTTTAGCGTTGTTGGTTATTTTCTTACTTTTAAAATGTTCAAGAAAATGTTGGACAAGAAGATTAGGAGAGAGGTCAGTAGAAGCCAGCAGATTGTATAGTAAGGATTATTTTATTTTAAGCTATAAAAATTAAGTACGAGTTAAAATTAATGACGGAACAGTTGAAACAAATTTTAAAGGAATTTAAGATTTTTATTAAACATTTAAATACAGATGGTCAAGAAAGACGAAACGATTTAGATGTTACTAATAGAAAATTTGATTATTTGAATAGGTTATGCGAGGAGTATAGGTTAGAGAAAGAAAAGATTAAGGTCGCAAAATTTGATAGTTCTGAAATTATCGATAAAGTTAAGCAGCACATAGCCATAATAGATAAGTGTATAGGAGATATTACTGAAGTTTTAAAAAGTAGGAAGTTAAGTATTTTATGTAGGAAAAATCAAGACAGCATGGGTGAAAAATTTGAATTAAAAGTAGCAGCCTCCATGATTCCAGCCATGGACGGTTCAGAAAATACCACCAAGCAAATGGTCGACGCAATTGAACTATATGATAGCTTGTTAGATGATGAAGGTAAGAGATTGTTAGTAAATTTTGTCATAAAAATTAAGTTAAGTCAAAATGCTAAAATGCGATTAGACAGTAAGTATGAGAATGTAGAAGCGCTTGTGAACGATATCAAACATCATCTTTTAACTAAAAAATCAGCATCAGGATTGTCCGCCGAATTACATAACTCCAGACAAAATAATAATCAATTGAAAATTTTGGTAAAACGATCGAGGAATTAATGGTCAATTTAACAATAACTCAATCATAGGGTAACAAACAATTATTAAAAATTTTGACAGCCGCTAACGAAAAAATTGCATTAAACGTATTTACAAACGGTATAAGGGACGAAAATTTAAAAACAATTATAAAAGCTCGAAACTACGATAAATTAAAAGACGCCATAATAGCCGCGAAAGAAGAGGAAATTGCAAATAAACCTCAGCAAATGTATTACGCAACCGGAAAAGGTCGTCAATTTACTAGACGCGTAAAATATTATAACCATAATACAAATGGAAGTCAACGTACCTCACACACCAGGTATCAAGGTCAAGGAAATAATTCATGCACGTTCATGAACACTAGAGGTCGAGGAAATGCATATGTAAGTAAAACTGTAAGAGGTAATCAGTTTTATAATAGGGGAAACCATCGCAATTTTTACATCAACTCGTCAGAGAAAAACTCCACAGAAAATACATCAGACCAAACTAGGGAACCGAAAACATTTTTTCGAGACCCCCCGGAATAATTTAGGAAATGTTCACAACATTTTAAATATTAATAGTATAAATTTCATAGAGGTAGGATACAATAACAATACAATTAAATTAATTTTAGATACAGGAGCATCAGTAAGTGTTATTTTCATTTCTAGTTTAACAACTAAGATAAATATTGATACAGATAAGTAAATTTTTATTCAAGGAGTATCGGGTAAAACAAAAGCAATTGTAACAGTAAATCTACCAATTACAATAGGGAATATCTCAATTAATCATACTTTTGTTGTAATGAACGATTTCGAATCAGACGTAAATGGAGTAATAGGATCAGATTTTTTTAATAAGTACAAATCAAATATCGATTATAAAAATTATAAATTTACTTTAGTTAGCAATAATGTATCAACGTCAATTCCATTATTAGCAAACGAAGATTTATATACAATAATCCCACCACGATGCGAGGTTATCAAATATTTCGCAGTAGATTACAAGGAGGAATGCATAATAAAATCACAAGAATTATGCGAAGGTGTATTTCTAGCAAACGTAGTTGTAAAGCCAGTTAAAAATTTGATTCCAGTAAAGTTATTGAATACGAACGACACAGAAATTAAGTTACGAAATTTTAAACCTACCATCAAACGTCTTTCAGATTACAAGATAGTTAAATTTGAAGAGTCAAAATTCTCAGTTGAACGTATTGATAAATTATTAAAAGACATTAACGTCGAAGGTTTGAATAGCGAAGAACAAACCATCATTCATAAGATATCTGCTAAGTTTGCAGACGTATTTTATGTCGACGATGACCTACTAACCGTGTCAAACATAAGCGAGCAGCATATTCAGTTACAAACAGATGCTAGAGCAACGTACGTTAAACCATATAGGTTACCATATTCACAGAAAAGTGATATAGGAAAGTAAGTAGATAAAATGTTACATGACGGGATAATAGAACCCGCACAAAGTGCTTGGTCTTCACCACTACTAATAGTACCGAAAAAACCGGATAGTTTAGGAAACAAAAAATGGCATGTAGTTATTGATTATAGACAATTAAACACTAAATTGCAAGATGACAAATCTCCGCTACCAAGTATCGAATCAATTTTAGATTCGTTAGGAGGTGCGATATATTTTTCACGTTTAGATTTATATCAAAGTTATTATCAGATAGGATTACAGGAACAGTCCAGACCGTGTACGGCATTTAGTACAGACAAAGGGTAATTTCAAATGACTAGGTTACCGATGGGGTTAAAAGTAAGCCCGAGTATTTTTGCACGAGCGATGACAGTAGCCTTATCAGGATTAAATTACGAGAATTGTTTTACATATTTGGATGATTTAATTGTATTCGGAGATAGTTTAGAAAAGCACAATACAAATTTAGTAAAAGTACTCAATAGGTTAAGAAAAGTCAATTTAAAATTAAATCCAAAAAAGTGTGAATTTTTAAAGAAAGAAATTTTATATTTAGGGCACGTTATAACGGCACAAGAGGTACAACCAGATCCAGAAAAAATTGCAGTCATGCAAAATTATCCAACACCACTAAACGCTAACGACGTTAAAAGGTTTGTAGCATTTGCCAATTACTATAGAAAATTTATTCCAAAATTCGCTGAAATAACAGCACCGTTAAACAAATTGTCTAGGAAAGGTGTCACTTTCCAATGGACCAATGAATGTCAGGCAGCATTCGAACTGTTAAAAACAACTTTAACAAACCCACCAATATTACAATACCCAGATGTTTCAGATAATAGTACGTTCATCTTACGCACGGACGCATCAGGTTACGCGTTAGGAGCAGTTTTGTCAAATGGCGACGACAAGCCAGTAGCTTACGCAAGTAAAGACTTAACAAAGCCGAAATAAATTATTGTACAATAGAAAAAGAGTTATTAGCTATAGTATGGGCAGTGAAAAAATTTAGACCATACTTATTTGGCAAAAAATTTCAAATTTTAAGGGATCATAGACGTTAGTATACTTATTTGGTATGAGTAATCCATCTAGTCGATTAACAAAATTTAGGTTAACATTAGAAGAATTTGATTTTACAATAACGTATATTAGGGGTACAGAAAACGTGACAATGGATGCTTTATCTAAAATTATTATAGATTCAGATTATTTAAAGAATATGGAATGAGCGGTTCACGAAAAAGTATATGTAACAACAAGAGCCCAAAGTAGAAAATTAGGCGACTCTCAAGTCGAATCAAAAGATGATGGGACAGATCACCCCAACATTGTTGAACTTTTGAAGCATCCGAAGGATGCAACAGAATTACGATTTGTATCAGAGGAGGAGTTTAACGGAATCATTAAATCCAATAAAGGAAATAATTTTGTTTTCATGCATGTATCAATTTATGATAGGAGTAAAAATATAATTTATTTGAAGCAAGGATCTCGATCAGCGTCAGCCTTCGAAGCGTCGTTGAGAGACCTGCAATTTCTTCGTAGAGAATTTACAATTCCGGAATTTATTATTATAAAAAGCGAAGAATCGAAGTCATTTTTAAATAACTGTAAAGCCGGCCGCAATTTACTAAAAAAAAATGACATACGAATTAGTGTGATTAGGGAAGTCACTAATATTCAAAACTCAGAAACGCAAAGATTAATCATTAATGATTTTCATTTATTGCCTATCGGAGGTCACGCGGGCATCAATAGAACATACAATAACATAAAGCGATACTATTTTTGGTCAAGTATGCGAAAGGATGTAGAAACATTTATTAAAAAATGTGACGAATGTCAAAGACATAAACATTCAAATATTAGCAAATAGCCGATGATAATTACAACCACAGCTTCCGAAGCTTTCGAAAAAGTTTTTATAGACTTAGTTAGACAATTGCAACCAGATGCAAATGGAAACAAGTACATTTTGACACTACAGTGTGATTTAAGTAAATTTGTAGAAGCATATCCATTACCAAATAAAGAGACTGAAAGTGTAACTAGAGCGTTTGTCGAGAATTTTATTTTACGCTACGGCATTCCATTCGAAATTTTAACGGATAAAGGTTCAGAGTTCATGTCGGAGATTCTTAAGGAAACTTGCAAATTATTAAATATAAAGCAGGTAAATTCTACAGCTTATCATCATGAAACTATCGGTGCGCTCGAAAACTCACATAAAAATTTAGCAGCATATTTAAGGATCTAATGTCCGCAGTATTCAAATAATTGGAGCAGTTGGATACCTTATTGGTGTTTTGCATACAATAATTCAGTGCATACTGAAACTAAATATACCCCGCACGAATTAGTGTTTGGGAAAATTAATCAAATACCGTCAAACTGGTAAACTCAGTAGACCCACTATATAATTTTGATAATTATCCAGCAGAACTTAAGTATAGATTGCAAGTCGCTGGAAATGAAGCGAGATATAATTTATTACAATCCAAAAGTAAACGAAAGCATAAGTTTGATATCAAAACTAAGCATGTCAATTATAAGTTAGGAGATAAGTTGTTGGTTAAGAATACATCTCTTAATAAAAGAGATCCAATATTTGTAGACCCATATGAAGTAGTTCTAGATAAGAATCCTAATGTTATAGTTAAGATAGATAATAAGTTAGTAGAAATCCATAAGAACAGGACAAAATTATATAACATATTGTAACACAATTGCAAGGAGCAGTATGAGACATGTACTACTAATTTAGAAAATTTTTATTTGATAAACAAAAATTTTTTTTAGTGCACCCCGTGGAGGTGTGATGGTGTAATAGCCAAATATCCTAATAATTTATAGTTATTATATTGAATTAAGTTTTATGCCTTTAAAAGGTGAGTGACTTATTATAGGAAGTGCAAAGTGCGGAATTGTACAGGAAGACAATCAATAGGAAGTACATGTGCAACGAACTCTAGGCTAGGTGAAATTGGAATTATTAAGTAAGCATAATTGCATAATTATTGTTAGCAGTTAAGAACTAATATAGAATAAGAACATTATAAGTCTAACCCTAAGATGTAACGGTTGTACTGCTCTTTAAAGCGTTGATTAAATTAAATGTGAAATGGTCTTCGACTTTGTTTCTAATCACCTCTACTAAAGACCCCAAGAGAACACTACAGGGGGCTCATTTATGTCTAACGAATTAAAAATGTTTTTGAACTCTAATGGAATCGCTTCTAGCAGAACTACACCTTATAACCCTCGCGGTAATGGCCAAGTAGAAAAGTACAACAGTATCATCTGGCGTACAATTTAATTAGCTCTAAAATCCAAAAATAAAAATATAAGTCAATGTGAAAGTGTACTTCCAGAAGTACTACATTCAATAAGAGGCTTACTCGGTACCTCTACAAATGAAACTCCGCATGAACGATTGTTCAGGCATCAAAGGCGAAGTGGTAATGGAGAAACGATTCCAACGTGGCTTTTAAGTCCAGGTCCTGTTTATCTACGACAATTTGTTCGTAATTCCAAATATGATCCCATAGTCAAAGAAGTTACACTACTCGAAAGTAATGCCGAATATGCTCATATTAGATATTCCGAAGGAAGAATTACTTCTGTATCTACACGGTATTTGGCTCCAGTTAGTAATGCTGAATATATTCAGATTGGAGATTCTTAAGGAAGAATGAACTCTGTATCTGCACGAGATCTAGCTCCAGTTCATAATGTCCGCATTAGAGACTCTGAAAAAGAAGTTTTAACTCCCGAAACTAACGACATGCAATCAGACACTCCTGAATCACAAGTCGAGCTAAATAATTCTCAAAACGTTCAACCTATTGTACGTAGAAGTTCTACAACAAGAAGACTACCTTCTCACCTCGAAGAATACATGTTATAATTTATAGGCCGTGGTGAATGTGATATTATTATGATCTAGTTGCCTGATGTTGTTTATAGACATTCGCTTTCCTATCTGTCATTAGTTTTAATGTGTTTAGTATTTACTCTAATTAACTGTTTATTAAAACCTTAAAAGAGGTTCTCCATTTCATTACAGTATGGATACTGCAGACAATGGTTCAAGCACTAGTACCGTGCAAGATACTATTCCTGGTGATACAACTTACGTCTCGAAATTTAGTCAAAAGAAGAAAATAAAACAAAATGTATAAGAACAACAACGCCAGCAAAAGCTAGCCAGGTAGGATCGGAATCTTCTAGAAAAAATAATTGAAAAATTGTAATGTTTTATTGAAGTATATATAAAGTTGTTCAATATAACTTTTTAATAAAAACCTATGAAACCTATTACAATAACTGTTTTACCATTTTTTCATGGCTAAACATTTAATTTAATAAGTTAACAATATTTAAACGTTTCATGGTAGCCGTAGTAAAAATAACTTCATTTGCACTGGCTCAATTTCCGGATTGTTTTGATGTTCATCTTTGATTGCTTCTTTCAACTTTATGAATTCTTCAAATTTATCATCCTGTAATAGACAAACATTATGAAACACACAATCTACATACGATTAATAAAGCGATGCAATCTAATCTGACGTTTTCTAAACACTTTAACAGTGCAAATGTGTTTTCAAACACTAACCATGCTTTGTTGAAATGAAAATTAATTTTTTCTGTCCATCTGTTAAATATACATCGTCTTTAAACCCAACCATTAAATACTGTTTTACTGAATAGGCCAAATCACCTATAATATGACCATCGTTTACAAACGTTATTTCTTGATTTTCAATTCGTCTGTATAAGCTTGATTTTTTTAATAAAGTTCAGTCATGCACAGATCCTGGTTATCCACAATGGACGTCTATGAACATCTTTTTATAGTTACACACGCCCTGTAATAAGATAGAACAGTAAGTTTTTCTATTAATATAAGAAACATGGTTTTCTTTGGGTGCAACGATTGGTATGTGGTCTCTGTCTACTATGCCACAAATTTCTACAATACAAATATTTAAATCATTATTTAATAATGACTTGTAACAAGAACGTTTACGAAGAATGAGTAAACACATGCCTTAAATATCATAATTGTTTTGATGGTAATTATAATCCCATACTTTGTGCTTGCTTTCAGAAGAAGTTCGCAAGTACTGTATAAACCTGTCCAACATGTTGATTTCGTAATGCCAAATCTGTTTGCCACACATCTAAATAAGGAGTTTTAGTTTTTCTAATGATCATAATACTTTATTAATAACGATGAGCAGTTATGCTGAATAGACGTACAGCTGCGCGTTCCGTAAGGGTCATTCCATAAAAATCTGACAATTCTTGACAAAGTTTTTTGTAGATTTTAAAAATTGTTTATAATTATGTAGGTTTGTTTTTAAAATTCCTTGGGTATCCCAGTAATGATTCAGATATGTAGCAGAAATATTAATATTTTTTTGGACTTTTTAATAGAATTTAGTTTTTATCATGCTTCAGAGTTGACAGGTCAGGTATGGTGTTGACTTTCTCATTACCTAATTATGTAAAACGTAAATTACAAAGTCACAGAAAAACAATAATGTTATTAATTATTAGTCTATTTAAACTTATCTTTGCTAAACTTTATATTATCAAAATTAACACATATCCTTGTTGTATTGTTTTGAAATAAATTTAAAAATATGACGTCCTCTTTTATCTATTTTTGGTGGATCCAAAACCACATCTATGTCATCATGTTCAACAATAGAGACATCCTTGACTTCTGGATAAATAAAACAATCTCTTCTTTTTCTCATGAAGCTTACTTCCAGAGTGTTGTCCTCAAGAAGCTGAAGAACATGACCAACATAATATTTCAATTCTTTTTTTCCAGGAAATTTTACTACTACAAAACTATTAGAATCCAAAGTTTTCTTAGTATTAGGAGGTGGGTTAGCTATAGAAGAATTATTTTCATCTTCAGAGTCTGATGAAAAAAACATCGTGATACTGTAACCGAGCTATAGGTGTTGCTTAAGGAATATGTACAATTAATACAAATTAGAAGAATTATAATTATATCTAAAATAATCTAAATAAAAGGATACTAGGTAAAATATTACCTTTAAACGCCAATGATCCAATATTGTAGTCCATGCACAAAAGATTTTCAAAACAATTAAAACATGACAGTCTTATAAACTGCAAAACATTGGATTGGTGACGAGTCCATACGATTTGGTGTGTTTTCCTCGTACCCTTAAAACGTTTAATATTTTGACTCAACAAATGCTCATTAGCATCTACGATTTCTTGTGGTACAAAGTATACAGTAATATTGTTCAAATTAACATTCATCAAGTTTACCAAGTTGTTAACATTTGAAATGTCTTGTCCAAGAGCAACCAAACAATCAGCAATCCGTTTAACACAACCTCCTATGTCATCGGGGACACCTTTGCCATGACCTCTTTCACTATAATTTCATGTAATGAATTCTGTTGAAGGTAATTCTTGTGGAAATATGTTCCTATGAGGTAGAACATTTTATAATTACGGTATTGGGTTGATGGACCATCACTTATAAAATGAATTTTTACTGGGTAGCAAATTGAAAAAATTTCTACAATAACGGATTTCAAATGTGCAATTATTGCCAATAGATCTTTCCTTGGTGAATTAAAAAATGTACAAAAGGCCCTTTTTATGATTTTATTATTATGACCTACGTAAACCATTACAGTGTGTAAAACAACTTGTTCCTTTGAGTCACCAAAGTGGAATGACTGAACTTCTGTTCCATATTTACAAACATAATTTTCGGAGAAGTCTAAATGCCAAATAGCTTCAATATTTTTTAAACTCTTTTTAAGTGGATCAAGGTTTTTGTTAGCCATGTGCTGCATTATTACAGGAACCGATGACAGTAGTCCATCAACGAGTCCTTTTGTTGTGATACTTATTTTATTTTTAAAGATTTTCTTACATAACTTTTCCTTTCCTGATTTAGTAATTATTTCCTTTTTAGTGCACCATTTATGGTATGTAACTAGGTCTACGCCATTAAATGTACTGCAAGCTACCACTTTATCGTTACATTTAGAACACTTTCTCTCCAAGCATTTTTCGTCCATATTATTAGCACAGCAAAGGGCCTGACACAGTGTATGCATGTTAGTTTGATTAATTACATTAATTAAAGTAGGGTAGCTAAGCCGGTTTGGCAACAGAGATCCACAGCAAGATATGTATACGCCGGTTCGAGAACAATATGAACAGCTAAGCCGCTTTGGGAAACAAAACGTGCAGCAAGATATGTATACGCCGCTTTGAGAACAAAATTGTCTTTGTGTGTAAATTTGTTGCGTCGGGGGTCGTTAGGTCTTTGGGGTGTGCGTTCGGCGGGGTCGTTAGATTTTGTGTGGGGTGGTGCGCGTGCGCTGGGGTGGAGATATTTTCTTAGGAAATTTTTAGCAGCGTTCCCGACGTTAAATATTAAATATTAAATTTTAAAAAATGTTGTGTGTGTAGAAAATGGAGTTCACGTGTTGGTTCGTATTTTTCTGGGGTAGGTTAAGCTAAAAATTAAAACGCCGCGGTGAAGAATTTTTAATATTAGGCAAACGCGTGCAAGTGGTAAAGAGTGTTTTAGCTCTCCTCATAAGCTGCGTTTTGTACGAAGTAGAAAATAAAATTAAGAAAGTATACGAAATGTTATATGATGGAGGTCAAATTTTAAACGTTTGCAGGTAAAATCTTGTAAAAAAGAAGTCGTTCACATCTCGCAATTTTAATGTCGCGATAAAATACTAAGAATTTGCATGCAGTCGAATATAACAACGTGTTTTTATCTGGCAATATATATGTAAATCACGTCGACATTCGACTTTTAATATAATGTATTTAATTAACATAAGGTGTGTTGCAAAAACATTTCAAGACAGGTATGTCGTATATTCCTTTTGGTTACATCATCCCAAAATAATTTATACAAGTACACTGAACTTGCAGTCGGATCTAACATATAATCTTTTAATTATACCCGTATGAATTTAAAATATATGCAAATTATACCAATTTCAATGTCACGATAAAATAACAAGAATTCGCAGTCGAATATAACCTCGTGTTTTTATTGAAATTATAGCTCTCTGGTAATATATATGCAAATCATTCAACTTTTAATATAATGGATTTAATTAACATAAGGTGTGTTTGCAAAAACATGTTAAGACTATTTCCGTCTTGGTATGCAAATTATACCACCTTTCATAACGATTTATTTGACTCTCAAATAAAAAAATTAATTTGATCTTATATCAAGAGGTGTTCTTGCTTACATTTTAGCAATTTGAATATATTTAAATATTTAAATGTAATTATACATTTAATTTATGTGGCAATAAAAATTCTTTTACTTTTAGCGGTTTGGTGATTGTATGTAGATGACGTATTAGACATTGTATATATATAACTCGTTTAATTGCACAAACGTGATAAAAAATTTATAGGTTATGCAAAACGTGCATGTAGTGAAAAATTTAGCGGTGATCTTTAGAGCTTCGTCATTGTTTTTATTCTCGTTGCTTTAGTTAATTAAAGAGAGATTTTAGGTTAAGCAAAAATAGGAAATGTGGTGGATGACATAATCACTTTCAAAATGATGAATGGTGGGGAAGGAGCTTCTAAACGTGCCCTAAACGGGGCTCTGCCCCATTATTTTGTATTAAATATCAAAAAGAATAGGAGAAATTATTCGACTCGTATTTTATAATGGTTTTAATTTAAAATATTGGTGTGTGTGCAAAAAAACATGTTAAGACAGGTCACTCGTTCTGAACTCGTACCCGGATCTATATAACCTTTAAATATATGCAAATAATGTCGTTATTTAAAACGTGGTGAAGAATTTGGATGGGGATGTACTCATTCTCAAATGCGGAATGGTACTCCATAAGGCGTTCTGAACGGAGGCTTTGCACGCATTAGGTGATTGAATACTTCGGAGATTTTTAGGTTAAGCAAAAACGTGCACGTGTTGAAGAATCTCCCGAGAATTTCAAAAAAATATTTTTGTATTAAATATATAATTTTAAAAGAAACACACAAAATTTGAATGTTTTATTTATATTAGTTTCACTTACCAGCTTATTTTAATTACATGCTAATGAGTTCATATATTTTCATACAGTTTGATTGATTCACTGCCGAAACAAAACATTTTTACACAGCTGACAATACTGGGTGTCGTTTTTCAATACAATATCAATAACTATTTACAATACAGCTGAATACTGAAATGTAAAGTAACTTTCACACATTTACCTACGTGTACTTAAATTTAATTGAATTCTAAAAAATATATGCATATCTATGGCAGGCAACCCAGCATACACCAATTATATATTCTTAGTGTAAAATTTTATTGTTAGGTGAATAACCAGCAATTTATTATGTAATATTTATTGCTACAAGCATGGTAATAATAATTTGCAATGTGCAAAATACCTCTTTTGTTGTTAAAAGACCGATTTAATTAAACACTATAAAAGATTGTGAATTATTTATTCTAGTTAAATTTTACAGTGCTAGAGACACTAATTATTATTAGTACTAGATATAGGTATAACAAAATTTGTATTCCAGATGATAGTATGTTCAAAGGATATTATTATTTAAAAAGACTCTGTAAACATGATTAGTGAAATTATTAAAGTTAAGGAATGTAAAGCAAAAATTTGTCCATAAAAGCAAATATGTTTTCTAAAAGATATGCATAACTTACGGATCTAAACGTTTCAACATTTCGCAAACTGAGATAAATATTACTTATTTCTTTGCAAAAAACGTTCATATAACGCCCTTTAACAACCGCGTTCAGTAAAGTGCATGGTAGTTAATGACCTCGGCGATTGTGCTATTTATAGTATAATTATAACAACATATCCCCATATGTAAATTATATGGTTCTGGTTTATACCTAAAACAACTATTTTGCATTATATTTTGTTGATCCTGGCAGAATAAATTACAAGTATAGCTACGTTGTCAATACATTTTTATTTTCAAACTCGTTTTAATTATTGTAGAATTTAGTGCTTATAAATAACCTACTTTAATTCAATAAGTTATTCTTAAATTAATAATTATTGTCAAGAGAAATATATACACATATGGTAAATAATTGCAAGAATGTCTATAATATATCTGAGTTTTAATTCTGTTAAATGGAACATATGGCAACAAGGTAACTTCAAAACATTTTAGCATAATTGTCAATTACCAAAATTCACAATTTTCATCTTATATCAACAAATGTTATTAAATTGATGCTAAACAATAAAAATAATACCGTTATATTTCAAATCATTTTAATAGAATTACGCAATGTTAAGTCGTTATTAAAAATTAATTTAAACAGAGTTTTTATTGTTATCGCCGTCTGTTGAAGAATCGTAGCAGAATCTGAACTATATCGCTTTTACAAAGCATGTATTCAAGATCACATTTAGTTAGTTTCAAAAAACTTTTCATCATTGTATACGACTTGTTTTAACTTGCAGTAGGTATCAATGACCGAATCAACATTACCACCCGAACATGGTTGACAACTTTAAATTTTATTTTCCCTATTACTTTCAAGGTATTAAACATTGGTATATATATAGATTTAACGACATCAGGCAACCTTTTTCTTAATCTTCGTTGGGAATTAAACCACTCATAGTTTTTAAAATCATCTTTCTTTACGTTTCGATCCATGACCTAGGATCGTTGTCAAAATTGTCAAAACCACAACAATCATAAAGGGAGTATTTATCAGGCAACATATTTCTCGCATGGCTATGACAGCTTTTTGTGCTGTATGTAGAGTAATGATTAACGTTATGCTCTTTTGATTAATTTGCAATTTACCGGGCATGCATCCTTCGTTAAAAGTGAAGGATATTCCCATAGATAATTTGAATAACAATCTATCACCACCAACACACCTCTAATTGGATTTTCCTTAAATATATTGCTCAAATTCAACAGAGTCGCCTTGCCAGAGATCATCTCGAGGTTGTTGATTTGTTAATGCTGTTACAAAACTAGTGGGGGTTTATCAGACGAATAACTAGGTGATGCTCAGTATCACAACACTTTAGCATTACCTATTTTGATGAATGTGCCATAAAAGCTAGGTACTTGGATAGATCTCGCAGTGAGTGGAACAACAACGATAGTGACGATAGTGGTGCGAAGTTTTCAAGTTAACATGGACAATGTACTGTACGATTTGTTCGAGAGTGAACAACGCATTTTACACCAACATCTGAAACATGCCATAGTATTGAATGATGTAGACAAAATCAAACGTATACTGTTCAGAGTAGGTGTTCATGTTCCTTTAAAGCCTTCAAATGGCTAACGCTGACCAATGATACATCCATTGATGTAATGGACATGCTGTTTAATCAACAGAGTAGGTGCGATCAATTTGTATTCAAACTTCATTGATGCTTGCAACGGCAAAACAGAGTTAAAATGTCATCAGGTGCGCGGTGTACTAGACGCAATAGAGAGTAATTATAGTTTGAGCGATGTATATTTCCTTGAAGAATTACTAACCAACCGAGCTGTATTGAGTACGAAGGCATTTCCTATCATGAATATAAATGCAACTATAAATCACTGGTCACAGCGATTGACGATATGATTGTAGATGTTGTATATTTCGCACAACCTATGGTATTAGAAAAGTATTGAAGTTAATTTTAAAGTATAAGGTAAATTATAAGTACCAACCTAATGTAGTTGGCCCTCATAGAACAACATATAACTGGCTCCTCAAGAATTTGGCAATGGAGGGCTCAAAACAGCAACCAGGATGGACGTGTGGTCCGGATTCGGGAAAATGGCCATCAAATAGTATAGATGATTATAAAAAAGTGTATATGCTATTAAAGTTATTGTTTTAGTTTAATACTATTTTTTGTATGTAAATCATGTCATCTTGGTAGTCTTAGCTGATGCGCTATAGATAGCACTTATTAGATATAATGGAGGATGCTATTGTACGTGTCGCATACCTTTTACAATGAATATATATACCTCGAGTGTTGGTCAAGTACGGGGAGAAATTGTTAGCTGAGAAGGTAATGTGTTTTACCTGCTTGTTATTTACACATATTCACGGACATCGAAATACTCAAGTTCAACCAAAACAGCGAAAATCAACCTACATCAACGTTTTGCGCTTCGGGCATGAGGAATTATAAACAACTTTCTTGACGTAGAACTAGTGTAGTAATTAGTAGTACATAGATGTAATTTGTGTGCGTGTGTGTGTGTGTGTCGCTATAATAAATCATATAACAGTAAAAAATTTTTATTGATGAATGACATATGATGGTAAACAAACACGTAACAGCAAATCTACAAAATATGATTTTGGATATCCAACTATTATGGCTAGAATCTAAATTTAACCATTTCACATATACTTGATTTTTAACTCTCTTCAATACTTTTTCCACTAAATATACATCCGGATAGTGTGTTCGTTGAAGTTCTTCTGCATATAAGCCGCCTAATATTGGTTGTCCTCGACTATCGCGCAATAGGTACGTTAAAGGATTAGTCAAATGCACTTTGTACACCGTAAAAATTTCGTTAGACCAATTTGGTGTGTATCCCTTGGTAAATTGGCCTCTATGTTTACTAATGCGAACATGATCCCCAACAGAAAATTTTTTACTCTTTAAGTTAACTGTTTTGATCGTACTGTACACTGTATTGAAAAGTTTGCGTTCATTGCGTTTTGTCACATCTACAGGTCGCATGCCGATTGTTCGATGTTTGGTGTTGTTATATGCAGTCACGAGTGAGGATAGTATATTCAGCCATCGATACGAACCATTCAAACTAAATTGTTTCCACATTTTTGACTTTAAGGTACGATTAACGCGTTCTACTACGCAAGCTTTTTATTGCTGTACACACTATAATGTGTAATCTCATATTTTTCCATTAAAGCCTTAAATGTTGAATTATAAAATTCTTTTCCCAAATCCGTTTGAATGTACCGTGGAATACGATGGTCTTTGTTGAAAATTGATTGAAAAGCGTTTGAAACAGCCTTACCCGTCTTGCGCTTAACCGGTACGGCCCATAAGTATTTAGAAAATACATCGATAACAACTAGAATGTATCTAAATCCTTTATTTATCTTTGCATATGGGATCATTTCCACCAAATCGGCTTGAAACAGCTCGTTTAATCCTTTTGTGATTACATGTCTTCTTGGAAAGTTAATGCGAGCAGGCTTATGTAACTCGTGGACGATTTGCTCCTTTACAGACATATTGCTAATATGTGTGTGTGTGTGTGTATGGTTGACGGCTATATGCGTGCGTTTTAAGTTTCTCTTGCAACTGTTGAATATCTGCTTGAATTCGTGCAATGTCTATTCTAAATTGTGCTTTCACTTGTTGAATAGCAGCGTCTAATGTCTTATATATGCTATTCATAGAATCATCTATCCGTTTGGTTACGATTTGTGCAACATTAGCGTTCACAGTGGCTGGAACAAGGTTACGCATCATCTCTTCAAAATGGTTAAAGTCTGATCTTGTAACATACTCGCTCGAGAATTGTGTTATCATACTGTTTGTTGTCTCCTTCACAAGCGTGTCTATATACTGCTGAATAGTGGAACCACTTCCAAGCGTTGGTTCGCCCTCTTGCTGGTGTAGCGTTGCTAACCGCGATTCTAAGTACGCTTTCGTGACTGCATCATCATCTTCTTGTGGTGTAGCGACGCGCGCTAATCTCATGTTGTCAAAATCGTAGTAATCATCATAAGAAATATATGAAGCACAGTCAGACGCATGTCCAAACTTGTCGATAACCATCGTGATAATGAATAACAAGTCGCACAATCTACGCTATTATACGCAATTCGCGTAATTCTTCCATAATCGATGTAATTTCGTTGGTGTGACCGGTGTTACCTGCATCTTGCGAGGCGACCAGAAGCTTGAGCCGTTCGCACAGTTCGTTGGGATCATCAAAGTATACATACTTAGTGGCTTCTCGTTATAATCCATGAGTAGACCACGACCACTCGGGTTTATAGTTTGCTGTCGTAAGCTATACATTGCATTACTTCTTTTTAATGTCCGCATAATCGTTAATTTCTTTAAGTGAGAATTTACCCAAAGGATTGAGAAGGAACAGTTGCTCGTACAACCCTTTGCTACCGTTGTAGCAAAATCGTTCTACACACCTTTTCACCAATCCCGAAGATAATGTCCGAATCACCAATCATTAATTTTCCTGTCTCCGGATTATAACGTACTTTATCCCTGCGCAAGTGCTCCGTGTCATTGTTATAAATACCAGTAAAGTTGGAAAACAGATTATCGACATAGTATCTTACCGATGGTAAGAATCGTTGTAAGTAGGTCTGATGTTCTTCGCTGTTTAGGTACCGTTCGTACTCTGTATGGGTCTCTGGAGTGTTGCCGCTACTCTCGATTCTTCGAATGTGGACTCCACAGACTGGACTGGGCTATGAGGATTGTGTTCCCATGCCTCCTCTATTGGTGGTGCGGCGATTGGTGTGGAACTGCGCACCTGATCGAGAAATTTAGGGCGTCTTTTAGGAGTAGATTGTACGTCATGTTGTTGTGGTAACCAGTGCTGGCTTTCGATCTTGGACTCCTGTTTAATATCTTTCAGCAGACCGGTCTGAAGTGTTTGTAAACGTTTTGTAATAGGTGCATAGACTTTACTTAATGCAAGCTCCTTTTCAACCACACCTGCTTTTAGCGCTTGTAATTTCCTCTTGACTGCCTTTCGTACTTTTATGAGTTCTCGTTTGGTTTTCACGTCGTCTGCCATCGTCTAGAAACGGGTAGGAAGTGATGTGCTATTTATGTGCTTTATAAGTATATATAGGTGTCAAAACCTTTTCGGTAGCGACCGTTCTGCAAATCGCCATCTTTATTGATCACCAGGAACCCATACCGATCTCGCCAGCATACGCCGCACAATTCTTTAAACCGGTTAAACGACATATCCGTGTTTACATGGTCAGCGTATACGTGTTTTAAATTGAGTTCGTCTTGTTTGAATAGCACTAGGACATTAGCATTGTCTCTAATCAATTGTTTAGGTATTTTGGAATAGGTCTGACATAGATAAAACAATCAATGGCCTTATGTCGACCTAAAGAAAAATATTCTCGCATTACATTTTGTTTATCGCACGACACGTCATCGAAAATAAATATCGAATTAGGTTTTGCTTCCGCTGGAGTAACAATTGCATCCCATTTGTTAAACGCAAAATATCCTATTTCTTTTATTGGTTGTAATAACCTCTCTAGGTACTGATACTTTGGTTGATACAAGGATTTTGAGTAGAGATAAACGTTTTCAAAGCGTACACCATTCGGATGTTTCAAGAGACCGATGACTACATTAGTTTTACCACAATTCGATGGACCTGTAATGATACACCGTATTGTTGATGGTAATAGTAGTCCATGCTTTTGCACGTTAGTGTTGTTGCTGCAGTTGTGGTCCGTAATTGGCAACGCCAATTGTTGCTTTACCAGACGCATTCTATCCATATACTAAAACGTAATTGCAGTATGGTAAGCATTTAAGCGAGTAATTCTACACGCATGACCAGTCTCCTTTAAACCTTTCGACTGACAAGATTAATGAAATCCTATCGTGGCTACGGGTTACTCAATAGTGCTATCAATCGTTTACCGGTAGAATTACATTTACCAGGCTATCGCTTCTGTGGACCGGGTACTAAGCTTCAGAAACGCCTCGAGCGTGGTGATATAGGTCGTAATCCCTTAGACGAAGCCTGCAAACTACACGACATCGCCTACGATCTTTCTACAGACTTAACAACCCGACACCAAGCTGATCGACGTCTTGCCGAAACAGCACAAAACGTCGTACTGCACCCGACGCTTCGTTAGGTGAAAAACTTGCTGCGTTTGCTGTTGGTTCTGCAATGAATGCCAAAGTTAAATTTGGTATGGGTTGTCGCAAGAAAACGATAAGGTGTAAAGGAAAACGACGTGGTCAGCGTCTACGTACAGGAAGTGGTATACCATTCAAGCGTTTAATTCGCACCATTTGGGAACGCATTAAAACGTTCGTCCGACCGATCTTATTAAAACTGCTAAACTTGCAGTGGCACCGATTAAAGATATAACAGATGAAATTCGTGGCATCCCACGTGTAATCCCTGTACCCAAAACTGGTGGTTTCCTACCTTTGATACCTATTTTTGCAGCCCTTTCCGCAATTGGAGCGTTGTCGGGTGGAGCAGCTGGGATTGCAAAAGCTGTCAACGATGCTAAACTTGGACAACAACAATTAGATGAAGCAAAACGACATAATATGGCACAAGAGGCAGTGACACTTGGAAAGGGTCTCTATTTGAAACCTTATCGCCGTGGACATGGACTGTACCTAAAGCCTTTTCTTACACACGGGCAAGGTTTGCGTAAACAAAGACAACGAAAAAAAAAACTCAACGCATTCGTTAAACCTACCTATGCGAGCGTTGACCAATGTTGACTTGAACAAATACATAAAACGTTTACCAATATCCCACTTTCGTGGAATATTCATGCGCAATTCACTTCCAAACACAATTCGTTGGCGAGAATGTGGTATTCTTAATCATGATACTACACGTGGTGTGGGAACTCATTGGACCGCGTACAAAAAAAGATGGTTCAAGGGCAGTCTATTATGATAGCATTGGTAATCTACGACCTCCGAGGGAACTTGTCAAATACTTAACCTCATCAGGACCATGCACTCTCTATTATAATTATGAACAATTTCAACCGCTTAACACTGTTACCTGTGGACACTTCGTATTGAAATTTTTACTGCAAAATAGTCCTCCGTTAAGTTTCTAACAACGTTATATATTATTTGATTTTAGTGTATTTTTAACTGTTTTGTATAAAAAGTGTTTAATTAAAAACCATATATTGCAAGTGTTTCAGGAATTTGCTTTTTATTACCCCATCCCAACTACGAATACGACTAGTTGTTAGTTTATCGTCAACCACCGAACATGTACACATTTACTTTAACTGGAACTGAATCTACGCTCACCGCAATCATCAACCCACCAATTGTTCTCGATGATGACCATGAATACGTTATTGGTCTTACAAACTTTGATACATATTTTTTCAATTCCCAATGTAACGGAAGCGAACAATAAATTTTACATTGATGACATCGTGCTTACTTTACCAGAAGGAACTTATGAAGTGGCAGATATTAATAAGTTCGTACGACGTAATCTGAACGATCCCCGTGAACGCACTTCATCCAAACGTTATCTTATTGATATTCGAGCCAATAATAACAGTTTACATACAGAAATCAAAGCATCAGGTATAGTGGATTTTACACAACCAAATTCACTTGCTTCGTTGCTGGGTTTTGAGAAACGTAAACTACCAGCTCTCACTACTGCTATTTCGGACCATCCGGCACAAGTCTTTCCAATCAATTCAATATGTATTGAATGTAATCTTGTGGTCGGATCGTATCGGAATAGCAAACCTGTACACATTTTGCATCAATTCTTTCCTGCAGTTGCTGCAGGGTACAAGATTATTGAAAACCCCGTAAACGTCACCTATATGCCACTTAATACACGAATCATCGATCGCATCATTGTTAAAATAGTTGATCAAAACGGTAATCTCATCACTTTTCGTCGGGAAACCATCACGATTAGACTTTATCTAAAGCGTCTTTAAACAATGGTTTTGCGCTATGAGCATAAACCACCAAAACCTATTAATAGACGCATTGTCAGCACCTTTACCAGTTACAAGACACCAGTGCACCGATTAACACCGGAAAACGTTAAATTTCTGCAAACATTAGGACTCAAAGTGCTACATAGCTAAAATGGATAGTAATATTTTAAATGTTACGCAACGTGCTATATTTGATACAACCATCGTCAATGCCGACAAACATATGCATACTCCGTACTCCAATACCACGTATGAGAAGAACGATGTTATACGGATTCCAATAGAAAACGAAGATGTCTATACACTACCATGGGACAGCGTAATTTATATTGAGGGTACAATGAATAAGTCAGATGGTGGCGTTTCGCCTACAGCCGATTTTGTCAACAACGGAGTTTTATTTTTATTTGATGAAATTCGTTATGAACTTGGTGGAAAGACTATTGACCGCGTTCGTAATCCAGGTATAACTACGACTATTAAAATTTCCTATCCTACGATTATAGCGAAAGTCGTCGCTTTAGAAACGCCGGTTGGTCCCCATCGATAAGCTTGATCTCGTTGATGCTAATGGTCATTTCAACGTATGCATTCCCTTGCGCATGGTTTTAGGATTTGCGGAGGACTACCGAAAAATTCTTTTGAATATCAAACAGGAGCTTATTCTTATTAGAAGTAGTGCTGACGATGCAGCTATATCGAATTCTGATACCAAAGAGTCAATCAAAATTACTATTACACATATATCATGGCGGATTCCACATATAACCGTTGCAGATGCAGAGCGCTTAAAACTACTCAAACATATTCAACGCAATGCCACCATGGACATAAGCTTTCGCAGTTGGGAACTACACGAATATCCAGAATTACATACAACACACCGCATACGTGGGCCGTGAAGACGGCTTCTCAAGTGGAGAAACCGCGTTTTGTTATTGTCTGCTTTCAAACCGATACATCGCGCAAAAGGGGCGCAGTCAGTTCGACCACTGTAAGTTGACCAATATGAAATTACATCTGGGTTCATCTATGTATCCTTACGATAATCTTAACATTGATTTCGATACCAATCGCTATTCTATACTATATGAGATGTATGCACAGTTTCAACAATCGTACTACGGGGGTATCAGCGAGCCGATATTAACACCCAATGAATTTCAAACGCACGCTCCACTTGTAGTCATCGATTGTTCCCATCAAAACGAAATAGTGAAAGTGGGAGCGGTTGACGTACGATTAGAATTTCAAATGAAAGAAGCGCTTAAAGCTCACACTACAGCGTACTGCCTCATTCTACACGATCGTTTGGTCCGCTACAATCCTGCAACCAGTATTGTGAGTGAAGTCTAAAATTAATAGTCCATTAGTTGTCGACGTTCAAAGGTTTAAAATTGCACATAATAACTTTGTGTTTAAAGAAATGGCTGTTTTACAACTATCCCTATCGAATGGAGTTGCAATAACATATGTGCTGAAACCACCATATTCTTGGAACTGTCTATCAGCTCGCTTCAAATACCAAAAGGTATGGTTAAGCAGAAACTTTACGGTATATCTTGAGATGATGGCAATTTACAATGAATTTCCACACCTAAATGTTATTAACCTAGAAGATTTAGGGTGTACTCCTCTACATAAATTAAAGTATTACACCAATTCACACAAGTGTTTCTACATACCACACGACATTCGTCATTCAATTGCGCAACCACAGATGTAATTGTACTCAAAACTGGTTTGTACATATAACCAATTATTCATTTTAATAAAGAATAATGTTTACATTAAGTAGTGTTTTTATTTGTATATTTTATACCTACATACATACATATTCCTTGAGACTAGTAAGATGTGTTTCAAAAATGTCTTGAAATAAGTTTAATTGTAAAACTTACTAACGAATCTGTAAGTATCATATTGAAAAATTCCTCTTAACGGATATGTATTTTGCATTTTTATGCAAACTTTATGTTACAATAATACAATTAAAAATTATATTCTACTACCGAGGTATTAAATTTTAAAGTATGTTATAGTTGTGTAAACATAAAATGCATTGCATAGGTTTTTATCATCAAAGTAGTACATTTTATTTAATCCCACCTGTAAAATGATTAATTTCTTAAACCTAAGTTTCATAAAATTTATTCTCCAAAGATCAACCAACTATAAACCAGAACTACTAAATTTACATAAATTTTGGTGTTATTTTAATTTAAACTATGCTCATAAAAGTCGTTTATATATATAGCACCAACATTGTTACTACCTATAAATATCAAATCTTTAAAGGAATTTACAGTCATGATTAATTAATAAGTGGTCTTTTCATTTGTACACATTTTGTATATGTTGTTTTAGTTCCATTGACGACCTATTATTAGTAATCTGTTTATTATTTTATTGACGATATAAATTTTAAGATTGGAAGGGAACGATAAGAAATCTTCCTCTGACATTTATATGCACTCCGCATAGTTGTTTAAGGTAGCAAATATAAATAAGCTGTTTAATGTGTTGTAGAAGAATTTTTACCATTGTATTATCGGTATGTATATACTTACTTACTTAATGTGTTTTTAACGGAAGTAGAAATTATGAATTTTGGTAATTAACAATTATGCTAAAATGATTTGAAGTTATGCAGTTTCCATATATAATTTACATATATCGGTATGTTGTTATAAATATCACAACCTCGAGGTCATTAACTACCATGCACTTTACTAAACTATAATTAATAAAATCCCGTACATTTAACTAAGATACATTTTTCTTAATGTGGAAGTCTTATCTATATTTTATTCAAATAAGAATCTGCTACCGCCACCTACAAAAAGATAGGGACAATTAAAGAATGTAAGTTTTTGTAAATAAAACATTAAAATATTGTGTGTTTCTTTTTAATATTATATATTTAATACAAAATAATTTTTGAAATTCTCGGAGATTCTTCAACACGTGCATGTTTTTGTTTAACCTAAAATCTCCGAAGTATTCAATCACCTAATGCGTGCAAAACCTCCGTTCAGAACGCCTTATGGAGTACCATTCCGCATTTGAGAATGAGTACATCCCCATCCAAATTCTTCACCACGTTTTAAATAACGACATTATTTGCATATATTTAAAGGTTATATAGATCCGGGTACGAGTTTAGTGTGGTTGTATAAATTATTTTGGTGATGCAATCATGAATAAAATAACGAGTGACCTGTCTTAACATGTTTTTACATATACACACATATTAAATATATATTGAAATTGCTAAATGTAAGCAAGAACACCTCTTGATATAAGATCAAATTAATTTTTTATTTGAGAGTCAAATAAATCGTTATGAAAGGTGGTATAATTTGCATACCAAGAAGGAAATAGTCTTAACATGTTTTTGCAAACACACCATATGTTAATTAAATCCATTATATTAAAAGTTGAATGATTTGCATATATATGACCAGAGAGCTATAATTTCAATAAAAAACACGAGGTTATATTCGACTGCGAATTCTTGTTATTTTATCTTGGTAATGAAATCGTGAACAACATGTTTTACAAGATTTTACATGCAGACTTTATAATTAGATCCATTATATCACATTTCGTATATTTTCTAAATGTTATTCGCTACTTCATACAAAATACAGCTTTTGAGGAAAGCTAAAAAATTCTTTACCACTTGCACGTTTTTACTTAACATAACAAAATTCTTCATATAGGTAAAATCACCACTTCGCTATGCTCTCGGCTACCTAGTTTCGGCTACTTTTCCAAGGTCGTTGTGACGTCATAGCCTTTTATAAATAAAGAACAATGTAATACTATTCTAAAATTTTTATTCTGGCATTATACATAACAAAATTTAAAAATATTTAATGCCAAGCATGGAGCCATTTAAACTTAATTTTAATATAAATTCGATTGTTTAACATGGCTAACAACCAATGCAAGACTTAAGATATACAACAAATTTGTGTGTCAGATAACAAATCCTGGTGTTAATAAACAACTTGGAAATTATATACTAGATTTTTACGTTGTCCAGATGCACGTTTAAGAGCAACATTCGCGTCTACTTTGACCAAAGAACACGGTATTACGCAATTGGAAGCGACAATATAAAACTGTACAATTGGAAGCTATGTCAGTGCGGAACGGGTGTATAATCCCTTAAAAGACTGTTTAACCTTATTGGAAGATAGTAAGTTATACTTCCTAAAGGTGCCAATGTACTCGGTATCGCTAAAATGTGGAGTAAGTTATCGGACAAGCTTCAAAATAGCTGCTGTTTAGTGTATAATAACCTGCTACAGTACATGTATTGGGGGAACGGCAATACAAAGAAATTGACGGGCTTGCAAATTAAGTTGTCAGAAAAACCAGAGAAAAGGAAAAATTGAAAAGTATGTGCTTTCAGCTTTTAGTTTTAACTATTTACCTGTAAATTATTTGGAGATAGTAGAGTAGGAAGACAGCCAAGATAAAATAAAAATCTTACACAAGTGCTACATTAAAGCAGGTAACATATTTTACACAATCTGTAACACCATATTCTACAATTCCAAAAGAAATAATCATTTCGGTATCGGGGTTGATAAGTACGCCTAACATTCGCCCAGAGGTTGTACGACAACGCGTAAATATTGACAGTAAACTCTCTCCGTTGACGCTGCAGGAAATTGCCCAATTATGCACGCCATACGCTGTAAGTGGAAGAAAAGACAGCTGGAATTAGAGGAAATGCATGCAAAAGGCAAAGTTGGACTAAATAGAAGACACTGCGACAATACGCGAACAATACAAAGATGTGTTAGACAAAGAACATCTTATTAGAGAAAGAGGAAAGGATTAAAAGATTATTTTATGTGCCGATGGACTGACTTGGATACATCCGCGTTCTACAAGCTGTATGTATTTGTGGTTAGTAAGAAAGACTCTTTTTAGAATTTTAGAATAGTATTACATTGCTCTATATTTATAAAAGGCTATGACGTCACAACGACCTTGGAAAAGTAGCCGGAACTAGGTAGCCGAGAGCATAGCAAAGTGGTGATTTTACCTATATGAAAATGAAAATAAAGAACTTTTAAATTTTTAAATAAATTTTGGTAGGAAATATTTAATAAATAAGTATATGTTAATGAAACACATATTTTCTAAATGATATTGGTGCTAAGGAAAGCTATTTTTATTAAGTTCTATAGTTTGAGAGTGACGTAAAACCTTGATGCTACACCTTGAGTTGTAAAAGTTAATACATAAGCCTTGATATAAGATCAAATCAAATAATTTGAGAGTCAAATAAATCGTGATGAAAGGTGGTATAATTTGCATATATTTTAAATTCATACGGGTATAATTAAAAGATTATATGTTAGATCCGACTGCAAGTTCAGTGTACTTGTATAAATTATTTTGGGATGATGTAACCAAAGGGAATATACGACATACCTGTCTTGAAATGTTTTTGCAACACACCTTATGTTAATTAAATACATTATATTAAAAGTCGAATGTCGACGTGATTTACATATATATTGCCAGATAAAAACACGAGTTATATTCGACTGCATGCAAATTCTTAGTATTTTATCCGACATTGAAATTGCGAGATGTGAACGACTTCTTTTTACAAGATTTTACCTGCAAACGTTTAAAATTTGACCTCCATCATATAACATTTCGTATATTTCTTAATTTTATTTCTACTTCGTACAAAACGCAGCTTATGAGGAGAGCTAAACACTCTTTACCACTTGCACGCGTTTGCCTAATATTAAAAAATTCTTCACAGCGGCGTTTTAATTTTTAGCTTAACCTACCCCAGAAAAATACGAACCAACACGTGAACTCCATTTTCTACACACACAACATTTTTTAAAATTTAATATTTAATATTTAACGTCGGGAACGCTGCTAAAAATTTCTAAGAAAATATCTCCACCCCAGCGCACGCACCACCCCACGACAAAAATCTAACGACCCCGCCGAACGCACACCCCAAAGACCTAACGACCCCCGACGCAACAAATTTACACACAAGACAATTTTGTTCTCAAAGCGGCGTATACATATCTTGCTGCCGTTTTGTTTCCCAAAGCGGCTTAGCTGTTCATATTGTTCTCGAACCGGCGTATACATATCTTGCTGTGGATCTCTGTTGCCAAACCGGCTTAGCTACCCTACTAAAACTTCAACTTTTCACCACCAATCAAAATTTTCACAAACCATACATAAACATGTACCACGTTTGTTTGTATCTGGTTGCCTGACCCAAAAGGGTTTAGCTGGCAACTAAGGAATAACTAATTGGTTTAGTAGCAGTTGTTATAAAATTCTTTATGCAATAATTTTAAAGACTTATTCAAAACCTTTGTTTTTAACGCCTTTCTTTGTGATAGTGTCCTTTTGCCTGGAAAAAGTCGACTTGAGTCTTTTTCAAAAACCCCTTTTTTAACGATTTTTTTATTTAGTGGTAGTTTTATGACTTATTTGTACTCGTTGATTTCTGTACGGAAGGAAACCAAATTTACCTTCAAACCTATATTTTTTTATAAGATCCCCAGTAAGAATTTGGAATGCAAATCTTCGATCAGCCCTCTGTTTGAGACTAAAAAAGTTATTAAAAAGTTGGGACATTAGAACTTCATGAAATAAAAGTTTTCGTTTTACTAATATTGATGCTGGATATCGTCTAATCAATGCTTTCACGTTCTGCAATGGAAAATTCTTTTTCGTATACTTCTTAAGAAGTCTTTGGTTCCTTTTTCTCAATTTTTCTATTTCTCGTTTTTTATGTTGCAACTGTTTTTCTAAAATTTTTATTTTTCGGTATGCCCTGGCTCTATCTTTTCTAATTCTTTTTCGTCTAACAATAGCTCTACTGGTACCTTGTCGTTCTACTTCAAAATTTACAGGGCTATGAGGAGCTGTAGTTTCGTTTATAAATTGGATGCCTGCAAACCGCATCTTTGTCTTTGTTTTTCGATAATTTTTTGAACATTCTTTCCATTTTCTTCGCTTGCTTTTTTGTTCCCTTCGACTTAAATCCTTAATCGTTTTAATTTTTCCATCTTTTACCCTACGAGCCCATCTTTCTTTTTCTTTCGCATTCTCTATTTTATACAACTCTGGATTTGCTTTGATTTTGGCTCGTCTAAGTCGCTGGGCTTCTGCTTTTTTTACGCTTTTTCTCATCTACCAAGTTTGTTTTCATGACTATATAAAATCTAGTGTACAGAAAAATAAATCGCTATTAATTAAAATGCTGAATATAATATAAATCAGCACCGTAATTCATTAATCAACTCCGCAGGGCCTTCAAGTTATGGTGTTGATGACTACGGTGTTGACGATATTAGTTTTATACTAGAATATAATCTATATTTAAAATCAGTATTAAATTAACTCATGATATATTTTCTACCCCCAATGTTAACAAACAAAAAAGGTATTTAGAAAATATATTTTCACATTAAAAAAATTTGTAACGCAATGCACGGTGTTGACGTGTAAATATGTAGGCTTACCTGGCTCTCGTTTAGCGATTTTTTGATCAAAAAACGCACAACACTACATCACACTTAAACATCTCAGGAGCAACTGACCGTTAAAACCATCGACTCAAACTGGTGATTACCCTTTCCCCACTTCTACAAAAATAATATTCGTTATAATATTGGTGAGCACGGTGTTGATATAGATATTGTAGGACACTTTCTGAGGTATTAAAATTATTACGTATTTTAATATTTTCCCAAATGTTTTTAGACTGCTGTAATGAATATTTAATTATATCTCAATTAATGTATCACAACGAGAGCTTTGCTGTTAAACTGAACAATGAGAGGTATAGTCTTTCCTAAAAACACGGCATCGGACAGGCTATGGTGTTGATGTTTGAATATAAAAAGATGAAAAATATCGACTCAATATTACTTTCAGCGCAAATTTATGTACGTTATATTGTAATAAGTTAATTGTTTTCTTATATGGTAGAATAAAATTATTCAAATGTTAAGGTTTTTATTTAAAAATTGAAACTGGACACAAATTGTCACATTTTTACGGAATGACCTGTAAATATATCAGTGCGATAGATGAACTAGTTTAATATCATTAATATTACAGTTATTTGGTGTTAGCTGCATTGCTGGTGAGTTATTTGAACGTGTTAAATTGTAAAACATATTTCAATATGCCTTTTACCCGCGATCAACTCGAAGACATTAATCAAATAATTTCGGCAACAACAAGCAAATTGCTAAAGGACGTAAACTTTATTAAGGCTATCACCGATACGTTCACTCGGGCTGTCTCGGAACATTTTAACACAAAATTAAATGCTCAAAATGAAATAATTGCAGAACTAAAGACTGAGGTCAACAACTTAAAAGCCGTAAATGAAACATGTGTACAGGACTGCGATAAACTTGAACAATATACACGGCAAAATTCTCTTAGAATTTATGGCTTGCTGAACACACAAATGAGGATATTTTGGAAAGCATTTTATCTATGTTTAATAAAAAGCTCAGTATTGTTATAAATAGAGATCACATCGATGAAGTTCATCAACTAGGAAAACGGGATTGTGATCATAATGCTGTAAGGCCTGTTATTTGTGAAGTTTGTATCGTATTGCCACCGACAGTTAGTTTTTCAAAAAAGAAGATGCTGAAAGGAAATAAAATTTCAATCAAAGAAGATCTTACGAGTTACCGTGTCAAAATTCTAGGTGTAGCTTCTGAGAAATATACATATAAAAATAGTGGTCCAGAAATGGCAATATTTATGTAAAATCCAATAGAGCTGCAAAACAAGTTCGTTTGATTGGCGATATTTAGTTGCTCTATAATTACATACGACACTAACATATTTAGAGTGCCTTTAATTTTATTGTTAGTTTAAACTGAAACACACTAATTTGGGATGACTGCAGCTCCAAAATATTGGTTCACCTAAAATACAATGTAATGAAACACAGTTCTAGTTGCGGAGTCGCGCACCAACTTCAAATTGCGGCTGCAACTGTTGTTGAAATTGTTGGTATTTGGTTGTTCCATATAAATTGTGGTACTGCTATGTTAAATTGCTAATCGTACTTTATGTTTAGCTACTAATGAACGCTAATCTTATGAAATGGTCACTTCTGAACTTAAGATCATTACATCCCCATTTTATTCAAGTTAGGGACATTATCTTAAACCTTGAAATTGATATCCTCTGCCTAACAGAGACATGGTTATCGGATTCAATAAAATCTGAGAATGTTAACATACCTCATTACACATTACGTTGTGATACAAATGGTAGGGGTTGGAGTGTTGCAGTTTATATTAGGGATATTTTAAAACTATTGAACTTGTCATTTTGAATTCAATTGAACAACTCTGGCTATCCTTTATAATAAACCAGCAAAAAGTGGTGCTTGGGGTTTGCTACAGATCTGAGGTCTATGATCCTTCTTATTTTTTAAATGAATTGGAAACCACCTTATCCTTGTTGATCCCATGTGCAGATACAATTTTCCTCTGTGGGGACATTAATTTTGATTTCTTGGATCTCTGTAATAAATTCACTGTGGAAATGGCGGACTTAGCTATGAACTTTGATTTGGTATTGGTCTCAAAGCCGGCCAGAATATCAGAACACATGCATAGCTTCCTAGACGTAATGTTCTCTTCTAATTTGGAAGTTATTTGTAGTACTGAGGTTGTTGGTGTAAATATTTCTGACCATGATCTAGTCAGCTATTCTTTAAAATTCGTTGAACATAAAATTGAAAACTTTAAAACTTATCGCCTACTAAAAAATATTAATGTGGACTCCCTTTTAAATGATTTACTAAGTGCCCCATTACACAACATATGTAGAGTGGCAGATATCGACGACAAGGTGTACCTACTAACAAGTGTGCTTAAAGAAATGTCTGACATTCACGCTCCTTGTTGTATGAAGAGGATAACTAAACCTTATGCGCCATGGCTAACAGATGATCTTAGAAGCATGCAATGGACAAGGGATAAAGGTCTGAGAAAATTTAAGAGTTTCCAAAATCCTATGGATTGGGCTCATTATAAGAAATTACGTAATTTAACCACTCAAACTGTTCGTAGAGAACGAAAAGCCGTCCTAGAATTAAAATCTCGAGAATCTCCTTCTGCAATGTGGCGAACCTTGAAATCGTTTAATATAACGAATACAAAATGTACTTCCATTCCAGAAGTTTTAAGGGATGTTGATGCACTAAATAGCTACTACGGACAAAATAACCAGATTAATTCTGGAACCTATAACCAGGCCCTGGATTTTTATAAAAATAAGTTTACAGACTCTGTTTTCCCGTTTAGCTTAATAACCTCGGATGTTACAAAAATTTTGTATTCAATAAAAACCAAACCCGAGGGTAGCGACAACCTAAATATTATTATGATTAAAGTTTGTTGCCTGCACACACTTCCTTATTTAGTAAATATAATTAATACCTGTCTCTTGGAAAGTGTATTTCCTAAAAATTAGAAACATGCATTGGTATTACCACTCCCAAATTCAAACAATGTTACAGAATATAAGATGTTGCGCCCCATCAGTATATTGCCAGTTTTATCAAAAATTCTTGAAAAACTTGTTAATAATCAGTTACAGGAATATGTGTTAAATAATAATATTCCACCAACTCAATCTGGTTTCAGAAAGGGCTTTAGTTGTAAATCCGCATTGAACTGTATTGTTGACGACATAGTAAGAGCAACAGATGAAGGTAAACTAAGTGTCTTGGCCTTACTCGATTTCACTAATGCCATCGAGAAAACTGACCATTTACCTTTATTAACAATTTTGAAATATATTGGTCTAGATGAAATATCCTGCAACTTTTTTCGATCTTATCTACATGACCGTTCGCAGTCAGTTAAGATAGGTGCCGATATTTCCAACCCTCTTCCATTGCTCTCTAGTGTGACCCAGGGTTCCATACTCGGTCCCTTATTGTACACTATTTACACTAGTAGTTTTTATAAAGCTGTGCAATACTCTAAGCACCACTTCTATGCTGACGATATGCAAATTTATTTGTCCTTCTTACCCGCCGACTGTGTAATGGCTTGTGACAATTTTAATAGAAATTTGTCAAATATTTCTTCAATTGCACAAGACCATGCATTATTCTTAAACCCGGTTAAAACGGAATTACTTTTATTTGGTCCTAAGAAATGTAGAACAGAATTTATTAATTTTAACCTTCAATTCAAGATTAATAACGATGATCTTAAATGTACTGATCATGCAAGAAATTTAGGTGTAATTCTTGATAGCAATTTAAAATTTAGATTACACGTTAATAATTGTATCCAAAAAGCTTATTTATCACTAAAAAATTTGTATCAAAATCGTCATATTTTAACCATAAGAACAAAGATCATGCTTTGTGAATCATTAGTCTTATCTCATTTCTCCTTTTGTGATTCAGTATATGGGCCCTTTTTGGACTTAAAAACACAAGTAAAAATACAAAAAATTCAGAACTCTTCTGCGCTTGATTTTTGGTATCAGAAAATTTCAAAGAGTTTCACATAGTTAAAAGAGATCAGTTGGCTAGACATGAAACAACGACGATTTTTATATGCTGTCGTATGTTATCATAAAATATTACTTAATCGGACCCCATTATACGTATATAGAAAAATTCAATTTAGGTCTGATGTACACAATATCAACGTTCGTTTTAAAGGTGCCCTCACGCCTCCTATTCATAAAACAGTATTTTTCACGCATTGTTTCTCATATCAGATTTGCTCCGTGTATAATAGTATTAATAATAACTACAAACATTTAAGTCCTCTAAAATTCAAAAAACAAGTTTCCTTAAGTTTAATAGAATAAACTAAAATAAATAGCAATTACTATATGGAATGTAATGATCTTACATACATACATACGGACCTCATATACGTACAGGTATATATGTAAATACTCTTTAATTTCTTTTTTTTTTTGTTTTCTTATACTTCTATCACTTACTTGCAATTGAATTATAATTATTCAGGGTTTGGGTGGTAGAACAGGACCTACTTTCTAGTAGCTACTGAACCCCACCCTGAGATTTATGTATTGTCTTATGTAAATAACCTTTTTATACATGTAAATTTTGGCTGAATAAAGACCTGATAATAATAATAATAATAATAATAATAAGAATAATAATAATAATAATAATAATAATAATAATAACTTTCTCTGGTGGCGAGGTACCAAATTAAGATTAGTACGTTTTCTAAATCCATAGTAGGTCTTCCTGGCTTTACATTATGGTACTCCAGATTATGCAGCATTTCAAGTAGCACCTCTAACGTTTGAGGTTCCATCGAAAATGGACTGAATTGGTGGTAATTCATATCAGGAACAACTCTCTCAGCAAAATTTTAAATTATATCGTCAAAAGCGTCTTCTACCTTTGCTACTATATGTATGGCAGAAATTAGTACCGCACGGTTCATGTATACAATTAGACAACAGAACAAATTATATTAATCTGTAGGTTATATTGCTTAGTGTCAAAAGAAGGTACCGACGCGTTCGTTTATAAGAAAAACTCTACAGTGTACTTACATCACATGATTTAAATCTACTCTTTTCTCTGTACTGCGATAGAATTAATAAAAGAACCCACCCATAAAACTGCTTTCCCGGTGGAATTTTATAGTTTTAAATTTTATCTTGTGTTCCAATTCCTCGCCCCTCCCCACTTGATGAAATCTTGGGTACACCACTGAATGGGTGTAAGTTTATATTGCCGTTATTGCAATTGATTGTAGAGTATAGGGTGCATATCCCAAAGCATTTTTAAATTAATTCTAGGTTATGTATGACATTTAACGTTTAATTATTCTATTCCAATAACAATTTGATGTAGATCAAACGTAAAGTAATAAACTACATTATTTTTAATTATTATATACATAACCGAAGAGCATCATGCAATCGGTTTATAGTAATATTTACGTACTTACCAAAAGAATGGAAATATAAAACGACACTGCAATATCTTGGTTCTTGTTTAATGGCGGTTATTTGTATTAATATATTAAAACTTTCCATTTGTACTTGTATTTACAAAAAAGGCTGAAATTCTTTACATTAGCTCAAAATATATACTTTTCCTGAAAACGCAAAGCTGTATATTAAAAATTACCTCAATTATAATGTACAAAATTGTCTTTTTATGCTTGCACTTGAAATCATAATTAATATCATGGTAGTTCTTATTTCGCGGTAGTAATTTAAATACATTTACATTAAAAATAACTTTCATAATTCAATTACTAATGGTGGCGATAATAAAGGATAAACAAATGATCGGGAATAAAAGAATAACAAAAAGCATAAGCAAGCATACTAACTTAAAAATAGTTCTATCACTTTTTCTGAAATTAGATACTCAAAATTTTTCTTTATTTAACATAAAAAAATCTTGGGTTACCCATTTTTAATAACAACAGCATTAAAATGGTGCATTTCGACAAATTCATCATCATTACGTTTTCAGTCCTGGAACTGGTTAGACGCGTACCATCATTGTTTCCTATTCTGAAATAGCCTACACATTCCTTGAAATTTGCATAGTCTGCATATATCACTACCTGTGTGCGATAGTCTGATCTAGGTCTACCTCTATCTCTTTTTTCCTATCTCTGCTTGTAATATATCCCATACTATTCCCCAAAAATTCCTTAAAACGTATCCTGCCCTCCTATTTTTCCTATTTTTTTTTTGTTTCTACAGATATCTTTATTCCTGTACTATTTCTATAACCTAGTTGTTGTTAACTTAGTCTGTCCATGCTATCATCCTCATACATCTGAATCATAACAATCCAAAAGGCTTCTACCGTTTCTTCGTCTGCTTCTCCTAAGGCCCCTATTTCACAGACGTACTGTGCTGTGCTCTACACATATGCTTTCAACAATTTACTCCGTGTTTCTATGGTTGTTGTTTTTTAACATAGCCGCTATTCTTGTTTGATGCAGTTAAGTTCCCCCTTCCAGTATTTTACAATTATATACCCTATTTCCCTGATATTCAGTGGTATGTGAAAGGGGTAAGCAGCCTGTGGCTGCCAAGATCCCCCAATACTTGAATATTTGCCACATTAATAGTTTTCCAATATATCCTTTAGCACAATCAACATTAGTTGAAAATATTTCAAAACCAACAGCTGTAGTTCGTCATTTGGTTTACCGTCTTGAAACTGGCTGGACGTGTACTTCCACTTATTTATATTCTGAGCTGGCCTACACAGGTCTCTGAAATTCCCACAGCTTATATACAGTTCGGTTACCCTTCAATAGTTTTCTAATTATATGCCCTGTTACACCACGACTCAGTGGTATGTGAAGGGGGTTAAGCAGCCTGTGGCTACCAATACCTGTAGTTGCTTATAATAATTATCGGGTTTAAGTACAGATATTTTCTCGTCATTAGTCTTTCCATCTTGGAACTGGTTGGACGTGTACCTCCATTGATTTCTGTTCTGAGCTAGCCTACACATTTCCCCTGAAATTTTTCCAGCCTACATATTTCACTATTTTTGTGCAATAGTCCAACCTTTCTTTTTCCATATCGATGCTTCTAATATATTCCACACTATTCCCTCATACCTTAGTATGTGGCCTATCATCCCCTCTCCTATTTTTTACTATTTTCCACATATTTTTTTCTTCCCTACCATTTCTAGTACCTCTTTGTTCTTACCTTTGTCTGTCCATGATATCTTCATCATACGCCTATAGCACCACATTTCAAAGGCTTCTACCTTTTTCCTGTCTGCTTCTCCTACTGTTCAGATTTCACCGCCGTACAGTGCTGTGCTCCACACATATGTTTTAAGCAATCTTTTCCTCGTTTCTATGTTTGTTGTTTTTGAACACAGTAGTTGCTTTTTCTTGTTAAATATAGCACCATCTTGTGCTAATCTTTGTTTTATATCTTTTGCACTTTTCCCATCTTGCGTTATTTGTCTTCCTAGGTAGCAGAAATCCTTAACTTTTTGCAAGTTTTCGTTATCTATTTGTATTCTTGTTTTTGATTTAGTTTTCCCTCCTTTGCATACTAGTATTTTAGTTTAATTTTTGTTAATTTTCATACCATATCTTTCTTTTAGAAATGTTTCCATTTCATTAAGAGCAGCTTCTATCTCTTCCTTACTAGATGGTAATACTGCTATATCATCTTCAAATCTAAGCAAATCAAGTTTTTGTCCCTGCATAATAATTTCAAATGTCTTCCTGTATTTGACAGTATTCATAGCCTCTTCATTGTACAAGTTAAAAATTGATGAGGATAGGGCACATCCTTGACTCACTCCTTTTCTGGTATAGTGACTATGATGTTACATTTGAAATCTTTAGGTATCTCGCCTGTCGCACACATATAGCTTACAAGTTGGAAGATATTTTCTGTTACTGCTTGTCCAGCGGCTTTAACAGTTTCTGCTGGCACCTTATCTGTAGCTGTCGCCTTATCATTTTTCAGATCCTTTAATGCTAATTCAAACTCATCTCTAAGTATAGGATATCCCAAGTCATCCTTTTCAATGTCTGATTCCTGTTCTAATGCTGTTAGTTCTCCTGCATATAAATTCCCTATGTATTCTTGTCATCTAACCACTTTCTCTACATTTTCTATAATGACGTTTCCTCCCCCATCGCACATATTTTTGCTATGTGGTTATATACCTAAAAATCATTCTAATTAATTTGTACTCTTCGTCCGTCTTTCCTATTTCCATCTTAGTTTGTACCTCTTTGCACTTTTCACCAATCCATTGTTCTTTAGCTTTCCTGCATTTGCGAATAGTTTTCCATTTTATTGCTTTGTATCTCTGTTTTCCTGTTTCGCCTGATCTATTTTTGTATTTTCGTCTTTCTTCTATTAAATTCAGGACATCCTTTGTTATCCATGGTTTTTTATTTTCTTTTTGTGTTTACCCCAGAATATCTCTGGCCGCCATGTTTAAGCTGGATTTAATGTTATTCCATTCTGTTTCTACTTCCTTAGTATAAAAAATTTTTCCGATATCTTTTAGCAATTCATTTGACTTTTTTTAAAATCTTTTGTGGACAGTGTTTAATCCAGGGAGGTGACCGGGAGGAAATTTCCCCCCGATCGTTATAGAACCCCCCCGGTAAAATTCGCCCAAGTGACATTAACCTTAGTAATAAGTAATAATGCGTAATATATTTATAGAGACCAAAGCAGTACATATTTAGATATAGACACGGTTAGTCAGGTCTAAGTGCATTAACTCTTTCGAAATAATCTTTTTCACTTTTAGAAACACGCCCATCAGTCTATGAAACAATTACAACCCGTATATGAATAGAAAAAAGGGTTAAAAACAGAACAAGCGCCGGCGCGTAGAAGTCCTTGTAGAATATGGATTCTTACATTGACTTGCTGGCTCGTTGTTTATTCATTGTCATTCTTCTTAAGACATTCGGTATTTCGTGTTAAGAGAATGAATTGAATACTATTTATTTATAGCGAATATAATCATCAGATTAGTAATTTAAGTTGTTTTGTGATTTAAAAGTTATTGACTACAATGATAGTACTTGAACTATTAAAATTATTGTAAGTTACAAGATTCTAGTAATAGTTCTTAATTTAATTACAGAAATTTTTCATCCAGTTTTGCCAGGCAGAAATTAAAAGACAAATGGGTATTCCTCATTTTTTTCCAAGGGACAAAAAGTGGACACGGTTGAAATTAAATCTAAAACCGAATATCCACATCAAGATGGTGGCTATGCTGTTGAAGCTGGTAGTGTAGCTTGTTCCTCTGTATGGACTAACAGTGATAACATTGAAGTAAAGAAAATGATCCTGCGTGATGTTGATAATGATAAAAAAGCAAGTTAATTTTAATAAAAATTGGATGCTCAAGTATAACTGGCTGTATTACGATGAAACTCGCGGTGGGACATTTTGTAAGCTTTGCAAAATATTCTTCAAAAGTGATTCGAATGCCTTACAAAAAACGTCAGGTGTATTTATCATCCAACCGTTTATCAATTATCGGTAAGCTACTGGTAAATCAGGAAAGTTTGAAAAACACACTAATTCTGACCTTCGCAACACGTAGTCTGTCTATGGAAAAAATGCGTTTCCAAAATATAAACGTACCAATTAATGCTTTATTAACCACTGAAAGTGAAATACAAATAGCCGATAATAGACAGTCATTATCCTTTCTTATTAATGGTCTATATATTCTAGCTAAAGAGGAAATTCCACATACAACTAAATATGATCCTCTTGTTAAAAAGCTATTGCTAAAAAATAATATTTCTTTAAATAAGTGGGTGCAATCACAAAGTCATTGTTCAATGTACATTAGTAAAGCAACAGGAATTGCATTTCTTTCCTGTGTAGGTGATGTATTGGACATACAAGATTCAAATAATTTAAATAATAAATACTTCTCTTTGATGGCAGAGGAGTCCACAAATATAAATAATGTAATAGAATTAACTATTCTTTTGTGTTACATAGATGAGAATATAAGTTAATTAAGGAAATGTTTTTGTGTTTAGTTGAACTAAATAATTCAGATGCAAACACGATTACTGAGATTAATGTTAATGAACTATTACGTAGAAACATTAGTTTGAATAAAATGGTGGCATGCGCATTTGATGGAGCAGCAACATTTTCTGGAAATATATCGAGAGTGAGACAACGTTTATCGGAGAAAGTGCAACGGGAAATTCCTTATGTTCACTGTATGGCTCATATTTTAGCACTATAGCGTTAACTAGTGCACGTAATAAATACCCCCAAATTAAAAGAGTTTTGCTTGTAGTAAAAGACATTTACAAATTATTTCATAAACCGTCCAAACGTGAAAGAGTACTACATGATGTGCAAGCCATATTAGAAGAGCTTATTTTAAAAATTCCAGAATCAATTGTTGTGCATTGGCTTAGTAACTATAAATCAATAAATGCTGTAAAAAATGTTATATGGAAATCATGATGACATGTGAACATATACATAAAGATGGAGAAGATTTTGCTTCTTTGGAATGTGGAATTTTGCTAGAAATGGAAAAATCTAGTTTTCTTCTTACTTTGTGTGTTTTGGATGAAGCTTTATTTGCAGTTTGTAACTTGAGCAAAGTTTTGTAGAAAGAGGATTTAGTGCTTTCAAGTTTACCAGCGCTCGTTTTTGCAACTTGTAGTCATCTAGAAAGTATTTCTTCGCAATGCAGTGAATTCAATAAAGATGGTGAATTATTTAAAAATTATGAATAATTAATTAATAAATCTTCAATTTCACGAAGAATTATTGAAAATGAGCCCAAAAGCATAATGATGAAGTCGGCTAAAAAATTTGTTGATACTATGATATAGGATATGAATATCTAAAAGATTTGTGCACTCGTTTATGGTGCATACCAATTTCTACTGCTAGTGCAGAATGATCATTTAGTACAATGAATTGTATTTGTACGAAGATTCGCAATCGATTGGGTTAAGATACACTAAATTCATGTCTGAAAATTATCACTGAAGGGCCGGAAAAGCTATCCCAGGAATTAATTAACAAGGTGTTAGATTTATACGCCGCGAAGAAACAGCGGAGAGTAAGACTACTCAAGTGAAATACATTTTGTTCATGTATACTTAAGTTAATTTGTATATTGATTAAAAAAATATCTTTCTAGAAGTTTCTGTATCTCCTTCACCGATATGTAAAAGGTCTGAGTTTAACACATACGAATCCCTCCCGAATCGATATAAATCCCCTTCGGTAAAAGTGGTCTGAATTCAACACTGTTTGTGGATATCTTTATCTTTCAGTTTCTCAAAATCAACGTGCCTTTGCTGTTCCTTTTGTCAAATTTTTAAATTTAAGAATTATCTTCATAATTACGATGTTGTGGTCAGTGTCTATATCTGCATCTGGGTAGCTTCTAAAGTCTTTGACTTGATTCCTAAACCGTTGTGTAACAAGAAGGTAATCTATTTGATATCTTCCTATATCTCCTGGCATCTTCCATGTGTATCGTCTTTTAGAATGATGTTGAAACAGTGTGCTTGTGATGATTAAATAGTTTTTGTCGCAAAAATCTACCAGCCTATTTCCCCTGTCGTTTCGCGTGCCTAAACCAAATAAACTTATTGCCAGTCTCTACCTACCCTCACCTACCACTGCGTTAAAATCCCATATAATTATTAAATTTTCATGTCCTTTTACGTATCTTAGTATGTCTTCGGTATCTTTGTAGATGGCTTCTATCTCTTCGTCGCTGTAGTTAGAGGCAGGCACATATACTTGTATTATTACTGCATTTACAGATTTAGATTTTAATCTAACCATAAGTACTCCTCGTTCTTTTGTGAGTAATTTTCTACAAATGTCCTATCTTGGTTTGCATAACTATCCCCATATCCGAATTTCCTTCTTCTGTTCCTGTATGAATTACTCTAAAGCCTCCACTCCAAAAATCCCCCGCCTCTGGTCACCAAACTTCGCTGATCCCTACTATGTCCAGTGCCAACCAATCCATTTCAATTTTTAAGTTCTCTCGCTTACCTACTTGCTTCATACTTCTGACATTCCACGCTCCGACTCGCAAAATGTTCTTGGCTCTTTTTCTGAAATTTCCAATCACATCCTTCGAAGTAGTCCCCTCCTGGAGATCCAAATGGAGGATTACTTTAACTCCGAAATTTTTTACCCATAGGATGCCAACATGTTAATTACAATTTAAGTACGCTGTGTAAGTGGGAGATGTAATGTGGTGGTTTCCCGTTGCCTTCCACAGCGCAGTAGTGTGCCTTAGAATGCCGTACCGAACCGTATGGTCTCTGCCATTCTAAGTACCCTCTTTTGGGGGACCTGACAGTCTGGTTCTTCACCAAAGACCCCACCAATTTGGTAAAACTCTTCGTTCAACTCTTTAGCTCATTGGAACACTCGAGCCATTCTACCGGTTCTAGTAATCTAGAACTTCTTCAAGGTGAAGGTCTATTTGGAATGGTAAACTAATTCATAGTTATATTATTATGGGCAGTTGTATACTACAATGTGAAGCTATTTAAAGGCATTACATTCAAAATCGTATAACGTTTTATGTTAAAAAGGTATACTTATAAACATAGTAAGCAGTACTTTATAATAATTTGTATTTTGCACTTTTATTAATTCAAATTGTATTCACCTCATATTTTTTTCAGTTAATCTAAAAAGAAGTTGATATGGCAAGCGAAAAAATTGGAGGCGCCGGGCATCGATCCCGGTACCTCTCGCATGCTAAGCGAGCGCTCTACCATCTGAGCTACGCCCCCCCAATAAACAATTTTGTATTTGTATCGACACTTATATTGTTATTCAATTCCAAAATTAAATCTAAAAGATACTCATCCTTAAGCATTCGCTCTAATCGTTTAATAAAGACCTTTTACAATCTTACACTATTCCTCCAACAAACGTTAAAAATCACGTGATTTGATATGGTATCTACTAATAAAGTGTTTACTCTGAAAGGACAGTTTTTGTATAAGAATAAATTGTGTGTTACCGTTACACTAAAAAAAGACAGGTTAGGTTTAATAAATTGTTTGTCTGTGGGTCTGTGATAACAAACATATCCTGAAAGTTCAACATTTTGCAAAAGGTAAACTTATTCATTAAGAAATGTAATCATCAAACTGCTTGTTTTGTAGTTATATGATGAAAGATTTATTAAATCTTGCTACAGTTGATGAATGATAATCATGGTGTCGGCGCTATATAGGAATGGATCGGTTGTTGTCGTGTTTCAGTTTTACCGCATCTCTACAGATTGCGCTGTAGGAATAATAAGGTGTAATTCATTTGTTTGTAATTTCTGTGAGGGTTTTTATTACCTAACCTAACTTTTGAGCGTCCTTTTAATTTGCAGATTGCTGGATTACAACATTTATCATTTACTTGATATCAAATAATTGGTGTTTTAATTGCTTTGGAAAAAGCTGTACATATCTTTATAATTTTTATATTATTTCTGCCACATATATTTATAGTAAGTACGCAACATAATTAATATTTTTGGGGATTAGTGGAGCTTTATTCCAAATCTAAGTAACTAGATGTAAAGCTTTGGCCTATTGGTGGAAAAAGTACAGCCAAACAAATAGTACGTGAATGCCTTACATGTTTTCGTGCTAAACCTATCAGTCATGCTCCATTGATGGGTGACCTTCCCTCTGCAAGGGTTACTCCTTCACCTCCATTTTACGTAACAGGGGTCGATTATGCAGGTCCGTTTGTTTTACAAGATAAAAGAGGTCGTGGTAGTAAAACGTTAAAGGGATACATTTCATTGTTTATATGTTTCAGTACTAAAGCCATTCATTTAGAGCTTGTAACGGAGTTATCCACAGAGTGTTTCATAGCAGCTCTGCGCAGATTTATATCTCGTAGAGGCAAACCACTACGCATCCTTTCCGATAACGGGTCTAACTTCACGGGTGCAAAAAATGAACTAAATAACTTAGGTCAGTTCTTGCAGGATTACAGCAGTAAAATTATTGATTACAATGCACAAGGCATAACTTGGGATTTCATACCACCTTATTCACCTCACTTCGGAGGTCTTTGGGAATCAGGGGTGAAATCAGCAAAGTTTCATTTAAAGAGGGTTTTGGGTAAAGCGCAATTAGTCTGAAGATTTCTTAACAATTTTAGTTCAGGTAGAAGGAATTTTGAATTCGAGGCCGCTATCATCACTTTCCACAAATCCAAATGACTTTTCACCGTTAACACCCGGACACTTTATCATCGGTCGCTCTATTAATTCAATAGCTGATCCAAACTTACAAGACATAAACGAAAACCGCCTTTCAAAATATCAACAACCAACACAACACTTTTGGACACGTTGGTCCTCTGAATATATTTGCGAGCTTCAAACCCGTTTGAAGTGGAAAACCAACCAAAACAACTTACAAGTTGGAGGCTTAGTTTTAATCAAAGAACGTGGCTTACCTCCTTTATGCTGGGCTCTAGGCAGAGTCCAAATACTTCATCCTGGAGCTGACGACGTCGCAAGATTTGCATCGGTGAAGACAGCAAAGGGAACAATTCGACGAGCCATCACCAACTTATGCCCCCTTCCTAGTGCGTGACATGTACATTATAGTTGTGCTTAATATGATGACTCTATGGTTTTTGGTTTCAAGTTTATTTATATTATTGTTTGCATACGTTTGCAGAATTTACATTCATGACTTATTCATTGTTCGTTAACATTTATTGAAAGTTCGTCCTTTCAAGGTGGGGTATATGTTAAGATTTATTAAACTTATATACATTCATTTATACATGCACTGTACATTTCATACTTCAAGTAACTTGGCTCCAAAATGTGGATCAAGGATCAAGTAGAAATAATCGAAAGTAATGTCAAAGTTTTCAAATACATAAAATGTTATAACTAATTTCCATTCATTACACCAATGCAAAGCTTGTGCAGTTTCTTTTTATACAATGAACTTTAGTGTCATAAACAAATGGTTATTACATTAACACACAACAAAACCTAAAAATTCTAAAACCATTACTTAAATAGCATTAAAGTAAAACTCCGAACCAAACCCTTATTTTCTTATTGCCGACTGCTGAAACTGGATCCGAAACATTTTTAAACAGATTCCAGTCCCCGCTTACTCGCAATAGGTATATTCACATAGTTTGTAACTACTTATGGCAGAGATACATTTGTTGTGCCAGTTGCAAAAATTTCTAAACTCGTATAAACATGTCTAAACTAGTCCGAATAGTCCATGTATTGTAATATATGTGTTTGAGATATTTCAGCCACTTATAAACTCAAAATAGCAGGATCCTTTCTTTCAATAAGCGCTGTCTAAGTGTAATTTTCTTTCCATTATCGTCATCAATAGGTCTTTAGTCCTAGAATTGGTTGGACGCGTACCTCCAGTGTTTCCTATTCTGATCTAACCTACACATTTCCCTGAAATTCCCACAACCTACATCTTTCACTATCTGTGTACAGTAGACTAATCTAAGTCTACCTCTACCTCTCGTTTTCCTTTTCTGCTTCTAATGTATTATGCACTATTCCCTCACGACTTAGTATGTAGCCTATCATCCTATCTCTTCTATTTTTTACTGTTTTCCACATATTTTTTTCTTCCCCTATCATTTCAAGAACTTCTTTGTTCGTAACTTTGTTTGTCCATGATATATATCTTCATCATACGCATGAAACACCACATTTTAAAAGCTATAGCTTTTTCCTGTCCGCTTCTCCTACACTTCACGTTTCACAGCCATATAGTATCTTGCTTCACATATGTTTTCAGCAATCTTTTCCTTGTTTCTATGTTTGTTGTCTTTGAACATAGTAGTTCTTTGTTTTATATCTTTTGTACTCTTCCCATCCTGTATCATTTGACTTCCTAGGTAGCAGAAATCGTTAACCTCTAGTAAGTTCTCGTTTCCCATTTGAATTCTGATTTTTTACTTATTTACCTCTCCTTTGCATACTAGTACTTTAGCTTTATTTTTGTTAATTTTCATACCGCATCTTTCTGTTAGAACTGTTTCCATTTCGTTAAGAGCTACTTCTAACTCTTCCTTGCTAGATGCTAATACCGTATATCATCTGCAAATCTAAACATATGAATCGTTTGTCCCTGCATAGTAATTCCAAATGTCTTTCTGCATTTTACAATTCATTGCATCGTCGATATATAAGTTAAAAATAATGGGGATATGCTACATCCCTATCTTACCCCTCCTTAATATTTACTTCTCTACGTTCCTGCTCTGATACTATTACCCCTGTTTTCTCTTTGTATAAGCTATGTACTATTTGTCTATCTCTATAACTTATTCCAATCTTTTTGAGTATTTCTAACATTCTCTCCCATTTTACGTTGTCGAAGGCTTTTTCCAAATCTACACATCCCATATACGCGCTTTCTCCTTTTTCTGTTGTTTTCTTCATTAACACCCTTAAAGCAAAAATAGTCTCCCCTGTTCCCCTGTTTTGCCTAAACCCAAATTGATCTTCTCTTAGTATTTCTTCAGCTCGTGTTGATCTGAAAGGTTTTGGCTTTTCTCAGTTCACAGGCATCGCTGTTAGCAGCTTCAAAATTTAAGACAGTGTCAATAGTGGTAGTTAGTGTAAGCTTTTCAATTGAAAGTAATTTATTTACCAGTATCCACATACTATTTGGTCGCGCAATCGTTCATCTAGATCATCTTGGAAATTATAGTGGGTAGAAAGATGTCGTAATTCAGTCAGATAATCGGAAAAGTTTTCTCCCTATTGTTGCATTTTGTTTGTAAAACGGTACCTTTCTGCCCCTACATTAGGAACAGGATTGAAATGGTTCTGTAGTACACTGACCAAGTCCTTGTATTCTTTATTTTTCGGTAATAGAGGTGTGAGTAGGCTGCATAGAACTGCGTACGTTTCTTTACCTATTAAAGTAAGTAGTACAGCGACTTGCTTTTTTGTATCAGCTACGGCATTTGCCTCAAAGTAAGCTTCTAAACGCTCTTGATAATAAGGCCATGTGTTCGTGTTCAAATTGAAGGGTTCAATACTTCCAATTATAGATGTCATGTGATATTATTTGCTTGGGTCGTAATTTAAACATGTGTTTCAATTACCTCGTCACTGAGTATTTTGTAAAGTGATGACTTAATAACAATAAGCATACATTTGTATCACTTCATACATTAATAATTGTCAAAAACGTAATAATAATAATAATAATAATACTGTCAAAAACCCTCTACTGTTTTCCCACACCGCCGTTGACACATCCTTAAGGCAAGGTATGCACCGTATACACGTATACACAACACTTCGCAACGCTAAACAAACGCGTTGAACTTCTCAAACTGTTCCGTGTTGCTATGAAATGCAGCACTATCTGGAGTTGTACTGTTGCAGGTATGGCTTCACATATCATTTTGTTGTATTTGTAGCTTTACTTTGGGTAATAAAACTCTGAAGTGACTTTCAATCATATGGAGAGTTATAAAATACTCTGTAGAATCTTCCACTTCCAACTATCTTAAAAGGCAAACGGAAGCCCCTAACCAATTTCTTCTACCAATCCACTTGCGAACCCATACCTGATTAGGTGTATTGGATAGTTCTCCCACCACCACAATACTTGAGAAACTGTCCAAATTAGGTTAAGTGGTAAAGCAGGTAATTTAAAACTGAACGTTGCCTTTTGATGCAATTTCATTTTTTCATTAAGTTCGTTTCTTGTTTATGTCTGTGTCAATAAAGACTTATTATTATTATTATAGTACATAGCATATCCAAAAAGCAAACAGCGGTAACAAAATTAGAGCAGAAACATGGGGAAGTAAGTGTTGACTGCAACAACAGTGTAATTATATTTCAAGTCTATTTACTCCAATAAATGTTAAAGCGTTAGTGCGATGTCATCACACTCGCAAATTCTTATCTTCTCTCATAAAGATTAGAGTTACCTGCAGTCCCCTGTTCCTACTGTCTGTACTGGGGTTGTTTTGGTTTCAGTCTAGTCGAGAACGAACATTTACTTGCTTGCTTAACGACAAGGCATTCGATATCGATTACCAGGTTCACATGCACGAGGCATTAGCAATGCTTTTAAATTATACAATTTATGTTTTGTAAGGAAGTATTTAAGTTAAACGTGTATCATAATATGTAACTGTATTGAATTAATATACGGTCCTATCAAAGGTTGTGTTGTGTTAATGTTCTTTATTTACAAGGTAAATTTGCACCAGTGCAGAAAAGGTAACACCAAACGCGGTCTATCAAGGACTCCACGAAAGCACTTATTAGTCAGCGTCAAGCAACGGATGTATTTGATTAGGCAATTAATACAAAACACGCATATTGAAGATTCAAGTTTATGAAATTTATAAAAGGCATTCTTTAGGTGTAGGAATGTAGGGATATTTTACATCAACAGCAGAAGGTACTTTGGTCAGTGGGTATTTCCAAGAAACCTACAAGGTCATGATTCAATATGCAGAATCCAGAATAAAGGTCACACTTTTCCATATATCAACTTTTATATGACATTGATAATTGTTTCACATTAGTAATTACTTAAGCTAACATTCACATATAAAAGTGTGATTAGGGTCAGGTGCATAAGCTATTGGTTCTAAAATTAAATATATGTATTTTGTGCATATATAGAAATTCAGCCATTGTGAACGGACCCGCACCTTGACGATGTTCTAAAATACTAGAATAGGTAGAATGGCTTGCGCGTTTCAATGAAGTAAAGAGCCGAACTATAGGTTTAACCAAATTAGTGGGGGTGTGTAGTGAGGAATCAGACTAAGACAGGTCCCTGAAAGAGGGCAGTAGCTTTTTCGGTACTTAGGGTGGCAGAGACCATAGGGGTCGGTATGACATTCTAAGACACACTACTGCGATGTGGAAGGCAACAGGAAACCACCACATTACCTCCCAAGTACAATGCGTACAGAAATTGTTAAACATGATGGCATCCTCTGGGATAAAAAATTCCAGAGGTAAAATAGTCCCCCATTCGGATCTCCAGGAGGGGACTACTTCGGGGGATGTGATCCGAAAGAATAGAAAAATATCCGTGAACATTCTACGAGTCGGAGCATAGAATGCTAGAAGTATGAAACAAGTGGGTAAGCTAGAGAACCTGAAACTCGAAATGGATAGGTTAGCACTAGACATAGTAGGAATTAGCAAAGTCCGCTCACCAGAGGCGGGTGATTTTTGGAGTGGCGACTTCAGGGTAATTCATACAGGATGGGAGGAAGGAAATGTGGGTGTCGGGATAGTTATGCGAAAAAAGATAGGACGACGTGTAGAAAACTACTTACAAAAGAACGAAATAGTACTCATGGTTAGATTAGAATCTAAACCGGTAAACACAATAATAATACAAGTATATATGCCCACCTCTAGCTACAGTGAGGAAGAGGTAGAGGCGATCTACAAAGATATCGAAGACATACTAAGATACGTAAAAGGACATGAAAATTTAATAATTACTAGGGATTTTAATGCGGTGGTAGGTGAGGGTAGGGAGGGAGCAATAGTAGGTTTATTTGGTTTAGGCACAAAAAATGACAGGGGAAATAGGTTGGTAGAATTTTGCGAGAAGAACAACTTAACCATCACAAATACATTATTTCAACATCATGCTAGAAGACGATACACATGGAAGATGCCAGGAGATATAGAAAGATTTCAAATAGATTACATTATTGTTAGACAACGGTTTAGAAATCAAGTAAAAGACTGTAGAAGCTACCCAGAAGCAGATATAGATACTGACCATAACATCCTAATTATGAAGGCCACACTTAAATTTAAAAATCTGATAAGGAGGAACGGAAAAAGGCACTTTGACTTTGAGAAGCAAAAAGATAAAGATATTCACGAAAGATTTGAAAAAAGTCAAATGAATTGCTGAAAGATATCAGGAAAATTTCTGATACTAAGGAAGTAGAAACAGAATCGAATAACATTAAATCCAGTTTAGATATGGCGGACAGATATATTCTGGGATAGACAAAAAGAAAATAAGAAACAATGGATAACAAAGGATATTATGAATTTAATAGAAGAAAGACACAAATACAAAAATAGATCAGACGAAACAGGAAAACAGAGATACAAAGCCATAAAATGAGAAATTATTCGCAAATGCTAGAAAGTTAAAGAACAGTGGATTGATGAAACGTGCAACAAGGTACAAACTAAGATGGAAATAGGATTGACAGACGAAGCATACAAATTAATTAGAATGAATTTTAGGGATATAAAACCATATAGCAAAAATATAAGGATGCGGGAGGAAACGTCATTATAGAAAATTCAGAGAAAGTAGCTAGATGGCAGGAATATATTGGGAATTTATATTCAGGAGAGGAATTAACAGCATTATAACAGGAATCAGATATTGGAAATGATGACCTGGAATATCCTATACTTAGAGATGAGTTTGAATTAGCATTAAAGAGTCTGAAAAATGGTAGGCACCAGGTACAGATAAGGTGCAAGCAGAAACTCTAAAAGTCGCTGGACAAGCAGTAACACAACGTCTCTTCTGACTTGTAAGCTATGTATGAGACAGGCGCGATATCCAAAGATTTCAAACATAACATCATAGTAACTATACCAAAAAAAGGAAGCGCCGATAGATGTGAAAATTTTTGCACAATAAGCTTGACAGCACACGTTTCAAAAATATTAACTAGAATTGTACAAAGGCGAATGGAAAAACGGTCTGAAGAAATACTAGGAGAAGACCAATTTGGGTTTAGGTGAAACTGGAGAACACGGGAGGTTATTTTAGCTCTGCGGGTGATAATGGAGAAAACAATAGACAAGGGGTAAGCGTATATATATATATATATATATATATATATATATATATATATATATATATATATTTATATATATATATATATTGTAGTGGTTTTAAAGGGCTAAATCTACGTATAAACAAAGTAATTTCAAAACACCCTGTATAAAGGAAACAACTAGAATTTACTTAAATTTATTCCAGTTAGTTCATTTTTAAGTAACAGGTATTAACAAAATTTTACAAATAATGATTAAAATTTAGTAGGTTTGCAAAAAGAAATAAATTGTAGAAGCCAATGCCATTAATTTAATTGAGTTTAATTGAACGGTTATTTACGTATAATATGCATAAATCGTATAAAAATCAATAATACCAAGGTGAAACGCGTTGCCAACAAACAAATATATCGGTTGGGTTGAAATACGCTGAAAATCCAACTCGTAGAAATGTTATTTAAAACGTTCGTTAAAATTGAACACCTGCAGGTTTCTAAATGTCAAGTCCCACTTATTCTTAGAGATAACAAACAAGTTTCAAAGAATATCGGGTAAACGGTCGGATGTTTTCCCATTAAACACTAATGAGGGGTTATTTAAAGCACGTATTTTGGGGTCCACATGGAGTTGTAGAACGCAGTCAGGAATATCGATTTCTACCACTCAAACAAGGTTAGAAAAAGACGTAGAATATGCATAAGCAAGGGGCAGCGTTAGTATAGGCGGAATTTGTAAAACGTCAATGCATAGACTATTGGTCGATATCGTTAGTTGCACATCAGACAAGACACGGGAATATTGAATATTAATTTTCAGAAAATATCGTAACGACGCGCTGAATTTCGAGGATTTAGAAATCGGTTGAACCAAAATTTTAAAAACGCGTTATTGTAAATAAAAGACTTTGCGTGAAATGCGGCCAAGAGGTGGCATCGGAAATTGTATAAATACCTTTTCAAAATATAATAAAAACCCTTAGTATTTTGATCGCTTCAGACTACGTACGAAAGTTACCACGAGCTTGTAAGTATAGAAAATTATTTTAAATTATATAGCACGGTGTTAGCCTCATAATTTGTACGTGGAGTGTGCCGAGTTTAAAATTTATTGAGGTACCAAATACATTTTTTTAACAAGCTCGTGTAGTGACGTTATGTAACGTGGATTAAATTAATCAATTATGAAAGAAGTATACTTAATTTGGATTTGGAAATTGGATACACTGTGAAGGCAGCGCAAGCAGCACAACTTAAATGGGGTTCTTCTACTAATAGCTAGAAGCGGCCTGCAGAGCAGAAAGAAGCAAATATACGGCATCGTCAACGGAGCAGATATCTTCTAGAAATTCCAGGTAACGCTTTAAAATTGTTGTGGTTATGAAACTATGAATATTGGATGACGTGTGAGAGTGAATATGATGGTATTTTACATTATTTGGCGTATTGAAAGTAATACGTATAGCTAACTTTTATTGTGGTATTTAAATAGAAATCTGAAGGTGTATATAAAGCTTATTAACGTTCCATCAAGAATTGAAATTTTGTAAAGAGTACATGGGTTTGTTTTTTTTGTTTGTTGTAAGAGTATGCGAAGTATAAGGGCATACATTATTCATAATTAACTGTGTTATCATGAGCTCACCATACTCCAGAGTATACGTAGATTTAAAATAAATTATAAAGAAAGAATGAGAAATAAGATATTATTCAGGGCCCATTTACTCCGGGTACATTCTATGTGTTTGATAATTTAAATTAAAATACAGGACATTACAAAATAGGATTTATGGAGGTATAACTTGATCACTGAAATGTGGATAATATTGAATTTTATTTGTAAATAGTGATAAATAAAAGATTGTATGATTGTTGTATTTTGTGGTTTTATTGAGAGTGTGCGTGAACGATGCAAAGCATAATAGTGAGTCTAGGTATCCAAGAGGAGGTCCAACTGAGCTAGCCGGAAGCAGTTAAAGAAAGCAATTCAACCGAGGAAGAGAGGAATCTGGATAAGAAATTATTTTTTTTCGAATTTTTTTTATTTTTGGTGAAATTTTCGATTTTTGTATAAATTAAGTTTCGGAACTACTGAGAGCTCCCGAGTTCCTCTGCAATATATATATATATATATATATATATATATATATATATATATATATATATATATATAGGGTTTGTAGATCTGGAAAAAGCATTTGACAATGTAAAATGGAAAAAAATGTTCGAAATACTCAAAAAGATTAGAATGAGTTTTAGGGATAGACGGATAGTACATTGCTTATACAAAGAGCTAACAGCGGTAATAGAATTAGAGCAAGAAAGTAGAGAAGTAAATATTAGGAAAGGGGTGAGACAGAGATGTGCCTTATCCCCATTAATTTTTAACTTGTACATAGAAGAGGCAATGAATACTGTCAAATGCAGGAAGACATTTGGAATTACTATGCAGGGACAAAAAATTGATATGCTTAGATTTGCAGATGATATAGCGGTATTAGCATCTAGCAAAGAAGAGTTAGAAGCTACTCTTAATGAAATGGAAACAGTTCGAACAGAGAGATATGGTATGAAAGTTAACAAAGATAAAACTAAAATTTTAGTATGCAAAAGAGGGGAAAATAAATAAAAAACAAGAATACAAATAGGTAACATGAACTTACAAGAGGTTAAGGATTTCTGCTACCTAGGAAGTCAAATAACACAAAATGGGAAAAGCGCAAAAGATATAAAACAAAGATTAGCACAAGGTCGTGCTACATTTAACAAGAAAAAGCAACTAATGTGTTCAAAAACCACAAACATAGAAACAAGGAAAAGATTGCTTAAAACATATGTGTGGAGCACATCACTGTATGGCTGTGAAGCCAGGACAGTAGGAGAAGCAGACAAGAAAAAGGTAGAATCCTTTGAAATGTGGTGCTACAGACGTATGATGAAGATACCATGGACAGACAAAGTTAAGAACAAAGAGGTACTAGAAAGGATAGGGGAAGAAAGAACTATGTGGAAAACAGTAAAAAATAGGAGAAATAGGATGATAGGCCACGTACTAAGACATAAGAGAATAGTGCGGAATATATTAGAAGCAGAGCTAGGAAAAAGAGAAGTAGAGGTAGACCTAGGTTAGACTACTGTTCCCATATAGTGAAAGATGTAGGCTGTGAGAATTTCAGGGAAATGTGTAGACTAGCTCAGAATAGAAATCAATGGAGGTACGCTTCCAACTAGTCACAAGATGGAAAAACTAACGACAAAAATAATAACTGTACTTATTAAACATGGTGATTATTATACACAACTACAGATATTGGTTTTGCAATACTCCCAACTAAGGTTAATTGTGCGAAAGGATTTACTTGAAAACTATAATACGGCAAATGTCTACGTGTTGGGGGATCCTTGGCAGCCACATGCTGCTTAACCCCCTTCGCATACCGTTCATTTACATTTCCAATGCTTCACCAGAAGATACTACATAGGCCAGGAGGCGATTTTTTTTGCCTGGAAATTTAGAATTTTGCCGAACCCTTCGTTCCAGGCAAGGTAGGGATCTTTAACGTGCATGACAACACTCACACACGGGACCTCCATTTAACCTCTCATCCGAACGAGGGCGTAATTTTTGTGAAAAATGCTCACCTGCCATTTTCCAAGCAGTCGGCCGTGTCGGGATTTGAACCCAGGACCTTGGGATCCGTAGTCTTACGCTTACTACATTGATCCACGGCGACGCCTCCCCTTCGCATACCACTGAATCTCGGTGAAATAGGGCATATAATTAGAAAACAATAGAAGGGAATCGAGCTGTATATAGACTGTTGTGAGAATTGCAGGGAACTGTGTAGGCTAGCTCAGAACATAAATAAGCTGAGGTACAAGTTCAACCAGTTTGTCAATGACGAAAAAAATAAGTGGTCTTAAATCTTGTAACATCTCAGATATAGGCAATTATGAAACTGCTATATGTTCGAAGGATTGCCATGATTCAGGCGCGAAAATGTAGTCGACCCGTTTATCGATACGTGCCGTCATGCGCGTAAGCTTTGAGGCAGCTGCTTGACGTACTTGATCGGCCATTATTGTAGCAGATGTAGTCCACATAACATATTTTAAACGTGGTAGGAAGTTCCCAACCAAGATGAAGAAACCAAAGTTGGATTCGTGGGAGAGACATGTCGCCTGGTGTATGAAAAACAGATACGTTGGAAGAATTGAAGACAATCCGCAGCAAGAACAAGGTCTAAATAAAACGCAAGCAGTTCCACATATAGTTCCACATATAATTTCACCTATAAATTTCATCTACAAGTTTCGTCTTTATTTCGTATGGAAGTCAATAAACTTTCAACAAGATGATGCATTCATTTGTAAGGTGGTTGAGTTGCACATGCCTGTAATCTGCAGGTGTCGAAAGTGTTGAACACTTTCCTTTGGTGAGTACATTGTAATTTGTTATATCAAACACTGACCCGAACAAGAATTAAGCTTACTTGGAGGATATATAATTCTCTAAATGAGTTTTTTTTTAAGAAAATTCAATAAATTCCTAATGTTTAAATGTATAAAAGTTTCCTGTTAAACGATTTTAAAATTGTAGCATAGTTTCATACACTAACGTGTAAAAACTTTTCTATTAGTATAAATTACGTGCCACAGAAAATAAGTAAAACAATTGGCTTGACGATTTCAGAATAGTTTTAGTGTTTTGAATACAGAATTAGAAGTTTTTGGTAAAAATAAAATCACTTTATTTAAAACATGTTAGGTAATTTGGCTAAATTTTTTGTATTAATTGTTAAATTCATATAGTCCATTAAGGCACATATTGGTTTAACATCTGTCAGGTAAACACCTGGACTTGCATGTTTACTTGAACAAGTACATGTATGTAGCACAAATGAGTTGTATGATAAGCTAATCTTTGACTTATCCTTGTGAGCCGAGAACAAAGATCTTTGCTTGAAGCATTTGTGTAATGTTATGAAATATTAATTTTATGATGGGCTTCCGCCACTAGTAACTGCTACTTTTCTTAATTCAACATCGATATTACCTTTTTTCTTCATGTCTGATAATTTTGATTGTCTTTAATTTATTTGATTAATTTTTTTGTATATACAAGAGCTTGAATTAACGTTATTACATATCTGCAATCTAAGGTAATAGTTTTATTTCTGAAAATTCTAGCTACAAGGTTTAAGTGTATAAGAAACACTGTTATGTTGTTGAGTATCTATCTTCAGGTATAAGTTGATTCCCTTAAGGTTTATCTACGTCTTTCCTTAAGAAGACTATTTTTGGTGCTTATGTGTGTGACGTAGTGGCACCCTAAAATTGTATAAAGACAAGTTAATTAATAAAAGACCCCCCCATCTCATGCCTCCGCAGGAATAGACCCCGAGACTAGTCCGCGAGCTTATATAATTCTTTTCGGTAACACTGTTTGGCTCTATTTCACCTTAACTGAAGCCACCCTCTGCATTATTGAGCAAAAAGTAAAAATAATATAACAATCTGATGATTATTATAAACAACTACAGGTGTTGGTTGTGAAATATTTTCAGCTAATGTTGATTGTGCGAAAGGATAAATTGGAAAAAGTATTAATTCGACAAAGGTTCAGGTGCTGGGGGAACTTGGCAGCCAAAGGTTGCTTACCCCGCTTCACATACCACTAAATATCGGCGAAATAGAGTATATAATTGTAAAACAATATAAGGTGACCGAATTGCATCAAACAAGAAAGAACAGCAGCTATGTTCGAAGACAACGAGCATAGATACAAGAAGAAAACTGTTCAAAGCATAGTGTGGAGCACAGCATAGCACAGCACATCAATGAAATAGGGGCAGTAGGAAAAGCAGACAGAAAGTGATAGAAGCCTTCTGACATGTTGTGCTTCAGATGTATGAGGATGGTAGCATGGTCAAACAAAGATAATAACAAATAGGTTGTAGAAATAGTAGAGGAATAAAGATATCTGTGGAAAACGAAAAATAGGAGAAATAGGACAGGATACGTTCTAAGACATTTTTGGGGAATAGTACGGGATATACTACAAGCAGAGATAAGAAAAGAGATAGGTATACCGAGATCGGACTTTCGCACTCAGATAGTGAATGGTGCAGACTGTGGGAATTTCAGGGAAATGTGTAGATTGGTTCAGACTAGGAAACAATGAAGGTACGTGTCCAACCAGTTCTAGGACTGAAGACCTAATGATGAAGATGATAGAAATTCAGATATTTCTTTACGATTTAATGAGTTATTTAATTGTTTTAAGGAATAGGAAAATCTTTACAATTTGTATATTAGACTATCAACATAATGTTGGATCAGGATAAAGATACAATGATTCAAAAACGGGACAGGATATAAAATCCAAAATTACTAGGATTAATAACTGTGTAAAAATACATTCAGATAATTTAACAATTGATGTCAATGAATTTGTAATTAGGGAGGTAATGTTAGTCAAATCATATGAGGAATATGAGCATATACAGGATCGGTTAGATGAACAAAATGCTAGTGAAGAGAATGACATGGTTGCAGTAGAGTTACAATACACCTCGTTGCACAGTAAATTAAAAACTATTATTCAGAACAGACTCTAACAGTGTAGGTAGGGTGGGATTGAGTGTATCAGATATGGGTTCTACTGGTTTTATTGCACAGTCAATACCACCCGCCTCTCAGGTCAAATTGCATAACCTTCACATTCCAAATTTTTCCGGAAAATAAGAAGAGTACAGATCATTTATAGAACTTTTTACCTCATTGCTACATTCAGATCAGCATTTAAATAATGTCCAAAAGTTTTTGTATCTGCAATCAGTTTTACAGGATGAACCATTATCAATAGTAAAAGATCTGTAAATTACTCATGCAAACTATGAAGTTGCACTTGAATTGCTGAAGAAAAGATACGACAATAAATTAATTACAATAAATTGCCATATTCGAGCAATAATTGAGGCTCAAATAACCAAAAATAGTCCAGCTACTCTCAGACATTTATAGTTAAGACTAAATAAAATTATAAAACAGTCTCTGCATTAAGAGTGTCTGTAAAACACTGGGATTTCAGTTTGGTGTATATCATATCATCAAAATTGAATTTTAATATGCATAGGGCATACGAATTGGAAGGAGATACTCAAGAACTACCAATGTTCGACGAGTTACATGACTTTTTAGGAAAAAAGTGTTCGACTCTGGAGTTTGACCTGTGAGTACAAACAAAAGGTTAGAAATCAAGTAATCATTGGACACCTAATTTGCATATGGATAACAAAGGAAAATGTATTTGTTGTGATGTAAACTATCATCCAATTTATAAGTGTAACAAATTTTTAATTTGATTTGACAGGCAGAAGGGACTGTGTTACAAAAAACAGACTTTTAACTGTTTGGGTTCAAGTCATACAGTAAATAACTGTAAATCGCAAGGCTCTAAGGTATACAAGGGAAAGCACCACAGTCTATTACATGATGGTAAAATTCGAAAAGGGAAGGAGATCATAATCAAAGTATGGTAGGCAATGAACAATCAAGGTACGATGAAAGTAATAATATACAAAATATTGGCTATGCTGCAGTGACATCGTCATCACTAGCAACTACTTCGGTTGGGATAGGTTTTGTTCAATAAACACCTTGCTTATTGTCAAACGCAAACAAGCAGATTCTTTTAGCTACGGCAGTCATTAATTTGACTGCTAGTAATGGGTTTAAGGTCGAAGCAAGGGCATTACTTGCTTCTGGGTCACCAAGTTCTTTTAGAACTTCAAACACAGCGAATAAGTTAAGATCAAGGGTACATCCAACTAATATTCAGGTGTCAGGAATTGGACAACTTGGCATTCGCATTGCTGATGTCATTAATGTGACAATAGACTCGCAAAGGAACCCAAGGATTGTTACGTGCCGAAAATCGGCACTAGACATTCTTAGTTTAGTTTTGATATGCGGGAGTTTCGCGCCATAAATTTGAAAGACTTGTTGCGCGTATTTCCGTCACTGCAGAAGTGGTTGCGCGAGATTTCGCGCCAACGCGTGTGGCGGAGACGAAAAGTGGGGAATTTCCGGAAGACGCATAGGGACTTGACTTTTGAACGTGAAGAAGGGTGGGTTGGTCTTTGGTACCTTATCGTGCCTTTTTTTGTGTTATGTAGATTCCTTTTTTTGCCTTTATTTTTGATTGTCGTTCCCAAAACAGTTTCATGTCGTTCCCTGCATACATAGAAAGAAGAGTTGAAATTTGGACGCAACCTGGCCTAATAGCAGCCCACGACCCGAGATATAACGAACCCACGGAGCCCCGCAGCCGCCATCATGATATGATTCTGAGGGAGGCCACGAGCGACCATCAGGAAGAAATTCTGGAGGAAGCTTTACCTATTCACGTAAGTACCCCGCGTGGGTGTTTATATACTTTGTAGATTTAAAAAGAAAAATGTGTGTTGCAATAATTTGCATATTGTGTGACGTCATTGACAAATGGGCGCGCTAATTTCCACACTATGTATTATCGTTACCAACTGTCGTTTGTGTCGCTTGTGCGGCGTTTACGGTAGTATAATAGGCTAAAAGTTTCAACAAACTGTGGTATTTTGAAAAAAATAACATGTTATTTGCCGCAAACATACATTACATTTGATTTTCCAATGCTCCACCCGAAGGTACCACGTTGACCAGGAAGCGATTTTTTTTTACCTGTAAAATTTGAAATTTTGCCGAACCCTTGCTGTTCCATGCAAGGTAGGGATCTTTATCGTGCATGACAACACTCACATACAGGACCTCTATTTTACCTCTCATCCGAACGAGGGTGTATTTTTGTGAAAAATGCTCGCCTAACATTTTTCAAGCGGACCGTGTCGGGATTCGAACCCGGGACCTTGGGCGTAGTAGTCACATCCCTTCACATACCACTGAATCTCGGTGAAATAGGGCATATAATTAGAAAACAATAGAAGGTGAACCAAGCTGTATATAGATTGTGTGAGAATTTCAGTGAACTGTGTAGGCAACCAGTTTTGAAACGGAAACCTAATGACGAAAAAATAAGCGCACATAAATCTGATAGGTATTATAAACAACTACAGGTGTTGGTTGTGATATATCTGCAACTAATGTTGACTGTGCGAAAAGATATATTGGAAAAAATATTAAATCGGTAAATGTTCAAGTGCAATGGAGAACTTGGCAGCCACAGGCTGCTTACCCCCCTTCACAAACACTGAATGTCGGAGAAATAGGGTATATAATTGTAAAACAATAGAAGGGGACTGGACTGCATCTAACAAGAAAGAACAGTGCCTATGATCAAAGACAACAAACATAGAAACAAGAAGAAAATTGTTGAAAGCATATCTGTGGAGCACAGCAGAGTATGACTATGAAATACGAGCTGTAGGAAAAGCAAATAGAAAAACGGTAGCAGCCTTTTGGAATGTTGTGCTTCAGACGTATGATGATGATAGCATGGACAGACAAAGTTAATAACAAATAGGTTATAGAAACAGTACGAGAACAAAGATATCTGTGAAAAAAATAGGAGAAATAGAAGGGCAGAGTACGTTCTAAGGCATTTTGGGGGAATAGTATGGGATATATTACAAGCAGAGATAGGAAAAAGGAAGTAGATGTATACCTAGATTAGATAGTGATATATGTAGACTGTGCAATTTTCAGGGAAATATGTAGGTTAATTCAGAATAGGAAATAATGAGGGTTCGCGTCCAAACAGTTCCAGAACCGAGGACCTAATGATGATGATGTTTTGTTAGTCATGTTAGTATTTTTACGAATTAATATTTTTTAAATGTATGAGTTTTTGAGTGTTTTTTGAGTTTTTCAATTTACCTATATTTTTTATTCATTTGCTTATGCTCAATATATGCCCATTTTAGTCTATGATATTAAGTAAGTTTATAATCCTATAATACATATTTGATACTATAACAAGGTTATATAGTTGTTTTAATAAACTTAGTGTTATGTATAGAGTGGGGAGAGCGCAAGCGAGGGTTTTATGACAGTTCGTAAAACGAGGACAATATGATTAGGAGTATGATTAAGAATGCTTGTGTGACCAAGCGTTGTACACTAAAGTGAATAAAGTTATTACAACTGTGTTTTTATTATTAATGGCTGTTAATTAATAATATCCCAAGGAATAACCTAACATTGGCGACGAGTCGGTTTAGTAATCCACGTGAGTGCAAGAAAATCTTGATTGTAGCGTTCGCAGTCAAGGTCAGTTGAAAGCACGTTCCAGTTTTTGTTGGTTCAGAAAAAGAACACTTTTTTCTTGGCGAGTTAAAAACGGTCGGTTTTGGTGAATGGTTTAGTGTAATTAATATCACACAAGTTTAATAAGTTTATTAAATATTAGAAATGGATAAAAATGACAGAAATGGAAACCGTTATAATGTAGCTGTTCCACAGGGATGAATGAACCGTTCCAAAATTATTTGGAGTGGCTGTTAGTGGTAATTGGTCCAGAAATCTATGGTGTACTGAAAAATCTGATGGTTCCCGTGGAACCTAAAAATAAAACGTTTTGTGAGTTAGAGTTAGAGTATAGCCTCCATTTAGAATATTGGGGTATTGTTGGTAATATTAAGTTGAATAGTAGAAGTATAAATATAGCTGTGTTTTACCGTTCACCAAGTGAAAGTTGTGCAAATTTTCTAAACCTGTTGGAAAATTTGTTAGAAGAACTAGTAGAATCACGTGGTAGTGAAGATATCATTCTGATTGGGGATTATAATATTGATTGGAATAAAATAAATGATTTCTATACAATTAAGTTAAAAAATATTGTAAAGGACTGTGGATTTGTACAACTAATTTCTGAGAGTACAAGAATTACTAAGGAATCTGAAACATTAATAGATTTAGTGATAACTAATAATAATGGATTAAAAAGTACAGTATGGCACACTCCAAAAGTTACAGATCATAGTATTGTTGTTGCAGACATTAGTCACATCACACAAAAAACTCCAAGTGGATGCAGAAAGCAAAATAAAGAAAATTCTTAACTATGAGGCCATAAAGAACGAGTTAATATTGGCAGATTGGAAATATGAAATAACCGACATGGATAAACTTTATAAAACATTTTACACAAACATTAAAAATGCAATTGACCATAATTCATATGACAAGGAGGTGTCACAAAATAGTTCAAAATTATGGTTTAATGGAGAAATACAAAGAGTAATTAATATACGAAATAAACTTTATAAAAAATTTACATTTACAAGAAGTATGGAAGATTGGAAAGCATACAAAGAATGCAGAAATAATGTGATATTCATGATCCGTAGAGCTAAGATTAAATATTATGAAAAGAAAATAGATGAAAATAAAGGTAACCCAGTAAAAATGTGGAAGACTTTAAAACTTGTATTAAAAATCGAACGTATTCAAAATAGTAAGCACATTATATTTGAGAATACACTAGAAACTAATGACAAGACTATTGCTGAAAACTTCAATACTTACTTCAGAAATAGTATAACAGAAATTACATCATCAATTGGTATTGAAAAGTTTGAGTTTCACGATTCAATACGTACAAGCCTGAAGGAATTAAGTACTTTTAAATTATTAAAAATACATGAACTAAAAGAATTGGTATATAAGCAAGCAAATAAAAGCAGCCCGGATGGTGTAAACAGTAGAGTTCTTAAAGAACTTTTTGATATTATTGGTTATCCGCTACTAAACATAATAAATATGTTTCCTATGCATGGTATTGTGCCCAAGGACTTAAATATATCAACAATTACTCCAATTCAAAAAGTAGTATCAACAAAGAAATGCGAAGAGTACAGGCCTATAAATATGTTGGCCACAATTGAAAAGGTATTAGAAACAGTAATATATAAGCAACTGAGGCAATTATTGGATGAGACTAATATATTAACCACGTATCAGTCTGGTTTTCGAACGAAACATTCGTGTGAAACAGCGATTCAGCTAATTATAAATGACTGGAAAGAATCAATGGATAAAGGAAAGGCAGTGTGTGCAGTCTTTATAGATTACAAAAGAGCATTTGAGACTATAAGTAGAAATATTCTCATTTAAAAATTGGAAAAATATGGGGTTAAAGGCAATGCGTTAGAGTGGTTTAAAGACTACCTACAAAACAGGGAGCAAGAAACGAGATGGCAACGGGAAACATCTAGTAAATCAGAAATTGAGTGAGGTGTTCCACAAGGAAGTATTTTGGGACCATTGCTTTTTATAATTTACATAAACGATATAGTGAATGTAGTGAAGGTAACAAAGATGCATATGTTTGCTGATGACGCTTTAATATATGCTGAAGGTGCAAATGTAATAAACCTGATTCAATCTGTAAATAGTGACTTAATAAGAATTAGCAAATATTTAGTTGGAAATAAGCTGAAGATAAATGTTGATAAAACAAAATGGATGTTGTTAACGAATGATAGAAGTTATCAAATGATAAAAACAGAAAATAGGAATGTACAAATAGATGGGTCTGATATTGAACTGGTAGAGAACATTAAATACCTTGGCGTAATAATCGACCGAAAATTAACTTTTAAACTGCATCTACAGATGGTTATAAATAAAGTAAGTAAAAAGGTTGGATTTCTGAGAAGAATTAGTGCAAAGTTATCAAGTTTTGCTCGAATAACTTTATATAGAGCAATAGTTTATCCACACTTAACATACTGCAGCACCATTTTATTTGTCTCAAACCAAGGTGATTTGGAAAGATTGCAAAAGATACAAAATCGTGCAATGAGATGTTTATTAAAATGTAGCAGATTTGCCAAAGTCCGTAAAATGTTAGAATGCCTTAATTTTTTAAATGTTCAGGAACAAATGAAATATAATAGTATGGTTTTTATATATAAAATTATAAATGGTTTGCTGCCTTCGTACTTGGTTAGCAACTTAATTAAAGTGTCAGATATACATAACTACAGCACAAGACAAGCAGACAATTACTATATATACAAGAAGAATAAAACGATAACCACAAAAAATGTATTTCATTATGGCGTTAAGATATATAATACATTACCAAAATTAGTTACAAATCAGCCTTCTCAAAGAAAATTTAAGAGTAATTTAAAAAAATATATTTTAAGTTGTAGAAATGAACACTAATTATATTATTAACTGTATTTTAATAATTTGCTTTATAGTATAATATTTTGTTTTATACTTTAATAACCTATATTGAGTTATGCAATAAATTTACTTACTTAGTTGAAGAGCTTAAAAATTATGCTCCACCGCAATTAGAAATAGCTGAACGCTGTAAATTTTACACGCAACGTCAACAAAAAGATGAATCAATCAAGGACTTTATTGTTAGCTTAAAGAAGTTATCAAACACGTGTAATTTTGGCACCTTTTTAAATGATGCCCTCGGGGATATTTTAATTGCTGGTTTAAGAGATGAATCCATGGTTCGTAAACTTCTTTCAGAATCCAAGTATTGGATTTTGAAAAGCTAAGAAATTATGCATTTTGGAGTTGATAAAAATGCAAAGTCAAGTTTTTCAAGAGGTGCCAAGTTCAAATGTTAGTAAAGTTTCGAAAGTGAACGCAAAGTCTAGTTACGTTCCTGCAGTTGTTCAACATCTGTTGAAAAATTTTACAGGTCCCACCCTTACAAAAACAAAAGTTGTTTGTTCAAAATACAATCGCAATCACCGTGTGTCAGAATGTCTTCGAAATAAATGGAGATGTTTTGTTTGTAATCAATATGGGCATATTGCTAAAGACTAATAAAACAGTGAAAAACATTACAGCAATTGGCAACTATAATGTGCAGATAATTTCCCAAGCAATAGAACCAGTTGTTGTAAGTTTAGGAATAAATGGAATTCCCATAAATTTCGAAGTTGATTGTGAATCAGCAGTTACATTGATACCAAATTTTTGGTACATAAAGTATTTTAAATCATGGCCATTAGGTAAGATTGAAAATTTAAAGTTAACGGCGGCTATTAGTGAGCCCATCGTAGTAATAGGCATGTTCAAACCTCAGGTATCTTATAATGATAATCATTTTAAGTTAACGTTAATTGCTACTAACAATCGATTGCAAAGACCCTTATTAGGTCGAGATTGGTTGGAAATGTTAAACCCTAGTTGGAGAAATTTGTTATTAAACTGTAACGTAGTTCCTGACAAAAGTTCTATTGTTGAAATTTTAAAAAGTAAATTTCCAAAAGTTTTTAATGTTGAAAATTTTGAGCCTGTGGAATCTTTTGAAGTTAGCATAGCTACAAAAGATAATGATCAACCAGTTTTTCAAAAAGCTGATAATGTTCCATACAGTTTAAAAGATAAAGTTACTACCGAAATTAACAATTTAGTTAAGCAAGGAATTATAAGTATACGTCTGATTATAGCCCATGGGCCAGTCCGTTGGTATGTGTTACACGTAAGGATGGAAAGTTACGATTATTTGCAGATTTACGAAAAGTTAATCAGTGTATAGATATAGCGCAATATCCGTTGCCCGTAGTCGAAGAATTGTTAAATTCTTTTCATAGCTGTGCTATTTTTTGTGAAATTGATTTACGTAATGCATATTTACTGGTTAAAATTCATGATGCATCTAAAGAATTATTGACAGTCAATACTCATTTAGGCCTGTATTGCTGGAATAGATTATGTTTTGGTTTAGCCAGAGCCCCAGGTCTATTTCAATCAATAATGGATCAAATACTCGCAGCTTTGAGTTACACACGTTGTTATATTGATAATATAATCGTACGAGGTACTAATGTTAGTGAGTGTGAAACACGTTTGTTTCAAGTGTTTACACGATTAAACCAATTTAATGTTAAAGTTAATATCGAAAAATCTCAGTTTTTTTGTAAGTTTATCTTGTTTAGGATATATATTAAGCGAAAAAGGTATTTCACCTTGTAAAGATAAAATTACAGATATTCAAAATACGCACAGACCTAAAAATGTTAAACAGGTAAAGGCTTGGTTGAGTTTACTTACATTTTATCATAAATTTTTACCTAGAGAGTTACCAGTCATCTTAGAACCGTTACATAATTTGACTAGAAGTGGTGTATCCGTTGAACGGACAAAGGATTGCCAAACAGCGTTTGAAACAGGCAAACATCTATTGTCTGAACAAACCCAACTTATGCTGTACAATCCCACACTACCATTAGTTGTGACTTGTGACAGTAGTAGCGTTGGAGTTGGAGCAGTTTTAGCTCAGTTAGTTGATGGAATAGAAAGACTTATTCTGTTTGCTTCCTCCACTCTATCTCCTACAGAAAGGGGATATAGCCAAATTGAACGGGAAGCGTTAGCAATTGTTTTTGCTGTTAAAAAGTTTGCAAAATATTTAATCGGTAGACACTTTACTTTAGTCACCGATCACCAACCGTTACAAACTATTTTTAACCCTATGAAAAATATTCCACCAGTTACAGCGGCAAGATTGCAGCGTTGGGCAATTTTACTGTCAGGTTTTAATTACTCTATACAATATAAAAAGGGTAGTAACATCCTTAATGCTGATGCATTATCGAGGTTACCAGTTAATCAACCCACGTTAATTGATGATAGTCTAAATATTGAGTGTTTTTTTGTTGCTCAAAAGTTTGTTTCGTTTCATGAGGTTGATGAAGCCACAGCTCATGACCCTATTTTACTGGAAGTTAAATATTACATTGTTAAAGGATGGCTAAAGAAAGTGAAATACGAACTTAAACCATATTTTTAAGTTCGTACAGCACTATCAATTAAAGATAATTCGATTCTGTTTGAGAATAGAATAATTATACCCACAACGTTAAGAAGTAAAGTTATAAACCTACTTCATGAAGACCACACTGGTATTGTTCGTACAAAAAGGTTAGCCAGATCAGTTTTATGGTGGCCGGGTCTTAATGACGATATAGACAAGATGGTTCGAATTGTGAAAATTGCCAACTTACCCAAAATGATAGTGAAAGGAAAGTTTACATTCCTATGTCCAAGCTCGGCAAAGAGTGCACATTGACTTTTTAAAAACACAACAATGGAAATTTCTATTACTAGTTGATGAGCACTCGAAGCGGTTAGAGTGTTGGGTTATGAAAAACACTACTGCTGTAGCAGTAATCGAAAAATTAAGTCAAGCTTTTGCTTGTTTCGGGTTTCCATAAGTGGTGATATCCGTTTACCAGTTATGCCTTTAAATCGTTTTTAGAAAGTAATAATATAAAGGCTGGGAATAGTCCACCGCACGACCCTAGTTCTAACGGGTTGGCAGAACGTGGGGTGCAAACAATTTAAAAAATGTTACTATGGTCAGTAATTTGTAGTAGGAGCAATGATTCCTATTATCTCCCCGTGAACGCGATATACGCAACACAACAGGAGTTGGTAATGCTATTCCAATAAGTGGAAATTAACACGCATATGTCAATGACGTCACACAAGAAGCAAATTTAATTGCGCAATTACGCAATAAATATCAAATTCGCAAACAGATCGTGAAAAATTAATACTCACATGAATAAGTCCCGCTTCCTTCCTGGTTGCTAGGACCCCCTTCCGGGTTATTTAAAGATGGAGACAGCTCTGGCTATCTGCTAGCGAGGCATGGACTCCAGCTCGTTCTAGGGTCGTCGACTACGGTTCGGTCAGGCTGCTTGCAAATTACCTCTACCTATGTAGGGAACGAATAAAGAACAGGTAATAGGGACGACAATCAGATAAAACAAGGAAATCTACATAAATAAAGATAACGATACGATACGATACCTAAAACCAAACCACTCTTCTGGAAGTCAGAGGCAAAAGGCTACGTTACAGCGTCTCCCGTAAAAACTTCCCCACTTTTTCTCCGCCACTCGCGTCGGCGCGTAGTTCGTCCAACCCACTTCTAACGTGACGGAAATACGCGCACCGAGTCTTTGAATTTATGGCGCGAACTCACTCACAGCAAGACTAAACTACAAAATGTTTAGTGCCAAATTTTTGGCACGTAACATTCCTTGGAACTGAAACTGCTAAAATGTTTATTTACATACCGTAATACACCGTGTACTGTTACAAACTGCACTCCAGCTCAAATCATGTTTAATTATGTAGTTAGGACACCTTTGTCCATGATTCACCCTCAAGATAAATTTCATCCGTTGTCTTATAAGGATAATAAAGTGTTTTCCCGTTACGTTGTAAATGGCAAAATTCTCGTTAAAAATCCAAAAAAGGAGATAAAGAAATGGATACCAGGTAGGATTTTTGAAGTCGTTAGTAAACTTACCTACCTAGTCCGTCTAGAAAGTGGTGTAGTTCGTTTGGTTCATCGTAACCAAATGCGAAAAAGTTATTTAGGCGATAATAATCATCCTCCGTTGTGGCCCAGTTTTGAGGATGACTGGTCAAATTTAAAAGTTATGGTTAATAACTCGCCCAAACCTAATCCGGTACCTTGTTACGTGCCAATCGGCACTTTAACATGTATTAGGTTAAGTTGATGTACGGAAGTTTCGCGCCATAATTTCAAAAGACGCGGTGCGCGGGAATTTTAAATAGACTAGACGTGTACTTCCGTTACGTCATAGTGCGTTTGCGCAGAGTGCGCGACACTAGAGGGTTGGACGAATACTGGACAAAGAGTGGGGACAAAGTGGGGAGAGGTTTTTCCGTGACGCTCTTAAAAACGTGGCTGTTTTGCCCGAACTTTCAAGGTGCGTGGTCGGTCAGGTATCGTAGTGTGCCCTATCCCTAGTATGTAGATTTCTCTTCTATTTTATCTTGTTTGTCGTCCCTTATAAAACCTGATCCTGCCGCTCCCTACATATTAGGTAGATAAATTTGCAGCCACCTCGAGGCGTACCGGACTCCACGACCGCGAGACGACCCCGGATGTCCATGTTCTACCAACAGCACCGTAGCAGTTACCATCTTTAATTTCTCCGGGATGGAGCCCCGTAGGACGTTCGGATTCCTTATGTAAGTAGTACATTATAGTCATAATTGCTTCCTAATTAAATCTATATATGGCGTAATTGCGCAATTTAACTTGTGTATTGGTGACGTCATGGTAGTTGGCAACGCGGAATCTGTAATAAGGTTCGCGCTTCCGACCGCCAGGGGCGTTGCATCGCTTTCTTATTCATTGCGCTTGCGCGATGTATTTATGAACTCTTAAACTGTATTACCGACTTCGTAAACTGTTTTATCGACTCTTTAAGTGTAAAAACTATCACCATATAAATGTATCACCCCAATTAAATGTAATAACCTGTAGAGCTGAAACGCCCAATTAGAACCAAAACTGTACCCATTAGGTTTAATATTACACTCATGATCGCATGCAATGCACTGAGCGGACAGCGAAACGTAAGTTTGACTATATCAGAGTACACGTGCTGAGCACAGAACAACTTTTACTAAGAATTGTGAAACTAACATTTTTCAAATTTTGAATAATCAAAATTTACAATCTAAAACTAACAAAGCAATTCCTTGGTTAACTTTCTGATAAGCGTTTTCAACACACGATGGATAGCGACCTGAAGACTATAAATACGAATTCAATTTCTGCATAAATCAGTCCTAGTGCTCATCATAGCCTGGGGTTCACCTCTCCTCCGCAGTGCTCATCATAGCCTGTCAAAACCTTTCCAAAGCGGCGCTCGCCATAGCACGCTTAATCCTAACGCAGTGCTCACCATAGCCTGCGTCCTGCCTTAAACGTTACCCTATCCGCCGCCGTACCTGGAGGCCGTCGTCGTAATTCATTAACACACAACTAACAAGCACGTACGAACGCTCAGCTCCATTCCATACTGCACCGACGTCGTTATTGTGATTACTTCCGTTAAGCTCTACCACAGGGACGACATCCCCGTAGAGGCATCAACCCCACGACGCCGCCGAAGACTTCAGAAGACACCGAATACCTTCTGACCCTTTGCTTTTGTATATATTTTATAAATAGTAGTTTTTAAGTGTATATAATTTTCAGTTCATAATTGCTTTAACGTAATTGCTACCCACCACTAAACACACGAAGATTACCCACGAGGACCGAACACCACCGAAAATGTCTGGACCTCGCCGACCTGTATATATGTCTTAATCTTCACTGTTAAGTTCACACGGGGCCTCTGAAGCAACATCTGAAGCTTCCCGAAGAAAGTCAAAGCCTTCCGAAAACCTACACACCCCACTAAATGGTGCATACAGTTTACTCCTGGCTCCACCGCCCCAGGAAATCATCAGAAGCCATCCTAACAATTGAAACCATTTAATTTCACTTATATTATTTTGTTTATTTGGATTTATAATGACTTTTCTTATGTTTATTAAACAATGAACTAAGCCCAGCCTACTTGCTTACAGACGCCGCCCCCCTTCGAACAATTCCGAACGATAACATTAAAGACTATTTGTAATTTATTTAAAAGGGAAAGGAGTGTTATGTATAGAGTGGGGAGAGCGCAAGGGAGGGTTTTATGACAGTTTGTAAAACGAGGACATTATGATTAGATTAAGAATGGTTGTGTGACCAAGCGTTGTACGCTAAAGTGAATAAAGTTATTACAACTGTGTTTTTACTATTAATGGCTGTTAATTAATAATATCCCAAGGAATAACCTAACACATATATATATTTACTTTTTACTTACTTTCATTATGACTGCTCTGCCCCTTCTAATGTTTCACTTTGCCCCACTTATGGGGCAAAATGGCACATAGCACATTAAAAAAATTAAATATTATAACTATTAGAACAAACTGCGTAATAGCTTATAGAGCAGGGTTTAATCATAAATAATATATGATGTTAATGTATGATTAAACAGACTGAATTTTGTATCCAAGTGGTTTTATGACCACTTAAAGTTAAGGGGTCCGCTTTGCCCCGACTTCCCCTACTTACTCCAAGTGAATATCACAATCCATGCTTGTTAAGAATAAAACAGTATATTTAGTTTGTTAGTATTCCACCTGCAATAGATATAAGCACACGATTCTTTCAAATCCTGTCATTCCTAAACGGCCCCATAAAGAACATGAACAACCCTTACAACTGCCATCTACAGTATAATTGCATACAGTTTACTATAATACCCTGTAAAACAGACTTCTGAAAGTGGTACACTAGGTCTCTATGACTAGGATATAATGGGTTCAATTCAAATTCTCAGTATAGGATGCTTTTATTCTATAGCACGTAATATATGTTGTATCATTCAAAAATTAATGGAAGAAATACTATTACAGATATTAACGCATATAAATTAGAAGAGTACAAAGATCATGAACAGATTTACATTGTGTGAACTCCTAATCATAGATAAACACCCGCTTTTATTTTATCTATGATTCGTAATGCAATCGATACGATGTTCCAAGTCTTTACAGTACAATAATGTGAATTTCCAAATTTAGTTGCACATAGGCAACCGCTTATACTAAAAGCATTAATTGTTAACAAATACAAAATTACCCTCGTCAAACCATGTCAGTACTGAAATCGAATAGGTATTTTCAGCGCTCCAAACAATTGATTTTTCGTAGGTCGAATATAAATATTATAAAGCAACTGGGAAATCTAGGCGTTCGCATAGCAACAAGTGGTCGTTATGTATCTTTTTCTTTATCTACATCCGTTTAAAACTGAATTGTAGCGATTGTACTTCGTATGTTTTTATTTAACTATTACTTCCAAAAATCTCAAATATACTTTTGTGTAATTGGTCCTAATTCCTATCCTTAAAATAGGTCATTTCCAATTTCAGCATAAGATAATTTATTATTGGTATAATTAAGAAAAATCGTGTACAATCTTTTTAATTGTAATGGAAATAAAACTGGTATAATATTTATATATTTGGTATATAAACAAAAAGGAGTAGTTACAAGGTCACGCGGTTCTATCATCACAGGTTAGTCAGAATGAAGTAGGTCGTCGATGTGCTCGGTGCTATCCAAGCTTGCAATAATCGTGATCTGTTTGACATTCTGTAAACTTAAATAGATAATTTCTTATAAATAAAGGTTAAAACGTGTTGAAAAACATCACTACTAACTCGTGTAGCCACAAAATTTTATACTGGAATACGTCGAAAATCTGCTGTAATCGATTTACATCATAATATGATATTTTGAATTTAGGTCCGTGTTTATTTTTGTTTAGGTGATACCGGTATTTGTGTTATTATTAATAAAGTGTTTAATTAGACAATTAAAATGGAAGAAAATACACAAAGTGATATAAACAATTTCCATAAGACGCCGGTGCCAATTTCAAAATCCGCGTGTACACCACCGTCTAACCGTTTACATGGGAATACTGAGATGATATCATTAGCTGAGACTGTGAAAGGTGTTCTATCGTACGGTACGTTTTTTAATATAAACAGTCATAGATTTATTGATGTAAATATTAACACACCTGTATGCATTTTTATTAATTAGGAATAGATACTTACGCTTATTTGTCGCCCGTTCGGTATTGAAGTCTAGTCTATCACTGAAATAAATTTTTAATCAAGGTTGTTAAATTGGGTGTAGTTAATCTGTAACCTTGCATTAATATTGAAGTTAAATGGCGATCGTTTATTATAAATTTTGTATGCGTATAATACCAAGAAATTCTGAATAGAAATGATAGTATGCTATATGGAAATGAATAAATTCAATTTTAGAAGTTGAAACTGCACGTAATTGCTTATACAGGTTAGGCAAACAACATAACAAGCACGCATTATGTATACACTACATTTGTTTATTTTTAATATACGCAGTACCACAGACGCCAAAACTGATATTAAACTACAGAATCGCTATTTAATGCCCTTCGCTTTTATGATCATTATGGTACTTGTAGGTATAGCGATTTATTAGTAAATAATATGATGCAACATACATGATACAGAACAATTAAAAGACAAATGAAAGCATCTATTACAATAATAATCCTAGCATAAAGGTCAGCAATAAAAGCCCATTTCCAAAACCATCATGAAGTTTTCTGTTTAAAAAATACAATAGGATGGTAATACCAATAAGGAATTGTGTAAATTCTGCTGGCAGCGATTTTTTTTCTACGAATAATCTTTAACTTTATTTTTTTAACTATTGATTTAGTTCACAAAATGTTTCATATCTACTGCTGATAGATGGCAGCATTGTCTGACAAATTTGCAAAGTTGGGCTACTAACTATTAGACCAAGAAATTTGCATTTACTTACAGAAAATTGTTGAGATCTCTGCAAATAGAAACTAGGGGTGAATAAGCCAGTTGTCGGACACTTTTGTGGAAAATCTCCGTTACTTTCCTGCACAAATTTCAACTACCACGATATCTCATTTACCTTACAAAAGAAAGGTGCCTTGAAATAGCTATTTTCAATCATAATCAAAAATTTTTTAAACAAATATATCAATACATTTTCATAATTATTTTATCGAAAATATACTCATTTGACCATTAGTCGGACAGTAGACACAGGAACTCGCCCATTTAATTGCTAGTAATCGCACAAGCAATATTTACAACAGTTACCTATTGTATAACCTTTTTCGTAGCCAAATAAAACACATGTAAATCAATCGGATTGCAAATCAACTCAGACAAATGTGAGCTTTATTTCTGTGGGGAACCAAACGAGAATTCTATCTCAGCATTTCGACAGATATCACAGGGAATCAAAATTGTTCACAGCTTTTCTTTACCGGTATCACCAATCACGGAATCTTTGTTTGAAAATTCTTTGGAAAACAAACGGGATGAAATGATGCTTTTATTTTCTCGAATTAAAGAACTCAAGAACTTTCACGTAGCCTACTACCTTCTCCGTCACTGTTTTACAGTCCCGAAATTGACGTATCTTCTTCGTACTACTCCTACATGGTTTTGCCGTGATGTATTGGAAAGTATAGATGAAAACATTTAGGACACTCTAGAATTTTTACTGAATTCACCTCTATCACCTGAACTATCTGAAAAGGCTTCTCTGCCAACACGACTGGGAGGACTTGGAATTTGGAGATGCAAAGACATCTGTGTTCCTACCTTTCTCTCTTCTTCTTTTAGTGTCAGCAAGCTTGTCAATTTGATGTTAAGTCTAGATGACTCCGACAAGCCCCAAAACAATTTCTATGAAGAAGGAATAAAATGGGCGAAGTTGACTTCTGACTCCGAGATACCCAACGCTCCCTCTTTCCAGCGATCATGGGATAATGTTATCATTAATAATATTTTTGAGAAGAGTAAACCGACCGCACCTGCAGATAAGGCTATAACTCTGACTTTACAAAATCCTGAAGCTAATGCGTGGCTAAACGTCATTCCATCCAAGAACAGTCGGCACACTGTTGGAAAACAATGCATTTCGAATAGCAATGGCTCTTAGACTCGGATGCAAAATTTGTGAACCACATATTTGTGCCTGCGACCTAGAAGTTGATTCATCAGAACATCATGGACTAAGCTGTGCCAAATGCGTAGGACGATACTCAAGACATCAGGAACTTAATAACATCTTGTCCAGGGCCCTCACCTCCGCAAAGATCCCGTGTCGTCTTGAGCCTTGCGGATTGTTCAGAGATGATGGAAAGCGAGTAGATGGAATGACCTTGATTCCTTGGACACAAGGCAAAAGGTTAGTATGGGACGCTACCTGCTCCGACACACTTGCACCTTCTCACCTAATACATTCATCATTAGAGTCAGGATTTGCTGCAAGAATAGCTGCTTCTGGGAAAGTAAGGAAATACTCATCAGTTTTAGAACAAAATATGCACTTCCTTCCTTTCGCAGTGGAAACAATGGGAACTTGGTGTGAAGAAGCTATTCAGTTCGTGAACAGCCTTGCCGGAATATTAGCATTACACACTGGAGAACCTAGGTCGAAACAATATTTGGTTCAAAGGATAGGTATTGCCTTTCAACGAGGAAATGCAGCTTCAATTATGGGAAGCTTCCCTCCTCAAGAAAATTTGCACGAAGTTTTTTATGTTTTAGAACATAAAAACAATTCAAATGTATAGTTCAGTTTGTTTGTTATTTTCTCTGTGAAATGTTACAAAATAAAAATCAAAAAAATGAAAAATTAGATTAAATAATTTTACACTAAACTTATCAATATAATGATTAATAAGGTAGTACCATAGTGTAAGTAACTTTTATGGTAGAACTTAAAAGAAGAAAATTGACCGAAAGTATTATAAGTAAAAGTATGTATTAACAATTAATATTTTGAAGTCTTAATAGCAATTGGACTGAACTACACATACACTTAGCTTAAAATTCACTTTCGCAAAATTCACAAACATAATCCTCATTCTTCAACATAGGTTAATTCGGAAAATTTGCTACAACCTAGATGGAACCATCTAGGGCTCCGATCACACCCAAAATTTTTTTTCGGTTTCAATTTCGGTGTTGCTATCAAGGTCCTCCTCACATGCTAAACATCTTTGAACTATTTTTTCATCGGCTCTGATAAGATTTTCACCATTAATGGTGGTTAGTAAACTATTTCTTTCTTTGCAGTTCCCTTCTTTAATGATATTTTTTGCATTTTCTACCTTTTTCTTTTTTTGGCGTTTTCTTTGACTTCTTTTGCTTTTGTTTTTGTAGGTAGTATTCTCTCCAAGCTTCCGATGAAATCGCACTTGGAATTTTTTCTTGTCGACACTTTGTTAAAGATTTATTTATAGACTTCGGAAAAATTAGATGCTTTTGAAAGAGTTCTTAATGATTACTATTTACAATACTGCTTAATGCAGTACTTTGATGAACATCTGCGTTTGTGATCCTTTCAGGTTCAGTGTTTTGCTCATTTTGTGTTAATACCAATACCTTTTCAGTTTCACATTGATTTCCTAATTTTTCAACTTCGTTTTAGTGTTTCTGATTACGCCATCGGTCTTTTCAGTATTTTCTTCCATTAAGTTGCTTTGATAAGGTTTTGCAGTTAATTTTACTGTTTCTTCGGCTCCATTTATATTCTTTTTAGTTTGTTCAATCATAGGAAGATCGTTAATCAGTTTTGAATGGACGTTGATAGGTACAAGGTCAGTTTTAGTCCTATTGTTCGGCAAATCAATTAAAACAGTAAGATTTTCTTTTTCTTTACCATGTTTAACAGCATATAAATTTTGTTCCTTTACACCCAGCACCTTTCCAGTTTTTGGACAAAGACTAAAACCAGATTCGTCCGCGTTTAAAATTCGACTTGCATTTTCTAAAACGGCTAGAAAACCAGTTTCCTTTAAAAAGGTTTCTATGTCTTTAAACCTTTAAGCCTGTATATATTCCTTGCGCCCTATACTTTTCAAAAGATTCTGAATATTTTAAGGTTAATTGGGGGTGCCTTTTTAAAAAACCAGCATACCACTTTTGACCTGGTCGGCCGTTTTTAAACGAAGTCTTTATACGCTTTTTCTGTAAACAATTTGCTGAACAGAAACTAGCATTTCTTGCTTATTAGTGGAGAACCACAATTTGCCACTTCCACGATCAATTTACTAATGTATTTTCGTGATCGTTACTTAAAATTGGTTCTGGGCCCATTCTTTTTACATTTTCAGCAATTCCGTCCCTTGACACGGTCCAGCACGGTTGATTTCGTCATACCATACTGCCGACATATTTCTCTTAATTTCTCCTCTTTTTTGACTTCTTCCACTGCAATTTTTAGATTATCTTTACTATATTGGTGAAATTTTCTTTTTCCGGAATTCATTCTAAAAATAAACAATATTCAAAAAATTTAAAAATCAATGGTAAAGTGACTTGTAAAGTGCTAACAAAAATTACGATGCCCGATTACTGGTATAGTTCAAAATTTTGCAGAGCCTAACTGTCGGACACAAAACTTTGCTTTTATATTATGCGCACCAGTAAAGCACATTCTGTCCACCTATTGACCACGTTTTAAAACATAGGTTAAGTAGTAAGATGACAAACAACGGTGCTAGTTTGTCTTCATTAGGCGAGAAAGAGAGAATTAAATTAATGGTTACATGTTTGCAGTAGTCGGACAATTGTTCGACTATTGGAATTTTACTTGCAAAGATTTTGCTATTGACCGACCATCTATTTTTTTGTAGAAAGTATAACAAATTGCGCTATTAATTGGTTATTAGGGTAATTTACAATGCCTAAAAGTCACTTAACATGTTAAACAAAGTACATCACAACGTCACTGCATTTTATACTTACTTCTAAATTTACTGCTAGCAAATTGTACCGGTTGAAAAATGCACAACCACCATGGACGACATATAGAGCTGCACTATAAATATTAAGATAATAACTAGGAGTGAGAGAAACAGATGTATTATCACCCTTCAAAATCCACCAATGACAGGCTTATATTTAAATTAAAGATAAATCTGTTCTACATTTAGTTATTAGAATTTGAAAATAGTTTGTCCGGTTATTGGCGGTGTTCGACTCACAGGCGCAATGACCCCTACCACCTTTTTTAAAGTTTTTATTAACTACAAACTTGTAATTCATGAAACACAATAATCAAAGAATAATAACATATAGTCTTTGCAATTTCTAAATAGACCTAGTCATCCGCGACGTCACACACGTACTAACTATTTATACAGACGTTTGTCATTATAAACCGTAAAATGCTATGCTACGGTTTTGATTTGAATAGTAGCAATGTGCAACGTTGCCAACAATTCTAGCGGAATTTTAATTGATTTGACGTTTAATTTTTAGGTTATATGTTGTTTAGTTATTCTTACATCTCGTGCACTTTTTATTTTTATTCGTTCATAATTTGATCAGTTTTTGCTTCAAACAGTTCTTTTCAGAACTCAGATTAGTGTTACACCGAACTCTGATCACTGAATATAATGAGTGGAATTAGTTTAGGCGTTAGAGCTAAACAACTTGTTGCTAGTTTAATCATTTTTTTTGAAAAAGAAAGGGATAATGGTGGACGTTTATACCGTTAACAGCGGTTCGTGAGGTAATTTAGTTCATTATTTACTTCAAAAACTATTTCTTATGCATATTTTTAGAGAGTGTCGGTTGCCCTGGGTCTTAGTATTGGCACCGTAAAATCGATTTCGCAAACAATTGCGAAAAACGAACCATTTACATCAAAAAAGCGAATCCACACAAAGCCTGTCACTGACGTAGATGAATTTACCAAAAGTTTCGTAATGTGATTTATAGGTTATATGACAATCGTAAGTACTCATTTCCAAGTTAATGTACTGTACATGTATTTATTTTAGATGAACATATTTCTGTTCATACCTTGTGGCAGAATCTGAAGCACGATGAACTTTTTAATGGTTCTAAACGATCCCTGAATACAATCCTACACAATATAGGATTTAAATGGCAAAAAGATAACCCACGGAGAGGTCTAATGGAATTGCCAAATATTGTTGATAGAAGGATACGTTTCTTGAAGACATACAAGAGAATAAAAGAAGAGAATCTGTATCAGTTTGTGTTTGTGGACGAAACATGGATTTTTCAGAATGGTGCTGTGAGCCGGCTCCTGGCAAGACAGTGATTTAAGAACTGTAAAGAGTACACGAATTGATGGAAAAAGGTTTGTGTCATATACTTCCTTTTAAAACAGAATAATGTAAATAATCTTTTAGGTACATAGTATTACATGCAGGAAATGTAAATGGTTTCATAGATGGGGCAGAATTGATTTTTTTCTTCGTCCACAAACGACCCAGATTACCACGGAGAAATGAATGAACAGAATTTCTTGTATTGGTTTGAAAACCAATTATTGAAGAATTTGGAAGCACCATCTGCAATAGTTTTAGACAACGCTTCCTATCATTCTACTGTGTTAAACAAAATACCTAACAGTTCCTGGAAAAAAAGTGACATCGCAGAATGGTTAACAAAACAAACAATTTCCTTTGATGGTAATGCTTTGAAAGCGGAGCATTTGAAACTTGTCATGATGTGAGTCAAAATTTAGTGCTTTATAACATATCAGTATTTATTAAAAATTTTAGGTATAAACCGCCAAAGATTTTTAAAGCGGATTTGCTGGCCGAACAATATGGACATAAGGTGTTAAGATTGCCTCCGTATCACTGCATATTCAATGCAATTGAAAATGCATGGGGTGTTAGTAAGAGGTACTACAATCAACACGCTGGAAGAGATGGTAGGTCTGTTGAAAACTGTTTACAGATGTGGAAAGAAGCATTAGAAAAAATAACACCGGAGATTTGGGCACATTCGATAGAACATGCAGAAAAAATTATCAAAGATTGGTGGAAACGTGAGATCAAATTTGATCAAGAAGATAATGCACCTCTAATTATTAACGTTGGTGATAGTGATGACAGTGATTCAGATTTTCAATCAAATTGAACTGATCAACCAAATGCATGGCTACTTAGAATTAAAAAGCTTTTTACACGATGTACTTCTAATTTAATTATAACTATCTTAAACTTTATGTATAATAAACAAGTACTACCATATATATTTTATTTTTAAATTACAAACTTCTAATACTTGTTAAATTCTTGAGTGACTTGTCTTTAAAATATGAGTTGCAAATTCATCTTCAGGATATTGGATTTTAGATATCCTAACAGCTTCTACAGCTTTCAATTTCAATGGTTGTAATAAACACACTGGTGACAAACTGGTCAATACTACACTAGCTTAAACTTTGAAGGTGCTAAATACAGGTAAGGTCAAAGTCTTTATATTACACCAATCTACAAAAAATGCTACATTGTATATTGAATTATTCGTTTCAAACTACTCCGTTACCTGGTCTCAAGGAGTAATAAAGTAAATGCCTATTTTTCTGAAGATTTTTGTCCCTTCATGCTTTTTCATATTTAACAAACTGCTGTTTATATCTTTATTGAACCTTTTGGTTATAAGATTATCAAAGTTGGTTCGTTTAAAGCCTTTACTCTTATACATTGTTTTAGTTCTTGGAAATGCTTTGAAAACATGACATATTCAAGTCAGTTGCATACTAATAAACAGAAGTGAAATGATCATCACAAATTTTAGGGTGATTTGAAAGTGTTAAATCCTTCCTTTGCATTGTATATAACATAACTTTAGTTTTTGTAGATGATTTCAGGGAAATCTAAAAGATTATTTTAAAGTGATATATCTTAATTATTCAAAGTTAATGAGAATTTTACTTACAAATGGAATTGTAATTTTGTTTTTCGATTTGTGTAATCAAAACGTTTAAATTATAATTTCAATAACATAACCTCTTGTATAACTGTGGTTATTATTCCGTGTCTGGTATAATTTACTAATGTCCATCAAATTAGGAGTATTAGAAATACGCAACTATATTTAAAATATACTCAGTGGTAAAAATAAAGAAGTAAATAAAATATATTGTTAATTAATGACTTTAATCTGCAATATTGTCGATAGAAATTTATTCTAAAAAATACTTTTTTAAAAAGTAACAAATCACATTCGTCATCTGCTATTAAATATTTTCAATCTCTGTATTCTACCGTTGACGCTAATATAGTCATGCGGCAATAGGATTTTGGTAGTGGCAACGTCGCTACAGTTTGACGTCACAAATTGTAATGACGCAGGTCTATTTAGAAATTGCAAAGACTATACTATGATTCTTTTGACAATAGTATAAGCCAACTAACATTATAAATTGTATTAAATAAAGTATCTGAACTAATTCAACATTCCCCCTCAATTTACATATCATCACATTGGTTTGTTCAATAAACCAAAACTATAATTGTTCAGAAAACATAAAAAAACTGTTTGCAAGCTTATTACGAAGTTCTTAAACTTTATTTGACTTCTTATTTAAAAAGAAGGTTGTGGCAGGTTGATAAATGGCTTAATACCTGAGATGGACATTTTTTTAACTTTTATTATACAAAATATAGTAGATGTTGAACATTTTTTTAATGGCTACATATATACAGAAGGATGTTGAACAAATTATGGATATTGAACACAACAATATTTGCATATTCCATTTAAATATTGTTCAATATCTTTAAAAACCAATTCGAATGGACCTGCACCTTGCCGATGTTCTAGATTACTAGAACAGGTGAAATAGCTTTCATGTTCTAATGAGCTAAAGAGCCAAACTACAGGTCCAACCCAAAGTAGTAGGGTTGTTAGTGAGGAACCACACTAAGACAGGTCCCCGAAAGAGGGCAGCAGCTCTTTCGGTACTTAGATTGGTAGAGACCATAGGAGTCGATATGGCAGTCTAAGACACACTACCGCGATGTGGAAGGCAGCAGGAAACCACCACATTACCTTCCAAGTACACAGCGTACTTAAATTGTAATAAATATGATGGCATTCTTTGGGGCAAACGATTCCCGAGTTAAAATAGTCCCCCATTCGGAGTTTCGGGAGGGGACTACTTCGGAGGATGCGATCAGAAAGTGCAGAATAAGATTCGGGAACATTTTGCGAGTCGGAGCATGGAATGTTAGAAGTATGAAGCAAGTAGGTAAGCTAGAGAACCTGAAACTCGAAATGGATAGGTTAGCACTAGACATAGTAGAGATCAACGAAGTTCGATGGCCAGAGGCGGGGATTTTTGGAGTGAAGACTTCAGGGTAATTCATACAGGAGCAGAGGAAGGAAATTCAGGCGTGGAGATATAGTTATACGAATAAAGATAGGACACTGTGTAGAAAATTAATTACAAAGGAACGAAAGAGTACTCGTGGTTAGATTAGAATCTAAACCGGTAAACACAGTAATAATACAAGTTTACATGCCCACCTCTATCTACAGTGACGAAGAGGTAGAAGCGATCTACAAAGATATCGAAGACATACTAAGATACGTAAAAGGACATGAAAATTTAATAATTACGGGAGATTTTAATGCAGTGGTAGGTGAGGGTAGGGAAGGAGCGGTAGTAGGTTTATTTGGTTTAGGTACGAGAAATGACAGAGGAAAAAGATTGATAGAATTTTGCGACAAGAACAATTTAATCGTCACAAACACATTATTTCAACATCATGCTAGAAGACGATATACGTGATGATATATGAAGATATCAAATAGATTACATTCTTGTTAGACAACGGTTTAGGAATCAAGTAAAAGACTGTAGAAGCTAACCAGAAGCATATATACACACTGACCACATCGTAGTTATGAAGGCCGCACTTAAATTTAAAATTTTGAAAAGAGAAACGGAAAAAGGCACTTGGACCTACAGAAACTAAAAGATAAAGATATTCAAGAAAGATTTGAAAAAAAGTCAAATGATTTGTTGAAAGACACCAGAAAAATATCTGATACTCTGGAAGTAGAAACAGATTGGAATAACATTAAAACCAGCTTACACATGGCAGCCAGAGATGTTCTGGGGTATACATAAAAAAAAATAAAAAACCGTGGATAATAAAGAATATCCTGAATTTAATAGAAGAAAGACGAAAATACAAAAATAAATCAGACGAAACGGGAAAACAGATACAAAACCATAAAAAAATGGGATATTATTTGCAAATGCAGAAAGCTAAAGAACAATGGATTGATGAAAAGTGCAAAGAGGTACAAACTAAGATGAAAATATGAGGCATACAAACTAATTAGAATCAATTTTAGGGATATAGAACCGTATAGCTAAAATGTAAAGGACGCGGGAGGAAACGTCATTATAGAAAATGTAGAGAGAGTGGGTAGATGGCAAGAATATATAGGTAGTTTATATACATGAGAGGAACTAACAGCATTAGAGCAGGAATCAGACATTGAAAATGATGACTTGGGATATCCTATACTTAGAGATGAGTTTGAATTAGCATTAAAGGGTCTGAAAAATGGTAAGGCGCCGGGTACAGATAAGGTGCAAGCAGAAACTCTAAAAGCAGTAACAGAACATCTCTTCCGACTTGTAAGCTATATGTATGAGACAGACGAGATACCCAAAGATTTCAAATGTAACATTATAGTAACTATACCAAAAAGGAAAGGCACGGATAGATGTGAAAATTTTCTAACAATAAGTTTGACAGCACACGTGTCAAAAATACTAACCAGAATTGTACAAAGACGAATGGAAAACGAGCTGAAGAAATACTAGGAGAAGATCAATTTGGGTTTAGGCGAAACAGGGGAACATGGGAGGCTCTGAGAGTGATAATAGAGAAAACAATAGAAAAAGGGGAAAGCGTGCATATAGGGTTTGTAGATCTGCAAAAAGCATTTGACAATGTAAAATGGAGAAAAATGTTCGAAATACTCAAAAAGATTGGAATGAGTTTTAAGGACAGACAGATAGTACATAGCTTATACAAAGGGCAAACAGCCGTAATAGAATTAGAGCAGGAACTAAACATTAGGAAAGGGGTGAGACAGTGATGTGCCCTATCCCCATTAATTTTTAACCTGTACATTAAAGAGGAATGAATACTGTCAAATGCAGGAAGACATTTGGAATTACTATGCAAGGACAAAAAATGATATGCTTAGATTTGCAGAGATATAGCGGTATTAGCATCTAGCAAGGAAGAGTTAGAAGCTGCTCTTAATGAAATGGAAACGGTTCTAGCAGAGAGATACGGTATGAAAATTAACAAAAATAAAACTAAAATACTAGTATGTAAAGGAGGGGAAAATAAATCAAAAACAAGAATACAAATAGGTAACAAGAACTTACAAGAGGTTAAGGATATCTGCTACCTAGGAAGCCAAATAACGCAAGACAGGAGAAGCGCAAAAGATATAAAACAAAAAGTAAGTTAGAGCAATTTAAAGAATAATTTGAAATCAATCTCATCGGCGATCCACAACGAACAATAAAGATGTACCTTGCAAACTGATGTTCCAACGTCAAATGGAGATTTAAGATAGTTGGATAATCTTGTAAACTGGGATTTTAACATCAATTTGAAATAGAAGCAAGAAGTATTTAATACCGTTGATGATAATGGAAATGAGGTTTTGATAAGCGCTATTTTCGCAAGTATAAAATTTGGAGTTTTCTTTGTTAGTAATTGATAAGAATATTTAATTATTTGTACTCCAAATTAGGATGATTTGTTAATTTTATAAAAAAAAAATTTGAAGCTGATTTACCAGCAAATTTTGAGGTCAGAGTTTGAGGCATTTTGACCTTCACTAAATGATCTGTGCAGCGTCATCGGCCAATTACACTCATAAGCGTGGTAGTAAAAGCTTGGTAAATTATTATTATTATTATATTTTAGTAAATAAGTAATTTTAGGAATAATTTTCTGTGTGAACTTAAGCTGCAAACTGTTTTATAAATTTTTTTGTATGAAAGAAAAATGTTTTTAAATGCATAGATGTATCTTGAGGTTTCTGTGTTTAATTTCGTTTTCGTAATTATAGTTAATACCCAAACTAGAAAAACTGCCGTCATTAGCATATTCATAACATTAAATCAAAGCAATTAAAAGTTACCATATGGTTTTTACTTAAATTTTATTTATCTCAATGTGATTTGAAAATAATCACCTAACTCCATTTTACATACCTCGAACTATACTTTATAATGAAAACCCGCTTATGAAAAAAAATTTCTCTGACAATGAGACCAAATGTAAACGACATATTTTTACCTGATTGCATGCTTCTAAATTAATTTTCAACAAAAAAAATATAATTATAATTGTCCTGTAAATTCTAACGTGACCTAAATAGATAAAGTCAAGTATGTGAGCTGACTAAAGAAAGCCTAAACATCAATACGCAGAAAGAGAATCTGATATACATGCACTGGTGGCATTGGTGAATTTTGTGCTACATTTAAGAAGAAAAAGCAACTACTGTGTTCAAAGACAATAAACATAGAAACAAGGAAAATATTGCTTAAAGCATATGTGTGGAGCACAGCACTGTACGGCTGTGAAGCCTGGACCGTAGGAGAAGCGGACAAGAAAAGGGTAGAAGCCTTTGAAATATGGTGCTACAGACAAATGATGAAGATATTATTATTATAAGCTTTATTGGAATAAAATTTTTAAAAAAACATACAAGGAAAACAAGTAGTATAAACAAACATACAAAACAAATTAATCCTTAATAAAAAGAAAGAAAACCCCAATATATGGAGTTCTGTATAAAACAGTTTTTCAACCCCATCCAAAAAAATAAAATACAAGTATAATAAAATGTATCATACATAATGACTGTAATTATAAATTACACTGACTTAAAAACAGATAATTCCTTAAGCTTAACTCTGAAATTGTAAATTGTATTACTTTCTATAAACAGGTGGGGCCAGTTGTTGTAGTATGTTTGCTGATATTGTAGGTGTCTTGTCTTACTTGCCGGTTATGTATAAGAGAACGTTTACATAACAAACTAGATAAGTAATGTGAAATATGACTATTTAAAATTTTGTACAATGTGCAGGCGTATAACAGACAAAAGCGATATTCCAACTTTAAAATATTTGCATTAATGTAGTGTGGTGTAACATGCTCAATCCTATTTACATTGTAAGCATAGCGAAAACAGCAGTTCTGAAGAATTTCTAACTTATTTTTAAAACACGAGGTCAGTTGTCTATGTTACTTAGTACTAAGAAATTAATGAGGTACCACGTAATAGATTTTGGCAAGATGTACTTAAATTGGTATAAGGTTTTATGTTTAACATAACAGTGATGACTTTTTAAGTACATGTGTTTGGAAGTTTAAGTTGCAGTCCAAATAAACACCCAGGTTTTTCACATACTCTGAGAACATCAGATTTGACCCCCATCAACACAAACACTGTTGGTTAGCACAGAAAAAGATTTTTGTCGCAAACCACTTGTACCAATACACATCAACAGAGATTTGGATCCATTAAGTAGGAGACCATGGTTGTTTGACCAGGCAGAAATTGCTGAAAGATTAAAGTTTAGCAGTTTTACAGTGTGATCTATTTTTAATGGATCACATGACATATAGCACTGAGTAACGTCAGCATAGAAATGTACGAAGCAATCTGTAGTCAGTTTAAACACTAGATCAGATATAAAAAGTGCAAATAGAAGCGGCCCTAAAACACTACCTTGCGGAACACCTTGTCTGAGAACAACTTCACTTGATATTTGATTATTTACTTGCGCAACTTGGGTTCTATTATACAGATAGTCTGAAAACCATCTTATGACCATATGGCCTCATCCATAAAAATGTAGCTTTGCAATTAATAGCTCATGATGACTAGTATCAAAGGCCATACTGAAGTCAAGTAAAACTAATAATGATATTTGTGAATTGTGTATAGCCACTGTTAGATCATTCACTATCTTCATAAGAGCAGTTGAAGTACTGTAGCCTGTTCTAAATCCTGACTGGGTAACAGGTAGCAAATTATGAGTATTAATCTGCGACAGTATCTGATTGTATACAATTTTTTCAATAAGTTTGGAAAGTGTAGGCAAAATACTGATAGGTCATAATTGTGTCATTGATGTGGCCTTATTCGTTTTAGCTAAAGGATTTACAATGGCCTTTTTCCATATCAAGGGTACTTCGCCGCATCTTAAAGAATAGTTTATTATGTGTAACAATGCAGTTGTACAGAACGGATTAGCAATCTGAAGCATTTTTAAGTTAATATTATCTGCTCTGACTGCATTAGATTTTAATTGGTGCAGGGTGGTCTGTAACTCTTCATTAGTAATTTCAGTAAATTCAAAATTATTATGGACATTTTTATGAACATTGTCTCTAAAAAGGAAATTAGTTCATTGTTGACATAAGACTTCAGCACCTTTGTAGAAAAGAAGCTATTTATAAATTCTGCATTCATAATGGTCGGATCAATCTCATTGACATTCCTTGTGTGGATATTCCAGGTTTCAAAATTCAACCACATCTTTTTAGGGTAATTTTTAAATTTACGTATCTGCTGCTGAATATAATAACATTTTTCTTGCTATTGCAAATGTCAAATAATTTTTCAGATTTCGATAGTATTGTTTATCAGAGTCTAATTTAATTAGCTTAAATTTCTTATAAGCTTTATCTTTAAGAGTAATAATTTGCTTAATAGTTTCAGTAATGTATGGCTTTTGAGGGTTTCTTAATAATGTTAGTCTTATAAGGAGCATGCATATCAAACAGCATAACTAAAGCTGAATTTAAAAAATTCACATTATCATCTAAGCAATGAAGATTGTCCATATTATCCAGGGTATTCTGCATGCGTCACTAGCAAATACGTCTGTGTTAAGGAGTTGAAAATCACGGAATGTAATTGACTTTGGCCGAGGTTGTATAATTTCAGAATTAAAGTAGCATTACACAAGACAGTGATCTGACAAATTTTCAGTATCAAAAGTTCCATATTCAAGTAGCTTCAGGTTGTTGCTAACATATTACATCGATTAAGGTGGATGAGGAGTCCGTTATTCGAGTTGGTTCACTAATAATTTGGCGTAGATTGAAGGATTGCAAAATATTATTAAAGTAAGTACGTTTATGGTCAGCTACCAAAAACTTCACATTAGCATCTCCAGTTAGTATAACTTCATCCACCGTAGCGGCTAGATTTGCTATTACAGTTTCCAGGTGGTTTTAGGTACATTTGGAGGTCTATAGATAACACCAATAGCGATTTTAAGTTTATCAATAGTCACACTTATCCAAAGTTGTTCCAGTTGTGTATTTAAAAGATAATCAGCAGCAAGAGTGCGAAATCTCAGGTTTTGTTTTACATAAAGCTACTCCTCCACCTTTGTTTATACGATCAGCACGCAAGATTTTTCACCCAGGTATACTAATGCAATTTGAGGGAATGTCGGGGGTTAACCATGTTTCTGACAAAGCAATAATAGAACAATTGAGATTATCAATGTAGTCAATAAATGAGCTAAAGTTAGATAGTAAAGAGCGAATATTGATATGGCACACTGACACTGAGACCATGAATTATGGTTCTACGTCCAGGAGTTATTTTGATAAAAAATGTTCTGCATTAGAGGAGTAATCAATTGTATTGCTTATTTGCTCTATCTTTTTTTCTCTATCCCAAGCTGCATGCTCAACATCAATGTCCAGTTTTTGATTCTTTACCATGCCAATGCAGTTAACACATCTATATTTAGTTACTCGACATTCAGTGCCTTTGTGATTGCCAGCACATTTAGGACTGCTCAGACATTGGGTACATTTGTCGGCTCTATGATTGAAGCCATTACACTTGTAACATCGCGTTAGATTGACATTTTCATAAACGTTACATCTATCCTAAGCTACATTGAGTTTCTGTTGTTTTATAATCTCAAAAAATGTTTTACCATCGGTTTCAAGTTTTATGGATCGTTTAATGCCAGATTGTGTGGTTTTTTCAATTTTATTGACTACTTTAAGATAAACATTGTCACGTAGGATATCGTTTTGTGTTTTTAAAGTTGCCAATAATTTATCTTCATTCCAATTTTCCGATAGTCCTGTAACCATTATTGTTGGCACTCCATTTTTTAGTACACTGAATACATAGTTTTTACCTAATTTATTAATAGCTTCAGTTCTTAATTTATCAGATTCACATGTACAGACAAAGTTAATAACAAAGAGGTACTAAAAATGGTAGGGGAAGAAAGAAATATGTGGAAAACGGTACAAAATAGGAGAGATAGGATGATAGGTCACATTCTACGGTATGAGGGAATAGTGCGGAATATTAGAAGCAGAGATAGGAAAAAAGAGAAGAAAAGGTAGACCTAGTGAAAGATGTAGGCTGAAGGAATTTCAGGGAAATGTGTAAGCTAGCTCAGAATAGAAATCAATGGAGGTAACACATCACTCAATAAGTCCGTAGGATAACTAAGAAAAACACATTTTTTTGGCGAAATTCGATTTTATTCATCAACATACATTCCTTCAAGAGTGATACAATCAGTCCAACGCCGTTCTAGAATTTCGATACCTTTTTTGTAAAACAATTCGTCTTTGGCCTCAAAATAAGCTCCAGTTTCAGCAATCACCTCTTCATCCGAGCCAAATTTTTTTCCGGCGAGCATTTTGTTCAGGTCTGCGAACAGGTAGTAGTCGCTGGGGGCCAAATCTGGAGAATACGGTGGGTGCGGAAGCAATTCGAAGCCCAATTGGTGCAATTTGGCCATCGTTGCGATCGACTTGTGACACGGTGCATTGTCTTGGTGAAAGAGAATTTTTTTCTTCTTCATGTGTGGCCGTTTTTTGGCAATTTCTTCCTTCAAACGCACTAATAATGCCATGTAGTATTCGCTGTAGATTCTTCTTCCCTTCCTCAAGATAGTCGATGTACAAAATTCCGTGCGCATCCCAAAATACAGACGCCAAAACCTTACCAGCCGACTTTTGCAATTTTGGTCGCTTTGGACGTGGTTCTCCGGCTGCAGTCCACTCAGCTGACTGCCGATTAGACTCTGGAGTGTGGTGGTGGATCCATGTTTCATCCATTGTCACATACCGACGCAAAAGTCTTTTTATTCCGGTTGAACAGCTCCAAACAGCTCTCAGAATCATCGACACGTTGTTGTTTTGGTCCACTGTGAGCAAACGCGGCACCCACTTTGAGAACAGCTTTCTCATGGACAAATGTTCATGCAAAATAGTGTGCACACTGCCTTCTGATATCTTCAAGGTGTCAGCTATCTCACGCAATTTCACTTTTCTGTTTTCCAAAACGATTCGGTGGACTTTTTTGATGTTTTCCGGTGTAACCACCTCAATTGGCCTTCCAGAGCGTTCAGCATCGTCAGTGTCTGTACGGCCACGTTTAAAATCAGCAAACCACTTCTCCACCGTTTGTCTCGATGGAGCAGAGCCCGGATAACACTTATCAAGCCATGCTTTGGCTGCGATGGTATTTTTACCCATCAAAAAGCAATGATAAATCAACACGCGAAATTGCTTGGAATTCATTTTTTTGAAAAACTCAAAAGTATCGTCACTTAAACCTCTGTAACTTGTAAACTAATCGTCGGATTGTCATGAAATTTTGACAGATATCTTTTTAAGGTTAGTACTTCCTACAAATCATATGGATTATTACATAGCAACGCCATCTATGTATCATCCTACGGACTTATTGAGTGATGTAATATGCATCCAACCAGTCCCAATATGGATAAACTAATGACGAAAAAATAACTGTACTTAAACATGTTGATTATACTACAGGTATTGGTTGTGCAATATTCTTGAATAATATTAATTCTGTGAAAGAATTTACTGCAAAACTATTAATTCGACAAATGCCTAAGTGTTGGGGGATCTTGGCAGCCACAGGCTACCTCAGAGATTATGTATACCATTTAAATTTTGTAAAAATCAATTCAATTAAAAAATATATGATCAGTTTTTACAATAGTCATTTAAACAACAGTTTATATACCATAATAAAGTATTACACGAGGATAGTTCCATGGAAATACGAAACGTAGTGTTTATTTAACGAAGTCTCACTGGTGGACTGGTCCATAGATTCTCTGTTGGTAAAATTTTTGCAACTGTTTGCAGAACCATTCTACAACAGCACTCTCTCCCTTGGCTTCCGAATTGAACCACCATCCATTTAATGATTGTTTTAATGGCCCAAAAACATGAACAGTTTTCGCGCTTATGTTCAAGATTAGATAAAGTTCTCTAACTTTGATGCGTCTATTTGCATGCAATGTAGTTTCCGGATCTTATGCTTTCATCTGATGTTGCAATACGTGCAGGTCCGTGGCAGGCCAAATCTTTAGTGGATTCTCTTCCATATCGAAATTTATTGCACCATTCAATCAGTGCTGTATGAGAATAACTTGTTACAGGTGAAAGTAGCGTTGTTATTATTTTGAATTGCACGGAAGGGGTGGGAACCCCGTAACAATTTCAGCGGTATGGTAGTGGGTTTCTATAAAAACATGTTAAAAAATAATACAAATCAAAAAAGATAAAATAACCAAAATATAAAACTACTTTAAGAATGCTACTTACCTTGAAAGGCTTTACTAACTGTCAAGATTAAAGGGGGTCAAACCATCATATCCGAACAATATCGTCGAGGTATTTGCTACCTGGAAGACGATTAATCCAGATAGCTCTCCTTGCCTCAGTCCAAACTCATATTATCGGCTGTTATTTGTACTCTACTTAAAAACACCTCCTGACTTTTTATTCAATTACAGAAATTCGGACAATGACGGCCTTTCCCAAATATAACTTCATCATTGGGGGTAACTGAATATCCTCATACAATGATCATCTTACCCATCTTAGAACTAATTGTAAATAAAATTCCATCTAACTTTAGCCTCTATTAATAGCAAATATAACATTACACGGCCATTAACTTTAAAAGAAAGCAAAACCTAATCTAACCTCCTCTGTCTGGTTATTATTATTCCGTGATTTATCCAACATAAGTTGATGAATGAAGCTTCACTTTTCACTCACTTTACAACCAAATCGCGATTTAAATTCATGCAACAGACGTGTATGAACTCTCTGATTAACTCATCCAGCGAAGTTTAATGCGATTAGTGAACGGGCTAAGGACCTTGGCCTCTAACACACCTCTCCGTTACTGTTAAATCATATTTCGATTTTGTGATTTCGTCGAATCGCCAACGGCCTTCAACCATACACGTCCGTTGTTAGTCACGCGTAATCTTGTACTTGTTCAACATACTTTTGAACAATCGTAATATTTTTAATTTTCCTCGCTCCAGTTAAAATTCCACATTCTGTTCAATCACAATATGCGTCTAAAGCTTTAGTTCAATATTTTTAGTTCCTGAGAACAATTATTAATTTTATGGCATTTTATGAGTTTGTGGTTATTCATGATACAATTACACAATCCAACGGTCGTCAAATGCGTATCTACAGTGCAACCTGTCTTAGCGACGTCAGTGTGATCTCTATGCTGCTTCTGAAAAGGGTAATCCCAGGATGCAAGTACACTTTACAATATATAACTAATAATTATTAACGTTAATGTTCTATTAAATTTATTGTGGCGCATAATATAGAAACTAGCAAAACAAATGTATCCACTAACAGATCACAATAATTCAATTTATTGTTTAATTTTAAGCAATCATTTATTAAACTTTAAGTTATTTCTGTGTAGGTACTATGCAAAATTTAAATATAATTACATATGTGACTAACTTATTAAATTGAATCTAGATTTTATACTATGTTTTTCGCTTCTTTTTCAGTTTCTTGTGTTAACCCTAGGATGCATAGCGTGGATCTTTTTGACCCAGGTGCTACTTTAAAACTTCATATTTTTAAAAATTTTAATTTTATATATTTGATATTTTATGTATGCCTTGTTTGCTTATTTGTTAATAGCATGTAAGCATTTTCAGTTTTCAATGAAATAGATTTCTTCTAAGAAATGAACAAAAAAGAAATGTTGCGCCTTTTACATAGGGTGGGTCTTTTTGACCCGCAATGAAATACACTCAAATGTCATTAAGAATTTGCATAATAAGTATTAACTTACCCTGTTCTGGCATATTATATAGTGAATTCAAGTAATATCTAAATTATGTCATGATAAATAAAAAATCCAGCATACTAATTAAGACAAATTAGATGAATTGTACCTACCTGCTTGTACAGGTCAATATATCCCCACCTGGCATCTTTTATCAGTATTACTATAAATATATCTGTACTTCTGTAATTTATCAGTATACATTTGGATTGTTATTAGTTACACGTGCAAATAATTTATCCTTGTATGTAATAAAATGGCATCAATAAGGTATAAACGAACTGTACAAGCGACCGATTTCGATTTTGAAGAGACAATGCTACAGTGGTTCAACGAAGCTGAATCAGAAGATGGAGAATCCAGCAGCGATGATTCGCATCATAAAGGTGATGATAGAGAAAATACATTAACTAATGTACAATTTAGTAGCAGTGAAAGTGATTGTGATCAAAGCACCGACGAAAATATTCTATTAGATCGGCAACATGATGAATACATACAGCATAAAGTGAAATGAAATGGATGAAGATGCCTGATAGAAAACCAAGAAAAGCTCGTCCTCAAAATGTCATTCGTTTTACACCTGGTCCTTCAAAACAAGGCGAAATTTTCACATAAAAAAATGCTGGAGAAAGATTATAACTAATGACATGATGGACGAAATCATTGTTTGTACTAATAGAGAAGCTGCTCGCACATACCTGCATCAAAAGAAAGTTTGGTACCCAACCAATAAAGAAATGGAGGCGTTTATCGGGATTCTACTCAAGGCTGAAGTGGAAACAACTTGGAATGTACCAGTACGAGAAATTTTTTAACAAACTGTCTAATCCCATCCACAAAGCAGCCATATACGTGAATCATTTGGAAAACTATTTTTGAGTTTCGACGATAAGAGAATTTGAGCTTATCGGTAAGAAATGGACAATTTAGCTCCTGTAAGCCATATTTGGAATCTATTCCTAGAGCACTATAGGACTGTAATGGTGTCATAGAATTTGTCACAATTGATGAATAATTAGTAGGATTTAGAGAAAGATGCGGTTTTACACAATACATACCAAGCAAACGGGCGAAATATGGTATACAAATATTTTAGTTGTGTAAAGCAGAGACTGGATATGCCATCGATGGAAATATATATTGGAAAGCAACCTGGTGCCGAAGTTCAATGCAGTTTGGGAATGCACATTGTACAGTCTCTTGTGTGTTCAATTCAAAATACATAAAGGAATTTAAAGTAAAATAATTTTTTACCAGAGTGGTATTATTCGAAATACTTCTATCTATTGGAATAACTGGGCACTGGGCATTATAAAAAGAAACAAAAGAGATATACCTGCAGAGATGTTACCCAATAGAAACAGAGAGATATTATCATCTATTTTTGGTTTTACTCAAAACATAGCTCTTGTGAGTTATGTCCCAAAGAGAAATAAATCAGTAATTCTGCTGAGCACAATGCACCAGGACAATGAAGTGGATAATACGACGAAGAATGATGCTTGGTCACATGTACCTTGCTGGCGTTACATCCACTACTTCACTAGTGGGAACGGGAGTACCGTGTGCAATATTATACCTTGTGCAGTTGTATCATGGTGGTTTTTGAGGTTTCTGAACTCCATTGTGAATCGAAACAATATTATTGTACACAATAATGTCCCTGATTTAACTGTATATTGAAATAGTCCCTTTCTAAACTGTAAATTACCCAAGCTTCTATAGAATGTTATTTATTCTATCGATTTTTAACAAAAAAAAAACAATTTTTGGGGCAGTATATTTTCCAGCTAATACTTCATTAAATGTATACGAGGACTTTTGTGAAGAATTAATACTAATATCTAATTTGCACTTGTGAGCTACAATTGTTTTATGTGATGATTAACCTTCCTAATGCAGCTTGGACCAATGATGAAATGGGGGTTAAATTACTTGGCTATAATTCACTAAATGCTCAGTGCTTATAGGAGACAGTAGCTTTCCTAAATGTTTCAAACTAATAATATATTAAACTCTAATCGAATCATATTAGATTTAGTATTTTCCAATCAAAGACATCTCAATGTTATAGAACCTGATGAATTATTTGTTTCGGGTGGATGTTCACCACCCAAAATTACAATTATCAGTAACTGAATGCGTACAATTGGAACCTCTACAATATGAATATTGTGATTATAATTTTAAAATAGGGGATTATATTGGAATGAATGATTTTTATCCTCTTTCAATTGGGATAAAATTATAGCTAAATATGCTAATGACTCTACCCAACAGTTATACAATATTTTGCATGTTGCGATGAATAGCTATATTCCTAAGAAGAAGAATAGAATTCATACTTATCCAAAATGGTTTAGTAATGACTTAAAAAGACTTGTTCATACTAAGAAACTGGCTCACAAAAGATATAAGTATTCTGGTTCTTGGCTTGACTACTTGCTATTTGCAAATCTAAGGGAAAAATGCAAATTAAAATCTATGGATTGTCATAATACTTACCTTATGAATCTGGGATATGAATTTCAGTATAAACCTAAATCCTTCTGGAACTATATAAAAAACCAAAAACATTGTAATTTAATACCAAACTATATGGAATTTAATAATAGATCAGGCACTAACCCTTTTGAAATTGTGAATATGTTTGCAGATCATTTTGCTGAAGTTTACTCTACCTCTAACGTTTCTAATTCTATGAACCCTAAACTGGCAACAGCTAGTATTACCTTTTGTACACTCTCTGTTACAGATGTATTTAACGAACTTGATAAGATCGATATTAATAAGAGCCCGGGGCCTGATGGAATATCTCCATTGCTGTTGTATAACTGTAGATTTGTATTATCCTATCCATTATATTTATTGTTCGAACTATCTTTAAACCAAGGAATATATCCAGATATGTGGAAAACTTCATTTATAATACCGATCTTCAAAAATGGTGAACGTATGTTAATTAATAATTACCGTCCGATATCCATATTATCGCAAATTGCTAAAATATTAGAGAATGGTGTTACTAAACAACTTACCTTTCAACTTAAGCACTTAATCATACCTATGCAACGTGGATTTATTAAAGGTAGATCTACAATCTCAAATTTACAAATCTATGAACAGATAATTCTTGATGCATTTGAAAATGGATATGAGGTGGATTCCAGTTACACTGATTTTGCTAAGGCTTTTGACACAGTTAATCATAATATTTTAGTCGAGAAGCTCATGATGATCGGTGTTGATGGTACCTTACTACAATGACTAGAGGATTATTTAAACAATAGAAAACAAATTCTAAAAATTCATAATTACTTATCGCACACTATTGAAGTCACATCAGGCTCCCACCTCGCACCTTTACTGTTTAATTGTTTCATTAACGATATTACGAATAATTTCAAGTTTTGCCAATCCTTACTATTTGCAGATCACTAAATCTGAAGATTGTATCTTACTACAAAATGTTTTAAATAATCTAGCATTATGGTGTACTTTAAATGGTATGAAATTAAATCTATCTAAATGTAAAATTATACAGTTTTGTAGAACTTTGCATGTCATAGAGAGCGACTATTTCTTGGAAAACACTTCTCTTAGGCTTGTCACCAACATAGTCGATCTTGGTATATTAATCGATTAGCAATTAACATTTAAATTGTATATCAATAATATAAGTAATAAGGCAACGAAAATACTCGGTTTTGTAATTAGGAATATGAAGGAGATCAATAATATAAAAAGCATTGTAGCCGTATACTGTTGTCTGGTAAAATCCATACTTGAATATGGCTCAACTATTTTGTCACCATACTATAGTAACCATAAGAATAGAATAGGGAAAGTACACAGAAAGTTCCTAAGATTTATTGCGTACAAAAAGGACATTAAATATACAATATTTTGGTACTCTTGTCATATTGAAAGTCTAGATAGTAGAAGAAAACACTATGATCTAAGTCTTCTCTACAAAATTATTAATGTCTTAATGGACTGTAGTGAAATTCTTCAAATGATAGATTTCAATATTCCAAAAAAGGAACTTAGATTAAATAACTTATTTTTTACTCCTTTTCATTCAAATAACTACACCTACAATGGGCCTGTTGGTCGAATTGGCCAATGAATGTAAATTGGCCTTCTTTAATCTTCCAATGAAACCGTTTAAGGTAAACTTAATAAATTCATTGGAGCAATACCAAGATTAGTAAAGTTATGACACTTATAGTTTATATGTATATCATTTAGTTAGCTTTAATAGCATTTAGTTTTTATTTTATATTATTTGGTTTTATATTTTTTATATTATTTTTTATTTTCTTTTAAGTTATTTTTAAAAAAAGGGAAAACTTTTTTTTCTCCATCTTTTTTAATTTAAATTTCTCTATATTCAGTAATTCTTTATCAGTTTTTTTAAATAATTTTTGTTTAATACTTTATTTATATTTTAATTTTTTACATGTACATTGAATTACAAATGCATATTGATAATTCTGAAAATAGTGTTCCGTTAATAAATTATATTATTATTATTATATAATGTCTTACTACGTAATATCGTACACGCCATTTTTAATTCAGTTACAACGCTTAGAAAAAAATAAGCTGCAAATATTTTTCACACAAGCATCAGTGCTACTTATACAAACAATATGTACAAATGAATTCCGTTGTCGTAAAACGAAATCATGGCTATCTGATCAAACATGTTTCTGTTAAACCATTATGCATAATTCAATTTAATGACATAACCTCATTTGCAGTATCACTAAAACGATTAAAATTATTAGTTAATATAACATACCCGGTTATTATTTTTCTTCTATATTTATGCAGACCCTGTGCAACAAATTGGAGCACTCTAAATTCTTTAAACCTTTAAAAATATCAATCATAATAGCACCCTTCTACATGACCAAGCTTTTGTTGCAATTGGTGCTTAACTGATCACTGCATAACGGAAACAGCAAAATAGTGCCGTTTAATAAAAACGATGATATTTGAGTTGTCTATAAAAGAGATTTGTACCTTAGAAAACACTTAAATTATTATTGTAGAATAAACTTATGATATATAACAAGGTGTTTAGCAAAAAAAAAACCATTAATTCGAATTTGTTGCTTAGCATCGTCAATTTATTATAGTTGAAAAGTTTTTGGTACCTTGTTTACAATATACAGTTGATTTTTTTTTATTTGGTCTCAAAGAAAATTTTATTTTTCGTAAAATTAAAGTCTTGGATTATAAGGAAAAAAATTTGCGCAAATCGTATAGAAATTTTGACATTTTTGATTAAATTTCTTGAAGAAAAGATCTATATTTCCATATAGTCTAGTCGTTGACAAGCAACGAAAAATAACTGTAAGGTAATGTTCATTTCTGTACTGTAAGAAAATTATTTACACACTCGCATTCATTCGTACGATAGTCCATAAAATGGTTGTATGCATATTCGTATTTCTCTCTTGATCTTTTTGATAGTAAATGTAATGTGGCAGTTTTTACTGTCTCTCGTAGTTCAGGAAGAGTTCCAAGAATGAATGATTCATCATCACTCATCATCATTTCGTACTAGTACTTTCCTCCCTTCATCTTCAAAGGGTGTATGGAATTCCTGGTACGCCCCCTAAATATTCTTTTCAACTTGGCCTTGAAGTCCGGAGTATTTCCTACTAAGTGGAAACTTGCAAAATTGACACCAATATATAAATCCGGAGCAGTAAATGATATTAGTAATTATAGACCTATTTCTATTCTCTCTGCACCAGCAAAAATTTTTGAACATATTCTGTATACAAAAATCTTCAGCACGGTTTTATTCCTAAAAGATCAATACAAACGAACTTAACTGTTTTTGTTGACTATGTGAGTGAGGTTCTGGACAAAAGAGGACAGGTTGATGTTATATACACGGACTTTTCCAAAGCATTTGATAGGGTTAGTCATGACGTACTATTAAAAAAACTTGCAGCATTTGGTTTTTCGAAACCTATGCTTGAATTTTTTAAATCTTATTTGAAGAATAGAAAATCATACGTGTGTTATAAAAATTATACATCAACTGCATTTCGCATGATATCGGGGGTTCCTCAAGGTAGTAACTTAGGGCCATTAATGTTCTTGATCGTCATCAATGATCTTCCAGATGTATTACAAAATTGCCAGTGTTTGTTGTTTGCGGATGACTTAAAGTTATTTATGGAAATAAAGAATATACACAATTGTCATTCATTGCAGTCAGAACTTAGTAAGGTACAAGACTGGTGCAAAGATAATAAATTGCAACTAAACATTAATAAATGTATTAAGATGAGTTATTCACTGAAGTTGAATAAAATTCAGTATACTTACAAATTGTTAAATGATAACTTAAGAGAAGTCGATAACATCAAAGATTTAGGAGTTCTATTTACTAGTAAGTTGGGTTTTGAAACGCACATTAAAATGCTGTGTGCATCTTCATATAGAATGTTGGGATTTGTAATCCATATCGCGTCAATTTCAAGATATAAAATGCATCAGAGTATTATATGATACACTGGTAAGATCAAAATTAGAGTTTGCAATTACAGTCTAGGATCCTGGCACACGTAAGCATTCGCAAATGATAGAGACTGTACAGAATAAGTTTATCTCGTATATCTACTACAAAAATATGGGAAGTTTATTGGGTTCCAATCATATGTGGAAGCTAGATTATTGTTAAATATTATGAAATTAGAGCGGCGTAGGATAGCGATCGCACTCACGTTTTTGTTCAAAATAATTAATAATTATATTGACTGTCGAATTGCAGTATGTAAAATTGGTTTTTATGCACCTCTCCACTTTGGTGGAAGAAGAGATCTCTTATATATTCCATACTATCGTACTCAACTAAGGCAGAACTCACCATTTATAAAAACATTGTCGATTTATAATAACATTTCTAAACAAGCCAATATACCATTGTTTGGAAATACCTTACAGAGCTTTAAAAGAAACCTGTGTAAAATTATTATATAAAATGTAATACCCTCATATTTACGCACAAACAACACACCCTCATCCATCCACACACCAACACATACACCCACACACAACACAGAATTATAGCATAAAATGAATTTACTGTCTAGTTATATCAAACATGTTCATTTAAAATTTGTAATGCCTTCTCATCAATATGTGAAGAAGGAAATGTCTTAATTTAACATTTTTCTTTTTTCTTACTTTATTTTTAGTGGAAATATGTAATTAGGTTTAGACCTGTATATTTCCAACATACAATAAATAAATAAATAAATAAATATTTTCGAAAATACCAGCAATCAAATTTCAAAGTGTCAAGTTTGACAATTAAATATCTTGATACATTTCCATAGTTATGCAACAAATTTTGCAAAGAATTTTATGGCATTTATTTAGAAAAAATAAAATTATTCGTTCTTTTTAAAATTAAATAATGTTTCAATTACTGTCGTTCGTTAATAATTTGCAGAAAAATAGTATGTATGCAACATAAGAAAAGCAACGTTCCCAGACTGCATGTTGCTTGCCGAGGCGTACTAGGTGTATAATATACTTTTGAGTATAATATTAATTTTTAGTTAGATAATATTTTATTTTTGACGGAACTTGAAACTAATGCTATTCTTGAATATTTGGTGGATGACTATAATTACCTATATACTATAGTTTGGACATAGTGTCCCAACCTTATTTGAGTGTAAGAACGTAAAACGGTGCTGTGTAAAGATGGCATAAAATTTAATCTGTTATTTTTTTGAGATCTAATTTAGAATGCTGATAAAAATAAGTAATGAGAAGGAATAGGTAAATTTCTTATTTACTAAATAAGTGCAGATAAATGCGATATTACGGGGAAAAAAGCAAATCAATGCGAAATGATGCGCTTCTGGTAAAATCTGTAATCTCTATTCAAAGATGATATTACCGACATGCTGCTAATAAGCCTTGATGTGGGGGCAGGTCTAGCTTTCTAGCAGCGCGATCTCAGCAGCGACGTGTGAGGGGTGCAAACCTGCGGTACTGTGAACCCCAGACTGTTCAACAATCGACTACAGACATTGAACACATCAATATACAGTAATGTGTTGCATATACTCTACATTTTACACATCAATATGGGCCATCCAAAGAAGGAATTAAGTGATAGAATACGAAAAAGAAGAATTGTATGTAACAGATAACAATTTCATTATGCACAAATATTGTAATGTTCGTCTGGAAGGGCAGAGAAATGGTATGTCAAAATACACATTTTCCTCTACTTATGTAGAAAGGAAAACTCCTTCTTCTGTAACAAACGGTAATCTACCATCGTAAACAGTTTCGAAGTGCAAAAATGTGCAAATCAAGAAAAAAATGTATTTATTGAAGGCAATAAGAATGTGTTTTAAAGTCAATATTTCCTTACATAAATTGAATCATCCAGCTGTTCACGGTTATTTTGCTAAATATATACCTGGTCAGGCGACCTTCAATTAGGCGATGCTTTAAAAGAAAATACCTACCGCGTTGTGGGAATTCAGAGGAGTCAGTAAAACAACAATTTCATAATAAACCTGTAGTCATCATGGCCGACGAAACATCTAACAAATGAGGAAGGTGTGTTTTTTCAGTTCTTTTGAAAACTCTTAATTCAGAACTTGAACAGATCTGTTACTTGGCTAGTGTTAATTACTTAGACTGCATTAGTTCTTCTACTTGTTCGCAAACAATTATCGACACCTTAAAAGAGTACAAAATTGATTATTGCCAAGTAAAGGGCCTAGTAGTATTAAACTCTGCACGTTACACTATTAATGCTGTGTGCATAAGGTAAGTCTAGTAGGTGACGTATTCGTGAAAGAGTTAAAGAACTGAGTTCCATTGTGGCAAAGGCAATCGGCATTTTTACCGTCGAGAAAAATGAAAAATGTATATTTAAATTTTCTTAAAGATAAAGCTCCTTGCTTAGCAGCGGTCTACCCCAAACCCGTTATAATAAGGTGGAACTCTTGGTTCATGTCATTTATTTAAACAAATACATGAATTACATTGTTGGTTTCTTCAAGAAACACGAGGGTGACAACTCCAGTACTAGCTCTATAAAGGAAAGCTTTGAAGATGAAATTCAGGCTCGTACAATAAGAATTCAAATGACATAATCTGAGTCTTGTCCAAAGGTCTCGCAACAGTTAGAAAGGTCAAAATATCCTTTGGTACATCTATTGTGTAGTTAATTAAAAGATTTAAAATCCTCTTTAGAGCAACAAAGTCAAGAATTATTCTTTGGAAAGACCGAACACATTCTATCAAACCATAATGGCAAGATTGGATCTGGAACTGAAAAGTATACTAATGAAAAATTAGTCCTTTACAGGAAATCTAATGAAATGAACAAGTCTACCAACACATTGGCACACTATTTTGCCCCTCTATAGCTATTCCCATGTGGTCGCTTAGGAACGATTTCTTAGTTGTAAGTTTTTCCAAAATTGCGTGTTTTAACAACATTCCACAAAATGAGCTTATAGATGGCTATTGTCACTTCCATTAACAACTCTTAGCTGCAGCAGATAAAACACACTCCCGATGTTCTTCGCATTTTATGGGCAACTAAATACATTCATGTAAAATTATGCAAAACATGGCAAATCAAAGTTTATGAAGTGCTGTAAATAGTGTGGAAACGACTTTTCAGCACTTACAACATTGTTATCATGGACAGAAGGACCGGGCTGTAAGAAAATATGTAGAAACGACACCAATGTTGGCTTTCAACTAAGAGTAAGTCTATCTTATACATATTCCAGACTTAGGTTAAATTTTAAAATGTTGTGCCAATATTGTTTATAAAGTTGTTTTTGCAAAATTTGATTTTTTTGCGAAAATTACATATCTATAGTGATGAGGCATTGACAGGGTCGTCAAAGGTAATTTAATTGTATAATTTTATTAAGGCACAAGAAAAATGTTAATAATTTCTTATGTTAGAATAAGGCGGCCTACGTGCCAACTGCATTCTCACCCCCAGTTTTAAAATACAAGTTAGTAGTGAGCAGATTCTTATCATAAATATATGGTCGGGACTGTCTAGATGTGTAACGTACTCTCATTAATTTTGTTACAATTTTTCTAATTGCACCAGCCCTACATTGGGGGGCCAGTGTTACGTTTTTTCTTAAATGGGCGCCAGTGAAGCGTTTTTCTTATTATTATTTATATCTGACTCTAGACTTTGGGTGTCAGCAAAACGAAGTCTTCCGACGTAACTAGGGGTCTATTCCTTGGGTAGAGCTATGAGAAATGGGGGGGTAAGTCGAAATCTGTTGGTGGGTCATACTCAAACTAAAACAAATAGGCGCCACCAAGTCCGGACTGATTCACGTTAATGGCATGGCATATTTCTAAGGGCGGACGTGGAGACCCAAAGAAAGAAAGATCGCCGATGACAAAAACCTGTCTTAACAGAATAAGACGCTGTTCCTGTAAGAAAGTATAATAATTAGATTAATAGAAAATTGGAACACTGTTTGTGTCCAAACATACCTAAAGAAATATTAAAAAGATATTTTCTATATAAGGTTGGCATCAAAATTCAACTCTTAAAGATATTAATTTCCTGTGGTTAGGTTTGATCACATTTGATCAAAATAAAAAAACTTTAAGCTTGGACTAATAATTTACTAAAAAGAATCTCTTTTTTAAATAAAATGCAATGCAACAAAATTGAATAAATACTTGAATTACTTCAGAATTTAAAGTAAGGTTTATCAACCTTATTCATGATCAAATATATTACAGCAAGGTGTAACTTATTACACAAAGATACTCTAACCCGTTCAGATCTGTTCAGGTCGATTACATTACAAAAGTTACTATACAAATTTTCCTCTTTAAGTTAAAAGTACTAGTTTTAGTTTCTAATGAAAATGATCACAAAAATATTCTTGTTGTCAAAAGTGGTAGTAACGCAGTGCTAAGCATTTGCTTTCAAGGATACGTGTGTCAGCAGCATATTACAGACAAACAAGTGACGTCAGTAACACCTGTTGTTGTAACTAACAGTTTATACTGAAGCAACGTGTTGTTTCTTACAAAATCAAATGAGTGAATTTTAAGTTTGACACTGGGAAATCCAGCTTAGCAATAGTTGAAGCAAATATCATATTCGTACTTCTACACATCGGAACAAAATAGCGTGTTTCTAAAGTGAAACACAAAAGAATTTCTTAGAACTACTACGAACCAAACAAAACTGCATTCCTAGCCTTGATTAGGTACTTGTTTTACCATACGAAATTTACTGCCTATATTCTACCAAAGTAGCATCTTTACTCTGTGTAACAAACGATCCTCTTTAAATTAGATCAACTTTCCATCTTCCAAGTACACCGTACACGTCGTAAAATGAAGTGGTTTTCTTAAAGTCGATTAAAGTTTTCAAAATTCTAAGTGCATCGTAGATTGTAGTGATGTTTCTCGTCGCCTAATCTCTCGTCGCCTAATCTCTCGTCGCGCTAAACAAATTTTCCCAAATTAAATAAGATAATAACGTTTATACTTTACCAACTACTATTCAGAAAATGTGCTCACTCATTAAAATTGATACGCAGATTACTGACCATCGTTCTCTCATACATCTTGTTACTTCTTCTATGTATGGCCGAGTGATTATCATACTCGCTCGGACGATCGGAGAGGATCCAAGGGGGGAGGTTGTCACACCTAAACGCGCCTGCGACTGGCTGTGGAATACACCGACATCCAACCACAAATAGACTAACAAATCAAGATGCTGTTTTAATGTATTATTTTACTTGTTAAATGTATTACGACATTATTTTATAAAAGTGTTTTATTATTTTCGCACTTTTAATGAAGGGATTTATCAACCAAAAATAAAATTGTTACAATTTAACATTTGGTATGTTCAATACAGTTAATACATGTTATTGGACCTCAGTGTATTATTTGCATATTTTAAACTGCCGTTAGCTTTACGATAGTACAGTCCATTGCTCAACGTTGTGTTAGATTGCATTATATCGTTAGTATGACTAATACTTAGAGAATAAGTCTCCGTTACTATTAAAAACTATACTTTTTACTATTCGTCGATGTCTACCTGTTTAGCACGATTATTTAGTTATACAAAACAAATTTTATTTTTCAGGTTTAATTTAAATGTTAGTTGGCAATGGAGTTTTGTACAACATAAAGATTCCTGTAATTTTTTTTCGGTTTCTTTTGTTTCTTGTTTATGTTTCCAGATACAGTGGCATCCTCTTCCCTTCTATCCTTCTGTCTCCTATTTTGACAGGCCTGACTTACAACCACTCTCTTGCCGGCACATGAAATAAAGTTCAAGTTGACCGAGAGCATCAACAAGAGCTTACCTATTTTGAAAAGTTTTATCTCAAAAGGAATTTACTGATCCCCATTGGGTAGTACCGCTCACCCACGTATGCGATGTCCATTGTAGTAATAATTCAGGCGTAACATCTAACTAAATTTATTTAGCACACAACTAATTAGTAATATGTAGATGTATTTTAATAAAAACACTGTAAATCTCACAATTATGAGATATAAATTACACATTAATTTGACAGGTCCTTGTAATTTAACCCGCTAGCATCCACAAATACTATATGGAATCACATAAAACTCTTGAATTTTATAGTAACACAAAAACATAGTGACTAAGCATCGTGTCGCTGTTCTAGTGATGTCAACATTTCTTCCTCGTATTCAAGGAATTATAACAGTGAATGCTATGATTATATGTTAAATAGCATTTATCTTTTGTGTGTTGTATTGAATAATGGAGCCAGTAGACATCAATTTTGTGTAAGTACCAACATTTATCTATAATTTCGAAATAATCTGACTTGAAATGCATTTGCTGTATTTGATATCTAAGTTCTAGTACGATAATCAGTTTTTTCTACAATCACAAAGGAAAGTAACATTTGGCGCTTTATGATGTTAACAGAAAATTAACTATTCGTGAGGACATGTTCCGTTTTAAAGCGACAAAATTTATACAATACTCCCTAATAAAATCTCAATTAAGTATATATTTTTCATTCATGATGAACAGTAAATAAAAAAATCTTACAAGCATTGTATGTACAACTAGACGGCTCTGTGGCATAGTTGATATGCATGTGACTTCTATGCCCAAGATTGTAGGTTCAAATCCCGAAACGGTGTGCTTGAAAAATTTCGGCGAGCATTTTTCACAAAAATATGCCATTGTTTGGAAAAGAGGTGAAATGAAGGTTCCGTGTGTGAATGTTGTCATGTATGTTAAAGATCGCTATACCATGCTTGGAACAGCAAGGATTCTGCAAAATTCAAAATTTGCAGGTTAAAAAAAATTCGCTTCCTGGCCAATGTTGTACCTTCGGGTGGAGCATTGGAAAATCAAATGTAGTGGATGCGCAACTTACACCTTTATAATGTTAAATTTTAATTGGAATAAAATATTCCACAAATCTGAAAATGTAGTAGATCAATGAAAATAGTACTCCAGAAATTGAGGAAATTGTAATGCAGTTACTTTAAATTTACTTCCAGAAAAGTCAAAACAAGATCCCTAAATAGTATGTTATTTATAAATTGGTGAAGCACAAAAAAAAGGTAACGTATTCTGAAAGCGTCTTGGTGGTTATATTTCTGAAAAAGCAAACACATGAAAAGCTTCTACTCTGTAGTCATTATATTCAATGCTAAAAACTACATTATGTGTAAAAAAAAAGATGCTGGTATGAGCCAATACAAAAGAAGTAATAGCATTTTTAAAACATCATTGAGTTGGCTACAAAAGCAAAAATTCAAGGTGTTAGTTAACCAAAGAAGTAACAAGAATTGGCCCTGATCAACTATATTTAATAAAAGAATGCTTTAGTTTTTACTCACAAATATTTGACTAGATCCAATAATGTATTTTTAAGCGAATGTAATCATTGATATTTTGACTACGTGCAGAGGTGTTGAGCTTGTTAAAATGAAGATCCCTGATATAGAGGGCAAAGATTCTATGTTAATAAGAAAAATATTCGAATTAAAAATGCACCATAGTGTGCTACTAACAATGAAACATTCGAGTTGTTTGGGACAAAGGGGTATATCATATATAAACAAATATATATATAAACACTTACATTGAGAATCTTCTTTGATAATGCAGCACGAGCTCGAGACACAATTACAAACGTCTTGTAACACTGCAGGCTGCAAAGTCACCAACTTGACTATGTTCCAAGTTGTCGCACATACAAACCTTCTTAAAGGGGATATGGACAAGAAATAGGGCTAAGGTAGGTAAATGGTGCCTGAACATTCCGCCCACCAAAATAAATGGATATTTATTTTATGTATAATACAAAACAGGCAAAAGTTGTAAAACTATACAAATAATTGATAGATAACTATATACAAATATGGTGCAAGAAACATTGGTGAAACACTAAGGCTCTGCTGGCAAAGGGCAGAGATTTGTGATGGGTCTTTTAATGCTACGCCTTGTAGTTTTGACCATCGCGATATGAACTTTGTTGTCTTTACCTGCATGCAGCTCAATTATTCCACCCAACCTCCATTGTAAAGCAGGAGAATTGTCATCCTTTATTAAAACAAGTGAACGAAGAGTTATTGACTGTGAAGCCTTAAATCACTTTGATTTTTGTTGGAGCATATGGATACAAACGATCCTCCAATCTTCCAAAAACTTTGTTGTAGCCGTTGAACCAATTGCCAGCAATGTAAGCGATTAAATGGAATTTCTGTAAGATCAATATCCGGTATAAATAAAATAGGTTTAAGAAATGTCTTGGGGTTAAGTACGCCAAATCGTCAGGGTCTGAATAAAGCAGACTGCTATGTACCTTGACGTAGCCTGAAATATAAAATCAAGAATGACCAGGGTTAATCGGCGAGTGGGTGGGGCATTACCAATATAAAGGTAAAGGATACGTCTGAAATAAAAGCACACATTAATTTAGAACAAAAGAACCATGTAACAGATAAACGTCTAATTAGGCAACATGTTACATAAAAAAAAGGAAAATCCCCTTAAAAAAACACTACCCCCTTCCTTTGTCATACTCTTCAAAAGAATTTCTATAGTATAAAATAAAGGGTAGGACGGCAACATTATTTAATACCTTCCTAAATTCCCCACTACTAATTTAAATGGTAACATCTCCCATGTCTATGAATCCAGAAAAATTTACACTCAAAACTAACTAGGATATACAAAAAAAAATTAATTCGATACAAACCAGCAAAAGAAATGAACTGAGGGTTGCTATTTAACCACCCACAAGTATACTATATGAACAAATTATTAATTTGGATACGAAGTGCGCATCTCATATTTGACAAAAAAAAAAACCAAAACAAAAATTCTAATCAAACTAATCATATAACTTCAGAGTTTCTTGTGACAAACGTTTTCGTTTTTGTTTCAAAATTACACATCGTACCTGTAGGACGATTATAAAATTTATGTATAGCAACCAACAATAGTCCTACGTTTCCAAGTTTATTGGCACATAACTACATCAAACGCTGATAAAGGGTAATCTCTTGATGTACATACAAAGCAAACAAGTCATATACCTGCACCTGTCTGGCTCCTTATCTTACACGCCAGCATACGTGACTCAGCACAAAATCTCCATGGTAGTCAGATCCATTCACCCAATTACCATAACGGCAACAGCGATCTACAAGTAAAAAGCACCAGTTGGCTTGTGGCAATGAACAGTCGGGCCTACATAAAAAACGATTTGGCCCACAGTTAAGAGCTAAAAGATAATCTTATTAGTATGAGTAAGCGCAGGAGAACTTACCGAAGCACCCAAGATATCCGCCACTTGTCAACAAGAAAAAAGACGTGCATCGCTCTTGAAGTACCAGAACGAGTAAATCCAAAATACTACCAAGCACGAGCTGCAGCATCAGATTCAATTCGTTTTTGAAAGCAGAATTCAACATTCAAACCTCGCGTTATCACAACATGCCAAGAGGTGATTAGAAACTCGAAACACTTATCAAATAGTACTATACCTTATTTCGATGAGTTTCTAGGTTGTAGCATTTAGGAAGTAATTTTACATTATCAGAATATGTAGCAAACCAGCGGACATCTAGAACAAGGTACAGACTATTTCATTTAGAACGGAAACTTTCCAAATTCGCAGCAAATGAGTTTCATTGAGAATATAATAAACGGACTTATTGTAAGAAGATGAAATATACAGGGTGGTGTTGGAGTATTGAAAAGTAGAAACAGAATCTATGTGAATGGATAATGAATTAAAACGAACAAGGTGTATTTTAATTTATGCCGAAAATAAATGTAACAGGACCTAAAGGCCGAGAATTCAAAAGTGCTCTATTTGTACTAATATTGTATTCAATAAATAAATAAATAAATTCGTAAGTTAATCTTTGCTCATCAATAACATGGGACAAATGGGTTTTTACAGCCTAAGGCTGTCAAAATGTAGAGCTAAAGGGGGTAAAAGACTACTTAACATTTTCTGCTTCTGCTACCTGTTTTAAAAGCTCTGTAATTTTATCTGCCACATCCACAAAATTGGTACCACAACCACAATCATTACACATATGGATACATTTTCCACATCGAGAAATGAACCTGCGATATGCAGCTAAAGCTACTTTTGTCAATAGATCCGAGACTAAAACTAGGTGCACCAATTTTTGCTAAAATAAACAAAAAGACACACATAAAGCCTTTAATGTTTTTACTCCTCTGGTTCGTAATAAAAAAAGGGCTACCAAAGTCAACGCCTGCATGTAAGAACTCTTTTCCAGACGTAACTCATGGAGGAGGTGTATCTCCCATGCAAGGAACTATAGAAGTAGGTTTGGTTTGAAAACAGCGAACATATGAGCTTAAGCATTGTCTTATGGTTCGCCGAACCAACAAAATCCAAAAATGCTGCTGTAACAAAGAATGCGTAGTGTGATTACCGCAATGCAAGTTTTAAATGTGGCCATCAGTAACGATGAATTAGTTAAACAATGTAACTTACGCAATAATAGGGGATATTTAACATGATATGACACTTCCGAATGTTCCAAACGACCGCCCATCCTAAGAAAGCCCTGTCCATTAACAAAAGGCTCAGAGAGCGAATTTATTTACTTACTAACTCTCCCTTTTTAATTTATGTGGTAAACTGGACATGGTTAACCAGTAATTCTAAAGCATGTGTCCTTTCACATATTTGAATTTTACCAGTAAATTTTCCGACGGCAATTTGAGATTGAAGCCAAAGCGACAGCACATGATGATTCTTAGAATTTTCTGTAAATCTGAAAATTTTTAAAGTTTTAAAAGTTTAACTTCAGTTTTGACCCGAGACAACTCTCACCTGATTCCGATTCACAACAAGAAGGATGATGCTGTGGCCAACTTTCCATAGGAAATTTTAACCATGATGGTTCTGCTCACTAAACCGAGTGATCGATCAATTCTGAAGCAGTTAGGCCATGTGAGGCACCATCTGCAGGGTTGTCTTTGGATCTTACATGGTTCTAACTTGAAGGGGAAATTCAAGATTGAACTGTTGCAATCAGATTGGCAACGAAAGCTTTCCATTTATTGGATGACGATGTTACCCAAGTGATTTGGTAAAGTCTGACCATGCGAAAATGTTGTTATTCTAAATTATGAAATGTTGTTTTTACAAATTCAACAAGATGTGTGAGCAAAACTACTGCACATAATTAACGAGGCAGTGAAACCTTGTTGATAGGAGCAACTTTACTTTCGGCACAAGCAAAATTAACAAAAATGTTTTCATTTTTATCAATACAAGGAAGCCTGCTTCTGATGCAGAAAGGCGTGCAAATCAAGTTGTATCTCTTAGCAAAACACTTGGCGATGAATTTGTAAACTCGATAAAATTGAAAGATCGGATACATATTTTTTTCATTGACAAATAAGGCTGTCTGAAAGTCAAACAAACCAATTGATCTCCAAAATTCATAACCGCTGAATAAAATGTTTTGTGAAGAATGTAACTGGCATTAAAATCCCAAAGGATTGAAGATTCTAGCGAGTATCGCTAGAATGTGTCTTCTTGTACATGGTCCATCACTGATTTGTATACCATACCAGAAATTATCTGAGCTAGGACACCGTTTATGACCAAAAATGTTCACCACAGAGCTTGTGCATCACTAAATCGAATAGAAGATTGTTCGATCTGCGAAATTGGCATGTTTGATAAAATAACGGCAGAGCCGGTATTCTATTTTCGAAGTTCAAACCTATCAAGTTTGCATTATTTGGTTAACTGCTGTACTAATAAATTTGCAATAGTGTCACAACCGGTGATGACATCATTTACACACTTTGATAACAAAATAGTCGATGCTCGTGGGTAACGAGAAGATTCCACTAGCTAGTTCTTGAATTGAGCAAAGAACACGAAATAGTGACGCTTTACACCATATGTGACAGTATTTAAATGATAGTCAATAATAGGAACAGATAGATCAAATTGCCATATAATGTGTTGATAGTAAATGTGATCCGATACCGCACTGATCTGGCGATACATATGTTTGATGTCTACGGTTAATGCAATACTGTGAGATCTAAACTGTAACAAAAGTTCTCAAATGTCCTTTCGTATGGATTCGCCCTGAAGTAAAGTGCGATTTAGCGAAATACCATCTGAAGCTTTGGAATTAGCATCAAAAACGGCTCTTAATTTGATGATTGTACTCTCAGTTTTGATTACTGTATGGTGAGGAATGTAATAAATAGAAGTATTATTTGTCGGAGAGCGTGTCACAGGACTAATGTGACCAGCAACTATGTAATCTTGCAAATAAAGTTTATAAGACGACTGCAAATTTAAATCATTTTGTAACCGCATTTTTTTCCACTAGCAAAAGACGATGTAAAGTGATTGATTGACCAAAAATTGCTGAAAATTGGCACTGGCCCATTAAAAGGCAATGACACCATGAACCTTCCTGATCCGTCTCTAGAATGTTTCCACAAAGGTTTCTCACATAAATGAATTTTCTACATTTTCTTGCACTTACGTAGGATTGCTTTCCAACTTCCAAAAACCTGTAAGCGTCTCATCTGTCGGCTCTATGTAAACACACAGTAAAGTGGAAATACCCTTCAAGAAATCAACCTTTCCACTGATTATCCAATCAAATTTCGTATGATTGGTAATTGGTTTGTCCTTTTACCGGATATGAGATTCGTTCAATAATATTTGTGTAAATGTTTCTGCCCCTAACAATAAATCAATTTTCGTATGTATACAGAAATTCGGATGAGCCTAATCTAGTTCATTAGTATGATACCCTTAATGTTTGGACAATGGGGTTGCCGTCAATTGACCACATATTTCAGTTAAAATTAAGCATATAGGAATTTCCAAATTTGCAACTGATGCGAACTAAATAAACAATTCGTACACAATTTATTCTTTTTGTCAATATCAAACCTTTCCTGTGCAGTTTTAGTTAGGAATTTCTTACACTTGTGAATTGCATGGACATCATTGTACCGTGAGCACTTTTTTGTGCAGTTGTTGAAGCGAGAGAAGCACAAGTTGCTTGTTTAGTAGAACTAGAAGAGGATGCGTTATCTTTACTAATTTTCACCTCTCTTTGATTGCACATTAAGTCATTGATTTGGAACACCTTACAAGTTTGCTCTAACTAGGATTTCAATTCGTCAACAATGGAAATTTGGGATTTGTTATGCATGTCAAATCTCGTAGCAATATCGACATCCACCTTTTGCAACAACTAACTGAAGAAAACAAAATCAAAAAGTTCACGTTTTTGAAACGTTACAATGCACCTGTATTTTCCACAAGCAAATTTAATAAAGAATGCAAACTCTTTGGCATAACAAAATTAATCCTCAGAACCTTTTCCGTATAATTTAAATGTTTAGTCAGGGGGAGCCTTTTGTTTTCGAATCTGTCAAAAATAATTTTTAGACCTATACGATAATTCTCGTTGCTAACAGGCAAATGTTAATGAGTTGTTTTGAATTCTCAAGCAAGAAATAATATCTTTCTGTTTGTATAATTTACAAATTAGAAGCTATCAGCGTTCCGGAAAGATGTATATAGTTGAAAAATCTTGAACGCGGCTGCTAAAATTCGAAACGCTAATTGACACGATGCAGATATTAAATGTTGTTGGCGATGCTGTACCAATAACAGGTGATTGTTCACTTATCACAGCAGTTGATGGTTTAGTGTCAAAGTTTTTGAAATTGAATGAGGATTTTAATTTTCATCTGTGTGTTTATCTAACTCTAATCGGATACTTGACATTTCTTCAATGCCCTCATATTTTTCATCTATCAAACAACGGCGGTGTAATTCTTTCTATTCAGAAATAACACCTGATGCTATCTGAAACGTTGCATCCACTTCAGCAAAATTCTCTACATTTTGGTCCAAAAACGAAATTGTATTGTTTAGATGCATCGTGCGATTTAAATATAAATTTCCTTCAAGAATCAATATTTTTGCAAATAGAACCATGGTATTCAAAATATGCTGTCCTCTAATAAAAAGCAAAATCCAACAAAACAAATAAGTCACTTAATAACCACCCAAAAGTATCAAATTCTAAAAGGTGAAGTTTTTAACCCTATACTGAAATAAGCAGAATTGGCAAGCAATGCAGATGGAGCCAGAACGAATGATAATTCAACTCGGGTCTACCATCTGTATTCAAACAAGTATGCACGAGGGTTCAAGCAATCCTCTGCCTTAGTTAAAGCTGCACATGCCTGACAAATTGTGAAAGTTGTAAGTATTCTTTTATAGATGTATATTGAACGAACCCTTGTATGCATTAAATACACAGATTTCTGTATTCCAATAGTAAATTCCATAAATAATGTTTAACTAAAATAAATATTGAACGAACATTTAACTTAGACAAACTACTATCAACATGTTCTGTATAAGCAACGCTAAATAAATGTCTATTTCAACAACAGTATAAAACAAATTGATTATAAAGGACTACCCATCCCAAACTTCGTAAAGCATTTAGGATAGAAACTAATTAAAGGTAATTATCCAGTGAAGGACCAATGTTTGGGACAAAGGGGTATATCGTATATAAACACTTACTTTGTTCACCTTCTTCGGTAGCGCAGTACGAGCTTAAGATGCAAGTACAAACAAGTCTTGTAATACTGCAGGCTACAAAGTCAGTCACTCGACTTTGTTTTGAATTGTCGCACACACAAAACTATTGTTATTCTTTTTAAAGGGGGTAGGAACTAGAGGAGATGAAATAGCGTTAAGGTAGGTAAATTTAGCCTGAACACGACTACTTACCGATTTAGAGAAAGCACTTAGCAATAAGACCACAAAAAGCTACTAGTTTCCCGACACTTTTTCAGTATAACAAAAGCAGCACTTGAAACGTTAAAGAAGGGTGGAAGATTTCCAATGTAGCAGAAGGCTAATTTGAAGAAAACAATAATAAAATCCAAACTGCTGGAATAATTTTATGCGTTTCTCAATCAATAGTATTCTAGTCTACTGATCTTGAACAGCATGAAATTTCTAATAGGAATAAAGTAGCAAGTAGATTTGGGTATGGTTACCAACAAGTACAGAGACCTGTACTTCCTCATTAACGTGGTTAATATGTCTTTAGTGTGTAAATGTCCTGAATAAATAAATCCTGTATTAGTTTTTCAACCAGTGTGTGATTGTAGAAAAAACGTTGTGTATAATTTGAGTGGAAAGTGATATTGTTGCTGTTGAATGGTTGCCACACTCCTCTTCGCATCGCTTGGCAATTATCATTCCCAAGCGACAATACATCGCATTACACTTTAATACACAAATAGCTATCATAGTATACTCTGTTACTGAATAAAATACACGTGCAGAAACAGCAACGATGCCACTTTAAAACACAAGCAGTAATCAAAGCATTTCATGTATGATAGATTTTAATTTTGATATTTTCTTTAAATTTTTTACTTTACCTGGAACATCATACTGTAATTATTAGTAATTCATGCTATAGTAGCAACCATAATATTACTTACGGTGTGATATATTTACTATTTTGTACTATTATGATTCTTTGTTTGCAATTTTTACTATTTTAAATGATTATTTTTGTTTTAGGGGTATTGCATTTCGAGATGCAATTGATATACTTAAGCAGGATGAAGAGAATTCACTGCAATAAATTTTTATCGAGCTTCTCAATCCTAAATATTGATAGATGAAGAATGTGGGAATAAGTAAGCATGGAGGAGATGTGATCATCTCAGCCATTTCAACTTCAGTCAGCCAAAAAAAGCTTGTTTCTAAAGATTAACGGCTAAGCTGCATCAGCGACTTTTGCAGGAAGAGCTGATATATTCAAACTGGGAAAACATAAATTACAATGTTCTGATAAAATAATTTGATTTTCTGAAATACCAAAGGGTCTTGAAGTAAATATGGCCTTTCAGAGAATTGCCTGGTATTTCTAGAAACCAGTTATTCTGGTTTGCAGTGACTGATAGATTTGGACGTTTTTGGTAGTTTAGACATAAACCTGATTACCGATGAATGAACTAAGTATGCTGAGTTAAGAAATTGTCCTTTCCCGAGCTCCACACTTGAAGAAGTGAACGCTTTTTTAGAATTACTTGTATTATTAGAATAGAACAAGGCTGTTACTGTACTGTTAACATGCTCTAATAATATATTATGAAATTGCATTTAATTTATTTAGTATGTTTGTATAATTCGAAAGTAACATACTCTCTCTTATCATCATCATATATCGTATCATATACCAATCACGGTATTCCCTTTCGGTATAACCAAACTTAATTCCTCTTTCTGGAAGGATATGCAGACTACAGCTCTAGCCTACTGCACTAGTTCTACTCCCAGCACCATTCACAATCTTTCTCCACATCCATCGGTCTCTATACACTTCCTTTGCCTGTGTGACATTCATACATTGCTTTTGACATACTCCTGTGTTCCTCAGACTTCTCACCTGCCGTTCTTTCAGAACCTCCTTTACTACATTAAACCATCTTTTACGCGGTCTGCCCCTTGCAACTGTACTAGTCATCTTACTTGCATATATGCATTTAGTAAGTCTATCCTCGTTCATTCTTTCCATATGTCCAAACCATCTAAGTTGCTTCGTTCACTCAACTGCTTAAGGGTTACTTGTGCCCAAACATTCTGCTCTGACCCATTCATTTGACACCTTGTCTCTCAATGTTTTTCCGCACATGCTTGTTAGGAACCTTATTCCTTCAGCATTTATACGACTAACTGCTTCTTCTGCCAGACCCAAGTTTCGCTCCCGTACAGAACGGTTTAGATAGATAGATAGATAGATAATTTTATTTGATAGGCCATTACAGAATCGAAATATACAATACATGTATGTACTTGTTTTAACAAATAAATATATGTACACTCACGTACCCCATAGTACATTGGATGTTAATAACAATCCAGTTGTCAATTTATTTAAAATGATGAACAAATGTACACGTTAGAGCTTCAACTAGTTAAGTCTCTACAAGCTTGTCTTCTAAGAACTCCTTTACTGAATAGTAGCATTTATTTACTAGCAATTGTTTTAGTTCTTTTTTGAATACTTTAAACGATTTCTTTCTTAACTTGATTGGTAAGTGATTAAACACCTTTACAGCAGTATACAGGCATGAATTTATGTAAGTTGTAAAGTAAGGTTTAGGTAGTGACACTTAATTGTGATGACGTGTGTTATAAGTATTTATATTACATGTTAAGTATAGATATTGGTTTTTATATATAAAAGTTGTTGATTCAAATATAAGAATTCCAGCTAATGTCAATAAACCAATTTCTTTAAATAAAGGTCTACAACTATGCCTGCTATCTTTTTTCATTAAAGTCCGGATAGCTTTTTTCTGAATTATAAAGATTTTATTAAAATTTTGTAGAGTTGTATATCCCCAGAAGATGATTCCATATTGCAAAATGGCCTGAAAATATGCATAGTATACTGTTTTCCCCATGTTTGAATTAACTTCCCATGTAAGTTTTCTAATAGTGAATAGTGCGCTATTCAACCTAGCTGCTATATATTCCACTTGCTTATCCCATTTAAGTGTATTACTAAAATATATTCCTAGAAATATAATTTCATCAGCAACCTCCAGTTGTTCATCGTTTATATTTAAGTTTATGTTATTCTCTGTATGTTGGCATAATTTAAAATTTACTAACTTTGTCTTGCTTATATTCAATGATAATTGCATGCTATCTAGATAATGCTTGATTATTTTCAGTTCATTATTAACAGTTTGTTTTAGGGTTCCTAAGTCCTGTCCTGCCCATACTAAGCTGGTGTCATCTGCAAACATAGTAACATTTGCAGTTGTTGTTCTTTGTAAGTTATTTATATACAATAAAAAAAGTAAGGGCCCAAGAACAGAGTCTTGAGGAACCCCATATTGTGGAAATTCGGATTTTGATTTATGGTTTTCAATTTGGACTATTTGTTGTCGGTCTCTTAAATAAGAATCAAGCAGTAGTAACATCTTGCCTCTAAAGCCATACTCTTCCGCTATATTTAATAGTATTTTGTAATCAACGCAATCAAACGCCTTTGATAAGGCACAAAACAGAGCAATTACAAAGCAGTTATTATTTAGTGAATTTAGAACAAATTTATATAAGTTAAATGTAGCTAGCGTGGTGTTTGACTTAGCTCTAAATCCAAATAGTTGAGGCGAAAGGATTTTATATTTCTCTAAAAACTTCATCATCCGTGTTCTAATGAGGGTTTCAATAATTTTACACATCGTACTTAATAATGATATAGGTCTATAGTTACATGCTTCATGTGCAGATTTACCTTTATGTATTGGAATTATTATTGACGATTTTAAGCAATCAGGAAATATACTTAAGTCAAAAGCTTGATTAATAAGTTTAGTTATATAGAGTAGTAATGATGAGGGTAAGTATTTAAATATTGTAGGTGGTAGTTTATCAATGCCTGCAGAGTACTTATTATTTAGTTGCACTATTACTTGTTTTAATTCCTGAGCACTTGTAGGTTCTAAATAAAAAGTACTAGAGTTCGAGTGAGGAGTGATACTTATCAAGTTTTTATAATTGTGATTAGATTTTATGTTTTTTAATATCACAACAGGAATATTGATAGAATAAGAATTGAAAATTTCTGCTATTGCTGTGTACTCTGTGACTTTTATTTTATTTACTAGTAGATACGTTGGCATTCTTTTAGGGTTTGATGTTTTCCCTTGTACGCTGTGTATTATTTTCAATGTTTCTTTCACTCTATTTCTAGCTTTATTCATTCTATGTAAGTAATACAATTGTTTGGCTTTTTTAATGACTTTTTTTAGCAATGGCCAATAGGTTTTATAATAATTTAGTAAACAAGATCCATTTTTTGCATGTACAATGATATAGTACAGACATCTTTTATTACGCGCTGAATAACGTATTCCTTTAGTAATCCAATTTTTAGAGGGTTTGTTTACTACAGTTTTAACAGGAAAGCAAATCTCAAAAGTATCAGTAAGCGTCTTCATAAACTCAGAGAATTTATCATTAAATTTAACAATATTCTCTAGGTTCGACAAGCTAATTAGGTTGCAGTTATTGTAAAAATTATTTAGGTTATGTTGCGACATTATTCTAACAGTTTTATTTTGCTTTTTGATCTTACCAATATTTTCAACTACTACTACCTGACCTATTATCGCTTTGTGATCAGAAAACGTTATTGTGCTGATTACCGTTTGTACATTTATTTCAGAATAATTACTTATAAAATGATCAATGATAGAAGATTTTGATTTGCACACTATTGTAGGAGACTTAACATGCATTTTTAAACCAAAAGATACTAATAAAGTGGCATTAGATTGTGATTTATGAGTGTCTGATAAATCAATATTAATATCACCGCATATGATTAATTTAGATTTTCGTGAAAATTTACCAATCAGATTCTGTAATTTTTCTAAAAACATGTTTTCATTGGAAACTATTAGTAATCTGTAAATACATATTATATAAACATTATCATTGCATAGGGAAATACAGCAAAATTCGAATGTTCTTTACTCATACAAATAATCATAATCACTAACGCATACGCTCTTGAGTTGATTTTTTACATATATTATGACTCCTCCATGCTGCATATCTTTACGACATTTGTCCGCACTTACATAAAAATCCTCAAAAACAGGAGGAGAGTCTTGATTTTTTAGCCAGTGCTCTGTAAAGCATAAGATATTAACTCTCGGATACTCTACCAAAAATAGTTTTAGTTCATCATTTTTGCTCTTAATACCTCGTATATAAAAGTGATAGTATTGTTTCAGTACTAAAAAATTATCTTCATCTAGATTCACTTGCAAACACGAAGTATCTGTTGTCCCAAATGAGTTGTTTAAGTTATCTAAATTATTTTGCCTGCCAGATAATTTATTTTGCAGTGTATCAGATTGCCGAGCTTTAGATTTTTTGCACAAACACACTGTTGTAAATGGCCAGCTTTGCATTTATACTCAATTCTTCATTCCTGTTCACTGCCCACATATTTCCAGACACTATTCTTACAGCATTTGCCCTTCTTTCTATTTCATAATCCAGCTTTGCATTACTCAAAAACTTTCTACCAAGTTACACGAAGTCATTCACTTTCTCTAATTGCCCATTCTAAATACAAAGTCATCGATTCTGCCATCTCTGTCAAAAATCATTACTTTCGTCTTATTTACACTCCGACAGCCTGTCAAACATTCGTTGCAAATCTTGTGACGATTCAACCAACAATACTGTGTCATCCGCATACAACAGCACACTGACATTTGTTTCACCAATTTTCACTTCGTCCATTCCTTCGCAAGCCTGCCGGATACATTTATCCATAAATACATTAAACAGCCATTGAGACATCACACAGCCCTGTCTTACACCTTACACGATGTCAAAGTATTGCCCCATGTAGCCATTCACACGTGCACATGCTCTTTCATACATCCCTCTGATAGATTTTATCAAGAACTAGTTTACACTGTATTCATGTAGCGCCTTCCATAATTCACTTCTGTTCACAGAGTCATACACCTCTTCCAGATCCACAAATGTTGCATACACTTTCTTTCTGGCATGCATACATGTTTCGACAATTTGTTGCATTGCGAACATCTGATCTGCATATCCTCTTCCAGGCATAAAACCACATTGTACACCCCATATCTTGCTCTGTGTTCTCTTGTGAACTCTCTCAATCACAATTTTTCTATACACTTTAGTGGGTACACTCAACACAATTTCTCTTAGTTGGAAATATAATGGTGTTTTTATCTATTATGTTAACAACATTGGTATCGATTATTGCCATCAAAGGGTTACAGATTTAAATACAAAGAAAGCAAGAAATAACAAAGAACTTACCTTGATTAAGAGCTGAAGTTAAGGCATGCCTTTGCTCATTCTTTCCAGCCGAAAATCATCGCTTACGCCTATATGTAGATCAGATTGCGTGGCTCGTTTCTTGTTTTACCCACATTCTTGCAGTTAAGTCAGCTGTTGAACCTATAACTTTAGGGAGGTGGTTAGATATGAGATTGGTAAAAGATTTCACAAGTACACTTGCTGCAATTAACGCACATTTACATCTAATATATCGATATCGTATGGTAGTTGATGGTAAAGTCCAGTTTAAAACGTACCCATAAACTTGTTCCCACCATAAAAACGATTTTCATTTGCTAAACACGATAATTCCTTCGCACGGGAAAAGTGCAAGTTTGGTAGAATAAATCAATAAATTATGGGTTCTGATCTCAGTTCGTATGAACCCAGAAGCCACAAACTTTAGATGTAGTACCTTAATTAAATCAATTATGGGGAAAAGCTTTCTTTTTGGATTAAAAAATCCCCTATTTCTAAAATGAAAATGAGAACTTTGTGCAGTCGGATGCCATAACATACCTTATATTAGTGTCCTGCACATTCTAGCAGGCAGGGAATGAGTAAACAAATACTATAGTTAAAAAATGATATCAGGAAAAATCTGTTAATGCTAGGGGTAAGTTAATGGAGAATAATATGCTACAAAACATCTATAGAAATTTCACGTTTTTCACACTGCACCGACAAATTAAATAGATCTCAACAATTGTCTAAATTGAGGCCATTGATAAAAATTGCTACACAAAAGCTTTGGGAGAGAATTGAGACGAATAAGATTTTGACTATGATGAAAGTGTGATTACATATTAAGGTTTCCACAGAATGTACACAAGTTATGTGTGACAAACCAGTTAGATTTGTATACAAAATGTGGTGTTTGAACTCCTCTAGCAGTTATCGCCTTAAACTTGAACCCTACCTTGATGGAAACTACATTTTGAATCCACTTTAAGAAACGAGGCATGGAAAACCTACTGCTGTGTTATTGACCATGTTGGTTAACTTTGGGAAGATATCAAGTCACTGTAATGTAATGATTTTGTTGGCAAACTCCACTAGAACGAATATTGTATGTGATACCAATATCCGTGGTTCAGCACAAACAGGAATGAAAAGCAAACTTAAAAAAATATTTCACTTAATACAAAAATTAATAAAATCCAAAAACAGAGTATTCCCGTGTAAAAATAATATACTAGTTAAAAATATAAAAATTACAGCAGAGGACTTTCGGCGTTAGCCATCTTCGGTGCCATTGTCAAGTTATTTAAAAACTTATATTCCATCAAAATATGACCTATTTATTGAATTACTTTGATGGAATATAAGTTTTTAAAATAACTTGACAATGGCACCGAAGATGGCTACGCCGAAAGCGTCTGCTGTAGTTTTTGTATTTTTAACTAATATTATTTTTACACGAGAATACTCTCTGTTTTTGTATTTTATTGAAAAAAGTTCGTGTACACAGCCAGGAAGTCTTCATACAAAAAATTAAACCTGAGAAAAAATTCAAAGAGAAACCATAAATTTTGCAGGATAAAAACCACTTTTTAACCCTCGTCTTATTAGATAAGTAATAGAATTGTTATAAATGTATCCACTAACTATGGTGTTCGATCATTAGGAGGAATTTTTACAGTATTATCGTAAAGAAAAGATATCAATTATATTTATGCGGTACAACAAGTATGAATGGTTCTGAACGTGAATCATCATGGTGCTGTAGACTTTATGGACATGGGTGCAATTCATTATAGGGTAATAGTAAACATTCAATAAAATGGTAGTGACATTTTTTTATGAAATTTAACTAAATTCGACCAAGAATGCATACTACCTTGTAGCTTGGGGAAAGGCTCGGTAGTGTATCAAACTGAAAATCAGTCAATATTAAAATATTAATTGTGATTGTTGGCAATTTTTTCTTAGTTTGTTGATATAGTGATTTTAAATGATTTGTAAATACCAGATTTGTTCTCTTTAATCTTAAGGCCGTGGAAGCTTATTTGGCAGTAGAAATTAGAATACGTGCCAATAAAGCTTTATACAAAATATGCATCTATTAATTGTATGCTAAACCTTACATTGAAGTATGACAATATTATGCAATCAAAGGCCTCATAGTCATTACACATAAAGACAGAACACAATAATTCGAAATATCTCTAGGGAGTGCAAATTTGTCAAGCTAAAACTTTATTAAAGGTTTGATATAAAAATTCATATGCACTTTATATTGCTTAAATTTATCCCGCACTAGTGAATAATGGTAGAGCATGCTATACCAAAGTATAGCTATTACATTATAATTAAGCCTTTGCTTTGTACTTGTAATCTGGTTTCTGATCCAGCTTTTTACACCATTCAGAGTTTTCAGGTGGGTGTGAAACAATACATCGAACCAAGAATGATTACGGATACCATCTCTTGACATACGAAAATATTATGTCTCCCCATTGTCGTTTAAAATCTAGCATGCTTTGTGTGTCCACATGCATCTTCATACCCAGCCACAATTAACTTATTTATCTGAAAACTTGGCAGGACGCACAACATAGAATTACTACATCAGACACAAATCATTCATGACTTTTCAAGTATATAAAATAATCCTATAATTACTATTTAAAGCTGCCTAAAATAACTTATGAAGACAATTCGATCTGGGGAATTCTTATTTTACAGAAATTTTATGCTAAACTAAACAAATACTTGGTGACCCTGCGCAGTGTTTATGAAACAAGTTGAAAACCTTAAGATATATGTGATGTTTAAAACTTTTTAAGCAAGGTTTCGAAACACCTGAATTGTTCTTAATACTATTATTGGTACAAAATGTCGAGTTTATCCTTGTAATTTAACACTTTCGCTGCTGCCTTTAATTGTTGCACACTATTCAGGAGCCAAATTATACTTTTTCGCTAAAATTGCAAACTTTTGCTATTAGGGTACATATTTCGTCAATCTGTTGTACTATCAGTGTTCAAAAAGGACCTAACAGAAAAACTCCAAAAGTCTCTGATCGGAGTCACCGGCATTAGCCAACAATTATTCTAGTTACGATGTTCACAGATGCCGATGACTCCGATCGGAGTCATAAAAATTGACATATTCATATTAGTCATATATTGCTTGAACATCAAATAAGGTTAAAAACAATATATATTGCTATGCTATTGAATTATTATCATGCCCCTACGTTGGGCTGTTATATTTATTTGCTATGAACTGCAATTCTCAAACCCCTTTGTTGTGCGCCTTATTACTTTTGCTATGTACTCTCTAAATTACTCGCGTTCCATCATTTGGACAACTATTTTAATATCTACTATAAATAAACAAGATTGTAATTATCTCCTCCTCTGGCTGTCTTATTAATACTGCTATCAATGACGTTTTCTGCTGCCTATGGTAATTTCTCTTTTCTAAATGATCTTTCCTATAAAGTACACCCTTAAACAACCCCTTATCACAGCAATATATATATATATATATATATATATATATATAAAAATTACAAAAAGTATATCATATATAGATGAAGAAGTAAAAACAAAATTAATAAAATACAATTACTGTGACGAATGGTATTTGTCAAAGCACTGTGCACAAAAACCTGGTTTATCTTTACACTGATTACAGAAATAAAGTGTTTGTTTTCTTATTCCTTGAGTTGCACACAAACGCCAACTTTTTCTTTTAATCTGCTGAGTATCTCCTCGGTCTTTACATTTTTCGGTGATTGGGACAATAATGTGCTTCTCGTTTGACTGTTTATAACTAATTTCAGTTGCTAGTTTTATTGGAATAAGGCCTTTTATAATGGATATTCTGAAGTCGTACATAGTCATTTTTCCGTTTCCGGAAAATCTATTATACAACTTTAGAGAATTTATCATAAGCAACTACGTCGTATGGATAAATAATTTTTGTACCATCTTATGGTTTTTCGTTCGCAGGGATAGTGCGAGAGCAGTTGATCTTGATGGTATATCCCTGACATGTACTCCATTATAGCCAGCGGTTTGTACATATGGTAACCCTTTTTCTAGAAAAATATTTCAAAGTCCCTTTCATATTTTTATTTATTTTATTTTTATTTTATTCATTTACGGCATGCCATTTTACAAAGATTAGTTAAAAATGTGAAATTTCCTATAAGAATAACTAAATTTATTATTTTATAAATTTTTTAATGACTTTTTAAAAGATTGAATGGAAGAATCAAACAACTCCAACCTAAATTCGTAGGTGTTTGCTAACTTCATATTACGAGTGATAGGTTCATTTTGACCATAATTTGTACAATGAAAAGTTATACTAAAAACTTCAGAGTTCCTAGTTCTTTTCCCTGCAACATTTAGTTTAACCAACTGCACTAATGTGGAATCATTGATTTTACCATTCAAAATCTTATGTAAAAAACACAAATATGCATTCACTCTACGACTTTCTAAAGAAGTCAAATTAAAAATTTTCAAAGTCTCACAATAGTTATATGTATCGTAATTAAAACCTAGCTGATATCCACAATGTCGTACAAATTTCCGTTGAACGGATTCTATCAATTCTATATATAAACTATATCTAGAGCACCAGATAATAGAATTGTATTCTAAAGTAGATCTAACTAGCGAGCAATATAGCAGTTTAACTGAGAATACAGAAAATAATTTGGCAGTTGTCCTAATAAAACCCAAAGTTTTTAAAGATTTTGAAGTAATTTCATTAATATGAGTATTAAATGTTAGTTTTGAATCTAGTACTACACCTAAATCCTTAACACTAGGTTTCCTTACTAAAGATACATCATTAATTTTATATGGGAAAATAATAACATTATAGTTTCTCAAAAAAGTGATTTCGCTACATTTGTTAATATTCAGGCTTAAAGAATTTTTGTTGCACCATCGAGCTAAATATTGTATGTCCATTTGTAATGTTTCTGCATCTTTGATGTTAGTAATAGTTCTAAACATTTTTAAATCATCCGCAAAAAGTAATATTTCACTATATTTAATCACTTCTTTTATGTCATTGACAAAAAGGTTAAATAATAGAGGACCAATATGAGAACCCTGCAGTACCCCCGAGGTCACTGTTATTGGATTCGAAATTGAATTTCCACATTTCACATATTGGGTTCTTCCAATAAGGTAGCTGTTTATCCATTTCAAAATATTGCCTTGCATTCCCAGTGCTTGCAATTTAGCTAATAATATTGAGTGATTAACCCTATCAAAGGCTCTAGCAAAATCTGTATATATGGAGTCCATTTGTACTCGATTCTCCAAAGCCATAAAGATATAACGTGTGTACAATAAAAGATTAGTACAAGTAGATTTGCCTTGTGAAAAACCATGTTGCTCTTCAATAATTGTATTTCTACAATCCCATGTAAGCTTCTTATTAACCAAGTAATCCAATAATTTAGGAAGTTCCGACTGATTACACACAGTTCTATAATTTGTTACATCCTCACAAGAACCTGTTTTGTAGATTGGTTTCAAATAACTATTTTTCCAATAATCTAGAAAAACTCCTGCATCTAAGGATTTATTGAACAAGTATTTTATTGGGTGTATTAAAGTATATAAGCAGCGTTTTAGAACAACCAGCCGTGTGTGGTTATGTACACAACATCACGTTTGTCTTTCCATTTTTCCACATGTGTTCAATCTTTAAATGCGGAAATATTTTCGCCTTTCTTCAACTTTGTTTTTATTACTTCGGGAGGATTCTCTTGAAGATTTGGTTGCAATGTTCCCATACGATAAGTACTTCTATCAATAAGAGTTTGGGAGAGTGCAAAACTATTATAATAATTGTCCATATATAAAGCATGGCCCTGATCTAACAACCCTTCCATTAATTTTATAACTATCTTTGATGCATGACCTTCGCCACTCAATTCGCTATCATTTGCACCAGTATAAACACGGAAACGAAGAATAGTTCCATCCGGTTCTGCTTTCATATATAATTTTATGTCATATTTGTGTCGTTTGTTTTTAATATACTGCCGAAAACCTAGCCGCTCTCGCCACAGCACCATGCTTTCATCGAGTGAAAGCTCTTTACCTGGCTGATATATGGTTTCAACCTTTTCGTTAAAATAATTGATTACTTTTCTTATTCTTCGTAGAGTGTCAGTGTTAGAATCTTCAGCCTCCTCATCTTCAGAAAAAAGTGCATGCACCTTAAAATTAGGAGGAATCGATTTCGGCTCATATACTTCCGAAATATAGGCAAGTTAAATAACCTATCCGTTTTCCAGTAATCTTGGATTCTGGATAATGCAATTATTCCCATATGAAACAATAAACCGAGGAAAATCCTAAATTCGCCCACAGTTGTGTCTTTCCATGACGTAATTCTTGCTTTCTTAGAAACTGTAGAAAATAACACACTAGCAGCATTTTTATTCGTTTCATCCACTACGAAAGCCATAAAATCATCGACAAACAATAACGAAAAAAAACCCTAGGACTGCCACCTGGATGTTCTACCAATAAACTTCGCTTTTTTGTGAAAACAAAATTTTTTAAATTGTATGGTGCTTGCGAACTATATTGCCAATTCGAATCTACGGTACCTGAAATTTGCTTCGAAGTTCCTGGATATTCTATGCATTTTTCTGTTTCGCTTTCAGATTCTGAATCGGAATCAGAGTTAGAGAGCAGATATTCCGATTCACTCGAGAAATAAATCTCCTAAGTACGATTTGCTTCTATTTCAAGTTCCTTGTCAGTAAGTGGCCTTGTCCATTCAAACTTTTGAGTCACTTTAGTGCGTGCCCTTTTTAGCTGTGACGGTCCTGCTTTATCGTCTGTATTTATTTAAAAGAAAGTCACAAACAATAGTTAAACAACAAAACTGCCACACAAATATTAAAAAATAAGACTATTATTTGTTTGAAGGTTAACTTAATGCACACACAAAACACTACAATTCAATGTTTAAAAACCAACCCTATAAAAATCTTCGTACAATACTTGTCGAGAATGCCAATACAAAATAAATGCACCTTCATTCAACGCCAGTTAGAAATAATTACTTTAGTAACTTAATGTCGGCGACTCCGATCGGAGCCAGCGGCACCTGACAAAGGATTCTAGTGGCGCCGATCGGGGACAGCGGAGCGGAATGTGTTAATTAAACTAGAAAATAACAGATCGTTTGTTGTTTTCCATATAGGACCAAAGATTTATTAAGAATTCGAAAACTTAATTGGTTCGAAAATAAATAATTTTTAGTGAATTTTTTCAACTTTGTTTAATACAACTATGTTATACTGTAAAGAAATTTTGTTACACACAAAAAAAATTGTTATAATGCAAGAACAGATACAATTTTGAAATTAATTATACATTCCTTACCGGTTCAGTTTCATGTCACACAACAATAGCTGCAACGTTATAGTTATTGTTGTTATATTATTTTCGAAATTTACTAAGCAACAATGATAAATGTGGCATGCTGCTCAACTCGGTCATTGGAAAAATCACTCCGACAGGCTTACTACGGTGGTATTGCTTTTTATTTAATATTATCTCGTGGATTCGATTTTGTATTTCAAAACCAAATGTTCAAATTGCAGGATATAATATTAGAAACTTTTGTTTGCTTCAGGTATCTTGCAAACAAAGCTGACACAGGGCAAACAAAACTTTCAACCTAAGAAAAACCCTATGAATGCATTGAAATAGAACGCGGAAAAGATAGTAATATAATAAGTAATATCGAGGCCATACTCCACATGAAATAAATGTGCAAATTGGAAGATTCTTTTACTCTACTAACGCTCCATTCACTCACGCAGATCATAACAAATATAAAGAAACGGGTGCTATATTAGGAGCTGGTTTTAGATCGCTTTGTGGAAGACAATTAGGTGACATTACATGTGATTTTTTTTTTTCCAATGCTCCACCCGAAGGTACTACATTGGCCAGGAAGCGAGTTTTTTTTACCTAGAAAATTTTGAATTTTTGCCGAACCCTTGCTGTTCCAAGCAAGGTAGGGATCTTTAACGTGCATGACAACACTCACACGGGACCTCCATTTTACCTCTCATACGAACGAGGGTGTATTTTTGTGAAAAATGCTCGCCTAACATTTTTCAAGCGGACCGTGTCGGGATTCGAACCCGGGACCTAGAGCGTAGTAGTCACACACATACCACTACGCTACGGAGCCGCCCAATCAGGTGACAACATATTAGATTAAATATACAGTAATATTATACAAGAATCTAAGGAAAAGTTAAAAGGGGAAGTTTAATCAATGTCGCTTGATGGGTGGTCAAATATATAACGAGCCACTAGTTTGCTGCCCTATTGTTAATGAATACGGTAAATCCTTTCTAGTTAAAACTGTAGGCGCATCTGGAAATGCTCATACAGCTGAATATCTAGCAGATATCCATTTGGAGGCTATGAATAACGCAGAAAAATTCTATGGAGTCAAAATAAAAAGCTTTTCGACTAACAACTCGGAAAATTTTTAAAAAATGAGAAAACTAATAGAAAATACAAATGATATTAATATTAAACAAATGGTTGTTCAGCAAATATTCTAAATTTAAAGTACACGATATACAGGTTCCAAGTGTAAAAGATTTCATTATGCAAGTGATAAAATACTTTAGAAACAAACATCTCCCAGCTGCCTAGTACAAAACAGCAGAAGGTAAAAGCTCATGATGCCTCAAGAAGTGAGATGGAACATCATTACTGATTCATTAGAATCCTACATCGATAATAAAGGAATACTTGTTCAGGTGTGTCAAGATCATAAAAATACGTATTGATAAAGACGTTTTCAGAATTGTCCATGATATACACATAACTATTAAAGCAAAAGACTTTTTAGAAAGGATGAGGGCGGTTGCAATAGCACTTGATAGAAGGCAACAAGATGAATCTACAATTGCCATTGCGGTGGAAATTTGGATACGATTAGAAGAACTTAGTGCACAGCTGCAAGTTGTAGTAAAATATTTCAATAAATGAAGACAAATGGTATTAATCAGTGTTGATTATTTAACTAATTTGTATGACCACAGATTTACAAACGACCAGAAACAATTAGCATTCGATTATTTTGAAACAATCAACCCCAATTTCGTTCCACTTGTCATGACGTTACATACTAAATCTAAACACTTTCCATCGTATTTATTTGGCAAACAGTTTAAACTACTCCTACAATGACATGGTGTGAGTCTATAATGCTTAAAAATGCTGAACAATACCTTAATTGGCTGCAGTTCAACAAAAATTTTTTAGATCCTTGTTATCAATTATTGACTGCTGTGGCAGCTACTGCAAGAATAGAAAGAATTTTTTCAAGCTTTGGACTGGCACCGTCACAACTAAGAAATAAGTTAGGTAATGAAAAAGCAAGCAAGTTGGCATTTATGTGTAAATACCTTAATCAAAACTGTACCACAAAAAGTACATTTAGACTGGGTTTCCAAGACTGAAATCATCAGTTCAAAAAGAAGCACAACCCATAGATTCAGATATCGTTGATGAATTGGAGATACCGCTGGCAAAGCTATGGTGAAAAGAATAGTCTTCGCACAAAACTTAAATCTTTATATTTTTTAAACAGTTTGTAAATTCAGTTTTAGTTCGTTCGTTTTTGCATGAAATATAATATTAATATTTTACATCACGTAAAAACATGAAAATAGAAAATTTTTTAATTTTTTATAAGTATTTGATATATATCACTGTTTTGATATATACCGTATCATCATCATTAAATCTTCAGTCCTGGAACTGGTTAGACCTTGGTTCTCCTTCTATTGTTTTCTTAATATATACCCTATTTCACTTAAGTTTTTTTTCTGTCCGGTTCTCTTACCGTCCAAGTTTCATAGTCGTATAGTGCTGTGCTTCACACATATGCTTTCAGCAATGTTTTCTTGTTGTCTTTGAACACAGTAATTGCTTTTTCTTGATAAATGTAGCACGACATTGTACTAATCTTTGCTTTATATCTTTTGTGCTTTTCCCATCTTGCGTTATTTAACTTCCTAGGTAGCAGAAATCCTTAATCTCTTGTAAATTCTCGTTTCCTATCTGTAGTCAAGTTTTTGATTTATTTTCACCTCCTTTACATACTAGTACTTTAGTTTTATTTTTGTTAGAACTGATTCCATTTCATCAAGAGCCGCTTCTAACTCTTCCTTGCCAGATGCTAATACTGCTATATCATCTGCAAATCTAAGCATATAATCTTTTGTTCCTTGCATAATAATTCCAAATGTCTTTCTACATTTGAGTCTTCTTGCCTCTTCAATGTACAAGTTAAGCATTAGCAGGGATAGGGCACATTCGTCTTATCCCTTTCCTGTTTTTACTTCTCTACCTGTCCTGCATATAAATTCCCTATACATTCTTGTCATTTTCTATGATGATGTCTTCTTCCACGCCCCTTACATTTTTGCTATATGGTTTTATAGCCGTAAAATTCATTTTAATTAATTTGTACGCTTCGTCTGTCTTTCATATTTCCATCTTAGTTTGCACTTTTCATCAATCCATTGTTCTTTAGCTTTCCTGCATTTACGAATAATTTCTCATTTTATGGCTTTGTATCTCTGTTTCCTACTTCGTCTGGCGTGTTTTTGTATTTTCGTCTCTTTTCTATTAAATTCAGGATATCCTTTGTTATCCATGATTTCTTATTTTCTTTTTGTGTATATCAAAAATGTCTCTGTGTGCCATGTATGGCTTTGTATCTCTGTTTCCTGCTTCGTCTGGCGTGTTTTTGTATTTTCGTCTCTTTTCTATTAAATTGGATATTCTTTGTTATCCATGATTTCTTATTTTCTTTTTGTGTATATCTCAGAATGTCTCTGTGTGCCATGCCTAAGCTGGATTTAATGTTATTGGATTCTGTTTCTACTTCCTGGGTATCAGAAATTTTCTCGATGTCTTTCAGCAATCATTTTACGTTTTTCAAATCTTTCATAGATATCTTTATTTTTTAGTTCCCAAAATCAAAATGTTTATCCATTCCTTTTGTTTCAAATTTCTTAATTTAGGTGCGGCCTTCGTAATTACGATGTTGTGGTCAGTGTCTATATCTGCTTCTGGGTAGCTTCTGCAGTCTTTTACTTGATTCCTAAACCGTTGTCTAATAAGAATGTAATCTGTGTGATATAATCCGATGTCTCCTGGCATCTTCCACATGTATCATCTTCTAGCACAATGTTGAATTAATGTGTTTGTGTTGGTTTAATTGTTTTTGTCACAGAATTCTACCAGCATATTTCCCATGTCGTTTCATGTGCCTAATACAAATAAACCTACTATCACTCCTTCCCAACTCTCACCTACTAATGCATTAAAATCCCGTGTAATTATTAAATTTTCATGTCCTTTTACGCATCTTAGTATGTCTTTGATATATTTGTAGACTGCTTCTACCTCTTTCTCACTGTAGCTAGAGGCGAGCATGTGTACTTGTATGATTACTGTATTTACTGGTTTAGACTCTAATCTAACAATGAGTACTGTTTCGTTCTTTTGTAAGTAATTTCCTACATAGTGGCCTATCTTTTTTCGCATAACTATACCCACCCCCGATTTTCCTTCCTCTTATCCTGTAGGAATTACCCTAAAGTCTTCATTCCCCGCCTTTGGCAACCGAACTTTGCCAATCCCTACTCTGTCTAATGCTAACCTACTTGATTCATACTTCTGAAAATCCACGCTCCGACTCGCAGAATGTTCCCTGCTCGTCCTTTATATTTTCCAATCACATCCTTCAAAGTAGTCCCCTCCCAGAGATCCGAATGGGAAACTATCTTAACTCCAGATTCTTTTACCCCAGAGGATGTCATCATCTTAAATAACAATTTAACTACGCTGTGTACTTGGGAGATAATGTGATGGTTCCCCGTTGCCTTCCACATTGCAGTAGTGGGGCTTAGAAAGTCATACAGACCTCTATGGTCTCTGCTACTCAAAGTGCCGAAAGAGCTGCTGCCCTCTTTTGGAGACCTCTCTTAGTCTGGTTCCTCACTAAAGAACCCATAATTTGGTTAATCCTTAGTACGGCTCTTTAGCTCAATGGGACACTCGAGCTGTTCCACCCGCTCTAGTAATCTAGAAGTTCTTCAAGGTGCAGGTCCATTCGGAATGGATATATCGTATATATATCAGATATTTAGATATTTATTATAAATATCATGATATTTACCAACCGTGATTATTATAAATATTTCTGTTAATTAATATAATAGTAATCAACCCAAAGTTATTAAAATCCCTTAAAATTATTGTCATTTTTGTGCTGCTTTCCTAAATTGGTTTTCTATATTGCAAGTATAGTATTAAACGGCATAAATATTATGCGTGACTCTCATTATGATAGCAAAAGCATCGCAAGAACCATAAATGGCTTTGGAAATTCAAAGTATCAATCAATAACCATTGTCACAGTTGGTACTACCAAAAATTACTCACTAAGAAATTATGTAGAATTGTAACAAACTTGATTATAAAAAGATTTACAAAAAATCTTCGCCTGGAAAATTTAATTTTTGTTGTTTGCAATACGTTGCCGGTTTAGGTTCGATACTGAGATGTAGTCCAACGTGAATTTGTTTTGACATTAAATTTGTATAAAATTGATTAGGTAAACACAAAAGAATAAATCGACTTTATTTAATAGTAAATTAAGTGTAAATACATAATAAAAACACTAAAGTCGGTGGTATTCAATAAGCAGTGCAGCTTGCACACCTGCTTGAAAAGGAGAGAGAGAGTGTGCACCTGTCGATAACAGAAGGCACAAGTCTCTTAAATATAATTATAAAAATTTAACACGATTCCTTCGACAATTTAGTACATGGTATACTAGAAGAACTACTAAACATCGATCTTACTCTCACTGAATGGTTACAAGCTTCGTTACCTATTAAAAGAGGTGGTTTAGGAATTCATACATCTACTTCACATGCATTACTGGCATTTTTGTCTTCTAATAATGCTTCCTGGCCTTTAATACAGAATATTTTTTTAAATTTTGAATATATTCCAACTGAAACTATACACTTAGAAACAGAAGAATTATGACAGTCTAAAACAAAAATAATTAATAAATCTATCCAGAAGGAATAAGACAAACCTTTGTTGAATATTGCTTCAAAAAATATGCTCGAATCTGCTTCAAATCATATACATAAGGCACGTTTTCTTGCAGTTATTTCAAAATCTTCTGGTATTTAGTTAGAAGCTGCACCATCTGGTTTTTTGGCACTTTATTGGATAATAATTCTTTTAAGACTTAGGAATTAGATTAGGTGTGAAATAATGTACACCACATACATGCATTTCTGTGACTAAAGTAAACGAATCTGCCATCTTCATGAGCTTAGTTGTCATTTTAGCAGAGGTTGCCATATATGCCATAAATATGTAAATGCCGTGATTAAACGAGCGCTGGTCTCAATTGGTGCTCATTCTATTCTCGAATCTTAATATTTATTCAGAGATGACAGCAAAAAGTGAGATGAATTAGTTTAGAACCATGAAAGTTAGGAAATTAATTATCAGGTATCTGATTTATATTATTCGGATTTGGTTGGACCCCAAGGTAATGATCATAAATCTTCCACCATAAACAAATTTAATGAAAATGTCAATATTGCTAAAGCAGATAATACGTCAAATATCGACTTTCCCTTACAACCAAAGAAGGAAGTAATAAGGATGAAAAATGGAAAAAGCAAAGCGACAAGTCGGGTAAATCTTAATTTTTCAAGAATACCTGGTATAATAAATTTAAACAACACTTGCTTTTTCAAATTCCATTCTGCAATATCTTGAAGAAACACCATGCTTATTACAATTGTTTCTTGAAACTTCAATGTCAGCAATATTCTCAACTACCTGGTAACAAGCTAAATACAAATGACAGATTCATTGGCTGACGGATCTTTGGAAGAACAGTAACCCTTAAAACATATTTTAGTACAAACGTTGAAAGAATTAGAAAATTGTAAACCAGAAGTATGTAACACTAGTCTTCCGTTTTCAACAATTACACAGATAATTTCACAATTTGTAAAAGATCAACATCACTCACGTGGATTATTAAAGCATTTGCTAGAAACTGTGCATAAAGATTGTTTGAGATGGCACGAAGAAGTAGCTTTACAAAAACGGGGTGGATTCTAAAACATCCATCACGTATCAAAGGCGAGGATTCTAAAACATCCATCACGTATCAAAGGCGATAAGCATAAAAATTTATTAGCATGATTCTGAGTTAGTATTACTCACTGAACAAGTTTTTCGAAATATGTTAGTGAGTACAGTGCAGTGTCAAGATTGTAAGCATATTTTATGTCAACAAAATTCTTGCTTGAATCGAGTTTGCCAATATCGAAAACACAAATTCCACCACTATTATATTGCAAAACAGAAGAGTTGGATGAAAATAAATCATCACATCAAATTACAAAAAGAAAAAAGAAAACAACAAGAACATTCCAATTAAGTATGGTTTAATGATATTGACCGAACTGAAGAAGCTAAAAAGAACACTCCAAAATGTGAGTCAGGTACTGAAATACAAGATAACATCGAAGAAAAACTGTTAGTGGTATTTCCAAGACATTGAAGTTGAGTTTAAGCGGCCTAAATCATGACTTGTTTTTGTTAATAATATTGATAAAAAGTAAGATTTAGAAAAAATATCTGTATAACCATAATAAATTTTCTTTTTTTTACTAACGGTAAGGATGCCTAATAAAGACCGTGATGTATGCCAAGATAAAAAACCGTTGAAGAGTGTAATATAAATGATATATGGGGAACTACTATAATATCAAGATATCAGTGAGAAAAAAGCTAATGCTCTGTGTAATCTTGCTTAAACCAATTCACCACATGTGAGTTGCTAACTGGAAATAATAAGATAGGCTGTGATTTGTGCACAAAGTGGTATGGTGGACCTGAAAAAAAAACTATTTATACTAATGCAGTTAAACAAATTCTAGTCTGTAATGCACTTGCAGTACTGGTTTTACATTGAAAAAGATTTGAGATCTTAAGATTTTTATCTACAAAGGTAAATGATTATGTTTCCTTTTCCTTGTTACTAGATTTAGCACCTTTTGTTCAAAACGATGCCAAAACCTTCAAATGTTCAAATTTAATAAAAGCAAAGTGTTCTATACTTTATAGTGTTGTACAACATAACAGTTCAATTTGTTTAAGTTTAAAGTAACATCTAGAAAACGAACCCCTACTCTCCCTTTTGTATGTAAGTGGTCTTTCTGAGTTAGGGATGATAGAAAAATCAGTCATGTTATAGTCACGGGCTAAACTAGACATGCTTTAATTCATAAATCGCGAGGTTTATTTGCTGTCAACATAAATTATATTTCAAAATAAATTCAATTTAAGTCTATTGGTTTTTATTAGTTTTTCTTTTAACAAGTATACATAATCAATACAAAACATAATCCTTTTTTCGCCAATCGGTGCAATCCTAGAATTCTATAGTTCATTTATTGTAATGCATGTGAATCGCGAACTCAATTAATAACAAATTAAGCAATCGCGGTCAACTATAAGCAACAGCTAATAATGTACATAATAGTCACTCGTGATTTCAGTTGGAATTAAGCGACCAAAACATTTCATTTGAGTTCAGGTCAATATACATTTTCATACAATTCAAATTGCAAACCAAACTTTAAATCTTTCAACAACATGTAGTTTTGTTATTAAACAGAATTGCAGAAAACGAGGGTACAAAGTCCAAACAAGTGTGCTTTGCGGTTGTGTTTACCCTTTGATGAATACAATCGACCAGTTAGTACAGCAGACCAGGTATTATAGAACCGGTAAAAGTGAGTTTATTACATTTTATTCCTTCCTTATTATCAGTTTGTTATTATTTCAACCTGTGCATTCAATATTTTACAAAATTTAAATGCAATACCACTAATTTATAGCAAAATGTCGACAACGGGAATGTTGAATTAGAAATGAAAAAATTAAATATTAAACGTGGGAGCATTAAACGGAAGTTAAGTTTATTTGCAATGTTTCTTGACAAATATCATACAAGCGTTAAGTGATCATGCTGATCAAAATATTGGAAAGCAGGTAACCGAATTACTGACGTTATCAATTATTGAATTTTTAGAGCAAGAATTATTACAATTTTTCTTTTGTATAAAAAATTGTTGGGAGTACAAGTAGATGCCAAAGCCTATAATCAAACTCTCTTGAAGGTATACTATAGGTGGTAGGATTATCCATTCTAAATATAGAACCTTCAGGAGACTTCCGGTCTAATCCAAACCCTAACTTCGTGCGGTTTATAATGAGACACAGGGGTGGGGACTGAACGGAACTCAAGTGCCACTGCAACTTCGTGGTAGTTATGCATGCTTGAACGTAAGGAAAAAATGCAGAAACCCTAACGCTCAAAAGTTCGCTTTGAATAACTCTGAGAACTTTCTAACAACTAAATCTAATTTGAAACAGAGAAAGAGTAGGGTTAGGTATTATAAGTGGAACAGCAATTTGTGTTGCGAATAGGTAACGTCATATAGTTTCAAAGTATTACTCTTAAAAACAACTCAATAACCTTACATTTTGAATTTTATGTTAGTATCTTTAAATGATTATTTTTTATTCAATCTGCCTCTTCAATCTTTTTACCTAATTTTACTAATGTAGAAACATCATTAATCTCAGACAGAGCAAGACAACAATTTTCTGAAAATTTGTCTTATGGGGCTGCCGTCATTCGGGATATGTCTCAAAATATCTAGATGTTTATCAACATTTCTGATTGACTGCAAATACAGCACTGACATATCAAACTTCTCTTCATTTGAATAGATACGAGCCATGTTGTATAATAATTTTAACAAATTTCAAATACATTAACAGTTAAACCAAAAGTTTTTTGAATAATTTTGACAAGAACAATGATACTTAATAAAAAACACATAGTGTAATTTCATTGTAGGTCACTGTCGCGGCCGACTAGATATAAAATTAGAAAAATTTAAAAATATCATTTTTTGCATAGTAACTGTCAATTTTACGTACTTGTGAGGGTGTTGTTGGAACGGGATTTTTGTGCTCTATCCAAAAATTAAAAATCCAGTATGGTCGCCATAAGTAAAACAAAAGTTATAGTGCATTCCAAAAAAAAACAAATGACGATCATGACTTATCATCAACTGTGCGTCGTGAAAAAGTGTCCTACTAATTAATAATTAATTAATAAAAGGAACGGAAACAAATTTTATGTTGGGATTGGCAAAAGTAAATGAATGTTTAAGCATTTTTCTTTTTGTATATAAATTTTTTAATCAATTTCTCAATAACATTGAGATTATAGCCATTTTTTGTGGCAATATATTTAAGTATGTTGACTTCTTTTTGAAATTCTGACCCCTGTATAGGTATATTCAGGAGTCTGTCGACATAAGCATTGAAAACAGCTAGCTTATGTTCCTACGGATGAATAGAATTGGCTGGAATGACATGATCAGTCTGAGTTTTTCCTGAAAATTGAGAAGTCAAACATATTGGTTGAAGTTTTCTTTATAGTTGAATCTAAGTAGTTTAAACTGTTGTTATTCTCAAATTCAATGATGAAGATTAAATGAGAGTTGATGGAATTGATTTTATGTAAAACAGAGAGAGAAAGAGTGGTCTCGTTATTGTTTATTAAGACGTGACAGTCGTCAGCATAACGAAACCACCCTAGAATTTTAGAATTGTGAGGAATGAAAGATTGTTCTAATTCATCCATGTATAGTTGAGCTAACATCGGCGATAGAAAGCTCGTCGATATTAGCAGAACTATACATGGATGAATTAGAACAGTCTTTTATTGCTCACAATTCTGAAGTGGTTTCGCTATGTTGACAACTGTCTTTTTGCATCTCTTGCAATGCCACTTACGTTGGCTGCACTTCTACGCCCTTAGAAATAAGGATGAAGGAACATTTAAATCAACCCTACCAATCTGCATTTGGTTTTCACATTCAATTTAATAGCCATTCGTTTGACCAGTATAATAATAGAAAACTATTCATAATGTAATAATTTTACCTGCCTACACCTGTTGGAAGGTTTAGAAATACCAGAAGAAGTATCTAAAAATCAGTCCAATTTAAATGTCCAAACTTTCTTAAAGAAAAATTATTTCCCACCATGTAAAAGATTTTAATAACTTTGCCGGTTTCCTTTGCTAGTCCACAGTACTCAGTTAGCACACTCCACTTATTCAAACATCTGAATTAGTTATAAAATTTATTTTTTCTGTGACGGGAAAAAAATTGACATTTAATGTTTCTTGACAAAATGTCACTTTTTATTAATTTACTTTTTTCCCGGGGAAAAAAATTAGTACTTTTTTCCCGGGTATGTGCAAATAAGTAATAACACGAAGATATTTAAATTTAAATTGACAGATATTTGATTACTTTAAAGGTTTCCTTAGCAATGCAAGTCTAACTGTCCCTATAAGTACAACAGCCTACTTGTTGAAACTTCAAATTTGACATCGATTGATTTTTTAACTTAATGTATTGTAATATTTTTTTCAATATTAAATCATCGTTTTACCTGTCACAGAAAAAAATAGTGTATTATACATGGGTAAAAATATAAGATTTTAACTTTCGGTGTTTTGTCTCCCTCCGAGTCAGGAGACAAACACACCTTGAGCTAAAATCTAGTACTTTTTTCCCTTGTATAATAAATAACCATCTTTACCTCTAAGTATGCTATACTTCATCCATACATTTTTATTGTTTGCATTGTGTATTGTCACCGGTATCTACTCTGTAAAGTTAATTTATTATTTTCTCTTTTTTATTGTTAGAAAAAAATTTTTTAGATGCATTAATGATAGCTAATAATTTAATCGAAAGTGCTCTGCAAGAAAATAAAAGATACTTGCACATTTACATTTTATTGTAACTTGTTTTATTTCAATATTTAACACATGCACACATGGCACGTGACTTATCAAATTTTTAAGCTGAAGCTCAAAACATTGGTAATACTTAACGAGATTATCAAAATTGGATCTGATGGTTGGTTTCAAAAAAGTTGTTGGAAGTTTTATTATTAAATATTTATTATTTGTGTCTAATTTATTTGCTAATACGAAAAAAATCTAATGGTTCTGTATGATTGTTTTCTTTTTATACCATAAAAAGTGGGTAAGTTAACGACGTGGATGGAGAAAACCAAAAGTAAAAAAAACATTTAAACCTGTATGATATTCGTAAACTTAACTTTTACCTATGTATTTTAAGACTGCCATTCTAGTTGGTTTTCTTTACCGAATTTTATTAAAAAGTTTAATTCAAACAATTAGCAGTGAATAGGCATATACCTGAAGGCACCTGCGAAATTATGCATTATAAATTGGTCATTAAACTTTTACTTGAACAATGATGATCAAATCATTCTACGAGTTTGATACAAGTTTTGTTTATTAAGTTATTGTATCCCGAAAATAGCGTGAGCTGATACATTTGATGTCTTTTTGTTCTTAGGTAGTAAAAGTTTTTGGTTATCTGTGCAAATTTAACATTAAATCGGGGAGAACTTGCCTGCCGGAATGAAATTGACCGACCCATAAAATCTTACTTGTGGTTGTCGGAACATATGGACGGTCAGCTTGTTAGGAGAATTCATTTCATACGGTCGTTTCGTTTGTTAAATAGATAAAGTAACTCTAGTTAAATAAAGCATGTCACGTGTGTATAAACATAAGGAAGATACCAAACGTCTTAAAGAGTACAGTTAGGAAAGTTTAGAAAAGTGTTTGTCGGTGTTTTGGATGGCCGAATTAGCACCAATCAAACCTCTAAAAAATATAACATTGCCAAGGGGACTTTCATGAATAAGATACATGGTCGGCATATCGAAGAACATGGAGCTCAAAATGTGTTAACAAAAATCGAAGAAGATGATTCCATGGAAGGCCTAATCGCATGGGCTAAATCGGGATTTCTTTTAAACACGTTAGATTTACATCTAAGTACCAAAGCTAATCTTTATCGTATATGTAAGAGTTTCCAATTTAAAAATAATCTTTCTGGTACAATTGGGAAAAATCCTTTTTATTACGTCATAAACAAGAATTATCGGAACGTCTAAGTAACAACATTAAAAGATCCCATGCTGCAGTTGATGCTGAGATGTTATCAAACTTTTGTGATGGATTGTCTATAACACTTAAAGATGTAAAGCCAGAAGCAATATTTAATTGTCGACAAAAGTAATTTAAGCAACCGGGTAAAAAAAATTTCATCGAGGGGTTAAAATCCTAAATTTTTTAAAAAGTGCTGTGACAATAATGTTATGTGTTTCTACAAACGGTGATATTGTACCACTATATGTTGTTTATAAAGCTTCTAATTTATGGAGTTCTTGGCGTGAAGGTGGCCCAAGAGGTCCTTCGTGTTGCCAGAAAAAACATTAAAGGAATTTTGTGTAATCGATCTAATCATGATTGGCCTGATGCTACTGTTTTACGAACTGGTTTAAAAGATTCTTTACCACATGCTCAATTAATAGAGAGTAAAAAGGTCCTAATAGGTGATAATCTTTCATCCCATTTTACAAAAGAAATTCTTCAACTTTGTGGGGAAAATAATATTGACTTCGTTTGTCATCCATCAAATGCAAGCGGCTTGTGCCAACCACTAGATGTAAGTGTTCGGGCCAATGAAAAATTATTAGTAGCAAGTATTAAAGGAATGGAAAAAGTGCAATGCAAATCCTTCCTCTGTAGAAAAAAGGTATTTTTCCTAGAATGTTAAAAAACTGTTTGGTGGGGTAGCTCCTGTAGCCAAACTGAATGCTCAAAAGGATTTTTCGGCCAGTGGAATTTTTTCATTATGTCAGCAGAAGCTTCTAGATAAAATTCCTCGTGCACAGGAGGATGTCCTCAGAGATAGTGTTGGTGAAGTTATAGTAGATTATTTAAACGATCAACGAAATTTAATAAAACGTGATGCAATAGTAAAAAGGAAAAACAAATGTTCCTGGAAGGTCGGTTGACTTCAGATTGGCCAGTAAAGGATAATGAAGACAATCCTTCAACAAGCAAGGATCACGCAACAAGCAAGAGATTGAAGCAGTAAAAAGAAAGATTGTTACAGACAGTCAAGAAAGTGAAAGTGAGCTTGAGTTATTTACAGAGAATGATCATTATTCTGATTTGAAAACCGGTAATGTTGAAGAAACAGAAAGTGTTGAGGAGCTATTAAAGAACGGTGATATACAAAAAGACTCATGGTTTGTAGTGCAAAACGAAACAAAAAGACCATCAAACATTTTATTAGAAAAGTGTTGTCAGTAAATGATGATGAGGTCCTGTCAATTTTTTAAGACGATTGAAAAGTGATAGATTTATCTGGCCTAATATGAAGATAAAAAGGTATTTTCAAAAAATATTAAAACCATACTATAGAAAACGTATGTATCATGTCACAGAGAACTTTGTTTAAACATTGATTTATATAAATTTAATTTTATATGAAAAATTAGAGTAAAGAATTAGGTTTACCATATACTTTTAGGTTTTAATCATGTTATTTGTTCTCTTCAACTGCCAATTTCTTTTTTAATAAAATGATTAATACTTTACTGTTTATTTTTCACTTGGTTAACTTCACCCCAACCACCACAAAAGCACGTTTTCAAAGATATTTATAATATGTGGTCAACTTCATCCCATATGGGGTGAACTTAACCGAAGGTAGTTTTAATTTATTTTCAAGAAAGAGGACACACGTTTTACAAATTTTTCAAGTCATGGAGCTAAATGAGAACGATATCCGCATTATCTTGAACATAACCTATTTTTTTAAAATTGCAAATGGGGTTTATTTTCAGTCAAAGTTGAAAAGTGATCAACTTCGCCTCATTTATAGTACATAATTTTACATTAAACTTTTAACAACTTTGTGCTATTTCCAACAGAAAAAGAGCAATAAATACTGGGCATGTATAATTTAAATTCCCATCTGCTTACATAATGGAAATGTTTTCTGTAGTTCATGGCCACCCCTTGATGCTACACAAAATTTATTAAGAAACTTAACTTTGCAGTAACTATCTTAGTGATGGGACTTGAATCGATCTTTGTACTCGAGTAACTAAAGTGAAAACTCGAGTCAAATTAAAACTTGATTTGATATTGAACTCGACTTAAAAAGTCTAGTAATGGGATTCAAGTCAATACTTTTATATGAGTGACTCAAATTTAAACTCCCTCTGATTCTTTTTGAAACTAAAACTCGTTAAACTATGGTGAATAATGACCATACTAATTGGCAGTGCCGCCTGCGTTTGATAGCTTAAAATAAATTTAAATATCAAATTTTATTTTATTATGAAAACTCTGGGTGCAGCCACAGCCAATGAATGAAATACTATCAATTCCATATATTGGATAAGGGGCATTCCTTAGTTTAGTTTGTAAAAACTAGGGTTTACACTTTTGCAGTTATTGTCTTGTAATTGTTATTGTAACACCACTTATCTTGTCCGTCTATGTGTCTACTTCGGTTTCATTTCAGTGCATAACAGTTTACAAGCATGCAAGTACAAATAAGTTATTTTGTTTAATGTATTTTTAAAACGTGCTAATTTAATTACTTTTGTATATCTACATTTTGCCAATTAACAGATACGTCCTTATTCAATAAGTACAAAACTATTTAAAGGTCTTAGAAATTTCAATCGAGATATTTCAAGAAAGTTTAGCATAACATGTTCATTATAGTATTTATTATTCTATTAGTTCCAAATTTTTGCATAATTAATTCTAAATGTTCCTTTGTAAAATAACTTTAGAAATTTAGATAATCTTATATGACTATGAAAAGGAATCTATTCTAGTAAAGGTGTGTAACTTATGTGACTACCAATTAACCAACAAACTGCACAAATTCTTCATGATTACGATGTTTTAAGATTTATTATATTTAAAATATCACTATTTGAAAAACATTCATCGAAATAGTTTCATTTTGTATGCAATATATTGCACTTTTTCTATCTCATTCATACCGTTATGTGAGCTATATTTAACCCATTTGAATAAAGACACAGTTTTAGGTTGTTGTAAATTTATTTGCATACAGATAATAATTAACATACATTGTAATTGAAAATTACATTAGATTTTTATAGATTTGCATTACATAAAAAGCATACAAAGCAAACAAATGGTTTACGACTTCATACTTGTAATGAATTTGTTTACAAGTTTTCACTGCATATTCTCTTCCATGTTCTGTTGTCACATTTTCATAGCAAAGTATACATCTTCTTCTTGCATTCATTTTTTTAAGAGAACATTTTTATGGGATCTGTTTTTATGTCGTCTTCCTGCAGTTGAACTTTTCTGTCGCTTAGATTTCTTACGATATCTTCTTTGAATTTCGTAATCTGAATTTTATTTTTGATTATAACTTCATAAAGAAATACGTGCATTGATCATTGCAGCTCTTGTAATCAGTTTTACTGTTAATTTAGGATACCACTTGACCCCTTTGCATATGACACTAGAACAAGATTGTAATAATAATGTAAACTGGGAAAAATGTTAGAAATACTCAAAAAGATCAGAAAGAGTTATCGTGATAGAAGGAGAATACCTGCCCTATACAAAGAGCAAACAGATGTAATACAATTATAGCAGGAACGTAGAGGAAAATATTAGGAAAGGGGTGAGGCAGGAAACCTTTCTCCGATAATTTTTAACTTGTACATCGAAGAGACAATGAATACTGTCAAATGCAGAAAGACATTTGTAATTATTATGCAGCGACAAAAGATTGATATTCTTAGATTTGCAGATGGTCTAGCGGAATTAGCATCTAGCAAGCAAGAGTTAGAAGCAGCTCTTAATGGAATGGAAACAGTACTAACAGAGAGATATGGTACTAAAATTAACAAAAATAAAACTAATATACTAGAATGTAAAGGAGTCAAAAACCAGAATACAAATAGGAAACGATAACTTACAAGAGGTTAAAATTTCTGCTAACGAGAAAGCCAAATAATACAAAGTGGAAAAAGTGCAAAAGATATAAAATAAAGGCCGTGGTGCATTTAACAAGAAAAATCAACTGCTATGTTCAAAGACAAACAGAGAAACAAAGAAAGCAAAGAAGCAAAGAAAAGATTGCTGAAAGCATGTGTGGAGCACAGCACTGTACGGTTGTGAAACGTCGACAGTAGGAAAAGCGGACAGAAAAAAGATTGAAGCCTTTGAAATGTGGTGCTACATACGTAAGATGAATATATCCTGGACAGACAAAGTTAAGAATAATGGGGTTCTAGAAATGGTAGCGGAAGAAAGAAATATGTGGAAAACAGTACAAAATAGGAGAGACAGGATGATAGAATAGATACTAGTGCATGAGGGAATATATTAGAAGCAGAGAAAGGAAAAATATAGGTAGAGATAGATCTAGATTAGGCTATTGCACAGCAATAGGGAAAGTTGTAGGCTGTGGGAATTTCGGGGAAATGTAGTAGGTTAGCTCAGAATAGAAATCAGTACAGGTACATGCCCAACCAGTTCCAGGGCGGAAAACTTAAAGATGAAAAAGTAATTGTATTTAAACCTGATGATTATCGTAAATAACTACAGGTGGTTGTTTTGCAATATTATCAACAAATGTTGATTGTGCGAAAAGGGTAATAGGAAAACTATTGATTCGGCAGGTGTATAAGTGATGGAGGATCTTGGTAGCCATCAAGTTGCTTAATCCGATCGTTGCCTACCATTGAATATCGGTGTAATAAGGTATTTTTTAGAAAACAATACAAGGGGAAAAGTGCAAAAGGTATAAAAAAGTATTAGCACAAGGCGTGCTGTATTTAACAAGAAAAAGCATTTGCTATGTTCGAAGACAACAAACATTGAAACAAGGAAAAAATTGATGAAGCATATGTGTGGAGCACAACATTGTAGGGTTGTGTACTGTGGACAGTAGGGAAAGCAAACAGGAAAAAAGACAGAAGCCTTAGAAATGTGGTGTTACCGATATATGATAATGATATCATGGACAGACAAAGTTAAGAACAAAGAGGTTCTAGAAATGGTAGCGGAAGAAAGAAATATGTGGAAAACAGTAACAAATAGGAGAGATACGGTAATAGGACACATACCAAGGCATGACGGAATAGTACGAAATATTTTAGAAGCAGAGCAAACAAAAAGAGAGGTAGATGTAGACTTAGATTAGAACATTGCTCACAGATAGTGAAAGATGTTGACTGTGGGATTTTCAGGGAAATGTGTAGGTTAGCTTAGAATAGAAATCAATGGAGGTACGCGTCTAACCAGTTCCAAGAAGGAAAACCTTGTTACGTTTATTTTATGACTAAATTAAAACCAACCCTTTTCTCACATTATTTATGCACATAGAATCCGCTTCAATACTCCAACAACATCTTGTATATTTTACCTGTTCACAATAAGTACGCTTCCTAATAATTTTCATTTTAAATCTATTTACACTAAAACGACGAGTTTACGCTATAAATTAAATAGCCTATACCCTGTTTTAGGTATCCGTGAACTTGCTATACATTGCGATAGCGTGTAATTATTTTCTCTATTATTTCAATTTAAAACTCATTCAAATAACGTATTGAACTATCCGATAAACCGGGTTTCAAGTTTTCTAATCTCCTTTTTGGTATGTTGTGATACACGAGCATTGAATTATTAATACTTATTATTAACAACGAATTGATTACTCGATTCTTGCTATATGTGGCAAGATTACTCGTCGTTGGTATGGCAGATGTTTATGTATTTAGCAAATGTGCTACATTAAATGCGTGAATGCAATATTCAAACTATAAATACCTTCGATAGCATGACCATATGCGTAACAACAACAATTAATATGATATAATGCGTAACAGAGACTTACCAATCGCTGTAGATTATCACTTCATTCAACATGCAATAATATGGAACAAAGGAAAACAGGAGTGATATTTGGTAATTGGAGTATTATACTATTACGTACGGTCACTAGTTATAACCAATGGTTAGTCTTTGCTATATAATTAAACATGTGATTGACACATCTCAACACATACCAAAATTTAAACACGTCGGTACAATTAGTAAGGTTCAACTGACTATAATTTTGAAAATGAATGAATTTTGTAGATAAGAACCAGTTCTATGTTGTACAATATAGACTGGATATACCATCATTTATTTAATAATAAATTAAATTACAATTGGCACGAACAACCTTGTTATTTTGTTTTGTCATATTCAAAATTTCATGCACACACTGTGTGCTCCTTTCGGTAAATAGAACCATTTGTTGCTTGGATCCTGGTTGATGAGGCGCTCCCCCTTTCTTTTATGGAGGGAATACATGGGGTATGTGAGCCCAACTCCATCTGCTCCGCCCTACCCTTAGGGAGGGTGTGATCTGTCCTATGCTGCAAACTCGAGGGCGAATGTTTGCTCTATACTTTCTTATATGGGTACCATGTAATTGCTGAAACAACATATGTTCACGGTTCTATGGATGAATGACCTTGTGCGAGGATATGTGTGGTCAATATTATAATATTTATTGATTTATTTATGGTGATAATTTTATGTATTTAATTCTGTACTTACAATTTGCTGATTTAGAACTGTTGTTTTTAGAGGGGTAATTTTGTTTCTTTTTTTTTGTTTGAAAATTAATATAGGGTAGTGACCTAAAAACTGCAGCTCGCCATTTTAAGAAATGATTTTTTGTGTTCTCCCGGATATATGTAGGATAGTGATAAGTATTGATCCTTTTTGTTTTCAATTTTGGTTCTACTATGCTTTGTATCGTTATTTTTTTAATTAGAGGTTTTTTTATGTTTTGTTGGGAGTTATGGATGTGTGCGTGTATTTTTATTTCAGACCTTCCTTTATTTATGTATTTGAAAGACCCCACCTACTCACCAATTGATCCCGGTCATTTTCTCTCCTTGGTTCTTTTGTCTGCCAGCTACGTCAATGTACGTAGCAACCTAAAAATGAAAAAAATAATTGTCTTTAAACCTGACGATTATTGTAAACAACTAAAGGTGTAGGTTTTGCAATCTTCTCAATCAATGTTGATTGTTGGAAGGGTGTAATTGGAAAACTACTGATGCGGTAAATGTCTACGTGGTGGGGGATCTTGATAGGCAACAGGATGCCTAACCCCTTGTACTACTGCATATCGGTGAAATAGGGTATATTTTTAGAAAACAATATAATGGAATAGTGTAAACATATTAAAAAATAGATTAGCACGAAACCGTATTGTAAGTAACATGCAAAAGCAGCTGCTACATTCGAATACAGCAAACATAAAAGCAAGGAAAAGATTGCTGAAAGTATATATATGGAGCACAGCACTGTACACAGTGAAATTTGGACAGTAGGATAAGCAAACACGAAAAAGATAGCAGTCTTTGAGATGTGGTGCTATAAATGTATGATGAAGATACATGGACAGACAAAGTTAAGAAAAACGAGCTTCTAGAAATAATAGGGGAAGAAAGATATCTATGGAAAACAGTAAAAAAAAATAGAAGAGATAGGATTATAAAACGCGTTGTAAGGCATGAGGGAATACTGCGGGATACATTAGAAATAGAGAAAGGAAAAAGAGAGGTAGAGGTAGACCTAGGTTAGACTATTGCACACAGATGATGAAAGATGTAGGCTGTGGGAATTTCAGGAAAATGTGTAGGTTAACTCGAAATAGGACACAATGGAGGTACGGATCTAACTAGTTCCAGAACCAAAGACCAAATGATGATGATGACCTACATGGATATTATTAATTGCAACATGTAGCAAACTATTTTAAAAACCTTGTGTTAATGAATTGAGGTAGAAAAGTATTTAATTCCGATTCCAGTAGTCTTGAGTTCGTCTTTATTGTAATATGTTGAAGATACATTCTTGTGTGAAAACCAGAGTTATAAGGGTTTGAAACAGCTGGGTGACTTTTATCAGAATTTTTGTTAAATTTTCTTATCGGGTTTTTAATTTATTATTTAGTTAATAGAATTTAAAAGATCTAACACGAGGTATTAAAAAATTCTATTAATTTAAATGTCCAAACCAGCTTAAACATAAGTTATTTCCTGTGGCATGAAAGATTTCGATCCCTCCGGTTTTGTTATCTTCTTATAACTTTGTTTTCATTCTTTCACTTATACACAGTGCTTATACACTGTTTTGTTTAGTTTTAATTATTTATTGTATTGTATTTGTATGTATGCTATTATGTTTTGTGTTAATTTTGAAATTGTGTACTGACACTGGTGTATATTCTGTAGAAATATTTTTAATTTGTTAGTTGTAGTTTATATTGACCAAATATTTGTATGTACACTGATGATGACCTTATTGTTTGAAAGCGCTTTACAACATATTTTGCCGGTTGATATTAATTTTATTACTACAAGCTTCGTCATATGTGCATATGGCTAACACTTTTTATATGTTGGCTTCGTGTATGAAAATCATGGACACTCTTTTCAAAACTTTATCAATAAAACGAGCAACTTCAAAGTTGGGCATATGATTTTTAAATCATTTAACCAACAAGGTAATATCCACATTTACAAGAGTTAAGACGTCCAAGAATGGTATCTATCAAGAAGATTTACAACTAAAATTTTTAAAGCAAAACCATGGTAAACATCATGCAAGGCTTGTAAATATTGATCATAACCTATTAATTTGGTATAGTAGATTATCGTTAAACATGCCAGGTATTATTTTTTTATAGTATTTTAAATAAGATAAATAACACCGTGGACTACATTAGATCCCTTAAATTCTATAACTAAATAATAAATTAAATAACCTGATAAGAAAATTTAACAAATATTTTGATAAAAGAGCCCTCAAGCTCTAATAAATCTGTTTTTCACACAAGATTTAAAAATCTATCTTCAACATCTTTCAATAAAAACGAACTCTGATTACTGAAATCGAGGTTAAATCCTTTACCTTAATTTATTAAAACAAGGTTTTTAAAAAAATGTGCTATAAATTTTGATGTAGCAATTGATAATATCCATGTCAGTCATAAAGAAAATACGCTCTACGTAATAATGTAGGGTGTATCTTATTTAATAATAGTGTATGCAAAATTAAAAACAAAATGAATCATTCCAACAACTTAAAACCTTTATAACAAAAGATAATAGCTAATAATCTTATAATAACAAAAGCAGATAAGGGTAATTGCGTTATAATTATAGAACATCAGGTCTATGTGCGAATGTTGAACAATTATTGTTGGACAACAATTTTTTGATCTTAAATAAAAGTCCTTTTCCTAATTTTATACAAAAAACGAAATTAATTTTTAAAAATCTTAAAAACTATTACAAAATCAAGCTCCCAAAACCATCTTATCCAATAACCTTCGCACTTCTAGGTTGTATAGACTAACCAAAATCCACTAGGTAGTATATTTCTTTACAGTTTTCATCTTCTCATCTTTCGTTCATAAATTAATTGCCTTGGACTAATTTTACTCCTAAATATTTAACCTTATCTGATAAATTTGATCATTTTATACTGATCTTTAGATGTTCAAAATTTGTTCAATGCTATTTTTCGAGCATATACTACACCATTGGTTGAAAAACTTTGAAACAAGTCTTACATAAATTCTCAGAATATAAAGACTGATCGTTTTCTTCTGAAATTTTTGCCTTTCTCAAGACTTTTTGTCTTGAACAACACTTACCATAGTAATCTTCTGGACTAGTAATGTGGAGTTCTTTATCATAGATGCTATTCCACAGAATTTTGAAATTTTGGGGTGGTTTTGTTATGTGACCAACTGCCTGGTTCTTATAGATGATGATAACAATATCATCCTCTCTCCTTTACAAAAAATTAATTGAGTTAACCCGCGCTTAATTTTTAGTATTGAGTTTGAGGAAAATAATAGTCTGAATTATTTAGATTTGACCATTAGAAACATTTCCGCTAAGGTGTTTGAGCTTTCAATTTTTAGGAAGAAAAATTCAATCTGTTTACGTCAGTCCGAAGATTCTATTCAGCCTTGGCAACAAAAATTAGCTACATTCAACGTTTATGTCCATAGAGTTTTTAACGTACCTTTACAGGATGCGAAATTTTAAAAAGAAGTCAACACACTCAAGAATATTACCACAAAAAGGGGCTCATCATCATTAGGTCTTCAGTCCTGAACTGGTTAGATGAGTACCTCCATTATTTCCTATTCTGAACTAACCTACACGATTCCCTGAAATTCTCACAGCCTACATATTTCACTATCTGCATGCAATAGTCTGACCTAGGTCTACCCTTACCCCTCTTTTTTCCTATCTTTGTTTGTAAAATATCCCGCACTATTCCCCAAAGGCCTTAGAACATGTCCTGTCCTTCTATTTTTTCTGTTTTTTGTTTTCCACAGATATCTTTCTTCCCCTACTATTTCTAAAACCTCTTTGTTATTAACTTTGTATGTTCATACCATCATCATCATACATCTGAAGCACAATTAACATTAGTTGAGAATATTACAAACCAACACCTGTAGTTATTTATAATAATCATCAGATTTAAGTGCAATTATTTTTTTTTCATCATTAGGTTTTCCGTCTTGGAACTGGTTGGACGCGTTCCTCCATTGATTTCTATTCTGAGCTGGCCTACACAATTCCCTGAAATTTCCACAGCCTAGATACAGCTTGGTTCCCCTAGAAAGGCTAAGATACTGGTTTAAGTCCTGTCCAAGACCTTATATTTTCCATCTTTCAATTACTAGCTCGATTTGAAATGATCTTTGGGCTTTGCATAAAAGTCTAAGTTATTATTTCATATTACTAATTGTAATACGTTAGGATTTATCAACTTACCTTGTGTAAATAACTACCTAAAATATTTATATATTTAATACTTGGCTTATAGCTGTAATAATGAGCATTGTTTCCTGTCTATAATTGACATAAGTCCAAAAATTGACAATGTCAGATATGATTGACAAAAGTGCCAAACGTAATTGAAAGTTAGATTGATGTATAGTTGTGTACACGATTTAGATTTGTAAATTTTCCAATTATCGTCATCGGTGTCGGTGACGTAATTGGTAAATGATTTACAGTAATATTGATATCATTTGCCTTTATGAAACCTAGTGTAAAACCAATAACAGCGACAATGTTTTAGAAGCCGGTTAGTTTTTAGGAAAAAACAGAGGTAGAGGTAGACCTAGGATAGACTATTGTATACAGATAGTGAAAGATGTAGGCTGTGGGAATTTCAGGGAAATGTGCAGGCTAGTTCAGAATAGAAATCAATGAAGGTGCGCATCCAACTAATTCCAAGATGGAAACCTAATGACAAAAATAATAACTGTACTTAAACTTGATGATTATTATAAGCAATTACAGGTATTAGTTTGTCAATACTCTCAACTAGTGTTAACTGTGCAAAAGGATTTACTGGAAAACTATTAATTCGACAAATGTCTAAGTGTTGAGGATCCTTGATAGCCACAGGCTGCTTACCCCCTTCACATACCACTGAATCTTGGTGAAATAGGGCATATAATTAGGAAACAACAGAAGGGGAACCGAACTGTATCTAGGCTGTGGGAATTTCAGGGAACGGTGTAGGTTAGCTCAGAATCGAAATAAGTGAAGATATACGTCCAATCAGTTTCAGGATGGAAACCTAATGACGAAAAAATAATTGCACTTAAATCTACTTAAAACTACAGGTGTTGGTTTTGAAATATTTTCAATTAATATTGATTGTGCATAAGAATATATTGGAAAACTATTAATTCGGCAAATGTTCAAGTGTTGGAGGATTTTTATAAATGCAGGCTGCTTAACCCCCTTTACATACTACTGAATATCGGGGAAATATGGTATATATTGATAAACAATAGAAGGAGAACCGAACTGCATCTAACAAGAAAGAGCAGTGGTTATGTTCGAAGACAATAAACATAAAAAACAAGGAGAAAATTGTTGAAAGCATATGTGTGGAGCACAGCACAGTACGTCTATGAAATAGGGGCAGTAGGAGAAGGAGACAGAAAAACGACAGAAGCCTTTTGGACAGACAAAGTTAATAACAAAAAGGTTATAGAAATAGTAGAGGAATAAAGATATCTGTGGAAAACAAAAAAATAGTAGAAATAGAAGGGCATGATACGTTCTAAGGCATTTTTGGGGGATTGTGCAAGATATATTACAAGCAGAGATAGGAAAAAGGAGGTAGAGGTAGAGCTAGATCAGACTATTGCACACAGATAGTGAAATATACAGACTACGGAAAGTTCAGGGAAATGTGCAGGTTAGCACAGAATAAGAAACAATGAGGGTACACGTCTAACCAGATCCAGAAGTGACGGTCTTATCCAAACATCTGAATTAGTTATAGAATTTATTTCTACCTGTAAATATGCTGCATTTCATTAATACATTTTTATCGTTTGACTAGTGTATTGTCACCAGTATCTACCCTGTGGATGAATTTCTAGTTTTGTATTAGACGACCCAAGTTTATGTGTACTGATAAATACTCGAATCTAATTAGAAATATTAAGCTAAACAGAACTCCCACATTACTTTGAACCCCAGAACATATAAAGCTACCTTCCGATAGCAGCAAATTATCGATTACATATTTGAATATAATTTGAACTTGAAAGTCAAATGATTAGAATGGAACATCAAAAAAAAGTCGTTGACAGCTTATCGCCCAAAAGTCAATCAAATTTAGACAGTAGGACCAGCAAAAATTACAGTAACACATCAGAATGCAGCTTATGCAATAAAACTTTCAAAAAAAAGAGGACTAAACATCCACATCAGGAAATGCCACCCAGACCAAAACCTAAGTACAAGTCTTAAAAACATAAAAATAGGAGAATTTAAGAATCTGAAAATGCAGTACCAGAAGAATTTGAAAAGCCATTTCCATCTATTACTAGCTGAACAAAAAACAAACAGCAAAATAATCAAAAGAATTCCAAAGTACCTCAGCAAACCAATTAAAAATTTTATTAGACAAATGCATATCAAAAAATTCTGTAAGTACTTGGAAAAACCTTTTATTATATCCATATAAATTTTTAAACACTGCATGCTTCGAAATAGATAAAAAAAATTCAATCGCTACCCTTATGCGACAGAACATAAAAGAAAATAAGCTTTTTTTTTAAAGATTCCAAGAATGAAAATAACCCAAAAAGCAAAATGTCATTATGCAAAAGAGTATTAGCCAAAGTAACAGATGGTGATATTACTTCAGCAGTCAAAATACTTTGTTCATCAGACACAATTGCAGATTACAGCGAGAAAACCTTACAAGAATTAATAGAAAAACATCCTATGAATGACGAAATGATAGAATACGAATCAATAACTTACCAAAATGCACTCCAAATTATAAGTGAAGATGTACCGATAGCAATTAAATCCTTTAAAAACAGTTCAGCCGGTGGACTGGATTCCTTAAGGCCTTCACACATACAAGATTTAACTTCATATAGCTCCAACGAAACCGGTCAAAATCTATTAAAATCTTTTACGGCACTTTGTAATCTAATGCTATCTGGAAAAGTTCCCAAAGAAATATCCACAGTTTTGTATGGTGCTTCACTATGTGCTCTGAGAAAGAAAGATGGTTGCATACGACCCATTGCCGTAGGAAATTTCTACAGAAGATTGGTTGCAAAAATAACATGTTTTAAAATAAGAGACTCTCTCAGTTCCTTCTTTCGACCCAAACAATTCGGATTTGCAACTCGCAAAGAAAATGAAGCAATTGCACATTCAGCAAGACTTTTTATCGAAAAGTTAAAATCAAAACAACTTTAAAAACGCCTTCAACATGGTTTACAGAAAAGAAATATTAATCAATGTTTTAAAAACAATCCCACAATTATATCCTTGTGTTGAACAATGTTAGCAATATCCTACATTTTTAATGTTTGGAAAAGAAACGATTCTATCACAAAGAGGTGTACAACAGGGGGACCCCCTCGGACCAGCTCTATTCAGTCTAGCAATTCAAGATATGATAAATAAACTTAGCACTGAATACAACGCCTGGTATCTCGACGACGGTTCAATTGGAGGTAATAGTGATTCGGTCCTACAAGACATAATAAACGTTACTGTTGAATCAAAAAAAGTAGGATTAGAACTAAATTTTAGCAAATGTGAAATTTTCATGGAACACGTAGATAACATATTTATAAAAGAAATATTATCAATAGTTCCCGATTTAAAATTTACAAAAAAACCCGAATGGTGTCTTTTAGAGCTCCCCTTACAGATAGCGCAATATCGATATGCCTAGAAGATAAATTAAATGCTTAACCAACATGTGTTCAAACTTAAAAAACCTGCCAGCACATGTAGCTTTCTACCTATTGAAAAATTCATTAGCGATACCAAAGTTACTATATATACTTCGATGTTGCCCGTCATGGAATACAGAAGCAAATCTTAAAAAAATAGACAACAAACTACATAAAACCTTGGAAGAAATCACTAACAATAAAATACACAATGACCAGTGGATACAAGCTACACTTTCAGTCTCCAAAGGAGGTTTAGGAATACGCCAAACTACAACTCTTGCTCTCCCTTCATTTCTATCTTCCATATACAGTGTTTCCAATTTGATCAATTCAATCTTAAAGAATGAAAAATCACTTTCTAATACTTCATTATGGGAAGGTGTAGAGTTATGGCATAAGATAACCAAAAATAATTTGAAAGATGACGTAAAAATTTTTCAAAAGGCATGGGATGAACCATTAATTGAACTGGCGACTAAACAACTGCTTGAGAATGATACCACATTACATGACAAGGCCCGTCTCAAAGCAGTTAGCTGCAAGGAATCTGGTGCGTGGATAAATGCCCTTCCAGCAGCATGCCTAGGAACACTACTAGATCACCTCATTTCGTATCGCCACTGGATTACGCTTAGGAAACAAAATTTGCAAAGAACACAAATGCAAATGCGGTTCGATAGTGGGTCAATCCATTTGAAATGGTCCAGAAAAAAATAATCTGGTTGCTTGACCATTTTAGAAAAAATTGATATTTTACCATCAATTACATATGGAATCAGTAGCTCAAAGAGTCAACCGTTTGAAAATGGCGGCCATCTGTGTTTCATGGCACATGCTGATTTTTGAGTTTGTAAGCTCCTACGGAAAACTCATTTTCTCAGGACTGGTAAATCATAAACTAATAATTAAAACACCATTGTTTTCCTTACAGTCTGCTCCATCTTTTATGTCCTCTTTACTATTAGACTATTTTTAAGTCCAATACAGGAAAACTGCCATTGAAAACAACTGTTTTCATTTCTCAAGAGGCCGCTTTTGAGGGTAATTTTTTAGCACAAGGGGATGTACATCAAAGTTGATTTTTGGCATGATAATAAACCTAACTAAGTAGCTTGTATTAAAAGTACTCTTAACCCTGATATTTGTTACCTTATTTTTTATAAATTTTTAAACTTCAAATTTTTGAAATTTTTGTTAACTTTAGGCTTTAATATCTCTGGTGAGGGACTTGATAAAATCTAATTTTTGATATGTTATACTTAGATGCAACATAAAAGTACTGTAAAAATTTCAACCTGTATATCTGAATACTTTGGTAGCTATGAATTTTTGAAAATGGCCTTTTTGCGCCTATTTAGCAATGCGTAAACATGCATAATTCATTAAAATTTTATTATTTGTGAACTTTTTACTTTTAGTAACTCTTTTTTAGTTTTTTAAAACTTTTTATCTACGTCCAGTTTCAACACAAAATATTGTAGTTCTATTTATAATTATAATCTAGGCCTACTCTTATTAAATTTTTATTATTTTGTTTATTGAAAAAATACATAATAGTATAAAGACAAACAAACATGCATAGTATGATAAAGAGGTTCAAGTCGATTCTAAACAACTCCCACTGGCAAGAAATCAACAAGTTAGCAACTGTAACTTTCAGTTGTGACAAGTTGCAAGCGTGTCTGTACAGGTCAGTACAGTGGAGCTGTGAGGTGCAGAGCAGTGCTCAGTCTCAGTCTTGTCTGTCAACTCAACCAGTGAACAGTGCAGTCTAGTTTGATAGTGTTGTGTATTGTATATATTAATACAGTGTTTAATTTATAATTTTTTTAAATTTCTGTACTAGTTAAATTAATTCAGTGAATTTCAGATAATAATAATAATTTTTTATTTGTTTTTTTATTGATTAATTTTTATTAAATATGGAGTCGTGTTCTATTTGAATATGCATTGGAGAGTTGTGTCATAAAAATCTTATGGCCCTGTTTCCAAAGACATATAACATGTCCAGAATTTTTATGAAGTAAAACAACTTTTGCTAAAGCTGAGGTTGCCATTTACCATTTCAACAATTTGTGACTACCATAAGAAGAAATACATTATGAAGTACAATCGTAAGGCTTAAGAAAAATTTCATTGGACCAAATAAGAATGCCAGAACGAAATCCTGTTGAATTAATACCAGAAAAATCAATATGCACTAACTGTTATACAATGATTTTTGTATTTAAAGAAACTAATAATATGGCTGTAGACCAATGCGATGAAATCAATCAAAACTTTGTACCACAAGAAGAAAAGATTTGTCAATTAGATTCAGCATGTGCAGCTCTTGGTGTATCTCCTGCATCAAAACTAACAAAGCTAAGCAATGATAAAAGAAGTAAAGCTATTGAAATTAAAGTTCACAAAGTATCTGAAAAATTGCGAAAAATCTTGAACATTGTTTTGATCAAACAAACATTGATAAACAACAAAGAGATGACAACAGTGCTTTGCCTGTTGAGGAGTACTTAGAACTAATGAAATCGTTAAAAGATAAATGTAAAGTGGCAACAAATGATGAAAAAGTGAAAATATTAGTTTACTTCAGAAATCTTGGTCAAGACATAAAATAACATCAGAATTCAATGTCAGCGATCGATTGGTAAAACTTACAAACAAGTTTATAAAGGAACAAGGAATACTTCCTGAGTTCAGCAAAAAATCAGGAACCAAAATTGAAGATGATGAAAACAGTAGATTGTGCCCGAGGAAGAAGGATTGTGTTTCAGTAAAGGTGGATGGCAAAATAATAACAAAACAAAAGCAATTAGTACTCTGTAATTTGAATGAACCCTATGTTGCTTTTAAGGCCGCTGACCTGGATTGCAAAATTGGAAGATCCAAGTTTTGCTCTTTACGTCCAAAATGATGTTGTAACATTATTTTGGAATGTTAACTTATAAACAGATTAATTGATTAATTAAATTTCATTAACTTGTATAACTTATAGGCAAGAATTCCATAATAAATTACTTTTATATTTTAGTTAGCATCCCTAATAATAAAGACCTGGTTTAGAAATAGCTTTAGGCTTAAATATTATATAGTCCAGCGGCAGTCATCATAATTTAATGGTCCTACCTTGCAAATCCGTATTCAATAAGCCTTTTAAAACTTATTAAACTTATTAAAAGATCCTGCCGGGTTCGTGTGCCATTGAATTATTTAATAATTACAAGTAACGAGAGCAACAAGCGAGATTCTCTCCCCCAATTTAAGAGCTGTTCTGCATTGGAAGGCAAGCCATCAACCAATTGACGATCTTTAGAAGTAAGTTTTTATAGTTAAGCGAGCATGACCAATTTTTAGTTAATTTATTTGTTAGGACGTTTTGGCCATAAACCGTAGGATTAATTTAGTGTAAAATTTATAAGATAAGTTTCTTCTATATAAAGTATTTGGGATTTACTCATGTACATAAAATTATCATAATTCCATATTCACCCATTCAATTAAATTTCTAAATTAAAATCAATGAATGTAAGAGGTTCACGTTTATTGCTCTGTTAATTAAATAGTTTTTGTTTGCCGTTGATTAAGTCAATAGTTTTTTTTTTATCATGAAAGTTGCATAACTAGTCAAAAAGGAAAGAATTGATTACAAGAAACAATTGCCCTCCTTGGGATGACAAGTCTCTCAAGGATTTGCATGAACATTTGGACATTCTCGACTTGTCTGGCGCCCTTGGTAATTGTCATTAAGCCACAATATTTATGAAAGGTAAGTGCCAAATTTTTTTGTAGTATATTATGTATTAATTTAGCCCTGTCTGCAAAATTTTAACCCTCTATATGATCCATGACCTTCTGCTAGCTAGTGCCGGTGACCCCCCTTTTTGTTTTACAGGCCGTCCCCATTTTATACTTTTAATGAAAAATATATACTTAGTAACTTTTCCGCCTGTAACAATGTATTTTAGTAGGAGCATCATGGACGCACAATGTATGTGTATGTACTTATCATCAGATTGTAAAGCTAATGATTGATGGAGCAAAACTTAATGTTTCTCACAAAGATCTGATGGAACTGATTGTTTGTGACATAAATAACCATGATTGCATGATGAATATTTGCACTAAATGTCCAAGTACACAAACATTACTTGACATGTTCAACGAATCAGAGGAAGAAGACTGTTTGTGTGAAAACGTGGAATTCAAGCAATGGGTAAATACTGACAGGTCAGAAATGATAACAGTAATCAAAAGTCGATATGAATTCTTTGAATGTTTGGTGGACCAGATACAAAATCTCAAAAGTCATCATTTTGTGTTAAAAGTTCAAGTAGAGCTTTGAAAACCATTAAACAAAATCCTACAAATACTGAATGTGTGATATTAGCAGATTTCTCTGAAAACTTCACATTTATGGTTCAAGATGAAATTCAAGGATACCATTGGGCAAACGACCAAGCCACAGTACACCCTTTTGTTGTGTATTTAAAAGATGGTGATGCAGTTAAAAGCCACAGCATGTGCGTTTTGAGCGACTGCAGAGAACACAGTACAACAACTTTTCATGCTTTTCAACCCAAAGTCATTGAAAAGATCAAACAACTCAAACCTGAAGTAAAAAAATACATTTATTTTTCTGATGGAAGTGCAAGTCGATACAAAAATAAAAAGAATTTTGTCAACATCTGTTATCACAAAAGAGACTTTGGTCTGGAAGGAGAATGGCATTTTTTTGCGTCATGCAACAGGAAAAATGCATGTGATGGTATTGGTGGGACCACAAAACGGGAAGTGACACGAGCTAGTTTACAAAGAACAATACAAAATCAAATTCCTGATATTGATCAGACGTTCAACTTCTGCCAAAATCACATCAAGAATATTTCTTATTTTCTCGTCAAACAAACCGATATGTCTATATGAAGCAAAGTTAAGAGACAGATTCGACCACTGTAGACGAATAGTTGGCACAAGACATTTTCACAAATTTCAAGCTATATCTGAAACTCACTTGAAATGTTACCTCACATCAGAATCAGTCTAGTTTGAAGATCATGTAACAACATGTATTGTTAATATTGCACTGGAAATTCACGATACGATTGCCTGTATTTATGAAGGTCAGTGGTGGATTTGAGAGGTTATGGAGATAAGTTTAGAGCATAATGATATTAATGTGCTTTTCTATCACCCACCTGGACCTAGAACTTCTTGCAAAAATGTCATCCAGTGATAAGGTTTGGGTGCCTCTTCAAAATGTTTTAAAGAAAATTAAGTGTTTTGGAGCTTACAACATCCACTGGTCGATCACACAATATCTCTCCGGGGCTTTGCGAAGAAATCAGTGAATTGCTCAATGGACGCAAACAAAAGAGAAAGTGCAAAGACATTCTCAAAAAACAAATGATTCAGTAAGTTGTCAGTTAGTCTAGAATTCAACCTAAAAAGTCTTTTATTAAAATAAAAGAACAGTAATAAGGACAATTTGTGAAAGTTTGAATTTGAATTTTTAACTCATTGAATTTAATTATTAATAATTGTGTTTTTCAATCATGGACTTTATATGATGTAAGTATATAGTTTCAATATTATAAAGGCTTGCTATTTTTGTATATATTTTAAATTGTAAATATATATATAGTTATATAATAATGAACACGTGCCAAGTGTTATTTATTCCAGGTGTTCCATTAGCTATTTTTACCTACTTTTCAAAAATTCGTAGCTACCAAAGTACTCAAATATACACGTTGAAATTTTTACAGTAGTTTTATGTTGCATCTAAGTATAACATATAAAAAATTAGATTTTTGTCAAGTCCCCCACCAGAGATATTAAAGCCTAAAGTTAACAAAAATTTCAAAAATTTGAAGTTTAAAAATTTATAAAAAAATAAGGTAACAAATATCAGGGTTAAGAGTAGTTTTAATACAAGCTACTTAGATAGGTTTATTATCATGCCAAAAATCAACTTTGATGTACATCCCCTTGTGCTAAAAAATTACCCTCAAAGGCGGCCTCTTGAGAAATAAAAACAGTTGTTTTCAATAGCAGTTTTCAAGTATTGGACTTCAAAATAATCTAATAGTAAAGCGGACATAAAAGATAGAGCAGACTGTAAGGAAAACAATGGTGTTTTAATTATTAGTTTATGACTTACCAGTCCTGAGAAAATGAGTTTTCCGTAGGAGCTTACAAACTCAAAAATCAGCATGCGCCATGAAACAAAGATGGCCGCCATTTTCAAACGGTTGACTCTAAAAAATTTTTAAAAATTATTTTGAGCTACTGATTCCATATGTAATTGATGGTAAAAATATCAATTTTTTCTAAAATGGTCAAGCAACCACATTTGGACCACTTGATGTGGATTGACCCTGGTTACAGAAGAAGGAACACATGAACTAAGCTGTATATATAGTGCAGGATGCTCATCACGCCATCACGTTGTATATGACATCATAAAAAGAACACTAAACCTTGCAAAAGTACATTCATTACTAGAATCCTAAGTAATAAGCTATTACGACAGCAAACCACCAGTAATATACAAGTATATCAGCCAGTAGCGCTGCATCGAACACAGAAAAAATTAAACATAAAAAATACAATCAAATGGAAAATATTCATATTTTCTTCCCAATCGCAATCGAAACTCTGGGAGTTATTGGAAAACAAAGATTGAGTTTTCTTCAAGAAATTGGGAAAAGAATAAGAAAAAAGACTCAAGATCCTTTCAGTTTTCTTCTACAAAGAGTAGAAATAGCAATTTAAAGATGCAATGGTACGTCTATATTAGGCACATTGCCTACGACAACAAAACTGGATGAATTCTTCTATATCCTCCAATAGGTAACATTAGAAACCAGAAAAATAGAAACAACGAACTGGTTAAACATGAAACACCCGAAAAGTATAACACAAGGAGTGACAGTGTCCCAAGAATCAAAACTGCTATTCAACAAGATACTAACCCACTTCCTCAATCCTCGAACAAATATTTTTTGATACCGGATTGTTCTAAAAATGTTACTCTACATAACTCGAACACGAATAACAGCGGGTTACCCAACATTTTAAGAGAAAAAATTGCTCTTAAAAAGACATCTGTTTATCAAACATTTAAATTAAATGACGCTGAGGCAACAAAATATTTTAACTGTATTAGTGATACTAGTACACATACATCAAATATCGGGGAAGTCAAAAACTCACCCGAAACCAACACCTTACATAAAAAACCCAACGATGTCTCCAAGTTAGGTGTAAGTGGATTGATGAATATCGGTAATACTTGTTTTATAAACTCTGTAATTCAGTGTCTCTCAAATACAAAGTTAATTTCGGAATACGTTAGAAATGATCTCTTCACAGAAGACGTTAATACTAATATTTCTAACATAAACGGAGAACATGGGGAACTAATTAAGGCTTTCGCAAAAGTGATAAACGAACTGTGGTCTGAAAATTCTGTATCCAGCTTAAAATCACAAATTGAAAGTTTTGCACCCAGTTTCTCAGGCAACTCTCAACAAGATGCACAAGAGTTTTTACGTTATTTATTAGAAGGCCTACACAAAGACATTAATCAGGCCAATAAACTTACGAAAATATTTCCAGAAATAGATGAGAAACTCAACGACTGCGACAAAGCTTCCGCATCATGGCACCAATATTTAAAAATCGAAAATTCGAAAGTTGACGTTTTGCAGGACAGTTGAAATCTACATTACGTTGTATACATTGTGGACACTGTTCTATTACTTTTGACCCATTCTGGGATTTATCGTTTTCTATACCTCAAAATATAGGCCAATTAAGATTACAACAATGTTTAGATTATTTTACTAGAGAGACACCAATACATGGAGATGAGAAACCTACTTGTTCAAAATGTAAGGAAAGAAGAAACTGCACAACATCCCTCTCTATACGAAAATCTTTCTAAAATATTAATGTTACACTTAAAACGCTTTTCACCTATAAGGAAACTCAAAGGAAAACTGTCAACAACTATAAATTTTTCAATAAATGATTTGGACATGAAAGATTATGCTGCTCAAAACAGTTCAGAGCACTATATTTACAACTTATATGCAATATTGAATCACATTGGTACGACATACAGTGGACATTATACAGCACACTGTTGACACACATATTCATCTACATGGTATGAATACAATGACTCCATAGTGAGCAAGATATCTTCCACAGCACTAGTAAGTGGAAAAGCATATGTCCTATTCTATGAACTAGCTGAAAATCAACCCAGAAATCCAAGAGTAAGCGATACTAACCTAATCCTAAAACCATTTCCTGCTCATACCAATGCTCCCACTGATAGGGCAAGACAAAAAACTAACTTCTGCGACATCCAGGTTCCACAATCATTATCAACATTGAAAGAACCTCAGGCAGCAAGAGAAGATAATCCAGTATCGATAAGCGATATACTGACAGACCCTAACCAACTTATTCTCTTTAAGCAGAACAATCTTCGACTCATTGGAAACATCGATACATTCGGAGACGTTCTACATAAACAAGCACACGCTCGTCCAGAATGATATTGCCAAAGAGTAAAAATGATGATAGTCCACTCTTCTAATACTGAAACAAAGCAAGTAATATCTGAAAAAACACACAAAAAACATTGAAACTAATATGGAAACTGCAATGGAGAATAATCCTGAAACGTCCATAAATACCACCAAGCCACACATTAATTGCAGGGTAAACGGCATCCCCGCCAGGGCTTTCATTGACCCTGGTGCACAAACCACAACAATATGAATTTCTTGTGCAAAGAGATGTAACATTATAAGACTGACTGATAACCAAGGGGCAGGCATTGCCACAAATCTACAAAAAACTATAGGATGAATTCACATGGCTCAAATACAAATCAAATCCGATTATTTGACAGCCAGCTTTTCGGTTTCAGAACAACCCATGGACACATTACTGGGTTTGGATATGCTTAAAAGACACCAGTGCTCCATTGATTTCCATCGCAGCGCGTGCATTGGTTCCACCGGAACTGAAGCAACATTTTATCAATAGCCACTTTAAAACTATACAGTTTAAGTTTTTTTATTATTAATTAATGTACTTTTACTTCAAAAAAGTTATTCTGCTGAATTAGGTTAACACTACTGAAATTTGCATTGATATAAATTAGTTTTTAGTGATATTTGACTGTGATATATTTTAATCATATTGTATAAAATTTTAATCAGATGTTACTAAATTGTATTAAAACTGTAAAGTACCATTACGAATGAGTACAAAATAAACTACTGTTAATTTATTAGTTTCTCGTTTTTGTTAAAAAAAATTTTTATATGCATTGATGATAACTAATAAGTTAGTCGAAAGCGTTCTGCAGGAAAATAAAAGATACTTGCACGTTTACATTTGTAATTTGTTTCATTTTAATAAAAATTTGAGTTAGGGTGAAGTGGGGTAAGTGCGTTTTGAGGGTAGTGCATCAGTTGCTTTTTAAATCTCAACCACTTATAGTACTGTGGCGGAATCTGGTGCTCATCAAAATAAGGCATTTTCTTAATGTAATGCAGATCCCTTCATAACCGATATTGACTTAAGCAAGAAAAGATGGCCACCGGACAAAGCGTCAGCTGTTTTACTCGTGTGTTGAATGTGTTGATGTTGTGAAAAATATTTGTGAAATTTTTGTCCAGGTACGTATGTCATAGCTACATGTTACATTTATGAGTTTTATAGTTAATTATGAACAAATACTAAATTGTTTTTATTATAACCCTATTTTATTTGAGGAGGGTAGATGCACTTTCCTCAAATATTTTTGGTTTAAGTGAAGTGCACCCATTTGTAGTGGGGAAAGAGCACCTAGTAGGTGCACTTGACCCTGCTACTGAGATTGTTTGCTGTTTGTATCTAGTACTTACCTAGGCACTTTTTGTTATAGGTAAAATGGTTCGGGACTACAAACGTAAAACCACTCGGGCCGCTTACTCGGCTGAGGACTTGAAAACCGCGGTGGAACATGTTACAAGCGGAAAATGTGGCACACTACGTGCTAGTAAACTCTTCAAGATACCTAGAAGCACTCTAAAAGATCACATTAAAGGTCGTAGAGGTATAAAAAGCTCGAGATGGGAAGACCTACAGCCATAGCAATCAAAGATGAAGAAGCTCTTGCAAATGGACTCAAAAGTCTCGAAAAATGGGGTTTTGGACTCAGCCACAAAGAAGTTCTAGAAGTTGTGGGCAAATATGTTACACACAAGCAGCTCAAGACTCCATTCAAAAACAACGTACATGGTGAGGATTGGTTTTTAAAATTTAAAAAAAGACATAATTTGTCAATTAAAAAACCTGAAGCGTTGGAATATGCCAGAAAGAAAAATACGGAATCCTTTTCTAATATATCCATATTTTGAGTTGTTAAAAAATACAATTCAAGAAGTGAACCTTCAAGATAAACCATCTAATATTTGGAATATGGACAAAAGGCGCCACCGTTAATTATATATAAAGGAAAAAATGAGTGGGACACCTGGATAGCAGATACAAATAAAGAATACCCAGGTACGACATATGCTGCCACACCTAACGGGTGGATGCAGTCAGAAGTTTTTAAAAACTATTTCGTGAAAACTTTCATACCCTTGGTAGAAGAAAATGGTCCTACATTAGTTGTATATGACGGCCATACAACTCATATCGATACTAATGTGGTACAAGCCGCCGTGGAAGCGAACATAACCATTCTAAAGTTACCGCCACATAGCAGTCATCTTCTGCAACCACTTGACTTGGCGGTTTTCAAATCTATTAAGGTGGCATGGGATACATTACTCGTGAAATGGCAACGGAATCATGTGGGTCAGAAATTACCGAAAAGCAAGTTGGCTGAAATGGTGGGACATATTTGGAAAGATGCCGATCAAAAAATTATCTGTGAAGGATTTAAGAAAGGTGGCATCTACCCCTACAATTGTGATGTTATCCCACAGGAAAAATATGACCCACAACAAATGAATCGGTGGAAAGCTCAACAGGCGATGAATACTGGCATGTCTACAACAAATGAACTTACACCCCCAATAATACAAAACGGACTCGATGAAATCGTAGAATTTCTAGAACGGGGTCCACCAGAACATACTGCAATTGATTCAGAAGATTTCTCAGTTACAGAAGAAGTTCTAGGACTGACTGAAAAGGAAACCGCTGTTACAGAAGATTTGTTGGAAATGGAAAATAATCAGGACGAATCGTTAGCATTTGAGGTGGAAGAAAATATTCAACTTCAAACAAATGATGTAACAAACGAAGTAGAAAATAATCCCAACACCCCAGTAGATTTAACAAGCGCAATAGTAAACCAAAACCCGCATACCTTTGAAGAACTTTTACTGAACCTGGTAAAAGGCAATCAAACTAATAATGCACCGAAAAGATTCAGGAAGAAAGTGTGCCCCGGCGCCGAACTAATAACAAGCGAAGTCGTAAGAAGACGACTGGAGAAAGCCAAAGAATATGAACTGCAAAAGAAGTCCGGTGTTAAGAAAAAGAAACAGAGGACTATCAAAGAGCCAAAAACTAACAAAGAAAAGAAGCCAGTCAAAGATAAGCAAACTAGTCGTGCGAAACGTAAAAAAAGTAAATGTGCAACATGATTCAGAAACGGATGAAGATCAAGATTTACATTTAGATGACGAAGAAAGCGATTTTGAAACACTTTCTGAAATTGGTGCAGAAGCAATAGCTGAGACACTCGAGTTTGAAAGAAATGAAGTTAATGACAAACAAGTTGGAGATTGGTTATTGGTCAAACTCAATTCTGAAAGAAAGACTTTACAATATTTTATAGGAACAATTGAAAGCATCGATTTGGAAACAGGAAATCCAATTGTAAAATTTTTGCGACGAATTAAATCGAAATCAGCACTTTCCAAACCAACCTTCACATGGCCTGATGTGGAGGACATTTCAGAAATTACCACAACGGACGTTATTCGTGTGTTACCTTCGCCTAGCTTGGGAAGAGAGGTGAAATCAACTTTCCCGTCAATTTTTCTGGTTATCCTAACATAAATTAGTTTTAAAAAATTATTTCTTCAAGTGTCGAGTTAAATTAAAAGTTTATTTTTCATTTGTGATCGTGTTATTTTTTCGGAATCCACATCCACATTGCAGTTAAAATTCATTATTTTCGTAACCAATTGATCAATTTAAATGCAGCAAATATCAAAAGATTGAGAAAAATTTTAAGCTACTCGCACTTGCCCCATGCATTTCTCAAGCAATGAACGCGAGTAATAATCCACTGTGAAGCGGTTGCCCAAAAAAAGGGGTAAGTGCATCCACTGAGTAGAAAATTTCAAAATTAAATGCCTGGACGGTATTAAATTTTTAAAGCAGTTTTTGACTCTACAATATGGTACACCATCATAGAAACTATGTGTATGCAAAATGTTTGTCTTCTATTATTATAGGGAATAATTGTGGAAGAGATTCAATTTAAATTTTGCACTTTGGTGGGTGCATATACCCCACTTTACCCTATGTGAAATTTATGTTTTTACTAACTACACTATTGTACTCTGAAACAATACTTACCAAGCTGAAAATCACACAAGGCTAAAACGCTTGACAAATATATTATACAAGTGTTATAAAATAGTAAAAAGTCGATAAACAAAACCGCACTGTTCAAATTGTTTTTAGGTTAAGTCACGTGGTTATTGCCACAGAGCATCTGTGATGAGTTGAAAAAAGATGATGCTATTTTAGCGCTGGGTCGAACAGTAACAGTTATAGATTGGCCTTTAAAAGAGATTTTTTAATGGTAACGCGTTTTATGACTAACCCTCACCAAGAACACAATTGGTATTCGTACTATTTGAACAATCCTTTCTAAAGCATTAATTAAATGGCATTGTTTAAGTTATGCAGAATCCAATAGTTCAGTGTTGTACAATGTAGGCCCTTGGCTAACGATTGACAATTTAAAGTTAACTGTTTATGGAGGTGATTGTAATTTTTAAGCATGAGCATTTTAATATTTGTAATTTGTTAAAAAATAAAAGGGGACCATTTAGTTACAGAAAGGTTGAGAGACGTTGTAGTGTAACTATTACTTAAATGAGAACGTTAGGTTTGTAAAGAATAACATTGGTTTGCTTTATACCAGATGGCCAGTATTATCAGAATATTTTTGGAACATTGGCCAAACCCACCTGTGGATTTTAAGATACAAACATTATTATCAACTGAAACACCTGTAATTATAGGTCATTTCGGATATTAGTTAAGCTAAATCGATACGTTTAATTTTTATATTTTACTCAATGAAGTTTACAAATTATAGAGAAATCGTGGAAAGTGGAACGGCGACATAATGTTTATCTAATTAGGTAAAGTAAATATAGTATAATGTTCATATTTGAGTTAGGGTTCAAAATAATTCGATTCAGTTTTGTAGAGCATAGTAAATCTACAAATTTAAATTTAAAATTGTTAGTGAACTTCAGTCAGCTGATTGTTCAATAAGACAAGTATTTGCCCCTATTAAGCTGAATTGCCCAGCGTTTTCCCGTTACGAATAAATCAGAACCACCTAAATAATTTTTACAAACATTATTTACGATTTATTTTGGCTCTCAAAGTAACTGGCCTCTACATCTACACGATTTTGTATTTTCAACGGGTTAGAATGAAATAAACACTAAAGGAAGCTTATATAGAAGTGGGGATAATACCTCCTCGAGCTTTTACGATTCTAACAAACTTCAGTTACGTTTGGTACGCCGTCGTTGTTGTTTTGTGTTAGTTTTAATACTTATATACTTTTTCTGTACATGTAATTTTAGGAAAACAATTCAAATCAGTGCCTTTGAAACGTAATTAAGTAGCATAAAAACGTGTCTCGACAATACTTCAAACAATATTAGTTAACCTCAAAATAATTTGTCACACTACATCGTTATTTTATAAATCTAACAGGAAAGTCGTGTTCATTGACTGTGATAAGTGTTTTTTTGAATGTGATAGTGCAAATTTTAACTCGTCTATTATTATTAATAACGGTTCTAAAAAATTTCAGTTAAGTGGTGCTTTTTTACTGTTTTGTGACCCACTTTCAATTTGTTTTTATGGATCGTGTACAATAAGTAAAAATGCGTTTCTATCATAAGAAAACGAAGGAAAGCGGATTTTTCGAAGGGGATTTTTGCGATTCAGATTTTAATATGGGCAAAGCTCTCAAAAGAACTAATTGTTACACGTCTTCCAGTGATTGTGGAACCAATCATTGTCATCAAGAAGAAAATATCGAATATACCCCCGATGAACTTGAAACACACATACGACAAACTGAATGGTCAAAGAACAGTAAGTTTAGACATTAAACTAGGGTAGTTTTATATTTACATATACAGGTACTAACGGTTGGGGTAGCATTACACTACCTACCCTTAAATTTAAAAATTCAGACCACCCTACGTTATGCTAGGGTTGTTTTAATCTTGGCCCGATTTCTAAAACGTGAAAGTAGAAATTTATTATTAGTGTTTGTTGTTTAGATAGGTTATTTAGAGGTTAAATTATTTATTGTTTTTGTTTATAAAAGTCCTTGATGCGGTTTACCTAGATATGTTATTGCTATCGAGCACGCCTGCTAGATTTTCATTTGCTAATAACAAACAACTGCTTTACAAAACATGCTTTTACTACAGCCTTGTAGCCCAGTTTCAAAGTAAGAATATATCAACTAAACTTCGACTGATATGCGAGGTCTTATCAAATGTCAGCTTAAACCATGTACATGTTCAAACCGTAAACGGCAACAAGTTGTAAAAATGTTCTTCGTGTAGTTGTAGGTATTCAAACTGACCTATTGATCATAAAATAAGTAGGCGCGTGTCAAGGATATTTACTTTGACTTCCTGCTATCTTCGCAATAAGCTCAAAGTTTATCTAGTTTTTAATTTGTGGTTAATTATATCGTTTTAAAATACAATTTGTGCTGCACTTACGAAAAAAATTTGGCTGAGTGGGTCTGTGTCACCCCTGTGAAGTAGGCACGACATTCTTTAAATTTTAAAAAACAATGATAGTTCTAATAGCACTTTTCATAGTTCTAGAGTTCCTGATAGAAAATACGAGTTCCGCATTTTTAACAGCAAAAAATAGCAAATGAAAAATTGTCGTGCTAACTTCGCGAATCTAGCACGACATTTCTTCCTCTAATCTATAAGAAACCAATAAATATCACAACTTTTAGCAAAGTTCTCGTTAGTTCTAATCGAGTTCCATCTCTCAATGTAATTAAAATAAAAAATTGCAATAATTAGGTTATTTGCATAAACAACCTATATTGTACCCAGCACGGCACTCGACAAAAGAGTGTCGTGTTGATCATTTCTAGCGCATTTTTCGATACATATCGACAGTCCTAACAACTACGATCACTTTTAGCCTGAGTTCCAGTGGCTAACCATTTTTAAATAATTTTTTAATTTTCGGTCTAGCACGACACTCGGAAAAAAGTGTCGTGCTGATCATTTCTAGCGCAATTTTCGATATATATATCGACAGTTCTAACAACTACGATCAATTTTAACCTCAATTCCAATGACTAACCATTTCTAAATAATGTTTTAATTTTTGGTCTAGCACGACACTCGGAAAAAAGTGTCCTGCTGACCATTTCTTGCGCATTTTTCCATATATATATATTGACAGTTCTACATGAGTTCTAACAACTACGATCACTTTTAGCCTGAGTTCCAATGGCTAATCATTTTTAAATAATTTTTTAATTTTCGGTTTAGCACGACGATCGAAAAAAAAGTGTCGTGCTGATCATTTCTAGCGCATTTTTGGACATATATCAACAGTTCTACGACCACTTTTAGCCTAAGTTCCAGTGGCTAACCATTTTTAAATAATTTTTTATTTTTTGGTCTAGCACGACACTCTGAAAAAAGTGTCGTGCTGATCATTTCTAGCGCATTTTTCGATGTATATCGACAGTTCTAACAACTACGATCAATTTTAACCCGAGTTCCAATGACTTACCATTTCTAAATAATGTTTTAATTTTTGGTGTAGCACGACACTAGGAAAAAAGTGTCGTGCTGATAATTTCTGGCGCATTTTTCGATATATATATATATATATATATATATATATATATATATATATATTGCCTGGTACTCTCTGGAACAAGCTTTTACATCGAGCCCCAGCGTTGGGCCGTCATAAAATTGTCGTGGAACCTTCTTCTAAAATCTCGCCCCCGCTTGGGCCATATAAAATTTTCTTAAAAAATTTTTTTTTTTAATTTCTTACTTTTGCTTTTGAACGCCTTCGTATTTCTGCTCTCACCCTGGCTTGCTCAGCAATCGGCTTCTTCTTGAATACTTACCATTTTAAGTACATACTTTTCTCACACACACAGTCAAATGAAATTACCAAACAAATAATACAACAACCATACAACCTTTTATTTACACATATTAACAAGTTTCTATTATAAATAAAAATATTTACACCTTGGTACAGACAGTTTGTTACGATTGTTACAAGCTCAACTATTAAATACTCTAGAGTCCTCGGTTTTAATATATATCCACAAATTCTATATAATACGAGTAGATGGGCCCCACATGCAACCCTAGTTTAACTTTATTCTGGTCTATTTTGAGCTCATTATAACCCAGTTTTTGTAAATGCTTTTTAAACCTTGCATTTTATTGAAAACAAATTTAAAGACCCGTTTACTCCTTACAACAACAATTTATAGCATGAATAAACCTTTATATATCATCAATAAACCTTTTTTTAATAATCAAATTAATTGTCCTGCACATATACCTCTTTAAACAAGTTTTTATGGTAATAAATACGCCACCAATAAGTCAAAACACACAAACACAAAAAATATCAACACAAATGTTTATACAAAAACAGGAATTTAAGTTTCGTTACCTGGAGTCGCCTTCGTTCTTCGTCACCACTGTTACCAGAAACCCTTGTCGTTGTGTCCATCTACTCCAATGATGCCTGAATCCACAGATTCCCACCATCCAAATCTCCGCTACCACTACTATTCTTCTCCCCAGATATTAGCTTTGTCTCAAACGTAACATTCCATACCAAATATACCTCATTCATACAAGTTACGCTTTAGGATTTGCTTACCCTAAATATCATTCCTTCATTTAATCGCTTCTTTGTAGTAACGGCACCTTTTATCTAAACAATAGCACCAACTCGTGCAATATCACTTTTACAACCTTTTGCGGTACGTTACTACAGCTTTTATAGATTCTAAACAGGATGTTATATGCAACTTTACTGAACACACAATAATTATTAACCGTAAGAGCATTTACTATTATTACGTTGCAGATCTAAGCACGGTCTTAGATCTAAATGGAAAGAGATCTTTAATATTTTTCTCCGTGTATTTGTATGATTTTCAAAACCCCCGGTGGAACCTATTTCACTTGAAAAGCTTATTTTCGAAACTGCTTCTTAAAATTTCGAACGTAACGAACTCTAACTTCTGAAAAATCCCCTTTTCGTCGTGCTGTTATATAGAATTTTGTTTACTACCTTAATGGACGCGCTCTTCTTGAAAACTGCTAGCCATCGACCAATGATAGAATTTTCCCTCGTCACAACGACCCACCTTCCGTTATCTATCTCCGTTCCACGCATATTTGTTGTCTCTTTTAGAACCCTCTTAAGTTACAGAAAATCGGTATCGTAGTCGTCTTTCACATTTACCCGTGTATTTCGCACGTGACTTGTACCCAACGCTTTCTTTACCTGCTTTTCTGTCTGTCTTACATTATCGATCGTTTATTCCACTCCTTCTTCAAGGCACTTGTTATTTTAGCAGCTTATACAAATCGACCGTTGCAAACAACTTCTATAGAATTTCTGTCTTAACATTTATTTAAGTTCCCTGAACCTGACATTTAATCAACAGGTGTTTCTCGAAACAACCGACCGTTTAAAATAACAGTTCTTGGTTTCTTCCCTTCTTAGTATTTGTATAAACGAACGTTGGCTTTTATGTAGATGGAAATATTTGCGTTTATAATTATTGATTTTCTATGCATGCAAGCTCCCTTTTTGCTTCCATGCGTTTGATTTAAAATTATTATAATTACATATGCGTATCCTTGAGTTTTTATGTACTCTAAAGCTTCTTGCCGTATGCAATTTTAACATTCCAATATACAAATAGAAAAATATTTTAATAACCGTCCGTTTTCACTATATAAATTAATTAATTTGGCGCGTAAAAGATTTGTTCCCATTTCTATATACACAGTTGATCAAATTTTATTGTCTACACCTATTTAACCTATAATTCCACAACAATATATATATATATATATATATATATATATTGCTGTGATATTCTCCTTTGAATGCGGGAACTGGGTCCTTTCAACAAAAAAATTCTAGTCCCACAGATTGGGCGTCATAAACGGCTGTGATCCTCTTTTCGCCTCGGCTGCTCACCTAATGTTATAAACCTCCTCATTCATAAAAAAAAACAACACATTCCTACCAAAAACATCAACGTTAACTCTATTTACATCAATATTCAGAATACATTAAAATTTCAAAATTAAAACTCAGCATAAATTTCAGTTTTAAAAGAATTTCAAGATTAATTTTATTATCATTTTAATGTGCATCCAAAATTAAAGTCCTTGTTGGATGCCTACTAATTAATATAACAATATAAGCAGACCGGAGTCTGAGTATAAAGGGAGCATCTACCACCTCTTTACGTTAATTAACCAGGTTCGTCTAATTGAGCTCAAAGACATACCCAAATTTTCATCATATTACCGAACATCAAAACTAAATACTCCTTTCTACTTCAACAAGCAAATTTCATCTTAAAATTAAAATTTTATGGTTAGTACAATTTCACTAATGTCCATTTAAAGTAAATCAATTATAAAGTTATTCAACACACACAAAAATGTCAAACAAAATAGTATAAATTACCTGAAGGTTACTGTCCTCGTAGCTTCAAAGTACATCGTCCCTTTTGTTAATCACACCATTCCAACTGGATTATATTTACGGCTTCTAATTCTCAACGCTTTTAAAATTTTCTCCATCACCAGTTGTTTCTGGGCTTTTCCGGAACTCATCTATGTATATCTGACCCTTGTTTCGTGGATCCAGACACGTATTTGAACCATTTAATTATTAACACCCCCGAAAAATAGCAAATAACTTCATACTTCTTTCAGCAATATACGCCAAAACTGCCTACTTTTGTGTATACATTTGTCGTTGTAAATTTTGCTAATTGGTACAGTGAAACTAAATTTTATTACCTTGTATCTAAGTGCACTGAAGTACATTCATGTTAGCACGTAAATAACAAACTATTTTGAATCACTAAAATATACGAGCAAAATTTTAATTTATTTTATCAAACTAAAATGCACTGTTTAACATCTTCAATCAAGTCGCGGATGTAAGAGCTTTTAACGCATCGAATCGTCAAAAGTCTAAGAGGGCTTGTTTATATTCATCTCGGTATATATAGCAAAAAGCCGGCACGTCGCTTTTGTCCTCAAAACAGGTAATTCTAAAGAATTCCTCATTCTATGTTCCCAGTCTGTCGCTCGCGCGTCGATTTTTACGAATTTTCACTCGTCCCATTTAAATCTCAGAAATTTCAACACACGGCACGCAAGCATGTCCGAGAAAAACTAATTAATTTTGTACAGAAATTGTTGTTTCTACCTCTGATATTTGCATCCTATTTTCAACCAATTGTGACCCTCGTGACGTTGCTTAAATCCCGCCTTTTACTATATGTGTCTTTGCTTGACGCATTTCTCTTTCCTTTTCTAACCTGTTCGTATTGGTGCAAATTGATATTCTTTATTATCGATTATATTTTAGTCCATGTGGACTGTTATCTGGGTTTAATAACCCCGTATCGCACATTCTCGTGAATATTAAGCCCCGGTTTCTCCAAGATTCTTTGAAACTTAATTATCTACAAAATTTACGCCGTATGTGATATTTAAACTACGCAGGTGTTCAAAATAATATTAATTCTCAGAGCTTTATTTTCTGGTATTATAATCTTGGGTTTTACAAGTTTCTATAGATATTATCTGTTACTAACGGTTCAATTAACTTCAATTAAAATTAATACTCTTTAATTTTTAGTGAATCCTAATTAAATATTCAATTATTATCTGTACGTTTCGTTTAATACTCGTTGCCCAAACTTGAATCAATTCATATAAATCTTGCACGTAATTTCCATTTGATTCTTTACTTTGGAATAATTAAATTACACGTTGAGCATTTTAAAACTGCTTATTTTTATATGAAGCGTCTTGTAAATAATTTTAATCTCTTATTTTTAATAAAACGAATGAATTTTTATTCTCCACGGGTTTTTAATAAAGCGTATTATCTAATAAACTTCCTTATACACGGTGATTAAAATTATTTGATGTAATCCATTAATTTTCTACCCTGGTCTAAATATGAGATATATATATATATATATATATATATATATATATATATATTGCTATGATAATAGGGTAGTTTAAGGGTAGGTTAAGTCATAGGGATCGTAGGATAAATATAAGCAACTTTAACTTTAAGAAAATTCAATAGTTCCAGAAATTATAAGAGTAAATCGGTCATTCTACATAATGTCAATTAAGAGGACACTGTATATAAATATACGGAATTAAATGCATGAGAACATAAATATGTGTAAGTATAGTTTACAAGTAAAGATAAAATTTTAAAACTCTATAACTTGCATTAAAATTAAATTACCGGGAAACATAGATAAATTGGCATTGCAAATATTTAACAATTGCGTCGAAAATACCAACGTAAACGGATCTTAAATAATCCATTATTAGAAAATCGTTTCGTGACTAGAGAAGAACACATTTGTTCAGAAAACCAACATTCTATGCAAAACAAATAAACACCAGGCGGTTCAATTATATGATAAATTAACAAACATCAAATACGTGAGTAAATGAAAAGCCAAAAGTTGGAAATCCTAGGATAATACTGCAATATGCTGAATGCGGACGCGATGAACAGAGCATTCGTCGAAGATTTAAACTAGGTAATTTGTAAAAATTCCTAGTTCTGCTAGATAATGCAAAAGTACCAGCCTTGATTATAAACACGCCAATGAAAACAATTGGAGGAAGGGCTTGTATGTACGACAGAAATTGAACGACATTTTACTCTATATTTAGCTGAACAACAACTATGTTCGAAGATGTTAAAAACTCACGCAATTAGTGAAATAAAAATTAAACAAATGAGATTTAAAAGTGCGAGAATTTTGTACAACGAAATATAAGCCGATCTGTAGATAGTCGGCTCTGATTTGGGACATATTCTGATTTGGGACGTTTAATTTTGGTGATATTCTAATTTGGACACATTCCAATTTGGGATGTTGGATATTTTAATTTGGACATATTCTAATTTGGACATATTCTAATTTGGGACGTTTAATTTTTGATGTACTTTAATTTGGTACGATTTTAATTGGAAGCGATTTATGGGAGGCGATTCTTATATGGGGACGGCATTTTGTTGATGACTTAACGCAAACAAAAATATACCAATAAGCAAAGCGGACACAGCAAGGGGATGCAGATCATAGACTAGGATGGAACTCTAGACCCATTCCAGGTTAGCAATTTTTAATACACTGTATTATTGAAAGACTGTTTTCAATTTAATATTTGCTATGCATATTGGTAAGAGTCATCAAAAAGGTCAATTACAAAAATGTGAAAACAGAAGAAGGTCTTGGAACGTTCGAAGGTCCCTGAGTGTAATTAAAAGATGTTTTTGCTGGCTTTCAGAAAAGTATAAATCTGGTCTATGTAGATATTTTGTACATAAAGGAAAATTTTGAGTGTTGTAAATATTATCGATTATTATATTGTGTGTTCTAGAATTGCTTTATTTGATTCAATAAGATTTATTCAGTAAGCTAGTCGGGGTAAAATCCTAATTTAACATTTCATATCAAATGGGGCGAATAGCACAGCAATAAAAGGAATATCACAGCAATAAATATGACACTCACCGTAGGGGCTTAATAAATTCATTTCATAGCAATAAATATGACGCCCAACATCGGGGCTTAAAATAAAATAGGGCATATCACAGCAATATATATCGAGAGTTCTACATGATTTCTAACAACTACGATCACTTTTAGCCTGAGTTCCAATGGCTAACCATTTTTAAATAATTTTTTAATTTTTGGTCTAGCACGACACTCGGAAAAGGCTATCGTGCTGATCATTTCTAGCGCATTTTTGATATATATCGACAGTTCTAACAACTACGATCAATTTTAACCCGAGTTGCAATGGCTACCCATTTTTAAATAATGTTTAATGATCATTTCTAGCGCATTTTTCCGATATATATCGACAGCTCTAACAACTACGATCACGTGGCTACCTAAAAAAATCATTCCCAGGTCCCAACACAAATTGATGGCAATCATTTTTTTAAACTTTAAAAATTTTTGCCTATTGTACTCAAACCAAATATTTCGAACATTAATAAATCAAAGTCACCTTCAATTTATGTCATAAATGTTAAACTTGAAGTTTTTATTATTTTGACAACGATCCTAGGTCATGGATCGAAACGTAAATAAAGTTGATTTTAAAAACTATGAGTGGTTTAATTCGGGTCAAGTTGATGGAAAAATATGTCGATATGGGTATCGAATTGGCAATAGCAGGAGATTATGAAAACGTTTCCGGTTTTTCAGTGCAATGGAGTGAGATATGCGGAGTCTATTAGGGGATCGGCGATATAAATGGCGGTTGTGTAGTTTGGGTCGAGGGGGAGGGGGGCGTTAGTTCTGCAGGAGGTATATAGGTTTGCATTTTGGATTAGATAAGATTCTTGGACTAAAGCAATAGGTATTTTATTTGTTTGGAGGATGTGGGATAGTTGCAGGGTTGCGGTTCGGAGGTCTTAAGGTTTATTTGGATTGATCGAATAGGGGAGAACTACAGGGTGGGGTATTCGTGTGGGTTCTTGTTTGGTGTAGTTTAGTCATGTGTAGGGCTTGTTTGTGTACACGACAGTTAGGTCTAGTTACAGATTGGTCGTCTGTGTGCTTTATTTCATGGCGGTTTATGCTGGAGGGCCGCTGGAGGTTTGGGATCGGCAGGTCTCAGTTACTGTATCGTTGACAATTAAAACATCCGAGTACGGCCGCAAGTTCTCTTACTCTATAGGATTTGTAACCAATAGAGGTGGGAATTGGTTGTTATAATGACGCAGAGTTTAGGGAAAACGTTCAGGATAAGGTTGACGGAGTGGTCTATTTTTTGCGTCGAACGACAATGGACATTTCGTGTCTGAAGGCGTCTTCAGTAATGAGTAAGTCAAATGAGTTTTAGGTGTAAATGAAATTAAGGGTGTTGCTAAAAGGAGATTTCCTTAGCAAGGTCGAAAATTATGATTTGGGGAAGTTTGTGTTTGGTTACATGGACGCTGCTGGAGGAATTTTTACGGGATTAAATCGGTTTTATGTTGTTTGGCTTATTGGTTCGGATGGTGACGGCGTATTTGGTGGGACGAATGCTTTAGATATTTAAGTTGAAAAGGGATGGGCGGAGATGGGTTTTATACTTTTAGGGAGTTCGTTTGGGGTTGTGTCAGAGTATATGGGTTTCAGTGCGATTCACTTAGCTGGAGGTCTTGTTAGGGGCGCGTGTTGGTATTTTTGTGTGTTCTATGTTGAGGGTGCGTATGACATATGTTGTGTAGGTGTGAGTTGTGCAGGTGCTGTGGGAGGATAATTACTTTTCTAGCTTATAGGGCTCTATCTAGGCAATTTTGCATAATTGTTATTTCAACCTCTGCGACATTTGCTTTCTGGATAGCTTCGTTGGTTAAAAGAGTTATTTGTTCTATTTTCTGCAGTATGAAATTAGCACAGCCGCGGTTGATTTTGTGCGACTCTTCGAAGACGAAGTCCGTTACATCGTATTTTATAGAGCTAATTTGTTGAAGAGTGGGTGGTGGCGACTCTTCATATGGAAATATTCATTTTACAATCTAAGATACCGCATATAGAAGAAACTACAGAATTCGTTTTTGTAGGTCTTGTATTACATGCATTTTGTTTAACGCTTATTATGTATAAGTTTTTAATAAATACAAACGTTGGCTTACACAATTGCTTTACGCGCCTATTATATTCGAGTCCATCGATATAGCCACCAATAATGCACCGTATTGTTGTATCAAATGGACATGCGTATTGCTGTATTTGGCGCATTTATGCAAATTTTCGATGTTTGGACACTAGATTGTGTATGTCCCTCGCTTTTTTATTTTATTTATTTCTCTCCACGATTCCGTTTCATTTAGAAAGGCTGCGTAATTACTCATTACGGCAATATGTGACTCATTGCTAATATCTAAATTATTTTTATCATCAGTCTCTAGAAACTTCAAAGTTTCGTCGCTTTCACTTTGTAGATTATAGTCATCATCATTGTACTTTTTAATGTTATCATCGATATCATTACAGCTATTCGGCATATCATTGGAAGTATCATGGGATTTTTCTTTCGCGGTAGATGTGTGTTTGGTATGATCGAAATTAATTTTATTTCGCGCAAGATTATTAGGTTTATTTAAGTTTCATCGTTTCAGCTAATAATCTCAAGTGCAAAATGATAAATTTATCAATTCGATTTAATTTATTGCGTTTAAACATTAGATCTTTCGTTTTCCTAAAATATTCTGCACTGCAAGCACAAGTTTTCTGTTGTAGATGAAACTGCGGTTAATAATCAGAAGTATTTAGAAAATTATGATGTTTTTCAAAATCGGAACAACAATATGAGTAGATAAGCAAAGTTATTACTGGCACAAAATAGCTCATTTTACATGTATTTTTCCATAAGAAAATCTAAGATTGATTTTCTAAATTTTTGTACTTTTGAAGGTCATTCTTACCGAATCACGCGATGTCATCGTGACCAACCCTTTACTTTGCAAGTTGAATAGGGTGAAATTACCCTATCACAATAGGATGAAATGGTCCTATTCTGATAGAGTGAAATTGCCTCATAAAGTGAAATTTCGCCTTGTGAGACAATTTCACCCTATTCAGATAGGGCAATTTTATCCTTTTAAACTCGAAAAGTGTAAGATTAATCATGATGACCTCACGTGTTCCTGAAACCAACGACCTTGAAGAGTACAAAAATTTGCAAATTGAAACTTGTTTATCTACTAATTTTGATTAAGTATTGTTCCACTATCGTCTTTCCTAGATTTTCTTCGGTGTTTTGTAAAACTATGCCAATTTCATTTTAAGATGTCATATTTGAATCATATAAATTACCAGTAAACGTAACGAATAAATCGGATTCCGTATCGTCGTATATTTCCGTACGTGTTCATTATTTTATAGACCTTTTGTTGCACACTGAAGCAATGACTATTATATTCTTATGTTTTCTAAATTAAAAAAGGACAACGACTAGTAAAATCATTAATAGTGATACATTTCGATAAGGCACTAATGCATCGTACAAAAAGAATCTTTAACACTGACTGGTGTGTGTGCTAAACATGACAATCGGCAAATTAATTTTATTAAATGTGAAATATCAATACGAATGATACACGCAGCTTTTAATTTTTTGAGAACCTGGAAACATTCACGCAACCGTTAATATTGTCTGTAAGTCGGTATTACTGAATGAAAGGGAAACAGCATTAAAAAGTGTTAGGGAAAAGTCCGTTACTACTTTCTTAGGACACGGTTCAACTGACCTTAGTCACTTTCTCATCCAATGTATCAGCATGCTTGCATCGTCTTTTCTGAAATCATTTGAGAAACAGGTAAAAATCTTTGCACTTTACGATTTTACTGCCTGGTATAGAAAATGGGACATTTGGAACTATCCTGTTTTGAAAGATATTTTACCAATCAGCGATCCGGTTGCGTCAATACTGATGCTACCTGTATAAACGTTTTTCATAAATTCTTTAAATAAAAAAATTTGTTCCGGGCTGCAATACGTTGCATAAAAATCTGTCAATGCCTGTTTATTGAATACAACCTGCAAATTCTAAGCTATATTTAATTTTTATGAGGGATGAGATTAAATTTTTTTCTGTGGATATTCTCAATTTTTCGTCTCGATATAATTGTTTGCTTTATGCAAAACATCCTCAGATACACCGAACTTCAGTAATTCATTGACCTTATCTCTTCGCCAGGTGTACGCGACACTTTTTCTCCTATTTCTTCCGTAATTGCCGTTTTCTTTGTCTGAATAACGTCTCGAGTGCCTTAAGTAGAAATTTTTAGACATACATTCGTAAGTTGATTTTAGAAATACAGGGTTCTTCTAAATGATAGACCAATTTTTTCAAAATTCGTATTTATTAAAATACAAATCCTAAATGAACAATCGTTATACCAATGAAAAGAGGAAGTTTCAAAGTTTTTAAAAGTGATACGGTTCCGCATATCGTTCATAGTTGTTGGTAGAGGCGACCCGTAAAGAGCATTCTTAACATAACCCCATAAGAAGTAGTCACATGGGATGAGATCAGGAGATCTCGGTGACCAGAAGCGTAGAGCCAAATCTTCATTTCTCCTGCGACCTATCCAGTGCTGAGGAAGGAATTCGTTCAAAAATCTTCGTACATCGAATAAAGTCCTGTGAATCTTCCATAACCTGAGGGAATAGCCACTGTTCCAACATGTCCAGGTACGTTATTCCAGTTACAGTTTTTTCCACAAAGAAAAAGGTCCATAGATCTTTGTACAGGATAAGGCACAAAACATGTTTATCTTCGGTGAGTCTTTTGTTGCAATGTTGAATGTGGATTTTGCAAACCCCATATGCGAACATTGTGTCTAATGACTTTTCCACTAAGATGGAAAGTCGCTTTATTGCTAAAAATTATACTCCGTAGCAACGCGTCATCCTCCTTAATTTATAGCACATAACCACAAAATCCGAGACGCGTCTCTTTGTCATTAGGCTTGAGAGCCCGCAAAAGTTCTAATCGGTAGGCTTGTACAGCAAATGCCGTCCCTGAACTTTCCATACAGTTGGTTGGGGTATTTCATGTTCTCTATTAGCGCTATTGGTAGACTTATGTTGATTGCGAACGAAACTTTCTTCAATCCGTCTGACATCATTCCCTGACACACGTCGTCGGCCTGTACTATTTCCTTTACACACACACTTCCAGTCTGTCGAAATTGCATAAACTATCGGCTAATGCTTCTTCTGGTTGGTGGTTCAATACCGATTTTGGTACGAAATGTCCGCTGCACTACAAAAATGCAGAAAGTCTTGTGCTCCACAATAGCCATCTCACTCACAACTGATAGTGAAACGAAACGACGGTCTATTGCCGCGCGACCTCCACCGGCCGCTTCTGGAACCATTCTTCCTCTTTTCATTGGTATGTGGAACCAGGCGGCTACGTAGCGTAGTTGGTATGTGTGTGACTACTAAGCCCAAAGTCTCGGGTTCGAATTCCGGCACGGTCCGCTTGAAAAATGCTAGGCGAGCATTTTTACAAAAATACACCCTCGTTCGGATGAGAGGTAAAATGGAGGTCCCGTGTGTGTGTTGTCACGCACGTTAAAGATCTCTACCTTGTTTGGAACAGCAAGGGTTCGACAAAATTCCAAATTTTCCAGGTAAAAAAAACTCGGCTTCTTGGCCAATGTAGTACCTTCGGGTGCAACATTGGAAAATCACATGTAAGGTATGTACCACTGCTGTCGTGCACTCAGTAACAGCAGATACGCTTTCTAGTGTGTGGGATGAGTTTACCTACCGCGTAGATGTTTGCCGTGCAGCAAAACGACACATTGAACATTTATAATATATTAAGAAAACTTTGAAACTTCCTCTTTTTAATTGGTATAACGATTGTTCATTTTCGATTTGTACTTTAATAAATACGAATTTTTTAAAAATGGGTCCATCATTTAGAATAACCCTGTACATTCGGAACATTTTCCTTTAATTTGTAAAAATATGTCACCGGGAATATGATTTATTTTTGAGGTCTTGAAATAGAGGGGCGTCGCCGTGGATCAATGTAGTAAGCGTAAGACTACGGATCCCAAGGTCCTGGGTTCGAATACCGACACAGCCTTCTGCTTGAAGAATGGCAGGTGAGCATTTTGCACAAAAATTACGCCCTCGTTCGGATGAGAGGTTAAATGGAGGTCCCGTGTGTGTGTTGTCGCGCATTTTAAAGATCCCTACCTTGCCTGAAAGGGCAAGGGTTCGGCAAAATTCTAAATTTCCAGGCAACAAAAAACTCGTCTCCTGGCCAATGTAGTACCTTCGGGTGGAGCATTGGAAATGTAAATGCACAGTCTTGAAATAGAGGCGGCTCTGTGGTGTAGTTGGTATGCGTGTGACTACTATGCCCAAGGTCACGGGTTCAAATCCCGACACGGTTCGCTTGAAAAATGTTAGGCGAGCATTTTTCACAAAAATACGCCCTCGTTCGGATGAGAGGTAAAATGAAGGTTTCGTGTGTGAGTGTTGTCACGCACGTTAAAGATCCCTACTTTGCTTGGAACAGCAAGATTTCGGCAAAATTCAAAATTTTCAGGTAAAAAAAACTCGCTTCCTGGCCAATGTAATATCTTCGGGTGGAGCATTGGAAAATCACATGTAAGGTCCTGAAATAGATACCACATGGAAGTCTTAATTGGGTACATATATTGTCGTAAATGATATTAAGACCAGCCAGGTTTTAATACTTCGTACGCTCAATTTATATATGACACAATGCTCGGATCAATTTTATCTGAATCGCATTTTAATATATTCATTTTCGCGCGTAACGGAGATAGAAAATTTTTGATTTACCTATGGACCAGTTTGAATGAATACTTTGATCGGATATATTTTTAAAGGTATTAAGCTTGATGTTGGACTCGATGGAACAGCTTTCTTTACGTATAACATATTTTAGATACCATTTCTATCTTGCATATACGTGTACACGTAACATTTATTCATTACTCCATCTAACAAACCTGATGCCGTTTGCTAGATGCAATCATTAACTGGACTAAAGAAAGGTATTGTCTGAGAGAAAGTTTAGTTCTTTTACAGTTTCGTAATTTTCTGATACGCTCTTCTTTGCTTTAAGAGGCATTTTTATTTCCGCAGGAATCGCTGTGGGGTATACAGGATAGGGCAATTTTTTATAGTGGTAAAAGATTTTATATCCGCTGTGTGGAACTCTTTCTTGTCGTAACAAGGACTTACCCACTAGAATTCAACTTTGGTGTCGGACTCGAAATCGATTATCGTTTATGTTTATAGGGCTCCCGTGGCTAGCATACCGGGACTAGGTGCTTCACCGCTGTCGCTATTAGAAAAAAACTGACTTTGTGTGCGGTTTATTCCCTTCGGATGTCTGATTTTGCTGAAAGGTAAAGCAACGATTACTTCTGAAGGATCGCTCTGAAGTGTCTAGATCTCTGCCACAAGACTTCTTTATAGACTCTCAGAGTTTGTATGTGCTGGTTTCGTAATCTTCTAGAGATCCGTAAAAGTTCTCTGCGTTCGATCTGAGCCATTCTCTGACGGGTGGCAGGTTTACATGGGAACTTCGAAGACTCTCCTTAGTACCTTGTTCCGGATCACTTGGAGCTTACGCACGTGCGTTTCTTCTGCGTTGCTACATACCACTGACGCCTATGCTAACGTCGGTCTGGTTATCGGCTTGTAGAGCCTCAGCTTGTTTGAAGCGTTAAGCTTACTTGGACGACTCATCAGGGGATATTGCCGTGCCATAATTCTCTTCAGCTTGTTTGCCGCATACTCGATGTGAGTTCTCCAAGTGAGCTACGAATCACTCATATATTTGACGTATGGGCGCCAAGGTATCGGTTCGTAAAACGCTTTGACGTCGTCTCCAGGTTATTGAGAAAAAAACTACCGTGCTCTTTTATGGTTTAATTTCGATTTTCTGGAGTCTTAGCCATTCCTCGAGAGCATCCATCGCCGTCTGCAGTCTCTGCTTGGGTACGGGATCTGGTTGGTGTGGCTGTGTCTTCGGCGTATAGTACCATCCTGGTGTTAGCCGCTTTCGGTAGGTCACTCACGAACATGCCAAACAGTGCCAGCGAGAAGAGTATCGCAGATCTCGATCCGCACAGTCTATTTACACTTTCGCACATCCCCTCTCCACCGCCTTCTCCATCTTTTAAAAAAGACATTATGTTTTATATGTTTACTGAAGAAGGTTTATTCAGCGTAATCCAGTCCATCATAACGGTTTTATAAAGAAACGTTTCAATTAGTTAGAGGTCTGGCATGTTGGTAGCGATTCGTTGCTTAAGCCTTACCATAACATATAATTTAACACTTCTCCTTTTTTTTGGAGGGGATAACCAGGTAATATTTCATTTCCCTTTAAATGGGAATCTTGTTAACATGTTGGAGTTCTTTAACAACCATCCGGTTGCTAATATCTACGTTAGTGAAGCTAGCGGCCACTATTTACCGGCCGCTAAATATGGATACGACTACCATTCTACAACACAACAAAACCACGCCTACTGAACTGAACAAGCATTTCTATTGTTCAATTATGTTTCGTATATTGATCCAATTATCTTTACGCATTTAAAATCTAAGGGTGTTTGAAAATAAATAACTTTGAGATTCCTATAGTATTCTTAGGTGTATATTTTACGTTAGTGAAGCTAGCGGCCACTATTTACCGGCCGCTAAATATGGATACGCCTACCAATCTACAACACAACAAAACCACGCCTACTGAACTGAACAAGCATTTCTATTGTTCAATTATGTTTTGTATATTGATCCAATTATCTTTACGCATTTTAAATCTAAGGGTGATTGAAAATAAATAACTTGGAGATTCCTATATTATTCTTAGGTGTGTATTTTAAGCGGTTGCTCTTTTAAATTGAAATACATGTCATTTTCTTAACTTGTCTAAAACCTGCGCTCATAAAACTTGTTAGACTGCTATTGTAGGTATACTAAAACAACCTATATCTTTTACAGTAACGTGTTCGCCCCGGTTCACTAACTTTTTGGAATTTTCGTAATGACACTATAAGAAAATTAAAAAATTCTTTTCTTAGCTTTTGTAATACCTGCGCCCTTGAAACTTGGTAGGGGGTTAGAGTAGGTGTATTAAAAAAACCCATATCTTTTACAGAAACGTGTTCGCCCCGGTTCACTAACTTTTTAGAATTTTTGTAATGACACTATAAGAAAATTAAAAATTTTTTTTCTCAGCTTTTGTAATACCTGCGCCCTTGAAACTTGGTAGGCTGTTAGCGTAGGTGTATTAAAACAATCCATATCTTTTACAGAAACGTGTTCGCCCTGGTTCACTAACTTTTTAGAATTTCTGTAATGACACTATAACAAAATTAAAAAAAATTTTTCTCAGCTTTTGTAATACCTGCGCCCTTGAAACTTGGTAGGCAGTTAGTGTAGGTCCACTAAAAAACTCGTATCTTTTACAGAAACGTGTTCGCCCCGGTTCACTAACTTTTTGGAATTTTTGTAATGCCACTATAAGAAAATTAAAAAATTTTTTTCTCAGCTTTTGTAATACCTGCGCCCTTGAAACTTATTAGGCAGTTAGCGTAGGTCTGCTAAAACAAACCATATCTTTTACAGAAACGTGTTCGCCCCGGTTCACTAACTTTTTAGAATTTTTGTAATGACACCATAAGAAAATTAAAAATTTTTCTCAGCTTTTGTAATACCTGCGCCTTTGAAACTTGGTAGGCAGTTAGGTAGGTGACTAAAACAACCCATATCTTTACAGAAACGTGTTCGCCCCGGTTCACTAACTTTTGAATTTTGTAATGACACATAAGAAAATTAAAATTTTTTCTAGCTTTTGTAATACCTGCGCCCTTGAAACTTGGTAGGCGTTAGGTAGGTGTATTAAAACAATCCATATCTTTTACAGAAACGTGTTCGCCCGGTTCACTAACTTTTAGAATTTCTGTAATGACACTATAAGAAAATTAAACAATTTGTTCTCAGCTTTTGTAATACCTGCGCCCTTGAAACTTGGTAGGCAGTTAGTGTAGGTCCACTAAAAAACTCGTATCTTTTACAGAAACGTGTTCGCCCCGGTTCACTAACTTTTTGGAATTTTTGTAATGCCACTATAAGAAAATTAAAAAATTTTTTTCTCAGCTTTTGTAATACCTGCGCCCTTGAAACTTATTAGGCAGTTAGCGTAGGTCTGCTAAAACAAACCATATCTTTTACAGAAACGTGTTCGCCCCGGTTCACTAACTTTTTAGAATTTTTGTAATGACACCATAAGAAAATTAAAAAATTTTTTTCTCAGCTTTTGTAATACCTGCGCCTTTGAAACTTGGTAGGCAGTTAGCGTAGGTGTATTAAAACAATCCATATCTTTCACAGAAACGTGTTCGCCCCGGTTCACTAACTTTTTGGAATTTTTGTACTGACACCATAAGAATATTAAAAAATTTTTTTCTTAACTTTTGTAATACCTGCGCCCTTGAAACTTGGTAGGCAGTTAGTGTAGGTGTACTAAAACAAACCATATTTTTTACAGAAACGAGTTCGCCCCGGTTCACTAACTTTTTAGAATTTTCGTAATGACACTATAAGAAAATTAAACAATTTGTTTCTTGGCTTTTGTAATACCTGCGCCCTTGAAACTTGGTAGGCAGTTAGCGTAGGTCTACTAAAACAAACCATATCTTTTACAGAAACGTGTTCGCCCCGGTTCACTAACTTTTTAGAATTTTTGTAATGACAGTATAAGAAAATTAAATAATTTTTTTCTCAGCTTTTGTAATACCTGCACCCTTGAAACTTGGTAGGCAGTTAGTGTAGGTGTATTAAAACAACCCATACCTTTTACAGAAACGTGTTCGCCCCGGTTCACTAACTTTTTAGAATTTTTGTAATGACACTATAAGAAAATTAAAAAATTTTCTCAGCTTTTGTAATACCTGCGCCCTTGAAACTTGGTAGGCAGTTAGTGTAGGTCCACTAAAAAACCTGTATCTTTTACAGAAACGTGTTCGCCCCGGTTCACTAACTTTTTGGAATTTTTGTAATGACACTATAAGAAAATTAAAAATTTTCTTTCTCAGCTTTTGTAATACCTGCGCCCTTGAAACTTATTAGGCAGTTAGCGTAGGTCTACTAAAACAAACCATATCTTTTACAGAAAGGTGTTCGCCCCGGTTCAATAACTTTTTAGAATTTTCGTAACGACACTATAAGAAAATTAAAAATTTTTTTCTCAGCTTTTGTAATACCTGCGCCCTTGAAACTTGGTAGGCAGTTAGTGTAGGTGCACTAAAACAACCCATATCTTTTACAGAAACGTGTTCGCCCCGGTTCAATAACTTTTTAGAATTTTCGTAACGACACTATAAGAAAATTAAAAATTTTTTTCTCAGCTTTTGTAATACCTGCGCTCTTGAAACTTGGTAGGCAGTTAGTGTAGGTGCACTAAAACAACCCATATCTTTTACAGAAACGTGTTCGCCCCGGTTCACTAACTTTTTAGAATTAAAACAAATTAAACAATTTGTTTCTTGGGGGCGAACACGTTTCTGTAAAAGGTATGGGTTGTTTTAGTAGACCTACACTAACTGCCTACCAAGTTTCAAGGGCGCAGGTATTACAAAAGCCAAGAAACAAATTGTTTAATTTTCTTATAGTGTCATTACGAAAATTCCAAAAAGTTAGTGAACCGGGCCGAACACGTTTCTGTAAAAGGTATGGGTTGTTTTAGTAGACCTACACTAACTGCTTACCAAGTTTCAAGGGCGCAGGTGTTACAAAAGCCAAGAAACAAATTGTTTAATTTTCTTATAGTGTCATTACGAAAATTCCAAAAAGTTAGTGAACCGTGGCGAACACGTTACTGTAAAAGATATGGGTTGTTTTAGTATACCTACAGTAGCAGTCTAACAAGTTTTAAGAGCGCAGGTTTTACACAAGTTAAGAAAATGACATGTATTTCAATTTAAAAGAGCAACCCCTTAAAATATACACCTAAGAATAATATAGGAATCTCAAAGTTATTTATTTTCAATCACCCTTAGATTTAAAATGCGTAAAGATAATTGGATCAATATACGAAACATAGTTGAACAATAGAAATGCTTGTTCAGTTCAGTAGGCGTGGTTTTGTTGTGTTGTAGATTGGTAGGCGTATCCATATTTAGCGGCCGGTAAATAGTGGCCGCTAGCTTCACTAACGTTAATATCTGCATAGAGCCAGGTAGATAAGAAAAAGATAGAAGAGTATAGGAAGACCTAGGCCAAGCTATATTAGTCAAATTGTTAGAAATTTAGGTTGTGAAGGATATGTAGAACTTTTTAGATTAGCACAGAATAGAAAAGAATTTAGAGTTGCGTCACCGACCTTAAGTAAGGTCGAAAATAAAATGATGATCATGATGTTTCAATGTAAGAGTCCGTCCGAAAATATTAGTGAATTAAGATCAAGTGCACGGCAGGAACGAATTATAGTGCTGCAAATTAAACGTGCACAAATAAAACTAAAGCAGCACTACAAACATCTACAAATGATTCTAAAGATTTGAGGTATCTTAACTAATATCAAATTTACGTTTTTGTATATTTTAAGACGCAACTTTTAAAAGGTTTGAGTACAAACGACGCGGAAAAATAACTATAAACGGTTCCAAAGAAGACTGCAACAGTGGGTTTCAGATATCTTAAAAATTGGCAAAAGTTAGCTCTTGACAAATTTTTTAAATTATGTAACTTTTGAACGGTTCGACTACAAACGAAAGCAAACGCACTAGAAACAACTAAAAACGATTCTGAATCACCTGGAAGAAGCGAATTTGAAAGATCAATAAAATTGACAAAGTTTGTTGATGGAATTTTTTTAAAATGTTTATAACTACAAACCGAAGCAAAATCACTAGAAACAATTACAAACAATTCTAAAGAGAGCTGCGCAAGTGATTTGAGATATCTCAACGTCAGGTGAGAGTCATTTTTTTAATTTCTATAACTTGTAATGCATTGAGTAAACGAAATTAGTGTTATTACAAACAACTACAAACATTCTGCTAACTTTTTTTGTATAAAAAATTTTCTAAAGAGTTAGCCACCAAGTTCGCATAGGTGTAGTTAATTTACACGTTACTTGTATATTTTGAAAAACTGCTATGTTGCTATTGTGTTACACGTGTTTTTCTTAAATTTTTAATCATATCAGAGCAAAAAGGTATTCCTTTCCCAAACTTCTTCAACAATGGGGTTGATTGTATTGTTATACAGCAATATATATTTTTATTGTACCTCTTAACAAAGGTCTTTACGCCTCAGGGCACCCGCCCTGCGCCAACTACCTTCGTTTACCGTCCCAGATCAGAAGAGCGCCTTTCAAATCACTTTCTGAAATTAATGGCTGGTACGGATATCAACTTTGGTAAATTATTTTTCAAAGGTTAACAATAAACTATTAACTTCTTTGAGTAACCACGTTGTTAAGAAAGCAATCAAAATCAAAATGTGTTAATTTAAAATCCTAATGAAAAATATGCCATCATCGAGTTATGCTGCGAATCTCTTAACATTTCTTTTAGTGCATTTCGACTTTCTTAAAGGGAATCAGCAAACTTCTGGAGTTTGGACACCCGCGAAGTTGGCTACACATGCAAAGCACAGAAGATGAAACAACACATGAGGGTTGCCTTTTATATTTCGAGATTGCGTTAAACTAATGCTCTCATCTGGCAAATGACATTTCTATCATAAAATGTTCAGTACGTATTGATGTAGGAGTATTATTTGTGCTGATTACAGTAACTTGAAAAAATTTATCTGATGTAAAAATGGAATTAAATTGTGAACATTTTCGAGCGATTATTTTTCCAACATTAGACTTGGATTAACCCAATAACAATGCATGGATGAACTTAATTCGACTTTTGACGATGAAGCACCTTCCAGGACTACTGCTTTTAGATGGTTTGCCGTCTTTAATTGTAGCCGTAGTTCGATTACGAACGAATTTTGCGAAGCTTGTCCAAAATCAGCCGTTGTTCCGGAAAACATCGATGCTGTGCGTGAACTGATACTACGAGATCGTCAGATTGAGACTTCCTTGAGTATTAGTGGAGCCAGTATGCATTCAAAAAGATTTGTTTGCGTCGGATCCCACATAAGTTGACAATCGCTCAAAAACGGGCTTGTATCGATTGGTCTAAAGAAATAATATAAAAATACGAAAGTAGTGCTTTTCGAAATACTTATACGGTATCGTGACAGGTGTCGAATCTTGGATCAATGCGTATGAACTCGAAAGTAAACAACGGACGACTGTATAGGTTTTTAAAATGATCCAAGTCCAACAAAAGTTGCTCGTGAACAAAGCACCTCGAAGCAAATGGTGGCCTGATTTTTCAGAAAACTGGACATGTCGCAATCGTTCCTTAGAGCAGTGGTTCCCAAACGTTGACAATTTAAAGAAATCTTATGAGTATAAAATTATTTCACGAAACTTAAGATCATAAATATTAGGGTATTCACAGTATATGTAGTGCATATAAAGAAAAACATTTTAATATTCTTTTATTGTATTATAATAAAAGTTTAAAAAATATTATGAAATCAGCAACCAGTGCATAACTATTGACTATGTGGGCTCGTTCGATCAAACCAGGTTGCCTTTTTATTATTTTCATCGTTTTGATGATTATTTTATGTATGTTTAAGACATTCTGTGGAACCCCAGGGTTCCATGAAACACACTTTGAATAACACTGCTTTAGAGAAACGTAAAATGGTCAAATTTTAAGGAAATTAAACCGCTTAAAACGGATCATTATCCATCACGACAATGCAAGCTCTCACAACTCGGTTTAAGTGACTTTTAAGCATTCAGAACCTCTATTTGATGGGTCATCCGCCATTTAATCGTGATTTGGAATCTAAGGGATTTATTTTTATTCCTGCACGTCAAGAATAAATTGTGAGGACGTTTTTTGACACCTGAATGTGTTTAAAATGCATGTTTTGTGGTAACTCAGTCGAAGTGGAAAAAGTGCGTCGAAAATTGGTTCAAACGCATGGCAAAGTGTATTGTTTTTTGTGAAGAATATTTTGAAAAAAAAATAAAGCCGGTTTTGTTGATCTCAAATCCTGAAATGTAGGAGGCAACCACCGTACAAAAACGTCTTTAAAAATATTTGACTCCAAAGTGTAGAACTGCCATACATCCGGACCTAATTTCGACATATTTCTAAGCCCTGTTTTGAAGTTCCAAATTCATGTCTGTATTGTTCCATCATACTTTTTAGAATTTAAGCAAAATCTCCCTTCTTTCTCTTTCTCTGTGTGCGCGCGTGCGCGCATGCCTGTTCTTGGGTCAAGAAACCTCAACCGATATAAATCAAATTTTTAACAAGTTTTATTTCTGTCAAGTCAATATTTGATTTTACTTTTGTCGATTCAAATACTTATCTTATTTTACTGGTTATTATTTTTCGGCATTTTATGCGACTAATATGAATAATATTAATAACTTCGAAGATCCCTGTCGTTTAATTATTTTTAGCTAGCTCTCTTCAAAATAAGACCACTAAAATCAGACAGATTTATAATGACACGAAATATTCTTTTACAAACAAGTTTTCAAATACTAATTATCCGCAACTGCTTTTCCCTTACAAACAATATCTTACATCTAACATTTAGGAAAAATTACTTTCTCTCAACACAAACTTTAAATATAAAAAAATTAGTCCAAAATTTCCACAACGACTTTGCCTTACGAACAATGTCTGAAATTTATCAAAAAATATATAACTTCTTATTCGTTTATACTAAGAATAGAGTCCAAAATCTCTTTTGTAATTGGGATGAGCACACTCTAATCTTAATTTCATTCACCGATAACTCCTTAATGAAATCTTATTGTGTACAAAATTTGTCAAGATAAGTCAGATTACTCAACCCCTTTAAAACAAGATTTAAACGTATCTGATCAGTTAGGTTTAATAATTATTTATACCGGCAAAACCTTACCGAAGGTTGCCACCTTTCAAATCAATTATCTACTTGTACATACAACTGTCACACAAATACTTGCACACAAAACTAATACCTTATCATATAACGTAACCAATTAATAGATTTGTCTCTATTAAAATGTTAAATAATATTTTATTTTATCGTTCAAATCTGCTTGTTGTCACCGTGAAAATTTGCCTGTTGTTGTCTTTTTTCAGATCCTAACATCAATCACAGCTCCAGAATCGCTCAAATTGAATTAATAAGTACGCTTTTCCATGCAAATTGCTTCATGTAACTTGTAACAGCTATTCCCCATTCCATGTGCTTCATCTCAATTAATTTTTTATTGTATTTTTAAAACATTGTAATTATATACTCCCTTTTGAGTAGTAATGAATTGTCAGTTAAAATCGTCTTTCTACTATAATAACTTTACTACTAAGTACTACTTGATATAAGATGAGCATGGTGACGTTTGAGTAGCAACTCATCAACTGACCTCATTCACGCTTTTTATTGGGTTTATAAGGGTTTATAAGGTAACTCTAGTTGTCTATGTCGCATTGGTCTTAGAAATGGGCTTGCTTCTTACGTAAACATCTAGAATTTTCACGAACGATTTTGAACCTTTTAATTGATTATTTTCTAAGACGATTCAACATTCAAATTTATCGTGTTCTAATAACCTCGAGCTATGTATGATATAACTAAATACCGTTTACCTACGAGTTATCTTATCTTTACGATTTTACTCGTCATAATTGGACGATGTCGTTTACCTTTCTGTCCCATTTTAGTACTTGATTTTTCTAGAAGCTCAGTGAACATGTTCCTACGTTAGGAAAATTAAATTTCTTGCGAACGTAAACATTGCGTTTCCGTCGAAGTTTGTTATCAAATCAAAATTAAAATGTGATACACCCAGTTTCCCGCAAAATTGAAGTTTAGTGCGCCTTTCAACTATAACGTCTGTTCTTGGTAGAGTATTTGAATAGGATTTTCTTTATTCGTTACAAACATGAAAATTTTCTCTAATAATTACGCGCTTATGCGTAATGGATACACAATTGAGTACTTTATGGATGAAGCTCTTTGAAGAACGTCATCCTACGCGCAGAATAATAAATACTGTTTTTCTTGTCTTACAACATTATTTGTTATTATTAAGTTTATCTAATGAGAATGAAAATTCCTTTAATCGCGGTTTTTATGCATTTATGTCATTAATATTTATATAATTTGAGCTTTTTCTTAGAGATTTGAATTTGTTCGGATTTATTTTTACGAGATGACGCCATACGATTTATATATATATATATATATATATATATATATATATATATATATATATATATATAGGGTAATTGCATAAGACAGGTTGATTATAATACTATAATATTAATTAAAAAGACGAAGTGATTATTTCTGTGTAGTAAAAGTTTTGAAAAATTAACTCATGAGAGACTCTTTGGTTTGATTAGGCACTTACTATCTCTGAGCAACATAGTTTTTATTCTTGTCGTTCTGTAACTACTCATCTTATCTCTTACACCGAGTATCTGTTAGCGTCACTTGATGAAAGAACGCAGATTGATACTGTATAGACTGACTTTTGTCAAAGCTATCTGCTGTTGGTGTTATATGGCAGCTTTTTGCGTTTGTTCTCATAATGCATATAAAATAAATCACAGTTACAGTTAATGGTGGTCTGAAAGGTGTACCACAGGAGTCAACTTTAGGCCCTCAATTATTTACAATATATTTTAATGATATATCAAAATGTTTTCGGAACTCCAGATTTCTACTTTTTGCTAATTACCTAAAAGTCTTTAGGAAAATTATGAATGTAGCCGGCTGCATGGTCTTACAAGAAGATATAACTGCTTTGAACAATATAGCATCGTTAATAGTTATTTTTCAATATCAAAAAGTGTCACGCAATATCATTTACTAGGAATTTTTGTACGATTAGATATGGCTATCGCCTGCTTGACAAACTTAGATAAAACTATATCTATCTGTGATTTGGGGATAATGTTTGATTGAAAATTAAGCTTTAATGAACATATTGATTTAATTGTCACTAGCGTATAATGTGGTTGGATTTATTAATAGGGTGTATAGAAACTTCAAATGCTCTACTGCGATAATTAGATTGTATAATACATACGTGAATAGTCAGTTAAGTTATTGCTCTGTAATATGGAATCCTTTTTACTTGGAGAACATTTCGGGATAGAGATGGTGCAAAGAAAATTTGTTAAACGGAGCCAACTATACAAATTACAAAAATGAATTATTGCATTAGAAAATGCTTGAATTAGGCCAGCGTAGAATATTGGCTGACATTCTGTTTGCTCGTAAAGTGTGCCAGAATCACATTGATTGCCCAGAGATAACATGAATGCTAAACTTCAATGTTCCACAGGTACACTTTCGTAAGATTCTTCCTTTCTGTATCAACAAGTTTTCTTCAAATGTTTATTCTAATTTACGTATTAATCGTTTTATGATTTCCTTTAATTCATTGAGTGCTAACAATCGTAACTCTGTTTTGGAAATAGATATCTTTAGTTTTAGGAGATATGTAATCGAAATAGTTCTAAATAACACATAGTTCATTTGTTATAATCTCTTTTTTTTGTGTTTGTTATTATTTTCATTTTTTTGTTGCACAACTGATGTGCGGCATTGCCTCTTTATATTTCATTTGTTACCTTAATTTATTCTTTACAGAGTTATTTGTTTCGATGCTTGTTTGAACTTGTTCCGTGAGCATCTAATGTATAAAATAAAATTAAACTAGTAATTGAAAGATTGAAAATATCAGTTTCGGACAGGATTCAAACATGTAACTTTCGGTTTTGACCGTCGATGAGAGCTAACTTATAGCCGTGAATTTGATCATCTTTTTACGGCCTATATCTGCCAAACGTAATTGAAAGATAGGATAGTTGCGTAAATGATTTAGATTCGTTTTTCTTTCTAATTATAATCACCTGTCCGGGCGGCGCAATTGATTAGCGCATCAGCAATCAAAGCCTAAGGTTACAGGTTCGAATCCTGTCCGGGACCTTATATTTTTCCATCTTTCAATTACTAGCTGGATTTGAAATGATCATTTAGGCCTTGCATATAGGTCTAAGTTGTTATTTTATTTTATTAATTAATATAATATTGAAAATAAATTTGTCTTGTGCAATTACTAATAATATATATATATATATATATATATATATATATATATTGCTGTGAATATGTAGCTACATTGTGCCCATGCATTGAAAGCCAATAAAAGGTGTGAAATTCACTCAAAATTTGACTGCAAAATATCTGAAATTATCAATTTACGAGAAACATCTATATGCCAAAATCCTATACAAGTTTAATATACTTGAAGTAGCTATAGCTAGCAAATTTCCTTCAAAAGACTTAAACAATGATATACTTGTGTTCATCAGTAAACTATCTTTAGGCTCATAAATTCTTTCTTGTCAAATTTTTGATCCAATTTCCACAATCATGTAGTTCCATCCTTTCAAAAATGAGTTAATAAAAATGGGTTTGTAAGCGATACCATGCTTCTCCATGTCTTATTTTGTATTTAAATGTATCACATAGGGATTTACTTAAGATTGACAAAATATAGTTTTTAATTTTGTAAACATGTAAATACGTTTATAAAATGGATATAAACTCCTCGTAATATTTATATTTTACATGTGTTGAATTTTGAACTATAATTTTTTTCAAGTAACTTTATGTATTTCAAGGCTGATACGACGAAAACAAACTTTAAGCGACAAATGGTTGTTTGTTAGATGTGAAATAAAAGCCACGTGTGATACAGCATAATTAAAAACGCTCTTACTAAGATTTGATGAAAATTCCACAACCAAGAACTTTTTACGAACCCATAAAGTTCTGAAGGTCCATAATTCTTAATGTTCAAGGGAAGCTGGTAACTTCAAGATTACTCTATCAAATTTTCGAATACCTATTGGATGTCGAAGTTCAACTAACAGGCGGCATACCCCAAAGAAAACGTCTCCATCGGGGTTTAAGCAGCATTGCAATTTCATAGCGTACAAATTATAAAAATAATACTCTCTGTTGCCTGGAAAATTTGGTGCTTCTTTAAATCTAAGTTACTAACTTTTATATTCCATATTTACGCTGTAAATTTCTATCACTCTAAAATTCACTCCTAAAATTTAAACACCACAAGGATACTTGTTAAATTGATCGAAAGGGCAGTAAGGCATGCTGTGTTAACTAAGATCGCAGGTTGATACGTAAATCACCTTTCGTCTTCAACATTATGATGCTCTTTCCAAGCTGGCTAATTTGTGAGTGATCGCTTTTACTCGAAGACATCGGAAAACAATCGACCTCATGAATTTTAAGCAACAAATAACGAATCCCCAAGAACGAGAAAAATACATTACAAAAACCGTATTGAATATTCCATCCTCATGCTATACTTATTGTTATGTGTATATCAATAAATGCTAATATTTGAAGGAATGACCACAATTATGGCATGAATAAAACGTCTGTACTTTGAGGACTATAAACCAATATCAGACTGAAAACTTTTTTTTTGTCATTTTCTGCAAACTACTAACCTACACCTCGTAATTACAAACAACTTAAATTGTAGAAAAGTTTTAAGTAATGTAATCTAGAAGAATATAAACTGAAGTTTTTTAAGAGTATCCAAAAAATTAGAAGCGAGTACAACTCGTCCAAAACTGGAATAAAAATCGAGAAGCCAAATCAGTATAAGTCAAAATCGGTATTTCAAACAAAAGACGAAAAGTTAAAAATATAGCAAAAAATTCAGAAATGGAATGTACTCTCCTTTGGAAAAGTGTATCTCAAAGGAACACAAACCTACTTATATATATATATATATATATATATATATATATATTTCAAACATAATTTTTAAGATTGTTTCTTGCTTTATTTTAAATTTACAGAACTAAATTTCTTTTTTATGAATGGTTTACCTGGTTATGTTTATTGCCACGCTGGTAAGGTTTGTTTGGCCAAATACTTCTTGACAGATAATCTATTAAAAAGTCAGAGTATTTCGAACTCTGAGCACAAACTTTCCTGGTAAAAAAATGCTCACAAAAATTATATGATTAACACTTATTATTCTACCTTAAATTAAATGACAAATACTCTAATATCAGTTAAAAATAAATCTAAAAGTAGTACTTGCAGAATCCACAAAAATGTTCGTCATAATTAAATATCTTCTTATTTCAAAGAGCAGTCAGCAGCGTACATTTTTTTGGTTAAAGCTTCCTTTCGATTATTTAATAAAATTTTAAAATAGAATTATATTGAAGAACTTTCCTTCTTTATTGTGATTAGTAAATGCCCGTTTTTCTTTATGTAATTTGCATTTACAACATCACTTCTATATTCATTGTACCATCGTAATTATTAAATTACAGTATGCTTACTGCATACTTTAAATATTATCTTGGCAAAGCAACTGCTCGCGACTCAAATCAAAATAACATTTCGCGATCGAATTTAGGAATCGATGAATCCCCGTTTTTAATAAACACTTCCTTATATATTCAAATTTATCTATTTTCTGGAAGGTAGTAGAATGTTCGCGATTCCATTCTAAATAATAAACGCCTTTCTTACTTAATTTCTTGGAAATCCTCATTAGCGCTCAAAATCCTCGAGCTTTATTACCTCGTTATGTAGATCCAGTTATTCGTGGCGCCCGCTGTTTGTCCTTGTTTAATACATATACGATTATTGTGGCGTCGCATACTAATGCGAAAGATAATCAATTATATCGGATATTTCATGGATTTTTGTGTTCCGGCCGCTTTTTGGAATAAATGTTTCATTAGATATTTACGTAGTTCTAAATACTGATGACTCATTTATTTATATTCCTACGATTTTAGAAAATTCTTTATTTAAAATAAAATTTCTGTAATCCACGGGGTAATTAATTTAAACTTTAATTGCGTTTTAATGCAAAAGGGGTTGCATTTTATATACATATTTGTTTTTAACATCAAAACGTGTTTTTAATGCACTTATTAAGGTTAGAATTGTGTTTCAAATACACGACATTACTAATTTTTTGCAAGCGCGTAAAGATAGTACAATTCTATACTATTTACCGCAAATGAAAAGCACTTTTATCAAAAATGTGTCGATAATTAATAAGTGAAAATAAATGGCTTTGTATTTTATCTTAAAACGATCCATTTGCGTTCGCATTTAATTTGAGAATCTAGGTCCATGTACGGAACTTCGGAATCGATTAATTCATCCTTTTTTTATTTATTCATGACATTTTAGCTACGCAATTGGCTTTTTTCAAAATGGCGAATATAATCTTTAATAAATATTGTAAGAGTTAGATTTGTATACGGTTGAAAAATATCACAGAGTACTTACTTTGTGACAAAAATATCATTTGTATATCTACATTTTAAGACACGCCTACATTGTTTATATCTATTCACAATTCGCAGTTTAAATTTACAAATGTTTTGAAATAGCAAATCAATTTTTTCTTCGTCACTATTTTTAAAAAAATTTTTATTATTAATTTTGGAGTCAAATTAAAACTTATTTCGAGTTGATACGTCACAGCACATTTAAAATAAACGCCTTTGTCTGAAAATAAAATAATTGTCTAATGCAGTATATTTATGCAGATAAGGACATGTTTCTAATTACCAATATATCGGAACATTTGGCAGAGTTTCTATTTATATTAAATTTACACACAATGCTATCAAAAAAATTTAGTATGCACGGTTGTGTATGTTTTTTATATTATTTTTCGTTTTAATAGTAATTGCTATTATTCGCTTTAAAATATTGTAATATATTTTATTTAAATTTTTATATATATTGTCTTACTGCTTTTGCATTATTTGGATAGCCTAATGAAAAGTCCTAGCACCGTTTAGGTGCAATATTTGGATAATATGAATTAGAAAGCGTTCAAAGCAGAGAAAGGTTTAAGTATTATTACTACTGGTATTGTTATCCTAGGTGATTCATTGTTTTATTGTAGTGTTATCTTAATTACAATCTATTCTATGAATAAAATAAGTATTAGACTTTGTTTTAACTGTTTATCATTTTAAAATCAAAAGAATGTTTAAAACTGAAAGTAAAATGAAGTTAAATTAATACTTATACGAGTTACATAACCTTCAATTCTAATAAATTCCTTTTTTTGCCCAAAATAAAAACATTAAATAATTTCTGTTGATTTATTATTTTGGATATTTTACAAACTATCACAAAGTGGGTGTCTAATTGCGGTCAAGTGTCATACACCGCAGTCAAAAGCCAAATAAACTTAATAAGCTGCTCGAAATAATTAGAGTGACACGTATTTGCGTCTTAATAATTTTTTAATTTTAACAATGTACAAATCTAATAACGCGTATTTCAAAGATTAACATTTTGTTTGAGTAAATTTGCAAGATCTAAACAAATTTTACATATCACTTTCAAGATAACAAAACCAATTCAAAGAAGCTACAAGATACAAAATGGAGTCAGAAAACACACTGCCTGTATAACGTAGAGTTGTTAAGAAGATTTGGTTCATTAATAACACGTGTGTCTTCTATTAGCACTAATTACTGCTCTTCGATTAGGATATATGTTGACTGTTGAAGGGTGTAAGATGAATGTGGGCACCTCTGAACAAGTCTCTTTAACAAAGCCCAAAAATGTTTGATGGAGTTTGGATCGGTACTTGGTACTGAACAAAGTTTATGGTGATCACTGCAGCATGGGACAATGCGTTATCTTGTATAGCCACAAAATTTGAACACATACCATTAGCGACTTGTACAACATGATCCTCCAGGACATGATCAATGTACCCGTGAGCGTTTAATCTTTATGGAACTGCTACAAAATCTGTACTTTCATCAACACTAATTTCGTCCCAAACCAATACAGATTCATCACCAACATTTTCGTCTTTTTGTATGGTTGCTGCAGGATGGCGTTCATGTGGACGTCGGTATACACTTACTCTACCATCACATCGAGTTAAACGAAATCGTAACTCATCTGTGAATGGGACAGGTTTTCACTGTCGAAGTTGCCATGCTACATGTTCACGAGCAAAATGTAAACAAGACCCTCTGTGGTACTGGGTTAAAACAGGTTTGGTCACATATTGACTTGTCTCACTCTATTTCTGTCTGTCAGATATCTCCAAGTTGTAAGTTGTACTGTCTGATTTAAAGATTTTTGGCTGTAGATTTGCGAGAGCACAAGGAGAATAGGACTAAAAATCGGCCCTGAGTTCGATTTGTTTTCCTCTTAGGATCTTGTCCAATACGTTTTTTATATCATGCGGTTCCTAGATATCGATGGATGACGGATGGGTCGACGTTAAAATTTTTTTGCAAGTTATCGAATATATTGGTGGTATTCTCGATATAAGCAACAACGCGAATAACTTCTACCTTATTTAAAGGCCTCATTTTGATGTACAAGTATCAAATTTAACAGTTTATGATGAACTGTCAAAAATTGTTTACTATTCCAAAACATAATACATTTCTAGAATTAAATTTTCAATACTTGCTCCACTTTATTTCTTGTAGTTTCTTTGAATTGGTATTGTTATCTTGAAAGTGATATGTAAAATTTGTTTTGTTTTTGCAAATTTATTCGAACAAAATGTTAATCTCTGAAATACGCGTTATTATATTTGTACATTGTTTAAATTAAAAAAATTATTTAAACGAATATGTGTTTCGCTAATTATTTTGAGCAGCGTATTCGAGTTCTTCCAAAAATCTATTTCTTCAAATACCTACAAGGTATTTTAAAATTTAGGAAATATGAAAAGTTTTCCAGACTTTGAAAAACTGCTCTTTTTGCGCCTTACTCCATTTGGAAATATTTGTTTATAGTATTGCTATTTAATGTCAATAATTAACATGTTATTTAAACAATGTAACAAAAATGGTTTACAATTTGCGTAAAAAAGTTGAAATTGTGTTTATTTATGGAGTCGAACATGTATCTAAGGAACTACCACAACATTTAACGAAAGGCATCGGGATAAGGTCGCGTCTCGTAAGTATAATGTTCTAAATCTTATTGAAAACTCCTTTTGCAATAACAGCAGTTCCTTATTATGAATTGATTACACAAACTTTTTTAACTTGTAGCTACGGTGAAATTTTAATGTATTCACTCGGGGCAATTTATTTCCAGCTACTTGCTAACAGTATAAATACTGGCTTTTTAAAACTACAATGCTATCTTCGTAATTATTATCAAAGTACTATAATTAACTATCAAAGCACTAAGTGTTAATTTATATCGATCACTAAAATAATTTATATCACATACTGCTATTAATTTCACTAATTTATTTCATATCATGGCCTTATAGATCAAAACTCGAATAAAAACTACTATTATAATTAACGCTTGAATTAGAATGCTCACGAATGGCACTTTATATACAGTCAATAATTCTGGACTATTTTAAAAACGTACTAGAATTACATAAATAACATCGAGGAAGTTTCTATTATAAGCTTGATAACGTTCTTAAATACGACATTTTGTAGACTGTCAATCAAATCCAACTTAAGATGTCATGGCCCAGGGTGACTATCAATTATTCTTTGCGTACAAATGTCTCGTTTACGTTCAGCTGTATTATTCTGGTCAAGGGTAGACTAAGTGAAGTCTCGTTATACTGAAATTAATTAGAATCCTAGATGTGCTGCTATAGTAGCCACGCGTCCAGCTTTTGAGTCAAAACAAGTAACTAGTCGCTTGGAAACACTTCAGCAACGATTAACTGTTATTGGTTTTGTTTCACCTTTGAATACGTAGACAGTTGATTTCTGTGTCCTTGCAGTTTCATATTAATGTATTCAACTTTCATCACCACTACGATGTCGACACATGAAGTTTGATATTTCCAAATTAAACTGTTGAAGCATTTCTAGATCAGTTGGTCGGATAAAATTGGTTCTCGAAATGATTTGGGAGAAGAAATATTACTAGTGTAATTAAAAGGATGGAAGGACATATCTTGGTGAACGAATGGTTATAACATTAATAAAGTGTAGTACAGGAATTAAAATATGAATCGTAGAGGAAGGCAAAAGTTCGAGTATATAGACCAGATTAAGAAATAAGGTAGTTAAGGAAGGAAATAGTAGAAAGCTGCGTCACACCAACCAGGTTGTGGCTAATAGAGAGAAAGAGAGCTTACAAATATAAATAAATCTTTGAAGAAATTCCAAAAATGCAATAAATTAATGATGTTTATACTGAATACTGGTACCCGTATTTTTAATTTAATAATCCACTTAAAATAAATATACACCTTCTAAAAATCTTTTTCAAAGAACGCTAGATCTTTAGATTTTTTAAAGATCTAAGTTTCACTATCGACACACTGTGTATCAAAACCATCTACAGTAAACTAATTGAAGAAATTAAATCTACAAGTGCGAATGATTTACAATCTAAATGAAGCAACAGCAGAAGCGCTACCGACCGCCTCGGTTTGTTTGAGTAGAGCAAAGTTCAACAACACTGAAAGCAGTTTAACGTTTATTTTATTTAAAAGTCTAGTCCGTCTAAAAACAGTAGGTCTGTCCCTCTTTGTGAATTATAATATTTAAAACGGTTCAGGTATTTTGCAGGGAGCTTAAAACAGACCTTAAGAAAATCTCTTTGATAGGTTTATATCACGGATTGTAAAAGGAACGGGAAGGCAGTAGATTTTACCTGGCACTACCAACACGTGTTTCTCTTTTATAGGGACAATTGTTACAGTAACATAAAATATATTTCTCCCACACGCCTTGTTAACCACGAAAAAATAACCTCAGGCGAAAGGAAATGCTAATCTGACTTTAGAGTGGTACAAAGTTGTCACAGATAATTTAAGTATCGATGTAACAGTTTGTGAGATACGGCTGTGCTGGACTATTCATTTTATACATTTTCTCATATTCATATCTGAAATAGAATAAGCTTTTGTGCGTTAGTCTCTCTTTTTCATCGAGGGTCCCTATGACTATCGACATATTTCATTTTTGAAACAACAAATGAATTCTTGTTTACGTATTTAAGGTTTGTTCCAACGTTAAACAATAATTAATTTAAAATGTTTACACAAGTATAGAAAATATTTTAGTTGAGAAGTATATATTCGCAACAGCCATCGTTTGAGAAATACTTACAAATCAAAATTAAAAGCTCAAACATCCAAACTATTGAAAAAAAATATTACACGTCAAATTAATTGTTTAGATTGTGATGACCTTTATATTGGACAAACATCTCAATTCTTAAATCAACGTATTATTCGATACAAAAGTGACAAGGTCAAACAAAATTCTTGTGCTTTATAGAGTCATTCAACCAATTTAGATCATAGATTAGGTTTAAAAAATCCAAATACTTTAGAATTAGGGAAAGATAAATAAAAAAGACTATTCCTTGAAGTGTATATTTGTTAATGTAATGTTTAACGTTATAAATACATATGAATATACACACACAAAAATACCCACGCTCGCATGCGCGCGCACACACCAATGCATGCACGCACGCATCCTCGCCACACACATGCCCACGCACGCACTCACTTTCGCCACACACACACTCACGCACGCACGCGCGCGCACGCACGCAGACACACGCTCGTATCCCCATCCCCAATCATATATATTTATAACTAATAATCGTATAAAAATTGAATTTATAGCAGTATATATCACATAATATTCAATAAAATAACCAAAGTATCAACTTATACGTATATTAACATTGCAGTGATCAGAGTACTCTCCTCTCCGTGATTGCTTCTCTACCTTTTATTAAAGATATGTGTAAATTGCCCTTCGTTATCAATAATTGCCCAAGTGAATTTTTGCATTAATTAATTCTTAAAGCTACTAAATCTCACAAATTTATTCAATATTCAATGCTTATCTCAACTGTTTATAACTAGCCTGACCTTTAAATTTAGGAGCCTTTAAATCCAGATACCCGACCTCCTAATACTGCCCAGCTTTGGACAGAAACTCCAATCTCAAAATTTGATGCTCAAGTAAAATTACTCAAAACCCAAATCAGGTCCGAGTCAAAAACCAATTAACAAAAATGAACCCAATTTTAGCACAACCAAACTAAGTAGGTTAAAATCAAAATAATCAGCGAAGTGAAGATTTAGAAATTGAATTTATTATTTGCACTATAATACTTCAAATCTAATACTTGAAGTCTATCTAACACTTGGAGTAATATTTGTAGAAGTACTAGGCGTAGTATTCGGATTAACACTTGGAGTAGTATTTGAAACCTTAAAGCATCCCATTGCTAACTAGTTTTGAACATACCAATTTGCTTACGATTTTAATATCCGCGAAACTGAACTAAATTTTTATAACACAATTTGTACTTTCCTTCGTAGTGTAAATTTATTATAAAAATCACTTTACTGGCTCGCAGAAAATGTAGCAGTCCTATTCTAAATAAATTTACACTTATTTATAGCATTTATTTTTGATTATCGAACTATTTGTTCTAGGAATGTCATTATAGCAGTCTAGAAAATTTGGTAAAACACACGTGCGTCATAACCAATCTGCAAGCTTTCTGTTCATAACAAATGATCCCATTAGTCGAAAGCTACGATTACTGTTAGTTTCACGTCCTTTGCGATATGTAAAAATCCAGCAATTCAATTTCGCTAAATATGTAATCACGCCGAATGTTTCTCTAGGTAAATAACAATTTGTTTTGATATCGCTTTTATCATTGCTGATAAACATTGCTAAATGTTGGTTAATACAAAGAATTAGCTGTGGCCTTTGTAACAATTCGCTCATCGTGCTGTTATATTAAGAATTGATACTTTCTCATAATAATAACATTTGCATTACTTCAATATACATACAATTTTTCAGTTTTGATTTAATGGAAGTAACTGAATCCTAATTCTTAATAATTTTCTTTGTTGAATGAATGCGCAAAATGCCCATCCACTTAATTAATATAAAACGTACTTTTCTATTACAAATACATGCATTCGCATAATATTAACGTTTACCTGACTTTTTAGATTAATGCAATTTTTCTCGTTTGATTTAATGATAACAATTGCGGTAAAATGTTTAAGTTCGTCCAATTAATATTGAGCGTACTTTTATCTACCTGAACGTTATGGAAGAAAACTTTCACAATTTGTTACTGAGAATTTGTATTGTACCCCTGTTGTCCAAGATGGCGTTTTTTTTAAATTTGTAATTACCTTTTTGTAGGTTCGTATATTGGTTACTAATAAGTGTATTCGTTCTGATCATCTAAATTTTCACATTTATCTGTATGCTTATTCACAGCCTATTAACTAAAATATAATCTCTGAATTGCGAGCTTTTACAAAACGTTGTCTTAAAACTCAATCTCAAAAAATATATCCAGAACCAAGGTTGTTATTCGATTCCTTTCTTAACCGGGTTTTTGAATATCGTTTGGTTGTATAGTTGTATTGTTCGTGAAACTGTCCTACGAACAACATTAAATTCTGGACCAATTGGTTACTCCAACCTCTTTTCAAACAAGATTAATGGTTGGACAATTTCATTGCGATTCTTTATTGAATAAAAAATGAAAAGTACTGATTACTTGTTTTTACATCTGAAGCAGATCATGTTTAATTGTAATTCCTTGGCACGCTATTTATTTTATTATTTTTACTGCAAATTTAATTCAAAAAACATGATATTCTGTAAAATTATTTTTCTCATTTTCTAAACAGAGATAGTAAAGCGAATTAAAAAAGATAATGTTAAAAAAGATAAGGCTATAGGTTACAACTATTGAACTCTATAGGATGTTACATGAAAAAATACCGTATAGTTGTTACACTCTGCGTTCATAAAAAAAAATAGGTAATCGAAAAAGTATTAGAACCGTAACTTTGTAGAAGTTAAAGGCATAAAAAAATTATACAAATCGGACTACTAGTTCAGTTAAAAATTAACATTAAATATTTGGGTAAAAAAATATTGATTCGACCATAATTAATGAAAGTTAAGTAAATAAGCCGTTTTGAGTGGACCTGCACCTTGATGAAGTTCTAGATTACTAAAACGGGTGGAACGGCTTGAAAGTTCCAGTTATCTAAAGAGCCGAACTATAGGTCCAACTAAATTGGTATGGTCTTCAGTGAGGAACTGGACTAAGTCCCCGAAAGAGGGTATCATCTCTTTCGGTACTTAGAGTGGCATAAACCATAGAGGTCGGTATGACATTCTAAGACACACTATTGCGATATGGAGGGCACCGGGAAACCACCGCATTACCTCCCAAGTACACAGCGTACTTAAATTGTTATTTAAGATGATGACATCCTTTGGAGTAAAAAATTCCCGAATTATAATAGTCCCCCATTCGGTTCTCCGTGAGGGGTCTACTTCGGAGGATGTGATCGGAATGTTTAGAAAAAGAGTATAGAACAGTCTGCGAGTCGGAGCGTGGAATGTCAAAAGTATGAAGCAAGTAGGTAAGCTGAAGAAATGAAATGAATAGGTTAGCAATAGACATAGTGGTGGCCAGAGGCGGGGAATTTTTGAAGCGGAGACTTTAGCGTAATTCATACAAGATTAGAGGAAGGTAATTCGGTGTGGGGATAGTTCTAAGAAAAAAGATAGGGCACTGTGTAGAAAACTACCTACAAAGGAACGAAATAGTACCCATGGTAAATATTGTAATAGTACAAGTATACATGCCCACATCTAGCTACAGTGACGAAGAGGTAGAAGCGATATACAATGATATAGAAGACTAAGATACGTAAAAGGACACGAAAATGTAATAATTATGGGGGACCTTAACGCAGTGGTAGACGATGGTAGAGAAGGAGTTGTAGTAGGTTTATTTGGTTTGGGTACGAGAAACGATAGGGGAAATAGGCTGGTAGAATTTTGCGACAAAAACAATTTAACTATTACAAACACATTATTTCAACATCATTCTAGTAGACGATACACGTGGAAGATGCCAGGAAATTTCAAATAGATTACATCCTTGTTAGACAACGGTTTAGGAATCAAGTAAAAGACTGTAGAAGCTGCCGAGAAGCAGATATAGACACTGACCACAACATAGTAATTATGAAGGCCTCTCTTAAATTTAAAAATTTGAGAAAAAGTAATAGAAAGATGTACTTTGACTTTAAGAAACTAAAATATAAAGATATTCACGAAAGATTTGAAAAAGTCAAATTAATTGCTGAAAGTTATCGAGATAGTTTCTGATAATAAGGAAGTAGAAACAGAATGGAATAACATTAAATCCTGCCTAGACTTGGCGGCCAAAGATATTCTGGGGTATACACAAAAAGAGAATAAGAAATCATTGATAACAAAGGATATCCTAAATTTAATAGAAGGAAGACGAAAATACAAAAACAGACCGGACCAAACTGGAAAAAAAGAGATACAAAGCCATAAAATGGGAAATTATTTGCAAAAACAGGGAAACTAAAGAGCAATGGATTGACGAATAGTGCAAAGAGGTACAAACTAAGATGGAAATAGGAAAGACAGACGAAGCGAAGCATACAAACTAATAAGAATAAATTTTAGGGATATAAAACTGTATAGTAAAAATATAAGGGGAGCGGTAGGAGGACACCATTATAGAAAATGGAAGTGGTTAGACGACAAGAATATATAGAGAATTTATATGCAGGAGAGGAACTAGCAGCACTAGAACAGGAATCAAACTTTGAAAACGATGACTTGGAATATCCTATACCTAGAGATGAGTTTGAATTAGTATTAAAGGGTCTGAAAAATGGTAAGGCGCCGGGTGCAGATAAGGTGCAAGCAGAAACTCTAAAAGCCGCTGGACAAGCAGCAACAGAACCTCTCTTCCAACTTGTAAGCTGTATGTATGAAACAGGCAGGATACCCAAACATTTCAAACGTAACATCATAGCCACTGTACCAAAAAAGAGAGACGCGGATAGATGTGAAAATTTTCGAACAATAAATTTGATAGCACACGTATCAAAAATATTAATTAGAATTGTACAAAGACGAATGGAAAAACGGGCTGAAGAAGTACTAGGAGATCAGTTTAGATTTAGGCGAATACGGGAAGCTATTTCAGCACTGAGGGCGATAATAGAGAAAACAATAGAAAAAGGATAAAGCGTATATATAGGGATTGTAGATCTGGAAAAAGCATTTGACAATATAAAATGGAAAAAAATGTTCGAAATAGTCAAAAAGATTGGAATGAGTTTTATGAATAGACTGATAGTACATAGCTTATACAAAGAGCAAACCGCTGTAATGGAATTAGAGCAGTAACGTAGAGAAGTAGATATTAGGAAAGGGGTGGGAAGGGAATGTGCACTATCTCCATTAATTTTGAACTTGTGCAGCGAATAGGTAATTAATACTATCAAATACAGGAAGACATTTGGAATTACTATGTAGAGTATTACACTACTCTGGTGATAGTTTATATGGTCGGTAAAACAGTTAACAAAGTATTACACTTTAGATGGTGAAACATTTATATGGTGATAGATAGTTCCTAAAAGCCGGTAATACAGTTACCAAAGTTCATAAGATACATCGCGCAAGCGCAATGAATAAGGCAAGTGACGCCTCTAGCGGAGGAAAGCGCAAACCTTTTACAGATTTGGTGCGCGGCCATCCACCATGACGTCACCAATACAAATTACATTGCGCCATAACCGGAAATATAAAAAGTTAAATAACAATTAACAAAAGTTCATATTCGTGAACAATTTAAACACGGTATTACTCACCCCGGAAATTCGAACTCGGCGGGGTTGAACCAAAGTTGACCTCTATCAGGGTTCCATGTCGGAGGGATTAAAGATGTTGATTCCTCCGGATCTGCCAGCGGAGCATGTACCTCAGGGTCGTCTAGGGTCCAGTAGCCGAAGGTTGCTGATTGCCTACCTATGTAGGGATCGGAATGAGGAACAAGGTAGAGGTCGACAACAAAAGATAATTAACAAAGGAAATCTACATAGGTAAAAGCTACGATACGATACCTCGAGGTGACCACTTCACTCAAGAACCCAGGCAAAACAGCCACGATTTAGAGCGTCACGGAAACACTTCTCCCCACTCTTTGTCTAGTATTGCTCTACCCCTCTAGGGATAAGCACACTGCGCAAATGCACTACTCTGACGTACGGAAGTACCGCCTAGTCCATTTAAAATTCCCGCGCACCGCGTATTTGAATTTATGCCGCGAAACTTCCATACATAAAAACTTAACCTAAAAACACTGTTTAAGTGCAATGGCACGTAACAAGATACAAAAGATTATTATGCTTAGATTTGCAGATGATTTAGCGGTATTAGCATCTGGCAAGGAAGAGTTAGAAGCAGCTCTTAATGAAATGGAATCAGTTCTAACCGAGAGATTTGATATGAAAATTAACAAAAATAAAACTAAAGTACTAATATGCAAAGGAGGGGATAATAAATCAAAAACTAGAATACAAATTGAAAACGAAAACTTACAAGAGGTTAGGGATTTCTGCTACCTAGGAAGCCAAATTACGCAAGATGGACAAAGTGCAAAAGATATAAAACAAAGATTAGCACAAGGTCGTGCTACATATAACAAGAAAAAGCAATTACTGTGTTCGAAGACAACAAACATAGAAACAAGGAAAAGATTGCTTAAAACATGTGTGGAGCACAGCACTGTACTGTTGTGAAACTTAGATAGTAGGAGAAACAAACAAGAAGCCTTTGAAGTGTGGTGCTACGGATGTATGATGAAGATATCATGGACAGACAAAGTTAAGAACAAAGAGTTTCTAGAAATGATATGGGAAGAAAGAAATATATGGAAAACATTTAAAAAAAGGAGAGATAGAATGATAGGCCACGTACTAATGCATGAGCGAATAGTGCGGAATATATTAAAAGCAGAGATACGAATTAAAAAAGAGGTAGCTGTAGACCTAGGTTAGACTATTGCACACAGATAGTCATTAACGAAAAAATAATTGTACTTAAACCTGATAATTATTATAAGTAACTACAGGTATTTGTTTTGCAATATTCTCGGCTAATGTTAATTGTGCGAAAGCATTTACTTGAAAACTCTTAATTCGGCAAATGTCTAAGTGTTGAGTGATCTTGGCAGCAACAGGCTGTTTAACTTCCTTCGCCTACCATGAATATCGGTGAAATAGGGCATATAATTAGAAAACAATAAAAGAGGAACCGAGCTATATTTAGGCTGTAGGAATGTCAGGGAACTGTGTAGGTTAACTCAGAATAAAAAACAGTGGAAATACACGTCCAACCAGTTCCAAGACGGAAACTCTAATGACGAAAAAATAACTGCACTTAAACCTGATGATTACTATAAACAAATACAAGATTTGGTTTTGCAATATTTTCAACTAGTCTTGATTGTGCGAAAGGATTTATTGGTTTATTAATTCGGCAAATGTTCAAGTGTTGGGAGATCTTGGTAGCTACAGGCTGCTTAACCCCCTTCACATACCACTGAATATCGGTGAATTGTGGTATATATTTACAAAATAATAGAAGGGGCACCGGACTGTATCCAATAAGAAAGAGCAGCGGTTATGTTCGAAAACAACAAACAAAGAAAACAAGGAAAAAATTATTGGAAGCATGTGTGGAGTACAGCGCTGTTTGCGTAAGAAATAGGGACAGGAGGAGAAACAGGCAGGAAAAGGAAGAAGCCTTTGGAATGTTACGCTTGATGATAGCATGAACAGACAAAGTTAATAACAAAGAGGTTATAGAAATAGTAGTGGAATAAAGATATCCGTGGAAAACAAAAAAATAGGAAAAATAGAAGGGCAGGATACGTTGTTATTGAGCGGCGTCTGAAAGTATGTAGACTTAGCACTGTTATGTTTAATGTTCACAAGCAAAACAATGAAGAGAAAGTTCATACGAACACAAATATACAAGTAAAAAGTCAAAATGAACAGTTTATGCATTTTTAAGCACTTCGGAATTTTTCGGAGGGCTTTGTAGTTGCTCGTGGAACCAAGTAGGGACTTAAATACTAAGTAAACAGATATATACAGTTCGGAGAGGTCCAGACGTCTTTGGAGGTCTCCGGGACTCTTCGGAAAGCATCGTGGTTCACTTGTGGAACGACGCGGAGTTATAAAGAATAATATACCTACAAAAACTATACATTGACAATATTGAGATGTTCGGAAGTCTTCGGGAGGCTTCGGAAGTTTTCGCAAATCCTCGGGTTTTACTCGTGAGGCTGACTAAGAGTTTGAATAACGAAAATGAGGAAATATACATTGTTTGAAGAGATCCAGACTTCTCTGAAGGTCTTCGGGACTCTTCGGAAGTCGTGGTGCTCTAGGCCTCGTCGAACATGTTGCCACTGAATTCCATGGGGGTGCTAGCTCGGAGGTACAGCGCACAGATGCATTCGGCGTCCCCACAATAGATGACCTCTCGAGACGTTGTACTGTGGAGGCGGCTGGGATGAATTCTTGCCGCAGCCCTTGGGAGTGCTGAAGCTGATCTGGTGACGGCGGCAGGGCTAACAGCAGCTTCGGCATCGGTAGGATGGCTCGGAAGGCACGTCGGAGAGCGTTTTGCAATTGCTTCCAGTGAACTTGGTGGTTCGAACGGGGTTTCCTGCCCATCCGAAATGGATTATTATGGACGAATTAAATGCGGCATGCCCCAGGTGCGGCTCCTGGCAGCGTAACTGGTCAGGTATTGAGCAGGCTATGGAGAGCACTGCCATACGAACCCCAGGTACGGCGTCGGGCAGCGTAGCGGGTCAGAATTTTAGGCAGGCTTGGAGAGCACTGCGGTATGTGCTCCAGGTGCGGCGGCGGGCAACGTGACTAGTCGGATTCTTAAGCAGGCTATGGGGAGCACTGCTGGTTGAGGTAGTTCACAGGCTATGGTGAGCACTGTAGTCGAGTTCTCAGGCTGTGGTGAGCACTAAGGGTACTGAATTTTGCAGAATTCGGAATTGTATTTATATGCTTTCTTCCCCTATGCAAGGTATGTTGAAAAAGGGTTAGTGGAATGGGCATCCAATAGATTCGCTAGTTTCAGGGTAGCACAAGAAATGAGTTGGAGATCTCGATTGTCTAGGCCCTTGTTTTATGTTCGGCACGTGTACTTTGATATAGGGTAACAACGTTCTAAGACAGTTTTGGGGAATAGTACGGGCTATATTACAAGCAGATATAGGAGAATAAAGAGATAGTAAACCTAGATGAGGCTATTGTACGCAGATAGTGAAAGACGGGGAATTTTAGGGAAATGTGTAGGTTAGCTCAGAATATGAGACAATGGAGGTACGCGTCTAACCAGTTCCAGGACGGAAGACTTAATGATGATGAAGGAAAATTAAAAACAATTTAAAATAGCAAAAACATAAAATGAACTTTCAAACCCATACGCCCTGTTAAGTTTCAAAAATAGGGTTAACAGTAGCTGTGTGCCAACCTAATAAAATAATAAATTTTTAAAATAAACCAAATAAAATTAAAATTTTAAACACTTGATTATACAGCAAAAGAGCTAAATTTTTCTTTTGACCACTTGCTAGCTGAATGCCTATAGGATCTCACAGTATTACACCTTGCTAAAAATTTAAAATCATCGTCATGTGCTTAAAAATGTTTCTTCGGTACAAACTTTCCGTGTTTTCGTACATTGTTGAAATTTTCACGCTTTGTTTGTATTTTAAAGTTTCTTAATTCATATTGAGTTGTTCATTGGTATTATCTCGTGTAGCTTACTTAGATAACAACTTGGTTTGTTAACCTTTGAATGTTTTTTTCTCCTTAGGATGCTTAAAAATAACAAAACTTGAATTTGTAACTGTAGTTCAAACTAAACATCTTTGTTTTTCTGTAGAAAAATATTATTGTACGTTTCTACAACACAAATGATACTGTTTCAACCAGTTTATCATGTTGTTTACGGTACTGTACAACGTGTAAACTAAAATGACATTGTTTTTAATTAAATCTTAGTGACGGGCAGCTGAAATATCTTGGACGAAATCCTGGTGTTTGTCTGCTTGCATTGTTGACTCTAATCTTTGATAATTGAGAAAATTTAAATAAGATTAGGTAGGTGTGTAACCTTAATTAACGAACTCCCAGTGCAGCACTACCTACTTTTATTGTAGCAATAGTATTTTGCTATTTACGACTTGATGCTAAATTCGCAAGTCCTTGGACTTTATTTAACTAGCGACTAGTAGATTTAACGACAAGGTTATATTATCTAATAGTATGCACGTGTAAAACCAACTATTCACTATGCTTTCCACGCTTATTTCTTTTACCTAGCTTTACTTTTCTCAGGGTTTTTCACACAACAAACCTTGTGCATAAGAATATGTAATTAGTATGATAGAGGTCGAATTTCAAGTTTATATTTTTTTGGGCGGTGTATGTTCGAGTGGTAGATAGAAATTTCATAACAATTTCATCGAGGCAAATGCAAGTTAGTGAACTGAGGAGCAAATGACAATGAAGAATTTGCAAGAAGAGAAAGCAAGCTTGATAGAAATCATAAAATGTACGACCTGGTTAATGTGATAATGGGCTTGTCACTTTTAACCATGATCATCGTAATTACAATTTTTTACCATTTATCGCACACGAATTGTTGTCTAATTTTATACCGTCTGCTTTAATATCTCCAGCACTTGTAAGTTATTCAATGACTTTGATGTAATTTCTTGCTGGAAATTACTAATTGTAGAATAAATAAGTTGTAACATTTCCATAAATGTATTGCTTGAATGACAATGACAAAACATGTCAATGCCTCTTTTAAATAACCAAAAGCTTCGATCGTAATTTCTAGACGTATCAAATCATTTTGAATAAAGAGTTGTGAATATTCACAAATTAATTACACAAGCTCCTTACGTTAATTGATGCTTTAATACTTTAATGCGATGAAGGATTAGTTAATGTAGCATTTATTGTGTGGAAAATTCCATACTAAAACTCCTCTTCGCCTTGAAGATAGTTTGAGAACGTTTTAACCAAATTGCATCTTGTATACATATAATTGCGTCGTGATTGTGATTCTGAAATGTTTTATTGTTTATAAAAATACTTCTCTTTCAAAATATTGTAGCGAAAACTCTTTTGCAATATCAACACTTCTTTATTAACAACCGATTACACAAGCTTGTCCAACTACTCGTAGCTAATTCTAAAGTACTCACTCGGGACGATTTAGTTCTAGCTAATCATTAACAGTATAAATGCTAACTTCTTTGAATCTACAATGCTATCTTCTTAATTACTATTCGGTACACTTATAATTAACCATCGAAACACTAATTGTTAATTTATATCGAACACTACAATAATTTATATCAGATAGAGCTATTTATTTTAACATTGTGTAAAACTAGTTTATTTCATATCAGGGCTTTATAGATCAAGACTCAGATAAAAACTAGTATTATAATCAAAACTTAAATTGAAACTACACTCCGTTGCTCGTGAACGGCAATTTATATACATAATTAATAATTTTTACTATTTTAAGAACGTACTAGAATTATGCAAATAAAATCTAGAAGATTCCTATTGTAAGCTTAGTTGCTACGTACCTAGTCGTAACCGGAAGAAACGTAAATACCAGGCTAACTACCAAACGCGGAGAATGGGGGGATTAACCTAAATACCAAAACAACCATATCGCCCACGATTATCTATTAACAATAAGAATAAATAAAGGATTCTGTACAGACAAGCAAAAGAAATAAATTAAGCGTTACTATTCCAAAGCAAACAATTATGTGATACGAACAATTTAGTACTTTAGATACGAAGTGCGCATCTCATATTTTACAGAAAATAAACTAATCATGAAAGAATTACCATGTGAGAGCTTTCGTCAAACGTTTTTGAAATTGCACGTAATACCTTTTGTAAAATAAACTAATCAGTAGAAAAGAATTAACGGGTGAGAGTTTTGTCAAACTTTTTTTTAAAATTGTACCTAATACTTTTTGTAAAATAAACTAAACAGTAGAAAAGAATTAACGTGTGGGAACTTTTGTCAAACATTTTTAACAGCGGTACATCACACCTGTAGAGCTATAATATTGATTCGCAGCAACAAACAATAGTCCTACAGTGTCACATTTCTTATCACATAACTACACCAAACGCTGATAAGCAATATTCCCTTGATATACACAAAAGAAAACAAGTTGTATACCTGCATGTGTCGGGATACTTAGCTTGCAATCCCTCGGGAGTGAATCAGCACCGCATCGCCACGGTCGTAGGGGTCTATTTACCTTGTTACCATAACGGCACTAGCAATCTACAGGTAACGGCGTTAATCTGTGGTACAGAACAGTTGGGCCTACATAAAAGGAACCAATTTGGCCTCCAGCTAAGAGTTAGAAAAAGAATCTTATTAGGATGGGTAGGCGCGGAAAAACTCACCGGTACACGCAAGATACCTCCTACTTGTCGAGCAAGGAAACGTGCATCGCTCTTGAAGTACTGGGACGAGTAATGTAGAAATTTTGTTTAAAAACTATGAGTGGTTTAATACCCAAAGAAGATTAAGAAAAATACTAAACAAACCACAACAAACAAACAGGGAGTAATGTAGAAGGTATTTGAACGCACAAGCTGCAGAATCAAATTAAAAATTGGTTCAAATAACACGAATTCGAACTGCAAATCCTTGCATTATCAAAGCGCGATTAAAACTGGAAAACATGGTTTTATCGGATAGTTCAATACACTATTTAGGCGAATGTTTAGATAGAAAACACATAAGAAGCAATTATACGCGGTCGTAATGTATAACAAGTTAACGGATACCTAAAACAAGGTATTGACTATTTAATTATAGCATTTTATTCGAACGATTAATGAATTAATAAGGGAGAAAAAGTGGTATTTAATTTATGTTGAAAATAAACGTTACATAGTAAAGTTCTTAAATGCAACCTCTTGTAAAGATGTTACGCCACAGGGTTCAGGGTTCAGCTATATTATTCTAGTCAAGGGTAGATTAAATGACTTCTTATTAGACTGTCCTCCTTCTAGAGCCGTTCTGCCCCAGATCACTCTGTGACCCGGACGTTGGAAGCCCGTGGTAAGGACAGGCGGGACCATTTCTGCGGTTCCCAAGTTGAGAGAAATAGTAACTAACACTCTACATAGCAAGCGCTGTACCATTTGGATTGTAACCACATACAGTAATATCTGTACTCCAGCTTTCTGGAACAATACCTTTAGCATACTTTGTACCCCTCTCCACTCCAATCCATCGAGCCCACAACCGATCTTAGGTATGGCCAAATTTAGTCATCTGGCCTTTTGAGTTTCTCTAACGCATTTCACAAATCCTGGTTATTCGATCTACTAGAGGGCAATTGCTTAGTCATAAGATGATAGACGCCATGATGTCGGACGATAAGCCGTATGGACTTTGCACTCTTTGGTTGTTGTCTGCGAAGTTTATCCAGATCGCTAAATTTATTTTGAAACCACGGCGTAGGGTGATTGCCGGTTAATGTGTACCGCTATTGTTCTTCCCTTTGGGAGCTTACGAATCCTATATACTGTATCGTTAATCCTTTTACATCATATGGACCCTTCCAATGTCTGGAAGTGTATAACCACACGCGGTCGCTCTTTTGAAAACCAGAATTCTGGCTTTCATGTCATGTGGTCTGCAGTCGATCGCTTGCAATCTGGATATTGTTTCTAACTTCACCATAGGATGTCGTCCATCTTGCTCTTGATTTTCTCGACGCTGCTCTCGCCCACGATATCATATCCGGGCTTACGCCCAAGCTCAAGATCACACAGTAAACATATTTTGCGTCCCCACATAACACACACACACACACACGCACAGGTGGATATCCCATGCTTTTATGAACCGAAGACCTATAGGCCAATAAAAATAGATTTTGAGATCGAACCCGGCTATTTGATGTTAGGAGACCACCTTGGAACGGTATTTGCCCAAGGTACGGTTAATGAGTTTTACCGTACCATCTGATTGTAGATGTAATTTGGGTCTTTCTCATCCCCATCAACTGATAAACTTCTTGAAATAACGCCGACTCAAAATTTCTGCCGTTTGCATGCAACTCCATGAAAACTTCAAAACGGCAGAACAATTTTTTCAGTAACATATCAGCGACGGTTGCAGCTTCTTGGTTTGGTATAACATACGTTTCGGTCTACTTCGTAAAAAGTCCATTGCCATCAAGATGTACTTATTTTCAGAGTCGATCCCAGGAAATGGACTAACAGTATCGACTGTCACTCTTTCAACGGAGGTTCTCATATTGTATTGCTTCATTGCAGCCTTCTGGCTCCCCAGTGGTGCACACAGCTGATATTTGCGGCACCACTCTTTGACTTCGTTCTTGCAATATACGCAGTAACATCTTGGTCGGACTATCTCCAGAGTTTTCTTAACGCCAAAGTGTCCTCTCGATGTCCCATCATGTATGTCCTAAAACCTCCCACTATCGGCTTTTAGGAATCACCACCTGAAGCGTACTCACGGGTCCATCTCCATTTTCCAAAGATCGCACCAAGATCCCATTCTCTACCCTCAAGGAATACCATTGAGTGTGCTAGTGAACCCACCAGTGCACTGCCAGAACGGACGTTCTCCTCTGGCTTTCCAACACAGAATAACACCTAGATGGAATATCTTTCTTTTCTTCGGTTCGCAACCGTAGCGGCTGACAAACGTCATTGATCACTGTAGTACGACCAGCAAAATTACATTTTACTCGCATGACACGGACGACCAATTTCGGAGCAGAATCTGTGCAGGTTAATTTTCGCCCCGTTTCGTCGACTTCTATTAATTTTGGCTCATGTTTTTTGGGCCATTTACATCGGTTCTGCCTGTGTCCAATCAACGGTTCTGGCGTTGTGACTCTTTTTCTCCGACTGCTGGTTACAAAGTTCCTATCGAATCACCCTCCTCCACGCTCTCTTGGCTCCGATTTTCTCCAAAGCGTCCTACCTTGCCACAAGTAAGATGCGTCGCTTACTTTGCCGCATCGAATTCTAAGGCAAGAGCCAACACATTATGTGAAGTCTTTGATCAGGTCAGCTATAGTGTTTTCTCGATTTCATCGTTGCGTATTCCATAAATGAAGGTCTGCGCTGCCATCATTAAATGGAAGCTGTTTGGTGCTGTTTGGTTAGGCTAGTCTCATCAAGCGAGCAGTAATCTTCTTTAAAGTCTTACAAATTTTCGTTGACCTTTTGCTAACGGTTCTTCACTTGAGTGTGGTAAACTTGTTGCAGATAAGAGTCGTCGTACCTTACTTTCAGCATTGATATTAAGGGCCCATAACTTCTTTGATTATGGCCTGGTATGGTTTGCAGAATGTTCAGGCCTCATCTCGTGCGACAATCAACGCGGTTCCCCTTTCACCAAGGTTTCAGGAATAAGCTTTCGCGGCAGCCTCCAATTGCTTAAAATGTCTGCTGCGGTGATTTTCCTTCAATGTGGTTGGTTTTGCTCTGAATCTTGACGACGGTTTGCTTTTCCCAACATTATTAAATTCTGGATCGTGCTCACTGGAGCTGAGCGCTCTGGTGTATGCACTGTTAGGGAAATAGTCCGTTCTTCTATATCCGGCACTTTTTCTTACATGTTTGGAGGGTTTTCAGAGAACTTAGCTTTCAATGTCTATAAGCCGTCGGAAAATTTGACTTCTAGATTTTCCGCGGTTTTTGTAGTTTCATGTATAAGCTTCTCTCTTAATCGTCTGTCATTCTCCTTTAATTTTTATTCAACCGCTTTTTGCATTATATTCTAATTGCGCTGAAAAGTTTTCTCGTAGATTTACAGAGGCCTCGTTTAGTTTTTCTGTCACGCTTGCAACGTTTCTCGTTATTTTCTTATACACTTGACTTAGTCTGTCAAAAAAGAAGGAAGTTGATGTCCATTTTCTGTTGTTGACTACGAGTGATAGGCATGTAAAAGAATAGCAATCGAATGTCTTTTTCACTTATACACTTGATACCTGTGTATTCTTTTGCAATTACAGTAGTTCATTATTATCAACTGATTACACAAGTCATTCCAACAACTCATAGCTAAGTGCAATTCTAATGCATTCACTCAGGACGATTTATTTCCAGCCAAGCTACAATGCTATTTTCTTAATTACAATTTGATTCACTTACAATTAACTATCAAAGCACTAATTGTTAACTTATATCGGTTACTACTAGAATTTATGTCAAATAGAGTTATTTTAACACTATGAACGGTAATTTATTTCATATCACGACTTTATAGATCAAGACTCGAATAAAAGCTGGTATTATAATTAAAGTTTGCGTTGAAACTAAACTCTCATGCTCGTGAACTACAATTTATATACATAATCAATAATTTTAGACTATTCTAAGAGCGTTTTAGAATTATGCAAATAACATATAGTAAATCTCTTGTAAACTGTCAGTCAAGTCTCGTCTGAAGATGTCACGCCATAGGGTGGCTATCAATTGTCTTTTGTGTACATGTGCCTTGTTTACGTTCAGTTGTGTTATTGTGGTCAAGGGTAGACTAAGCTACCCCTCGTTACCATATTTCTGCATACACAATATTATATAAAATTCTTTTGACGGTTACAAAATATCTTAATGTTACGCACGTGAAAAATGAAATACAGTTTAATTTGCTTCAAGTATTCTCAAGATTTCTTTTGAAACGAAGAGTCGCAATTGATGGTTCCAAAAGATTTAACATACGTACAATCTAAAATGATAAGACAATGGTATTTGATTAACTTATTTATTAATTTATAAGATTTTTTCATTTTACCCGCTTCACTCCATCTGTCGCTTTGCTTTCCTTCTCATTATTGCGTTCGAACACTTTTGAAAAATTTAGGAATATTTTAAAACTGTATATTTTTTGTAATTTTACACATTTTGAGTTACTCTTTTATTTCTGTCAAAATATCTGCATATACTTCAATAGAGTACGTACCTACCTCAACTTCCGCTTGAATACCTCCCTTAGTTTTGATGACTTCCTCTTATTGTTCTCTTTGCTTCAATTTTCTTTCAATCACTTTCCACCTGCTTTGCTGTTCTGTTACTATGTTCGCTGTTCGCATTTTTCGAAATTTTTCTGCAACCGTTTTTTCACCGACTTTTACATCATCCTGACATCCTGCTTATTTACCTTCCTCCTTTAGATTGAACTTTTTTCTCGGTCTTCAATACTCCAGAACCCTCGAGGATTGTTAGTCGTGCCATCGCCAGCAACACCTCCCCAATACTTATCAATCGGTATAAGGATATCTTTTAAACTCAATAATTTTCTGTCATATTCTAGGTATAGCTAGGAAATATCTCGACTGTTTTTATAATATTTTTATTAGAACTCGTGCGTCTGCTTTTCGGAAAGTAATTTTCTTTGTGTTCACTACTTTACTGCCGAACACCTCTCGTCGTATTCGGACATGTGAATTCGCGCGTTAAGAACAAGTGGTCATGTCCCATATAAGTAGGCGAAACATAAACTTTCGTTATTATATTTTAAAATGATAAAGTCCAAATCCAAAAGACCTATCGTTTGTCATCATTCTAGCGTCCGAGAAATTTGATTAGGAAACGACACTTTAAATAAGCGGAAGTTTTGATGGTCGATGGGGAACCCCCCTTCTGATTTTATTAAAACACTTGAATGTCGAGGTCAAGATTGTTTAGTTCACAAAATGTTATTAGATTTGCTTAAAACCGTTCAATAACTTAATTTTTCCTCAGTTGTGCAGTGATATTTGTCCTCTTTCAATCTTCATCAATCAAATATCACAATGACTGCCGTTTTGGAAAATTGCAGCTCACCTGTTACTTTTTGCAAATGTATTAGTTTGTATGCATATTTCATTGATTTTTCGCTAATCAAGAAATTGACACAGCTACGTAGCAACTCATCACAAGCTTCAGAATACCGCTGATATTAGAGGTACTTGGGATTGTCATATACATTAGATAGAACACATGCACAATATTCTATGTGAACAATCTGAATGCGATATATGAGTGAGCTACAATACTGTAAGCGATTCGTTCGACGGTGTTGCGTTCAAGTTCGTATTGTAACGTGCATTTTTGTAGTTGAACATTTTACGCTTATACTCAATTCGTAAATACATTTCTGCAACTACTATCTCTATGTTTTATATTTATTAACTCGTTTGCGAATAATCCCTTTATATTATATTACGCGATTATCGACTTTCACTCTCTACAATTCGATAGTGTGGTTAGGTGATCGAGATTGAAACATATCCTTAGGTGAATGCGTCGTATTATAATGAGTGGATATTATTGATTTTCTAGTTATCGATAAGAGGTTGTAATAGCAACGAGTTGATATAAACAGATGAGCAGTTGTAGTTTGTTCTTTGTTCCTATATATTAATTACGGTAAAAATACTGTTTTCCTTTTTGCTTTGAAAATAGTGAGAATTAATGCGATATGAATTTTCGAATTGTTCATGAACAAGCACGACACGATTTTAGTTGTTTTCTTGTGAAATAAAAGTTGTATATTAACTGTAGTACGTGTAGTGCTAATTCCGATTGAAGGAGTATGGTTTATAGGCGAACGTGTTTGGTCGACGCACGTGTGTTTTAAGGACATTTGACGGACGGTTTTATTGCTTACGCGTGCCTTACTAATTGTTTTTCGGTTGAGTTTCTGTTGGAAATAAAAGTGGTAGAACTTGTTAAACTCGACCTGCACGTGTGTTCTACGGAACATTTTGACGGACTTACTCTAGTGATACACGTGCTTTACTCATTGTGTTTTTTTTGTTGGTGCTTTGTCTCTTGATATTTAAACGGTGTGTGCGATCTAGTTTCGCGGTTCTTTTCTTTTTTTATCAGAGTAGTGCATACTTTGGATTATCCAAATACAGTTGATACTGTAGTTTCTGAATTTTCCAACCCCAAAGTATCTAAAATAGATCATTGCTTGCGCAAATTTCGTTATTTACGAAATATAACCGATTACCGGTTTACAAATGTATTGGTTGAAGTTTCTCACTGCTTTTTGGATGTTTATGAAAATAATATACATGTGGTCCTAGTTGAAATTAAACTAGTGCTACAAAATATTTCGAAATTATGGTCTCAGGAAATAGAATTAACAAGAAATTTATCAATGCTACATAGTTCCGTCGCGTGATAATGTCTGCTGCTAACACCAGTGAAATACGTAGGTGTGATTAGGGTAACGTGTGATAAGTTCCATCAACACCCGCCCAGTCAAGGGTGAAGTGCTGCGTTAGTGCCGGACATCGTGAATCCCACACTTCAATTGCAAGGAAGCGTTACTGAAGGACTTTCTGTAAGTTGAACTATTTCCTACTTAGTATTACTTTAAATATCTATCCGTTGTTTTGCCATATCTTTGTCGTTCTGATACCTTTTACCATAGACTTGCCTGCTATAAAAAAAAAGAAGAATCAACAATACTAGATGACTCATATCAATTGTGCTTACCTATTTATCTTTTGTTAAAATTTTGTCTGATCTATGTTTAATTGGTGTGTGAGGAAACGTTTCTGCTACTCCCCAATATTACGTCACTTTGTACTAAAAATCTTTGTATTGCTTTTACCGTTGTTATATTATATAGATTATCTAAACAGTTTTTTTTTACATTTAATAAAATACTGAACAATCTATGCTCGATCAGCATGCTATGCTTTTTCTTTATTTCAGGTTTGCAGGACTAATTTTTTTTTATTGCAGGTTTACTATTCTAATTTTTTTATTGCTGGTAGTGTTACTAACTCCTTACAGCCGCGTACATAATATGTTGGTCTGCTTTCTACAACCCCCAATCTCCGATTGAGCCCGGTCCTTTCTTTGATTTTCTTGGTGTTACGCACGGCTACGAGCCAACGTAGCATAAATTTGGCGCCCAACGTGGCTGCCTCGATAAACGTAACATAAATTTGGCGCCCAACGTGGATGCCTCGATAAACGTAACAGTATGATATGCGACGTTTACTTTTTATTGGATTCGGGTTTTTACATGTTCTGTATTGTTAACTGGTCTTGCGGGTTTCGTCTTTTTCAGCTGCATTTTAGTCAATATATCTTCTCTTCTTAAACATTCTCCCAGTATAGAAGTGTTTTTAGGTGGTAGTTAGAAGCTTTTTTTCAAAACTTGCAGCACAATTTAACTGTTTATTACTCGTTTTAGTACCAGCTTTTCAAAAGACCAGAACATTTCTCGTACGGCGTACAGAGCCATTATTACCTTACTGTTACTGTTCTTGATACTAATATTTTATGGTTTATTCCGTACATGTTAAGCTTCGTGTTATAGTCATTGTCTTACAAGCAAAAAACATCGCTGACAGGCGCCAACTGGTTTACTTATAGCAGATGGGAGGGCTCCAAATAGGATACTGCCATTTTATGTGTTAAAATAAGATTACTAGAATATTTCATTAACGTTATTAGGTAGTAATTAGTTGAAAATTGAATAATTAGAAAAATTGACTACACTGTGTAACACGTTTTTGTCCTTGAGTAGTAAGTGTTATTTCCTACTTGCTTATGATTCAAAACAATAGAGGAATACTTTTATACCCCTCTAACTTTGCTTTTGTGATTGCGACACGAAAATTTAAAACTTACCTGTTTTCAATAAGGCAAATTTACATGCATCCAGTCACATATAAAATAAAAATAAAAATATATATGGCAAAATTAAGATTTACCTTGGTTAAAATTATATAAAAATGACCACCGAACATTTCGAAGTTTGTAATTTTTCGACATTTTCGACTACACTGCAAATTACTTTCGCAAATCAGGCACCAAATGTAGTTTCCCATCATGTTCTGATTATAGTGTCACTGGTAGCGACGTTCAAAGTATATTATATTTTGTTCCTCCGAATAGGCTACCATGTTGTCCTTGAATTTATCGAGATGAGTATCCTGCAACCCATTTTTCCGTACTTACTCACCAGATCCACAACCAGGTCCACATAGTTTTCGATCTTGTTATTGCCCAGGAAACCCCGAACAACTGCGACAAAACTTTTCCAGGCCGCTTTCTCCTTACGGTTGAACTTTTTTACGAAGTCAACGCAGTACAGTATCTTTTTTGTTTGTGGTCCATGAAGACACCGGCTTTAACCTTTGCCTCAGAAAGGTTAGGGAATAAACGTTGAAGGTACTTGAAGGCTGCTGATTCCGTACATAAAGCTTTCACAAACTGTTTAATAACCCCTAACCTTATGTGCAATTGTGTCATCAGCACTTTCAGGGGGTCTACCAGTGGATCCCATTTGACGTTGTTTTTCCTTACAGGAACTCTTTGGCCAGTCGCGCATATTGTACTGCGCATTGGTGTTTCTGCTGTCCCAAAGACAAAGATATCACGGAAACTTAGTGAAACCACATCGCAGACCCATTAGGAATGTCACCGTTTTGAAGTCGCTGATGATCTCCCAATCGTATCCGTCATACTTCAAAACTTTCAGCAAGGTTGTTTTGTTATTGTAGGTCTTGTTGAGGTGAATTGAATGACCTAAGGTAAGGGCGGATATTTATTTCCGTTATGCAGCAGCACTGCTTTGAGACTCTTTGAAGAGCTGTTAACCTAGAGGCGCCACTCATTTGAGTTGTATGCGATTCCTATTTTCTCCAACAGACCAGTCACGTCGTGGCAAAAGCGGAGCCCATCTTGATAAGTGAAGAAGTTTGTTGACGCTTTCTCTGATCTAGTCACAAAAGTTTGAGGAATAAAGTAGTATTGTTCTATAGTTTTTATGTAAGTAATTAGGAAATAACATGTACTACTTAAGAGCATATCAAATATTCATCATCCCATTATATCATTCTAAAGCTAATTAAATGTACTTTTAGATTCACCAAAATATTAAACTACTTATCGCAAATTTGACGATTTTAAAATATCGTTGTCCTGGTCACGTAAGTAAAGTTTGTGGGGAATAGTTGACTTTTTCTATACTGTACAGACATAAAATATTAGGAAATGACAGTCACCACCCAAGGACACAAAATGAATAAAAATTTGTAACATACGGTTATCGGGTATAGTTTATCTTGAACAAAACTGCATTGATGTTGGATTTTTACGATCTATGGATAAAGAGCGTGCCAATGCTAACATGATCATCATTTCGTTCTGAATCAACTGTAATTAATGCGAGTTTCAATTTGTCTTTGAATCGACAACCACTTAAAATAGCCATAATTTGTTTATGAAAAGAAAAATAGATCGAATTAATGGTCATAGTTTTGTTTCCTGATAACCGTCATCTAAAAAAATTGTATAATCCGTTATAAAAAGAAGAAACTGCCACTAAAAACAATCGAATACGTCCAGTACGATCTGCATGGTATTGTAAAATTTAGTATTGTGCTGAAAAATACTGGATAAATTAAAATTTGTTTATATTGTCAGCGTTGTGTATTACAACATCGCTGATCTGGAAGGCAAATACAAAACTTTAAAAGGCAGTAGATTTCTTCTCTTTGTTTTAATTTTTATTCTACAATACAACGAGCGCATTATTAGGTTTTATTTATGTATAATTAATTGATAACACAGGCCAACAAGATTTTGGTTTCCTGATGTTTGATGGGAGTCTTTTATGTATTTTTGGTCAATGAAACCGAATCTGCCCTCAGAATTTTCCTATCGCCCTCAGGTATTAAAATATTCGTTAAATACGGTATACATTATATAATATATTACGAACGACATCCGGCGGGTGACTCATCATTGGAGTGTAAACAGCGTCCCTAGCGAAGGTTCTAGGAATTTTTGGAAGGATCGGCTTAAGATATATAAGCACTGCGGACAGTATGAGCGCCGTTGCTATCCCTAAATGCGTCAATAAAATAAAAATGAACAAATAATATTCTACTGTATAGTGTATGTTGCTGATAGACTTTATAGAATGTCGCAAAAGTATGTAAATCAAACGGATATGTTGTGTTACGCATGTGGCGAGTTTACGATTAAATTTCACATAAAGACAATAACTTTGTTTATCAGAAAAGCTTGCCAGTTTTATTTTGGATACAAACTAGGGCCCCGGGGACCCCGCATATCATTTGTGTAACGTGTGGTATGAATTTAAGAGGATGGCTTAACGATTCTCGCAAGTCGGTGCCTTTTGCAATGTCTATGGTGTGGAGAGAAACCGGTGTTAAAAATTGTAGAGTATTTTATGTATCCTTCTATAATGCTATGCTTGTAGCGGCTTATCAAGGCTTTGCAAATCAAGATTACTTGAAATTAATGATTTGCCTTAATTGCAATAGGATGTTTAAAAGTGTATAGTAATATCATTCATCAACGAGTCCCATCCTAATTAGCGCGAGTGTTTGACTACTTAAACGAATAAAAAAATTGTAATTGTGCATCATTTATAAGTTCTCCCAGCAAGACTATTTGCGTTGTGCACCTGATTTAGATTGCTCCAATAAAAGAAGTTGCATTTGCATTCAGAGGGACAGTTAACCGAAGCTGACATCCTGGGAGAACTGCAAGAACTGGCGGTGTTGACTCATAGTCTGCAGTCCAAAGCAACACTTGCGGCGCTGTTTGTAAAGTCTGCATGTTCACAAATTATTCAACCTCACGCCACCAACGACTACACTTCCAACTCCACATTAGTTCATAAGATATCGACAGACAGTTCACTCGTTCCCGGATCAACGCCACCACCACTCGCAATAGGGAACGTAACATTCTTCAAAGGTTCCTTCGACATTCTCCTCCACCACCTAGACTGCTTTCGCCTATTCCACCACCACTGGCGCACTGAGGTTTACGCAACCTAGACGGCGACACCCATCAGCGCTACCAAGGGTTTGGTCCCTGAACCTTCCACTCTCGGGGCCGTACTTTTGATTTTCCAATGCTCCACTACTACGTTGGCCAGAAACCGAGTTTTTTACCTGAGACTTTTGAAATTTGCCGAACGCTTTTGCTGTTCCAAGCTAGGTAGTTATTTTAACGTGCGTGACAACACTCACACACGGGACCTATATTTTGCTTTTCATTCTAATGAGGACGTATTTTGTGTAAAGTGCTCGCCAAAATTTTTCAAGCGGTTGATGTCGGAATTCGAACCTTTGGAACATTGGGCTTAGTAGTCACACGCGAATCAAGTCACGAAGCCGCTTTCACCCTCCCGACCCCCGAGATCCAAATCCGCGTTGCGCAGTGGGTCAACAGTATCGAACCGTACCCAGCGACAGAGAGCTACACGATCTCAGGAGTGCGTCTGCAGAACTTATTACCGCGACCACCAAGCGCCCAAGGAGTGAAACCCGTCGTGTATATGACAGAGACACGTATGTACAAGTATATGGCTCTTGTACATTGTAAATCTGTGTTAACTTATAGTTTCTATATATATATATATATATATATATATATATATATATATATATATATATGCATTTGTTAAACTTTTGTTAGTCTTTAAGTTGTAAATGTGTGTGTGATGACTCTCTTGTAAATATTATTTTGAAATATTTTAATTACTTCTTCGCACTTCAACAAATATTGTTCGTTGCTCCTTTTAAACTACATGCCAAGACCATCCTAAGTGGTATGTGCACAAAACTTTGTTCTACTGTCGATAACATCTTCGATGGATAAGAAGAAGGAAAATAAGAAGAAATGAAATACAGAAATTAAAAACTTAAGAAAATATCTCCTATTGATTATCCGATAATACCGAGGAAATATGATTTAAAAATAGCGAAAAATTACACACTACAAAATAGCAAAGATAAAAAAGTGATGCGGAGTTTAAAGGTACGATTCTCTTAAAAATAATCTGAAAGAAAATCCAAATCGACTAATAGAAAGAGTTTAAATATTGAGGAAAAAGTATCATAAAAAAAGATGACAGCAAATAAGTGTATAGATCTCCAAATAAGGATGTTAAAAAAGCAAAACATCCAAAAAGAAAATCTATATGTATTTTTATCTGAAGAGAACCATAAAGTGACAAACATGTTTTGAAACATGTGTATGAAAACTCAGTCTATACAGCAAAGCGAAAACACCAATGATAAAAATATTTGGTTTCCCTTTCTCTAATGTTAATTCTTTTACGTGCACTCACACACGGGACCCGGGCCCCTTCGTGTACCTTACATGCGATTTTCCAATGCTCCACTCAAAGGTACTACATTGGCCAGGAAGCGAGTTTTTTGTACCTGGAAAATTTGGAATTTTGCCGAACCCTTGCTGTTCCAAGCAAGGTAGGGATCTTTAACGTGCGTGACAACACTCACACACGGGACCTTCATTATACCTCTCATCCGAACGAGGGTGTATTTTTGTGAAAAATGCTCGCCAAACATTTTTCAAGCGGACCGTGTCCGAATTCGAATCCGGGCCTCTTCACGTACCTTACTTGTGATTTTCCAATGCTCCACCCGAGGGTACTACATTGGCCAGGAAGCGAGTTTCTTTTTACCTGGAAAATTTGGAATTTTGCCGAACCCTTGCTGTTCCAAGCAAGGTAGGGATCGTTAACGTGCGTGACAACACTCACAGACGGGACCTCTATTATACCTCTCATCCGAACGAGGGGGTATTTTTGTGAAAAATGCTCGTCTAACATTTTTCAAGCGGACCGTGTCGGGATTCGAACCCGGGACCTTGGGCGTAGTAGTCACACACATACCACTACGCCACGGAACCGCCCTTCTTCGCGTACCACTGAATATCGTGAAAATAGGGTATATTTTTAGAAAACAATATAAGGGAAACGTGCAAAAAATATTTACAAAAAAAGATTAACACGGAGCTGTGCTGTATTCATAAAGAAAAAGTAGCTATGTATGGAGCACAGCACTGTACGGCCATGAAACGTGAAGCAGACTGTAAAAGGATAGAAACCTGTGAAATGTGGTGCCACAAACGAATGATGAAGATATCATGGAGAGACAAATTTTATGAACAAAGGAGGTTCTAGAAATAGTAGGGTAAAATAGATATCTGTGGAAAATAGTAAATAGGAGAGATAGGATCATAGGACACGTTCTAGGTCATGAGGAGAAGCAGAGAAAGGAGAAAAAGAGGTAGACCTAGATTAGACTATTGCACACAGATAGTAAAAGATGTAAACTGTGAAAATTTCAGGGAAATGTGTATCTTAGTTCAGAATAGGAAACAATGGAGATACGGGTCTAACCAGTTCCAGGTCTGAAGACCTAATTAGATGAAATAGAAGCTCGAATTAAAGCTGCAATAACAAACATTTCTCCGGCTTATCTGCAGAATACACTGGGCGCTTTTGTTCTTAAATTTTTTATTGTGAAGAAGTGAATAGACAACATTGATTATCAATTATGATTTTCTTTTTTTGTTAATTTCAGTTTTTTGTTTAAATTATTTATTTTCGTCGTTATTTCAGAATGTACATGCTATACGATGTTGTATTTCCAATAAAGTAACCTGACAAAATCACGTCATGTAAAACAAATGAAGCCCATATCAAAATATGGGTATTTATATCTAATTTAAACCTACCAAGTGTCAAATATAAATGTCAGGCCGTTTCTATATAATTCCATTAGATGTGATACTTTTTTCACGCCCTGTATAAAAACAAGATACTTGCAGTTCGCAATTTGAATTTGTGTATAAAAAATGAAATAAGATGTATCTGTAAATAAAGTTTTATGAAAATAATAAAAGCGAATTTACCTATACAAATCGAGCTGATATTTGAATAGCTATTGACAAAACAATAACTTTATTGCTTCTCAAGGGTAAGAAACATCCATTGACAGGTTTCGGCATTTGAGCCTCTTCAGAATGGAGTAATTTCTAATATCCTTATGAAGCAATTGAAGCTATTATTGATATAAGTTCCAGAAATCTCAAAGGTAGAACATACTTGTATGGCCATCTATAAAATTACAATTTAGTTTCGAATCAACTTTTGTACCTTCACGCTTAGTAGTGTTGGTGTTTGCCATCTAAACGCGATATTAGGTTCCTTCGAACATATATCAGTAAGAGCTTCGATTGCTTCATAAGGGTGTTAACTACTCCATTCTGAAGAGGCTCAAAATTCCGAAATCGGTCAATGGATGTTTCTTCCTTTTATAAAGCAATCAAGTTATTGTTTTGTTCATGGCTATACAAAAATTAGCTCAATTTTAGGTAAATTGGCTTTTATTACTTTCATAAAAGTTTATTTACAGATTTATCTTATTTCATTATATATATATATATATATATATATATATATATATATATTTGTCTGCATACGTGTCTCATCACTTAAACAACACCCTGTAAACCAGTAATCATATACATTTTACGGATTTAATAACAACATTCTTGATGGTAAATAATTTTTAAAAACTACTTATTAAAGTCGGTGCCTTTCATTTTTAATTAATTTATTTAATTTAATTTAATTATTAACTTATGTAATGCTCTTAAAAGTTTTATGTGTAGGGTTAGACCATATGTACTTATTAGCTGAATGGTTAATGCAGACTAATTTTTTCTTTGTTTGAGTTTTAATTAAAAATTCAGACATTTTGTCCTCCATTACAAATTTTATGACCACCTGTTTAAAAAATATTAGCGTGCTCTTTTATTAGTTGCTCGTTGATAAGGAAAAAAGTATGGCGTTGATACTTTGGAATATATTTTAATATTTTCCTTTCTTTGGGCAACCAAAAGAAATACCCGTTTGTCTTGTCGCCGGAAGCTCTCTGAAAATCCAGAGTACATTTAATTATATAAGTACCAGTTAAATTGACCTATAATTAGAAAAATAAGTTGTATTGTAGAGCTTGGTTTTACTATTTTCGTTTCCACGGTGTTAATTCAAATTGATTGTCAGACTAGTAAAAAAATTAATTGACGGTCAAGTGATACAGATCCTTTCAAAATGCTTTTTTTAACTTATTCGAAATTTTCTTATTTTGAACCCATCAAAAAAACCTATTTTCTTGTGAATTATGTGAATTTTATTTTATTTTAAGATTTCATCATGAGCTTTAAAATAAGCAGTTGAAGTTGTTTTTAATCGGAGGAGGTTCGGCTTCGTGCTTCGTCCATATCCCGTTTCAAACGCAAGTATGCATGATACTTCCGGAAGTCGTTCACCCCAAAAAAGCTTCCTCGCAGCTTATTCTGATCGGTTTGTAAATGGAGTGATATTATTATTATATTATAAGGCGCTGCAACTTTTGTTCAATTTAGTTAATTACAACATTCTGTATTCGTTCAGTTGTGAAAAATAATACATTATTAAACAAAAATGAAATTTTGAAAGCAAACAGTTACGATACTTATACAAACTAGTGAATGTGTTGAGCAATAACAACCAATCGAGCGTTGCTTGAGTATTGCAAAAACTGCTATAAAATTAGATTTCTACTAAATTAAATAAATTGTATAGGAAAGAAGTGCTTATTGACATGAGGTGGCATTTGTATTTCACCAATGGTATATTTTTGGATGGTAATGGGTGATGATGAATTAAAGCACTTGCAAATGAGCACTTGTTACATTAGGGGGGAATCCCGTACAATGAAAATGGTATATAGTCAAATTCGAATGGGATGCCGGCAATCGACGTCATCAATTTGTAATTGGCTAATCGAAAAGTATAAGCGACCCTTTGCGGGGTCGCACTCGCCCCAATTGCAGGATTTTTCTACAATCTTCAAAGTGTTGTAATGAAAACTCTTTTACAATAACAACAGTTCTTTATTATCAACTGATTACACAAGCCTTTTCAACTACTCGTAGCTACAGTGAAATTCAAAAGCACGCAGCTAATCGCTAACCGTACAAATACTAACTTCTTGAAGCTTTAATATTATCTACTTAATTACTATCGAAGCACTATAATTGACTTATCAAAGCACTAAGTATTAATTTATATCGATCACTACAATAATTTATTTTAACGCTGTGTTAACATTAATTTAATCATATCACGACTTTATAGATCAAGGCTCGAATAAAAACTAGTATTATAATCAAAGCTCGCATTGAAACTAAAATTAGAATCTCTGAACGGACAATTTATATACTTAATTCTATTGTTATAGAGCATTTTAAGAATGCACCAGAATTATGCAACATCTAGTTCCGACTGTAAGCTTCATAAAGTTCTTGTGAACTGTCAATCAAGTCCATCTGAAAATGTCACGCCACATGGTGGCTACCAATTATCCTTTGTGTACATATGCCTTGTTTACGTTTAGCTGTATTATTCTAATCAAAGGTAGACTCAGCGACGCCTCGCTACACTGCCTCTCTTTTAAAGCTGTTATGTCCCAGAACACTGTGATCTAGACTTTGTAAGTCCATATGGCGGTAAGGACAGGCGATTCATTTTTACAGTTTCCATTGTTACTTGTCAATTGACTAGGTAAAAGGTTCTATAGTTCATTGCGCGCCCGTACAGAGGGCGAAATGGTTTCACATGAATTTATAATCAATATTATTTAAATGATTTACAAAATGAGTAAGCAAATTTATTAAACTAGGTTTACCTTTAATCATTCGAAATAATTAAATTATGGCGAAGCCAATTGATGAATTCTTGACAACTGCGTTTCCCACCCTAAAATACCAAAGATGTTGTTCCTCTGTCCTTGGTTCTGCAAGGCATGAGGATTCAACGGTTTCTGTAGATTAAATTAGCAGCGTAGTTCGTCGTCTATTTACGTACAAAACATAAGAAAAATCGGTACGGTAAGGATAGAGACAAAGGTAAATTTCGCTGCATTATAAAGCAGTACTGCATTGATCTTTTGGCTACGACAGATACGTGTAGAATGCCTCATGGCGACTGGTTTTTCTTGTTAAACCCTTCTTCATTAGGCATTGTCATTGATTGAAGCAACGATGTATATTTATTTCGAAACGTGGGAAAACGTCTACCGCGCAAAACACATGATAATAATTAATTCCACCGAAACATTTCTGGGAACTCAAAGCAGCATAACACTAATAATAAAAACAAATTCTAACATTACCCCACGATTATTACACGACGTATTTTCTAGCTGAATTTCAATGTGTAATACTCGTAGATGCTAAAACTATTTTACACAATTGTGTAACCTTAAATTAATGATTAGAAATCCTTATGAATAATTATTAAATATAATTCGTTGTGAAGCCAATTGAGGCGTAACACCATGTTGGTGGAAGTAGCAATTAACACTTTTCATAGCAGGAGACTTACCGTTTGTATCATAACGATACACCAATATCTGAATCCCAGCTTTCAGAACAGTACCTCTAGCATATTTTATGCCACTCCAGTCTAATTTATAGAACCCACAACCAATCTTGGGTACGGTCAACTTCTTTTCTCCAGATTTAATCATCTGGCCCTTGATGTCGACTGATGCTTTCCACAAATCCTGTAATCCGATCTACTAGATGGCAATTGCTTTGTCACCAGATAATAGATGCCGTGATGTCGAACGTTTAACCGTATGGCCTTTTCATCCTTTGGTTGTTGTCGACGAAATTGATTCACATCACTATAATTATTTTTAAACACCCGCACAAGTCCTGGGGAAATATCAGAGTCCGCTGTTACGGAACGTGTCAGGGAATATTCCGATGTCACATCGAATAAATCACCTTGAATCTCTTCCGTGATCTCAACTTTTGCTTTGCCTGTACCACTATACAGAGACATGAACGAATCATAGCTCGATTCAGTCTTTTGTTCATTCTCACGAACGTATCTGTTTGTTCGTCTTACTGGTTGTCGGTCTTCGGGATTACCGGCGTCATCACTATCATAGGGTAATAGCCAGTTAATGTGCACTCTTTGGGAGCTTACGAATCCAATATACTACATCGTTGATCCTTTTCACAATTTCGTATGGACCCTCCCCAATGCCTTTATGAGTTTGAAAATAGTTTACGCCTCTGTCTCGGACTGTATAGCCACACTCGGCCATTCACCTGAAAATCAGAATCCTGCGCCTTGATGTCATATCTGGCTTTCATCTGATCGCTTGCGATCTGGATATTATTTCTTACGTCGCCATGGATGGCACGCATCTTGCGCTAGAACTTCGCGCCGTAGCTCTGGCCCACTATGTCTTCTTCGGGCTCATACCAAAGTTCAAGGTCACGTGGTAGACGTATCTCACGTCAAAGCATAGCACATGCAGGTGTCTGTTCATGAACCGAAGATCAATATGTCAATAAAAATAGATGTAGATATTGGGAAATTGTCTTGGAAAATTCTAACCCAAGTGCGTTTCATACGCTTCACCATGGTGTTGTTCGTGTCTTTCTCATCACCGGCAAACTTCTTGGAATGATGCTGACCCAATGCTTTCTGCGCTAATCGGCGTGCAACTCCATAGAAACTTCAAAGCGGCAGAACAGTTCTTTCACAAACGTCAGCGACGGTTGGAGCTTCTTAGTTTGGTATAGTATACGCTTCGGTCCACTTCGTAAAATAGTCCATGGCCATCAAGACGTACTTATTCTCAAATTCGGTCTCTAGAATTGGACTCTCAAAAGGACTTCTCACGTCGTATTGCCTCATTGGAGGGTTTAAGTTTCCCAATGATGCACATAACTGACACTTTTAGCATCACTTTTTGACATCTTCCTTGCAGCCTACCTTGTAAAACCTTGCTCTAACTTTCTCCAGAGTATTCTTAACGACAAAGTGTCTTGTCGAGGTTCTATTATGTAAATGTACTAAACCCTCCGATATCCGGCTTCTAGAAACCACCACTTGAAGAGTACTCACGGATCCATCACCTTTCTCCAAGGATCGCACCAAGATCCCATTTTATACCTTCAAGGAATCTTATTGTGTCCAGTACGACTTCACGGTGCTACTCAACGGATTAATGTGCTGCCAGGATGGACGTTCTCTTCTGGCATTCCAACCCAGAATGACACCTAGATTTTATCGTTCTGATGTTCGGTTGACAGCTGTAGAGGCAGCCAATCGTCGTTGATCACTGTAGCACATTTTACCCGAGCGACGGTGGAATCAGTTTTGGGGCACAATCTGTGCAGGTCGTCTTTTGTCCCGTTCCGTCGACCCCTTCTATTAATTTCGATTCTACCTGTGCCTAAATCCACGGTTCTAGCCTTTTCTCTGACTGTTGGTTACGAAGTACCTGTCGAATTACCTCTTCCATGTCCTTTTGGTTCCGCTTCTCTCCAGAGCGTCCTATCTTGTCTCAGATAAGATATCGCTTGCTTTACCGCCTCGAATACTAAGGCATTAGCCAAGACATCATGTGAAGCAATGCCCAGGCCATCCGTAGTGCTTGCTTGATCTCGTCGCGTGTTCCATCAATGAAGGTCTGCACTGCTACCAGTTCTAAGATGACGACTGGTGTCGTTAGGTAGACTACTCTTACCAAGCGAGCAATATCTGCTTCAAACTCCTGCAAATGTTCGTTGTCGTTTTGGTAACGGTTCTTTACTTAAGCGTGGTACACTTGTTGCAAATGAGAATTGCTGTACTTCATTTAAAGCTTTGACTAAAAACTAGTATTATATTCAAAGTTTAAATTGAAACTAAACTCGCATGCTCGTGAAATGCAATTTATAAACATAATCTAGATTATTGTTAAAATGTACTACAATTGTGCAAATAATATTTAGAAGGTTGCTATTGTAATTTAATAAAGTTCTTAAATTCAAGCTCTTGTAAACTGTTAGTAAAGTCCATCCGAAGGGGTCACGCCACTGGGTGGCTATCAATTATTCTTGAATGTTAGTTGTTTGACATTCCGCATGATGTTAAGAACTATAGGTTAGACTAGAAGTACTGCGTGGTACTTCTTTCTAATTATTACATGTTCTATATTTAACAATTTTGCCACGTGTTCTAAGTTTTTTTTGGATTGTTATTTGTTTAACATTGTGCTTGCTGTTTAACATTGGTTATTAGAAAAGTAGTATGCACCACGTGGTACTTTAATAATTCTATTTCGGGTGTTTTTTGTTATTTATTGTTTGGTATTTCTTAGTGTTTCGTTTTTTGTATTTGCCATAAACTTCTCTATTTTGCGCTATTTTGGCCAACCTCTTAGTTTCTCTAAATTATTCCGCCAATTTTAAGATGTCCAAAATTTATCTCTTTTTTATATCTCTTTTCCTTACTTTCTATCATATACTATATTGTTTCTTTACTTACGTATTTTTCTATATGCTATATTCTATTCAGTTGCTATTATTTTCTTTACGCTTTCAAGATTTTGTTTTCTTGCACTTTGTCAGACCATCATCGTTTCTACCTCTTCTTCGATCACTTTTGTTGACGATTTTCTATGTCGTACATTCATCTCCTTATTTATTTTTTATTTACCGTTCCAAGAAATTTGTTTTTTGTTAAATATTTTCTTGAGTACTGTTATGTGCGTCTTATTTTCATTTTACTCCTTTGATTTTATTTATCTGGTGTTCCTTATACAGAGTGTCATGGATTTTTTTAGGTATTTATTGATAGCACTTGTTTATATATTGTCATTTACTTTAGCATGAATTCCTCTTTCATTGGATGCATATAAATTTTGCGACAATTGTTAAATTCATATTGTAAAATAATTTAAAATGACACTAACTTGGCACTAAAACGGCTGAGGCGGTGCAAAAAATATGTACTGCATTTAGAAATGACGCTATAAGTGATCGAACAGCATACAAGTGGTTTGAGAAATTTTCCTCGAAAGATTTCAGCTTGATTGATAAGCGCACTCTGAAAGACCGAAGACTACAACGAAGACCTGAACGAAGTTGTGGAGGCAAATTTCAGTACAACGTGCTTAGAGCTTGCAGATAAGTTTAATGTGAGTGTTGGAACTATTCGGTTGCACTTTTACCACCTAAGGAAGACGTGGAAGTTAAGCAAATGGGTCCCACGTGAATGATCAGATGATAACAAATGAAGCCGCAGTACTATTTGTTTGACAAAATTCTCACATTATTAAAATGAACCTCTTCTTGATCGGTTGTTAACTTGCGATGAAAAGTGGATACGGTACTCCATTTCTGATCGGTTTTATCATTGGTTATCACTAACTGATCCAATACCACACGCACCAAAGAATTCATTGCATCCCAAAAAGATTTTGTTGTGTTTGGTGTAAGCAGCAACGGTCCAGGAACAGCCTTCTTGGATCAATCGAAAGAAAGTGGTATTTTTACAGAACAACGTTACACATAATAGCGCGATAGTGACCCGGGAAAAAATTTCTGAACTTGACTGGGAAACGTTACCGCACTCACCTTAATCTCCTGTCATTTCACTAAATGAATACCACCGGTTCCTATCTTTTGAGAATTGTACGAGGCATAGGCAATTGATGTCGTAGATGCAGTCCGGGCGGCTCCATGGTTTAATTAGTATGCGTGTGACTACTAAACCCAAGGTCCTGGGTTCGAATCCCAATACGGACCGCTTGAAAAATGTTAGGCGAGCATTTTTCACAAAAGTATACCTTCGTTCGGATGAGAGGTAAAATGTAGGTCCTGTGTGTGTGTTGTCACGCACGTTAAATATATCTACCTTGTTTGGAATAGCAAGGGTTCGGCAAAATTCACAATTTCCAGGTAAAAGAACTCGCTTTCAGTTTCCAATGTAGTATCTTTGGGTGAAGCATTGGAAAATCAAATTTTGTGTAGATGCAGTCCATCAATTTTCAACGAACTTCGTTCGTTTATGAAATCGATTTGTCGTCCGTCTGTCCGTCCGAGGCCTTTCTAATGGTCGGACATCAATGTGTGATACATCAATCGATTCAGCTCGGTGTCCTGAGCTTAAGTTTTGATGTCAGTTGAAATCGGGCCACGGGGACGTCGTGCCCGCGATATTCCGTCGGGAAAATTAAAATTTCAAATAGGTCCAAAATTAATGTGCGATACATATTTGGACTCCCCTAACATAGCTGAGTCGAAATATGGTACCCCCCACGGATACCCGCCCCCCCCTCCCGGGAATTAATTTTTATTTTATCTGAATACTTATAATTATTACAACATAATAATTTTAATTTCTTTAAATTGTTTTAAAGTAAGTCTACATTTGGAAGTTCGTTGCGACAATGCCTTGCATTTTCAACTTGTTTTAAATCCAAAGCTGTACATTTCTACAATACCAGCATACAAAAATTGATGTCACGTTGGCAGAAACTCATTGAGTGCCATGGTGATTACTTCACTGAATAATAGTAAATGGTTTGTGCTTAATTTTTATATTTTTCCATTAAAAACCGCACGAATATTTTTGGTTACCAGATTCAATATATTTAAAACTATTTTTGTTTTAGATATTCGTGGTCTACTTTTATGATTGCAGTGCTTTTCTCTGGCAAGGGTATTCCTTTTGTTTTTTTTTACGTTGATCTTCAGCCCATATTTTGTGCTAGAAGTTGTTAATCCTTGAGCTTGTCGTTTATATCTTCATTCTAGAATGGTTGAGAGTACATAATCTGTAAATTAATACATTTAATAATCCTCTCTATATGACCTTGCGGTCCTTACTTAGAGACCACTTATTTATTATCTGTATTCAATATTAAGTGAATAATAAGAATGGCAAACATTATAAACGTAAAAATCTTAAGTATATTTATCAGAGTGTGTGATCTTTGTAGGCTAGTTACGAAGTATTTTTCTCAGTGCTATAAAAGCCGTTATATGTTGCTAGATTATTGCAAATGAAGACCTACGCTGGAATCTCGTATGTTGGTTTGTGATTACTTAAGAAGGAACGAATAAATTTTCTTTGTGCAGTGTGTTGGTCAGAAGGTTGAATTTCTCAACACGATAAAAATTTATTTTCATACTTAAAGATTGCTTGTGTGTATTTTATTAGTTTGTACAAGGGAACCTTTCAATTTACTTTAAACAAAGTGGTATTTGATAGATATAAACTATTTGGAATTCTCTGGAGTGTATAATTTTCAAGGCAGAATTGTATTTGATTCATAATTCAAGGATTATCGATCCTTAAAGCGGTGCAAATCAGAAGAGACATTGGTTATAAGCGTTTTCCTTGCTTTCACACGTGTATTGCTCAACTATCAATGTTAATTTATTGCAATTGCACGCCAAATGAAAATTTCCTGTTATTATTATAGGGTTTAAGGAATGCTGAAGGTCTTGAATTCTCTTCCACATGCATTACACCTCTTCAGATGAACTGACAGTTCTCCGGAGGTGTGCGCGTGTAAGTCGGATGTAACTAACATACGCAATCCATTATTATAGCATGTATGTCAATGTTTGTAGGTCAGTAGGCGAGGCTAATGATAATAATAATAATGTTCGCATGTTGTGCCTTAATTTCATAACTTCACTAATCAGGTGCTTTAATTAAAATTTAAAATAGAGAAGTTTAAAAGTAAATTCGCATTTTAAAAGTATTTTTTATACTGTGGTCTAAAATGACGATTGTGAAAGTTACTCACTTTCTCCTTCAAGTTAAATTAACATCATGTGCACATGTATTTGCAAAGTTGTTTTGAAATTTGCGTTGTAATTTCAGGTTAAGGACGTACCTTATTAAGTAGATATAGCAGTGGGATTTTTAGTTCTAGGTCGCTATATATAGCTAATGGCGGACCAAAATATAGCTGTAAATGTTGGAATTGAAAAAAATAAGGTCAGCAATGCGTAAAACACATGCGAAAATTTTTGGCTAGTTTATTATGATTTTTACTCATGGTAAAAGTGTTTTATAGAGCATGTATGTGTTTCAAAGGGCTTAAATCTTTTCTCCACGGATGGATGTTATTTTATTTAAAAAAGTAATTGTTTAAGCATTGTTTGTGTATTTCGTATAGCAGCTTATCTGAAAAACATACAGAAGAGGTTATTTACATTTATATTAACTGTACTATAACGTTTTGGAAGATTACTGAACTTTAGATTTTAGACTTTCAGCACTGTCGACACTATTATTAATTTGTTTGGTTTATAATTGGTTATTTAGATATATGCCCATTCTAAAATATAAGATAACCTGCTCTGCAACAATTATAATATAAATTTAATGCAGAAATTAACGTCACGATAAAAAGACATTTGGCAGTTACGTCATTTATTAATTATTGTTTTAATAATGCAAAAAACTTTCTTCCCGAATATCTTTTGCGCATTAATAAATACTTATAATTCTATGGCATTTCTTCGGCACTTGTTTTTTGCTGTTACTAAACAACGTAGCTTGCAATGTAGTAAAAGTATTTATCAATAATCAATGTTTCGTCTCATCAAACATAAACCTATACGACAGGCTTCAAAGATTCACCGTTCTCTCTATTAAACAGCTGTTTTTTTCCTTAGCTGGGCAGAAAAATGCCGATTTTGATTATACAAAAAACGACGTATCTTCGCCGACTATGTTATCCAATCCGGGACACATACGCACACACTCACCCATAACAAAAACTGTAAGTCTGATTCGGCTACACCTTATGAGTATCAGCTGTCGTTGTTGGACTGGTTCTTAAACTTTTCGTTTCTTTTTCTAACTATCGAATAATCAAATACTAAAGAATCCTTTTTTGCGTGGCGATATCACCTTGCCTCCTTCTCCCCTCCACGCAATTTTTAAATTTTTTTAAATAGCACCAACATTTCCACCACCAGTTCAGTCTTAACATTTAAAAACCAAAAAGTTATTGCAGTTCAAAGTTGACGGGGGAGGGGTCCCCAATACATTTTTTTAAATTTTCTCTTGCACCAGCTAGTACTAACGTAGAACCACATACCACCACCATTCCTATAGCTAACACCAAAAGATGGTTAAGATATGGCAGTTCTAAGTTTAAGGCCCTAGGCAATGCCAGCTCCCCCAATGCGCTTTTTTAAAAATTTTGTCTTGCACTTGCTAGTACTATCATACATAGCATCACATAGCACCATCATTCCCTTAGCTGGCACTTAAAAGATTACGAAGATATAACAGTTCAAATTTTAAGGCCCTTAACTATGCCAGCACTCCAATAGAATTTTTTTAAATTTTATATCTTACACCTTCTAGTAGTAACAGCACCGTATAGCCAATTAGCACCTATCCGACATTGAAGAGGGATAAAGTGGTGCCAGTTTCCCACTACATTTTTTTAAAATATTTTTCTCTTTGCACTTGCTAGTATTAACACAGTCCCACATAGCACCATGTGTCGCATAGCTAGCACAAAGATGGCAAAGATAGAACAGTTCAAAGTTTATGGTCGTAGACCCCTCCTCATTTTAAAAAAAAAAATTCTATTGCACTTGCTAGTACTAACATAGCACCACGTAACTCCACCATTCCCATAGCTAGCACCCAAGAAATAGCGAAAATATAACATTGTCGGAGGCTTTCACGGCCGGAGTCATTATAAATATTTGTGGTTCCGGGTTGGAACCGTGTCATTTTATAAATTAAGGTCGACGTTTCGCTCATTTTTGTAATGGGCTTCATCAGTTACTTCGCCACAAGACACCTTTTGGCTTTGAATGGACTAGTGAGTCTGCTAGTTCAGGAGTAACTCTTCTCTTTACACTTTAACTTGTCTACTTAATATTATCTTTTTATTATTTTTATTGTATTACTTATTTATTTTCTTGTCCTGATGAAGCCCCTTACAAAAGTGGGCGAAACGTCGACCTTAATTTATAAAATGACACGGTCCCAACCCGGAACCATAAATATTTATGAAAATATAACTTAAAGTGTAGGGCACTAGGTGATGTCAGTCCCCATCTTTCGCAATACTTTCTTAAAAAAAATTTTTTGCCCCTGCTAGCACTAACATGCAGCACATGGCAGCACCAGTCGAATAGCTAGCACCTACAAAATGGCGAAGTTATAGCACTTTAACGTTTGAGAAGAGGGGAAGATAAAGTGGTGCCAGTTTGAAATGATCAATTGGGGTTTGTATGAAAGTGTATATTCTTATTTCATCGTATTAACTGTAGAACACCACTTTCCTGCTACCTCAACTCAAGCTTGGTAGATGCCACTACCTCCTGCTTAGAATAAAATCACAAAAAAATTTTACCACAAAGGAAAAAAGACAGTTGAAAAGGTGCCAAATGATTTACTAAAAATCAACAAATTTACAAATTCAATTGGAATTTTGTTGAAGTACTAATAAAAAACATTATCTCACTCAGTTTATAAATCGAAGTGCTCAAAATATTTACATTTAATTAGTTTTCTATTATTTAATAAGTTACCACACCTATTTGCATTAAATCTTTGATTAACGAGCCCATTATCCTACCAACTGATCAGTGTAGCAAAATACTGGTATAATTAAATTATTTAGTATGTCCCAAACATGTGTTGATCTTTACAGTAAATTTATTTCCCTACTGTACACAATTTATACATACACAACTAAAAGAAAACCATATTTTTAACAATGAGGCCCGTTATCTATTACGAAATTTAAATATTTGTCTATGACTGTATCTAATTCACTTTAATACATGCACAATAATGCAATAAACAGTTTAAATGGGTACTTGGTTTTTCTTCTCCAAAGACGACATCAAACTTTAACTTGCATCAGCATTGGATTCGATTAGAACAGACATTGGTGGTATTTACAGAATTACATCTCCATACTAGAATAACACTACAAGCCGAAAGTAACTCTCACACGGGAAGTATCTCAGTCAACAAACAATTACGCTCCACATCGGAATTATTTTATACCGGTCTATCCCAGAAGTCCTAATAAAAATTATCATTTCAACACCTTATAATTATTTAAACGATGTTTCTTATATGAAAATTTTACACAACTATAAAAACACTTAATTTGATTTCATTTACACATTAAGACGTACTTGGATAGATTTTTACTTTTGTGTTTGGCTGCGTAAATCGAAAAAAGAAACTGAAATTCAATTCAGACTATTTAACAAGTTTTTAATCCCACCGTTTTGCGTTTTTCAACGAATTATTGATCAAATAAACTTCACCGAAAGACAATCTGTCGTATTGTCCAAAACACTTTCACCTACTCAAACCAATCGTTAATTTTTCTGAGAATACAAATAGATATTTGCATGTTATTGTTAAATACAACCTTATTTAATCCTTTCTAAGATCGAAATTCGTTTATTTATAACGTTACAGGTCGAATGCATATCCCTATCTTATTCTACTTTGGAAAGTTTTAATAAGATCGACTCTCTGTAACCTATACCCCAATGTCAACATGAACACGTGCTCACACCTGTAGTATTTCTTAATGCGTTTCTTGATTAACATAAATTTTATCGTCTAGCCATTAATTTGTTATCCCTTCAAATGTTTTGTTTTCACCAATGAATTTTCTCGAACGTCTTTTAATTATGATTTCTAAGTAAAGATAAACTTGAAATAGAACCGCCAATGCGCTAACCAATTGCGTTACACGGGCGATTATAATTCGAAATGCATACAAATCTAAATCATAAACCTAGCTTTCAATTATGTTTGGCATTTTGTGTACACGATTTAAATTTGTAAATTTCCCAATTGACGTCATCGGTCTCGGTTGCGTAATTGGTAAACGCATATTCCTAGATAGACTAAGATACAGATCCAAGTCCTGTTCAAGACCTTATATTTTCCTTCTTTCAATTACTAGCTCGATTTGAAATGATCATTTGGGCTTTGCATAAAAGTCTAAGTTATTGTTTCATCTTATTCACTTTCTCCACGAATTGGGTGCCAATTTTCTATTCGCTGTGATATTGTTGAAGTCAACTTTCCTATACAATAGACGCAGAATCTTTTAATTTAATAAAAACTATTCCAGTTGGTAGAATATAACACTTTCCTACTCGAACAAGTTAGTATATTAAACCTTAAAATTTTTAGAGTACAAATATTTACATATAATAATATTGAAAAATGAAGATTATTGCAATATACATCACAAAAAGAAATAAAGCTTCAACTTTTAAGTTTCACTCAGAATAAAGTTATTTGAATTTCCAGGGTCATAGTACTCTCATCACATCGCGTTTATTTCTTTAAAAATATACATAGTATCAAAGATACGTGTAAATTGCTCTTTGTTATAAATAATACCTTGTATCAGTTTAACAATTCATTAAACCGTAAGACTACTATTTCTCACAAATTCAAATGTTTTTGTAGTCCTTCACATAAAAGCCAATCTGACCTTGCTTTCAGAAGCCTTGAATTAATTCTAGACTAAACAGTTTCTAGGCTTTAAGCTTTCAGCACAAACTTCTTTCACAAGAGTAACTTCTTGAATAAAATTATTCAATACCTTTATCAAGTTTAAGTCAAAGAAAGCTACTTTACAACGAATTGGTACCCAACAAAATCATATCAAATAGATTTTAACAGCGATTGATCTAATATTGGAAGAAATATCTGAACTAAAACACTCCGTTAACTAACTAATTTAAAATAAAGTTTACTTACGATTAATAAGATCGGCGGTATTAAACTTTTAGTAAAAATAATATTTATACTTTCACTTATTTTGTAGCATTCGGTTATTTTCAAATTACATCACTCCTTCGCAAAAGTGCAGGAATAATCATCTCAAAGCAAATCTACTCCAATATATAACATGTAATGTTGATTATAAACCACTATTTGCTCCAGGAAATTTTCTTCTAGCCTTTTAGTCAAATGATACTTGTTACCTAGTTATCACTTTAAATTTTTAAAAATCTATAATGAAACGTGTATCTATTTAAATAGAAGTATTAAATTTTATTTTGTTTCAGCTAACCTTTCCGGCGTGGGTCGTGTTGATATGTCAAATTTTGAACTGCTCAAGGTTCTGGGAACCGGAGGTAAGCTGTTTAGTACTTCAAATTTTTCTTTTATTTGTTATAAAGCTATAGGTATTTGCTGTATCAATCCCGCTGCAGATTAATTTAGAATCAAATAGCTAAACTTTTTTTTCAAATTACCTTCATCTTCACTATTATGATTCGTGTGTATGCTTAATGAGTTGCCCTATTGGGTGACTGTTCTGTTGCAACGTCATTTATACGGTATTTCTACGCACTCAAATTTTAGTTTTCCCAATTTTAACCACATGTATCAATATATCATATCATTTAAATAAATAAAATTTTAGTATAAACTAATAAAATAGAAATTTTGGAATCAAAATTGTAAACTGTCACTATAAATGTTTTATATAGATGTTGTTTCCAAATGATTTTTAATTAATTCTTTTATAATTTTGATTAAAAATATTAAAAAATTATTATAAAAATTATATTAAAAATTGATTAAAAATAATTTCGAATCAACATTTCTATGAAACAGTTATAGTTTACAGTTTTAAATATAAAATTTTTATTTTATTCATTTATACTCAAATTTTATTTACTTAAATGTTGTCAATTATCTGCGATTTTAGTTTATATCTTTAATAACTTATATTATAGAAAAGAGTAGTCATCATTAACCAACTGACTTAAAACCTGCTAAAATATATTATATGTGTGTGTGTGTATGTGTGCGTGTGTGTGTGCGTGTGTGTGTGCGTGTGCATGCGTGTGTGTGTGCGTACGCGTGCGTGCGTGCGGGTGCGCTCGCGTGTGCGTGTGAGTGTGTGTGTATAAAGAATTAATGGCAAGAAGAACTTTTCTTTTAAATTATAACTTTTGGCTATGGAAAAAGGCAGGTGAGCCGGATTTCCTCCGTGCCGACTGTTGCTAAAACCTGCGATGTCAGGTGAAACGACACGAAAACACAAATTGTGAGCTAGGCGATGTTGTACTTCTCATAATGTGTCTGTATTAAATATTACAACTTTGCTACTCTTGTCCTGATGAGCCCCAATTAGGGTGAAACGCGTCGACAGGATGCCCTCGTGGCAAATTTGAGTCATTTGCCATTAATTCTTTTTTACTTTGTATTAATTTAAGACTCATTAAACTTACTTTTAAATACGTAATAATACTTAGGTTACAAAAACAAAGTTATATTTGCAGTTTGAATCCTTAAATTCTTCTTTATGACTACCTGTCTTCGCTTATAAAAACATAGTTTACATTGGAATTAATTGCATTTTAATCAATTTTCCATCTATGGAAGTATACATCTTTGAAAGTACAATTATTTTTAATAGATTAAAATGATCTTGCACTAATGTTATTTATATTGAAGGAATACGGTCGTCCTTGTACTCTATACAATAATTATGCCCCATAACTGTATGTTACAAAATGGATTACCAATCTTGAACGGATTTATATATTAGATGTCGAAGGAATGAATATCCAATCTTGAATGAATCTCCCTTCTTTATGTCTTCTTTATATAATAAATAATTTCAATACGTCATCGTTCTTTAAAGCTCTCGAAGATTAGTTACTTGCATGATGCAATAATTATCCACAATTCCGCGTTCTGTTATCTCTAATGAGCTGTCAGTTTAAAAATTTATGGTGATAGTAAAAACCTCCCATCTTTACTAGTAAATTAAACCAACTTCTGCTATCTTTCTCTCATGACTTTGTAATATAATTAGAGCTATTAAACCCGTTATCTTATATGTTTTATAGCCTTTCCAATAGTAGCACGTTATTCGAATTGGGCTGTTTATTTATACAAATTAATTAATTTGCTGATTTAATAGCTTTGAAAACACTTCTGGAAGGATTCTTCTTAATCTTCTTTGGGAATTAAACCACTCATAAGTTTTAAAATCATCTTTATTTACGTTTCGATCTATGACCTAGGATCGTTGTCATGGATCGAAACGTAAATAAAGATGATTTTAAAACTTATGAGTGGTTTAATTCCCAAAGAAGATTAAGAAGAATGCTAAACAAAACCACAACAAACATACAGGGAGTACTTCTGGAAGGAATGAATTTGTTTATTTTACAACAAAAATCACAAATCTCAGAAGTTATTCTAATAAGGATTACCCCCACTTGTAAATCACTACCAAACTTTCTTCACGACGTGATTGATTCAATTGTACGAGGGTGGTTTGAAAAGTTCACGAAACGAAGGGGAAAACGAAAAAATTTGTTTTTAAAATATAGTTTATTTTTTAACATAATCTCCGTCACGTTGAATACACTTCATTCAGCGCTGTTCCAAACCCATTATGCCATCACGAAAGTGCGATTCTTCAAGACCTCCAAAATAGTCGTCGATAGCTGCTTTTACTTCTTCGTTCGTGGAAAATCGTTTTCCCCCAAGGAAAACTTTTAGTCGCGGAAATAGGTGGAAGTCAGAAGCAGCCAAATCAGGCGAATAAGGTGGATGTTGCAATAGATCGTACTTCTGATCATTCAATTTTTGCATTGCTACTGCACTTGTGTGTGGACGTGCATTATCCTGATGGAAAACGATCTTCTTACGCTATGCAGGTCTTTTTTTTTTACGAATATTATTATTGAGTTGGCCTAGAAGTTTAGCGTAATATTCACCGTTTATTGTTTGGCTCTTGGAAAGATAGTCAATTAGTAGGACACCTTTAGCATCCCAAAATACTGATGCCATTACTTTTTCAGCCGACTTCACGGACATTGCTTTAGTGGGTGGTGGAGAACCCCTATGTCTCCATTGTTTAGATTGTTGCTTGGTTTCAGGGATATAATAGTGAAACAAGTTCCATATGTCGTAACAAATGGTCGGACGAAATCGGTTTTGTTGGAGTTAGGGCGGTTTAAACTCTGTTGGCAAATTCTTTTCCTCTGAAGGTTTTGATCAATTGTCAATATGCGCGGCACCCATCTTGCCGTAAGCTTTTTCATACCTAATTCCGCAGTTAAGATATGAAATGCTTTTTTATCCGAGATACCTCTATCCTTAGCAATTTCGGAGACCTTTAATCGACGATCCTGCGTAACCATATCATTAACTTTTTGAACGATTTCAGACGTGGTGGCAGTTTTTGGTCATCTGCTGCGCGGGTCATCTTCTAGGCTCTCACGATCACGTTTAAATTCCGTCACCCACTTGTGCACAGTTGTAAATGATGGAACGGAGTCATCTAATGTATCCTGCATATCTTTATGTATTTCTGTTGCTTTCCAACCCTTTTTTACAAAATATTTGTTAACAGCGCGCGTTTCAGTTCTATCCATTTTGAAAAACTCACAAAACTAACTTTACTTCATATAGCACCAAATGAATACTACTTGACTGAATAATGTCAAATTTAACATCTGCGCACTAGATAGTTGGATCCATCAATTGCATATATTTCATTCGTACTGATGCTGCCATCTGTGCTCCATTTCGCGAACTTTTCAAACCACCCTCGTACAAGGCCAGGAAGCGATTTTTTTTATTTGGAAATTTTGAATTTTGTCGAATCTTTGCTATTGTAAACAAGGTAGGGATCCTTAACGTGGGGAACACTAACTAACTTACGGTACCTACATTTTATCTCTCATCTAAACAAGGGCGTATTTTTGTAAAAATGCTTTTATAACATTTTTCAAGCGGCGTCTGTCGGTAATCGAACTCGGAATCTTGAAATTAGTAGTTATGCGTGAATCTATCTAACCCACGGAGCCTTTCCCCTTCAACTGGCTTCCATACATTTGACTTTCCAATTCTCCGGCCGCACCTTCTAACTACATTGAACAGGAAGCGAGTTTTTTTTTTACCTGGACATTTTGAATTTTGCTGAACCCTTGCTATTCCAAGCAATGTAAGGATATTCAACTAGCGCGATAACACTCACAGACGGGACTTACATTTACCTCTCATCCGAACGAGGGCGCACTTTTGTGAAAAATTTTCGTCTAACATTTTTCAAGCGAACCGTGTCGGGAATCGAACCCGGGGCCTTGGAATCAGCTGCCAGACGTCAATCTGTCTGATTCACGGAGCCTCCTTCCTCACCAACTACCCTACATTTAATTTTTCCCCGAAGGTACTACATTGGCCAGGAAGGGAGATTTTTTTATTCAGAAATTTTGAATTTTGCTGAACCTTCATTATTCCAAGCAAGGTAGGGATCTTTAACGTACGTGAGGACACTAACACACGGGACCTACATTTTACCCTTCATCCGAACGGGGGCTTTGTGAAAAATGCCCGTCTAATATTTTTCAAGCGGTTCGTGTCGGGAATCGAACCTGGGATCTTGGGTTTAATAGTCACACGTGAACCAAGTCATGAAGCCAGCCAGCCGGCCCACCCTCACCCACTCAACATGAAAATAAGATTTCGTGAAGCCTTCGACGAGGTGCAGCAGGTACTGCTAATTAATCTACATGAATTTTATCTAAGAGGACTGCAACTTCGCACATTACAGAACGGTCACCATTTTGATGAACATTTATTGGGTTGCAGTTAGTATTATGCTTTCGTTTTTTTAAAATTTATCTGCCCTGCATTCGTTGATTACACTACATTTGTGCAGCTAGATAATGTTAGTTTACACTTGGTTATGTTTGTTATGTTGCATATTTATTGTTTATTATAGTTTAGCAGTATTATTGACAAATGGTAAAATAACTAAACAACTTTTTCTTTTAGGTGTAGGGAATCTGATACTATATATACCGGGTGTTCCAAAAGTATGGAAACGGTAAGATATTTCGCTTAGGACGCCTTATCGGAAAAAATGCCTCGAACAAAAGTTGCAGGATTTTTGACGCTCGATTGAATGGCGACCTTGAATTCGACCATGACATTGTCCTTCAAGGTCATTTGAAATTTAACTATGTTTTTCAAATAGGAATCTCTACTTTTTATTGCGGATTTGGAAAGAGCAGTAAATTTTACATTCAAATATGACCTTGACCATGACCTTGACAATTACCTTCAAAATCACTCGAAAGTCAATGTTGTTTTTGCAACGGAAACACTGCATAACTTTGAGGCAATTAAATTATTTGAAAATGATAAGAACACATGTTTTAGGATTTTCCTCTGGCTATTCAATGGTGACCTTGGTTTTGACCTTGAACTTGTCGTTCAAGGTCCTTTCGAGATCAACTACGTTTTTTCAAATGACAACCCCCTACTTTTTAATGGGGTATTTGGAAAGAGCAGGAAATTTTGTATTCAAATATAACCTTGACCATGACCTTAACCATGACTTCAACGGTTCTCCAAAGTCTATGTTGCTTTTGCAACGGGAACACTGAACAGCTTTTAGGCAATTAAATGTTTTGAAAAATGATAAGAATATGTTTTAGGATTTGACCTTGGATTTGACCGTCAAGGTCATTTCAAGGTCAACTTTATTTTTCCAAATGAAACCCCTAAGCCTATAGCGAAAATCCTGGCGAATAAAAGCAGGGAGATATCACGACTATTTAAGAAAAAGCCAGACAAGGCGAGGCGAAGGTTCCCGACCAGTTAAGGCAAGGCTTACAATCTTGGTTCAAAATGTTGCCCATCAAAATCCTAGCACACGGACATTAAAATTTTCAATGGGGCTTTTAAGTGTCAGGTATAGTATTAGGGCAACCATTGTTTTTTCTTTGTCTCAGATACTCCATATCTTGTGGTTTAGTTACATGCACGATTATTTTTAAGTAATCGTAAAAGAAAAATGAAGTAGAGTTAAATGAGGGATCTTAGCTAGTTGCTGAATAGTTACTCTTTGTTCTATTCGATAATTATTAATTTGAAATTTTAACAGCTATTTCATGAATCATTGAGACTATTTCCTTCTGCAGCGATTGACTTGAAATGTTGATTTGTTTGAATAAACGGTAACTCAAAAATAAAATACTGAACAATCCTTTTCATCGTGTTTTGACAAAATTCAATTTCCCCGTCATGATCATCTTCATTAATTTGTTGATGTAAGTATGTTCTGTATTGATCTTCAAAATTATACAATTTTTCATTTGATTCACTTGAACCCGTTAAGATATTTTGAATTCGCCATCATAAACTCTGATTTTCCAAAAACTGAGTGCAGAACCTCCATCGCCAACCGGGAAAACCCCCCTATACCGAATTTGGCGTAAATTAGTTAAATTTTTAAAAATCTCGTCCACCATCTTGGATCCGCCATCTTGGACTCTGAATTTCCAAAAACTGAGTGCAGAATCTCAATCGGCAAACTGAAAAATCTCCCTGTACCGAAGGCTTAGGGGTCCCATTTGATAAAACATAGTTCACCTTGAAATGCTCTTGAAGGACAAGGTCAAGGTCAAATCCAAGGTCACCATTGAATAGCCCGGAAAAAATCCTAAAGCATTTGTTCATATCATTTAAAAAAAAAGTAATCGCCTCCAAGTTATTCAGTGTTCTTGTTATAAAAACAACATGATTTTGGAGTGACTTTGAAGGTAATGGTCAAGGTCATATTTGAATATAAAATTTCCTGCTCTTTCTAAATCCGCAATAAAACGTGGAGATTCTCATTTGAAAAACATAGTTGAACTTCAAATGACCATGAAGGACAAGGTCATGGTCGAATTCAAGGTCAGCATTCAATCGACCGTCAGCGATCCCACAACTTTTGTTCGACACATTTTTTCCGAAAAGGCGTTCCAAGCGAAATATCTTACCGTTTCCATACTTTTGGAACACCCAGTATATATATATATATATATATATATATATATATATAGTTAATAAGATAAAATAATCACTTAGACCTTCATGTAAAGCCCAAATGATCATAAGCTAATAACTGAAAGATGGAAAATATAAGGTCCCAGACAGGATTTGAACCTGTATCTTCAGCTATGATGTATTTACCAATTACACTACCGAGACTGGTAGTGAAAATTGAAAATTTTCACAATTCTAAATTGGGTGTATCACCAAACATCAGCCTAGCTTTCAATTACTTTTAGCATTTTTGTCAATCATATCTGACAGTGTCAAGTTTTTGACTTATGTCAGATACAGACAGGAAGCAACGCTCAAAATTACGACTATAAGCCAACTATTAAATATATACATTAGGTAATTTAAGTACACGAAGTAAGTTGATAAATTGTTCTTTAATAAGTATTATTAATTCAATAAAATTTATAGTTGTTGTCATTCTCCAAATAATTGGATTATAGCCAATGTCATTCAACATTGTTTGCTTAAAATTACTTCCCGAGCAAGATGGCGAAGTTTGTTACATTTACTACAAATCACCCTGTATAATACGAAGGTGTACTTATCCATTCCAGCAGAACTGCCTTGTATTAAATACTTTTTAACTCTTCCACCTCACCTCATTCGCCATTCTTCTATATATTGCGACCAATCACGTTTTGGACACAATAAAGTTTCCTATTGGGATGCGCATTGTTACCGTACTGACATGATTTTTATATCACGATTTCAATAGTATTGGATATTTATTGCCCCCAATGAAAATTTCTCTCGTTTTTGAGTTATGTATTTAATTCACATTCTGTTGATTAACAATAAATAATCAATCATTTTCGTGCCATCTTATAGTAAACAATGCTCGTATCTGTTAAAATTATGTTATATACCTTTTAATAAAAGAAAATGGCAAAGACAATGAGTGGTCTCTGACTAGCTTCAGCTTCACATAAGGTTAGAACGTGCAGCGGTTATGGGCTAAGTTATCTGACCCCGCCGTACCTTTAAATATACCTTAAATACAGTGAGACATCCTAGGGTAGAATGCAGAAGCCTTCAGGGCATAAGGAATGAAATGGCCAGAAATGTTGGAGATTTCCAATGCGGTACTACTGCCTATGAACGTAATTGTTTTTTGGGCTGAACTTGAAAGATTATTACGTAAATATGGTTGGATTATAAATTGTTCTTGCGACACTAGTACTAGAATTCATTTAATATACCAGAACTCATTATTTGGTTTTAGCTCAGGAATAATATGGTTTACACAAAATTTATAACTCTTTTAGATTATATCTATTCTTTAAAAGCAATTTAAATAAAAGCTGGAGTTCAAAATGCTACAATGTTAACTGAAAATCTCATAAATTTATAAATGAATCCGCAATATGAATATGTTTAAACGGGTATCAGTACAGATTTCAGACATTGAGCAGCTGTAATAGTGTTTATACAGAGTGGTAGAAAAGTCCCGGAACGGTCAAATATTTTGGGAAATACTCATCGCATCAAAAAAAGAAAAAATACGTGTTCAATATTTTTTTAAAAGCTATCCACTGACACTAAAATTGAACCCCCACCCCCACTCCCTGGGGGTAGGGTGGGGCAACTTTAAAAGTTTATGTGGCAACCCCCATTTGTTATTGCAGATTCGGATTCCGCAGGATAAATTACTCCAAATTGACCTACGATACAAGCCATTTTGGATGATAGAAGGCGTTGTAATTGACAAAACCAAAATAGGGTACAAAAACATTTGAAATCGAAAAATGTCAGAATTACATTCATTTTTAGTATTCATTTCGTTACTAGCTTTTGATATTATTTCGTGATATCTCTGTCTGAAAGAGAAAGAATAATTGTCCTGATGATGCGGGGGTATGGAGATAAAGAAAGATCATTGCAGCAAGTCGCGGTTTTATTCAATGAAGTCAATGCGGAACGTCAACCAATTTCTAAATCTACTGTGAGTCGAACAGTGAATCGTTTTGAGCGAACTGGTTCGGTGAAGGATGAACCAAGATCTGGAAGACCTAAAAGCGCGACGAGAGGTGGTCAATTTGAACACCTTCGGCGGTAATTTCGTTATGTATGAAATAAATAATTTATTATTTTACTTCTTTTATTTTTTTATCCATCAATTCTTCTAGAAATAGTTAATTTTTGTCGATTACAGCGTCATCTGCAAAAAACCTAAAAAAATTATGACTAACATTTTGTGGCGAATCCGAATCTGCAATAACAAATGGGGGTTTCCACTTAAACTTTTAAAGTTGCCCCACCCCTACCCCCAGGGGTGGGGGTGGGGGTTCAATTTTGGTGTCATTGGATAGCTTTTAAAAAAATATTGAACACGTATTTTTTCTTTTTTTGATGCGATGAGTATTTCCCAAAATATTTGACCGTTCCGGGACTTTTCTACCACTCTGTATAAAGTTTGGTCAACATCATATTAGCAGATTTGGTAACTGGTCTAAAAAGAACCGACTAGTATCAGCATAGGGATTTACCTCTTGAAAATAATTTAAAATTACATACGAAAATACTTGTATACGTGAATATTAAACCATTATTGTAATATAAAATTTATGTGTGGAAAATTATGAGAATTAGAATCGGTACCGGCGCTAGGATGTTAGACGCCGCGATGCAAATTATAGGCGGCATCCCTTCATTGATACAATTTTTTAGGGTACTGTTTGGGCAACAGGTACTCCCTTACTTCTTAATGATCTCCTCCTAAACCATGCAGACTTAAAGCATCACCGAAAAACGGGATTGTTGTTGTCATGATGGGACTACGAAATTATTATTAACTTTATCGTCGCTCTTGAGTGTTCGATATGGCTATACAGTTAAAGCAAGTTAGAGTCCAGTATCAAAGATGCAATTAAAATAAGTGATTATGTTTATGCATGATTTCACCCTTTACTACTATTGTCCAAGCAATTCTGTGCAATTTTCTAGTTTCCTTAGATCAGTTATCAGAAGTTTCACTTTTACCTTAATTGTGCAATATTTAGTGTCAAGTTAAATAAAATGTACAGAATGTTTATTTTTACAGTTTAAAAATTTATTACTCCAAAATCTTATACATAAACAGTTAGCACTATAAAAATCTACTAGCTATACCATTACTAGAGGCTAATATTAATATTGGGGTTTTTGTAACAAATCTCTGCGTTAATTGCTATGTCTATTACACATACCGTGCATTTATATCTCCAATGCTCCACCAGAAGGTACTACATTGGCCAGGAGGCGAGTTTTTTGTTGCCTGGAAATTGTGAATTTTGCCGAACCCTTGCCGTTCCAGGCAAGGTAGGGATCTTTAACGTGCGTGACAACACTCACACACGGGACCTCCATTTAACCTCTCATCCGAACGAGGGCGTAATTTTTGTGAAAATGCTCACCTGCCATTTTTCAAGCAGCCGGCCGTGTCGGAATTTAAACCCGGGACCTTGGGATCCGTAGTCTTACGCTTACTACATTGATCCACGGTGATGCCCTATTACACATACCAATTGTAATTGAGTATAATATAACTTTGTAATAGTAATAGTTTTATTTAAAAAACGGGGGTAATTAAAACTTTTGTAAGTTTATTACCCTTTATCCTCGTGACTATCAGCTATATACTAAAACTCTCTATTTTTAATCTGATGTCACTAGGTCGAGATTTTCTTCTTTAGACTCCAAGCCCAGGGTAATGTCAGATGGAAAACGGCTTTAGACAAAGAAAACTCTTAGGGGTTAAACGGCTAGTAGAGTGTTAGCTCTGGGTAGATCATGAGCATGGGTCATGGGTGGATAATCGACCAAAATATTTTTAATAGGCGCCACCGTATTTTTAATACAAGTGCCAACAAAATTTAACTGTGTTTGTATAAGGAAATGCGGAAACCTTATCTTAACACCACTATCATAGCCATAAAATTTGAATTTCACTCTTTATCACACACTTACCAAAACCTCAACCACCAGATGTCAAACAGTTGTCTCAGCTTTACCTGTGAACAAACAAAAACACCACATGGACACTATTTGTGTCTTCAAAAGCATATGCCAAAAATAGAATAAATGAATTTAAACATCTGTGAAATACTAAAGGGATTTATTTTCATTATTCTGTCTTTTACTTAATGAGGGTTTGCTCTAGTTTTCTTTTCTTAATTTAAATGTAGAATAATAAAACTTCATTCAAATGAAACAAAATGAATTCTATTCATATGTAGAAATCGGATATATATACATGTGACTGCAATATATATACTTACTATCTTGTCATTAATTTTTTATAAAAGAATTTTAGTGAAGTTTAACCTTCTAAATAAATATTTATAAATTAATCATTTCTATAAAATTTTAGTTTAAGCAAACATATCATAATTTATTTGTTCATATCACAAGATTTTATTTTACTATAATCATTGAAGCGCTTCCTTGACCATTTACAACAAAGATTGATCATCAGAAAAATAACGATCATAAAATGCAACTACTCAAATTTAACTGTTGTCTACACAAAAATATACACGAATATCAGCACCAATAAAAAGCTTTTACATGACCTTAATTGTTTTAAGCAAAATGTGAAAATTAAATCAAGACTGCATCTGGCGTCTAGATTAGGAAACAGAATCTATACTATTTTTTATCTCACATAAGTTGTCATTTTAAATATCTTAAAACACATTGAGTGCGTGTACAAGCAACAGACAAATTAGATATTTATTCGGTGTGTTATTGACTTTAAAAAACTACTTTTTATTTGTGTTACTCTAATATTCAACGTAGCAAATCTCATAATAATTTACTATACTTTCAAAGTTACGGAAAGTTTCAAACACTCACGTGTATCCAAATAAATTGCAGGTGCAAAATCATGACGTCAGCTGTTGTATTTTTCCAGCGTATTAATCATCTGTAAGTTTGAAGTACCAAGATTCTTTGTATAATAAACCATTTCTATACGGCGTATTAAATAGATAGAACGAAACCATAACTGCCTGCTTTAAATTACTGCGACGAAAATTTATTATAATTTAACATTGAAAATTGTTGTTGTAGATATGTCCATAAGATATTGCATGTCTTAAATGATGTATATTATCGTTCCATGTTCTCAACTCAAGCTCTTCTTCCTGACTCTATTAGACGCCTCGTGTTTTAGTCGGGACATCTTGACTTTTATCTCTAGTCTACAAAAGCGACTTCACTCTTCGACGTTGGGAACAAAAGTGCTCATAATTAACTGGACTACGCTTGGCAACAAGCCACAGAATATAAATCTCCTAGATTCTATGTGTTATTGGGAATATTATACTTTACTTTTTATTGGCTGAATATTTACGAATTAAATGCTTTAAAATTTATCTGTTTTATTATTAATTTATTAGGCTTGGTGCAACAAGAAAAAAATACGTTACACAGCCTCTTCCCAAGAGAAAAATTCGAGGTATGGAAGAATTTTTCTAAAAAATTTTGACTGAAACTTCAAAATTACTCTCATTAACTGTATAAACCTCTAACAACTCACAACAAAACAGCACAAACTTTAACTATAACTAACGATGAGTTTAACAAAAAAATCAGAATCATTCACTAATTGATATGGGGGAATATTAATGCATGGGATTGAGTGATTAGTAACTGCGCGTACTACACGCCTATAAAGGGACAAATTCGGAAGTCATAATCAGTATATACGTCAATCAGTTAAGAATAATTAGGGAATCTAACACTCAGTGGATGCATGTCATCTATAGTTACAAACGCAACAACCATATCAAAGTAAAAATTTTACCTGAAGCGAAAAATATTTTTCTATAAATTAGAACTGTAATAAACAAAATCGAATGTATAACAAAATTACTATTAAACAAAATCTGTACAACGAATACTTTTCTCTAATATACTATATCTGTCTTAAGGATTTATGTACATAACTTTCCAAGTGCTAATTACATTTAAACTAATCGATGAATTTAATAAGTACCAAAAGCTGTTATTTACGAAGTCCATTCACGAAACAAATCTCTAATACTCGAGAAACAGACAAAGTATTAACAATACTTATTCATCAACAAGATACCTTTGATCTTTGAGTGAGCACCTCACAACATTATCTGTACGACTACTATGCTACAGACTCAACTATATCTCTCAAAAATTCTACAACATCAGTGATTCATCACCAAAGAACTCCAAAACCACTAATAAATCATACGTTGAGCCTACTGGGAGACATCCACCAGCAACTCACAAAAAAAACTCTTCATGAACTCTCTTAGCTCATGTACACTCTCAATAAAGAATAAGCACATCAGGCCTAGTCTCAAACTACTAAACCAAAACTCAAGCATTCCTTTAATGCTTAATACTCTATCACACTCTAACTATATAACTATACTCAACACTTTACTAAACACTCTCTATAATCTCCATCATGTACCTCATAACTGAATACGCACCTCTTCACCGAATACATATTCATCTCTATATACTCGCAACATTTCTCAACATATGCTGCACTCTCAAACACCTCAAAAAAATATATCATCATTCAAAATCCATAAACATATCCTTGTCGTCATCAAAAATTATCATTTAACACATCTTTGTCGTCATTTAACACATCTTTGTCGTCATTTAACACATCCTTGTCGTCATCAAAAATTATCATTTAACACATGCAACATCTAAATCAACAAACATATTAAGCTCTATTACTACTAAAACAAAAATTACTTTAAACAAATCAAAAAAATTTCACTAACTTTAATCTTGTCCTACTTAAGAATTTAAAACATGGACCAAAAAGAATTACTACTGACATCAACTATAATTAGAAGTACTTAAGGATCAGAAACATTTTATCATCTTCATTTTCACCTTCATCTGTCGCAGAATTATCGATACTAAACATTTTCTTAGACTTAAATTTGAAGATACGGATAAATGAAAAAGGGGGAATTTGAATACGAAATTATTTTCTACTTTACTTCATGATAACCATTAATAAATGTTCTGGTACACGCTTACTCTACCCATAATCAAACTGTCGATATAAACCAAAATGCTTCACAACGCATAAACTTGCTAGAATGACAAGCTCCTCTATGAGCCTCACCTAGACTTATAAACAAAATTGCTAGAATGACAAACTCTTCTCTGAGTCTCATCTAGACTGACAAACTAAATAAGCAAAACGAATCACATCATAACTGACTTCAAATAATCTCAAGTGACGATGCCAAAACTGCTAAAGCGACAAACTTACCACGACCTCGCATAGACTGACATAACGCTGAGCGACCAACCCTTCCGGAGTTTCGTCTAGACTAACATAACGCTACACGATGAACCACAACAAGTCTCGCATAGATCTAACTTAACTCAACATACTACGTTGTAACGCGACCATAAAATTGCTACTCAAAACCAATCAAACTAAACCAAAACGTGCTCATACACAAGAGCAATCTTCAAAACTATATTTCAACAGTAAAACTAGTGTACCATTAATCGACCAACAAACATAACTAATAAGACTAAAAGATGAACCTACTATCGATGTAATACATCCAAAATCAAATAAACTCGTAACATCCATATCAAATAACTTTATCATTTTATCTAGAAACAGGAATTTCGCTACTCAACTTCTGTTCCTCTACTCGTTGAGTTGGACACGACGGACAAGTGATACTAGTCACTCCTTTACAACCACAACCATAACAAAATAATCTCTTGAAAGATCTACAGACACTGAAAGTATGTCCATAACGTGAACAATTCCAACATACCAATTTATGCTTAATAAATGAGTTACCTACTCCACTCTTTTCTGTCATTGGGGTAGCAGAATTAAGAACTTGTACTGGGGAATGTGAAGATGTAGGGGTATAAACACGACTTGAAGCATTCTGAAATGAACTAGGGGTTTTGTTTCTAAAACGTGGATTAAAATAATTAATAGGCTGCTTGTGACTATATGGTGCAACTGAAACAGACTTATGTTTACTTAAAGAAGCTTCTTCTAACTTCTTACACAATTTATCTAACGTACTAATATCCTCTATCTCTGTAAGAGCAAGATGCTGAATGAAATATGGCAATAAATTTTCTTGACTATTCTAACTTTAGTGTGTTCTGCAGGAATAATAGGTAATCGGTTAAACAAATTTTCCATATTAGCAATGAACAATACAACTGATTCACCATTCCTCTGTAATCTATTTTGATTTTTCCCAAATATCGTCTTCAGGATGTGCTGGCAAGAAATCTTCCTTTAGTCTACTAACCAACGAACTCCAATCTGTTAATGAACTACGAACGCAACGATACCATACTAAGGCATCACCGGTAAACAATTCAACTGCAGAATTAAACAATTCCATTTCAGATACCTTTCGAGACTGTGCAATGTCACTAATGTTTTCTAAAAACTGATACAAGAGAGATGGGCTTCCTGAATATTTTATCGACCAAGATCCAATAGGGACTGACTGTGTGACATATGTAACCGTTGGAATGGGTACATTAGATGCAGCAATAGGATTTATATTAATATCTTTATGATTTGAACTCGTATCCTTATTTAATTTCTCATGCAGATCTGCTTCCACAAGAATAGTAGCCAAACTTTCATTTTTAAATAACACAATTTCCTCAAAATTTTCTTTAGGGAGCTTTAACCGTTGAATTCTACCTGTAAGATGTACTAATCTTGACCTTATCCTTTTAAAAATTGACTCGGCGGGATCATCCATAAATTCTAACAAAACGTTTTTAACTGACTCTATACTAGACTCAATCTCTTCTTTCTCTACTTTGAAATCTACTTTATAACTTGAAGAATCTATCAAACAACCTGGTTTATCTGTTTCTTTGGCCAACAACCTTGCTAAAATTTTCCTTTTATCTGAAACTGGTCTTGAATTTTCAATGCCTCTAATGTTCAATTCATATTCTAACTCATTTTAAGTAAATGTACGATGCTATAAGTTTCTGCCATAATTAAATATCTGAATACCTCTAACGTAACTCAATTATATAATTTTTTGAAGATGAAATCTCAAACAAACGAATGTCCTAACTATATAAAGAAGAACTCACTATAAACTGTAACAAACTTTAACAAAAATGAAACTAAAAGAAGACGTTACTAATATCAAAGCAAACCTTATATAAGTGTGATGAAAATAACTACTAAATGTTCCAGCCTCTATGAAATTATTCGAGCCTCTAACTGAAATTGAGTCTCTAAATGAATTTCCAGCCCCACGTTGGGCGCCAGTGTAATAGTAATAGTTTTATTTAAAAAACGGGGGTAATTAAAACTTTTGTAAGTTTATTACCCTTTATCCTCGTGACTATCAGCTATATACTAAAACTCTCTATTTTTAATCTGATGTCACTAGGTCGAGATTTTCTTCTTTAGACTCCAAGCCCAGGGTAATGTCAGATGGAAAACGGCTTTAGACAAAGAAAACTCTTAGGGGTTAAACGGCTAGTAGAGTGTTAGCTCTGGGTAGATCATGAGCATGGGTCATGGGTGGATAATCGACCAAAAATATTTTTAATAGGCGCCACCGTATTTTTTAATACAAGTGCCAACAAAATTTAACTGTGTTTGTATAAGGGAAATGCGGAAACCTTATCTTAACACCACTATCATAGCCATAAAATTTGAATTTCACTCTTTATCACACACTTACCAAAACCTCAACCACCAGATGTCAAACAGTTGTCTCAGCTTTACCTGTGAACAAACAAAAACACCACATGGACACTATTTGTGTCTTCAAAAGCATATGCCAAAAATAGAATAAATGAATTTAAACATCTGTGAAATACTAAAGGGATTTATTTTCATTATTCTGTCTTTTTACTTAATGAGGGTTTGCTCTAGTTTTCTTTTCTTAATTTAAATGTAGAATAATAAAACTTCATTCAAATGAAACAAAATGAATTCTATTCATATGTAGAAATCGGATATATATACATGTGACTGCAATATATATACTTACTATCTTGTCATTAATTTTTTATAAAAGAATTTTAGTGAAGTTTAACCTTCTAAATAAATATTTATAAATTAATCATTTCTATAAAATTTTAGTTTAAGCAAACATATCATAATTTATTTGTTCATATCACAAGATTTTATTTTTACTATAATCATTGAAGCGCTTCCTTGACCATTTACAACAAAGATTGATCATCAGAAAAATAACGATCATAAAATGCAACTACTCAAATTTAACTGTTGTCTACACAAAAAAATATACACGAATATCAGCACCAATAAAAAGCTTTTACATGACCTTAATTGTTTTTAAGCAAAATGTGAAAATTAAATCAAGACTGCATCTGGCGTCTAGATTAGGAAACAGAATCTATACTATTTTTTTATCTCACATAAGTTGTCATTTTAAATATCTTAAAACACATTGAGTGCGTGTACAAGCAACAGACAAATTAGATATTTATTCGGTGTGTTATTGACTTTAAAAAACTACTTTTTATTTGTGTTACTCTAATATTCAACGTAGCAAATCTCATAATAATTTACTATACTTTCAAAGTTACGGAAAGTTTCAAACACTCACGTGTATCCAAATAAATTGCAGGTGCAAAATCATGACGTCAGCTGTTGTATTTTTCCAGCGTATTAATCATCTGTAAGTTTGAAGTACCAAGATTCTTTGTATAATAAACCATTTCTATACGGCGTATTAAATAGATAGAACGAAACCATAACTGCCTGCTTTAAATTACTGCGACGAAAATTTATTATAATTTAACATTGAAAATTGTTGTTGTAGATATGTCCATAAGATATTGCATGTCTTAAATGATGTATATTATCGTTCCATGTTCTCAACTCAAGCTCTTCTTCCTGACTCTATTAGACGCCTCGTGTTTTAGTCGGGACATCTTGACTTTTATCTCTAGTCTACAAAAGCGACTTCACTCTTCGACGTTGGGAACAAAAGTGCTCATAATTAACTGGACTACGCTTGGCAACAAGCCACAGAATATAAATCTCCTAGATTCTATGTGTTATTGGGAATATTATACTTTACTTTTTATTGGCTGAATATTTACGAATTAAATGCTTTAAAATTTATCTGTTTTATTATTAATTTATTAGGCTTGGTGCAACAAGAAAAAAATACGTTACACAGCCTCTTCCCAAGAGAAAAATTCGAGGTATGGAAGAATTTTTCTAAAAAATTTTGACTGAAACTTCAAAATTACTCTCATTAACTGTATAAACCTCTAACAACTCACAACAAAACAGCACAAACTTTAACTATAACTAACGATGAGTTTAACAAAAAATCAGAATCATTCACTAATTGATATGGGGAATATTAATGCATGGGATTGAGTGATTAGTAACTGCGCGTACTACACGCCTATAAAGGGACAAATTCGGAAGTCATAATCAGTATATACGTCAATCAGTTAAGAATAATTAGGGAATCTAACACTCAGTGGATGCATGTCATCTATAGTTACAAACGCAACAACCATATCAAAGTAAAAATTTTACCTGAAGCGAAAAATATTTTTCTATAAATTAGAACTGTAATAAACAAAATCGAATGTATAACAAAATTACTATTAAACAAAAATCTGTACAACGAATACTCTTCTCTAATTTACTATATCTGTCTTAAGGATTTATGTACATAACTTTCCAAGTGCTAATTACATTTAAACTAATCGATGAATTTAATAAGTACCAAAAGCTGTTATTTACGAAGTCCATTCACGAAACAAATCTCTAATACTCGAGAAACAGACAAAGTATTAACAATACTTATTCATCAACAAGATACCTTTGATCTTTGAGTGAGCACCTCACAACATTATCTGTACGACTACTATGCTACAGACTCAACTATATCTCTCAAAAATTCTACAACATCAGTGATTCATCACCAAAGAACTCCAAAACCACTAATAAATCATACGTTGAGCCTACTGGGAGACATCCACCAGCAACTCACAAAAAAAACTCTTCATGAACTCTCTTAGCTCATGTACACTCTCAATAAAGAATAAGCACATCAGGCCTAGTCTCAAACTACTAAACCAAAACTCAAGCATTCCTTTAATGCTTAATACTCTATCACACTCTAACTATATAACTATACTCAACACTTTACTAAACACTCTCTATAATCTCCATCATGTACCTCATAACTGAATACGCACCTCTTCACCGAATACATATTCATCTCTATATACTGCAACATTTCTCAACATATGCTGCACTCTCAAACACCTCAAAAAAACATATCATCATTCAAAATCCATAAACATATCCTTGTCGTCATCAAAATTATCATTTAACACATCTTTGTCGTCATTTAACACATCTTTGTCGTCATTTAACACATCCTTGTCGTCATCAAAATTATCATTTAACACATGCAACATCTAAATCAACAAACATATTAAGCTCTATTACTACTAAAACAAAATTACTTTAAACAAATCAAAAAAATTTCACTAACTTTAATCTTGTCCTACTTAAGAATTTAAAACATGGACCAAAAAGAATTACTACTGACATCAACTATAATTAGAAGTACTTAAGGATCAGAAACATTTTATCATCTTCATTTTCACCTTCATCTGTCGCAGAATTATCGATACTAAACATTTTCTTAGACTTAAATTTGAAGATACGGATAAATGAAAAAGGGGGAATTTGAATACGAAATTATTTTCTACTTTACTTCATGATAACCATTAATAAATGTTCTGGTACACGCTTACTCTACCCATAATCAAACTGTCGATATAAACCAAAATGCTTCACAACGCATAAACTTGCTAGAATGACAAGCTCCTCTATGAGCCTCACCTAGACTTATAAACAAAATTGCTAGAATGACAAACTCTTCTCTGAGTCTCATCTAGACTGACAAACTAAATAAGCAAAACGAATCACATCATAACTGACTTCAAATAATCTCAAGTGACGATGCCAAAACTGCTAAAGCGACAAACTTACCACGACCCTCGCATAGACTGACATAACGCTGAGCGACCAACCCTTCCGGAGTTTCGTCTAGACTAACATAACGCTACACGATGAACCACAACAAGTCTCGCATAGATCTAACTTAACTCAACATACTACGTTGTAACGCGACCATAAAAATTGCTACTCAAAACCAATCAAACTAAACCAAAACGTGCTCATACACAAGAGCAATCTTCAAAACTATATTTCAACAGTAAAAACTAGTGTACCATTAATCGACCAACAAACATAACTAATAAGACTAAAAGATGAACCTACTATCGATGTAATACATCCAAAATCAAATAAACTCGTAACATCCATATCAAATAACTTTATCATTTTATCTAGAAACAGGAATTTCGCTACTCAACTTCTGTTCCTCTACTCGTTGAGTTGGACACGACGGACAAGTGATACTAGTCACTCCTTTACAACCACAACCATAACAAAATAATCTCTTGAAAGATCTACAGACACTGAAAGTATGTCCATAACGTGAACAATTCCAACATACCAATTTATGCTTAATAAATGAGTTACCTACTCCACTCTTTTCTGTCATTGGGGTAGCAGAATTAAGAACTTGTACTGGGGAATGTGAAGATGTAGGGGTATAAACACGACTTGAAGCATTCTGAAATGAACTAGGGGTTTTGTTTCTAAAACGTGGATTAAAATAATTAATAGGCTGCTTGTGACTATATGGTGCAACTGAAACAGACTTATGTTTACTTAAAGAAGCTTCTTCTAACTTCTTACACAATTTATCTAACGTACTAATATCCTCTATCTCTGTAAGAGCAAGATGCTGAATGAAATATGGCAATAAATTTTCTTGACTATTCTAACTTTAGTGTGTTCTGCAGGAATAATAGGTAATCGGTTAAACAAATTTTCCATATTAGCAATGAACAATACAACTGATTCACCATTCCTCTGTAATCTATTTTTGATTTTTTCCCAAATATCGTCTTCAGGATGTGCTGGCAAGAAATCTTCCTTTAGTCTACTAACCAACGAACTCCAATCTGTTAATGAACTACGAACGCAACGATACCATACTAAGGCATCACCGGTAAACAATTCAACTGCAGAATTAAACAATTCCATTTCAGATACCTTTCGAGACTGTGCAATGTCACTAATGTTTTCTAAAAACTGATACAAGAGAGATGGGCTTCCTGAATATTTTATCGACCAAGATCCAATAGGGACTGACTGTGTGACATATGTAACCGTTGGAATGGGTACATTAGATGCAGCAATAGGATTTATATTAATATCTTTATGATTTGAACTCGTATCCTTATTTAATTTCTCATGCAGATCTGCTTCCACAAGAATAGTAGCCAAACTTTCATTTTAAATAACACAATTTCCTCAAAATTTTCTTTAGGGAGCTTTAACCGTTGAATTCTACCTGTAAGATGTACTAATCTTGACCTTATCCTTTTAAAAATTGACTCGGCGGGATCATCCATAAATTCTAACAAAACGTTTTTAACTGACTCTATACTAGACTCAATCTCTTCTTTCTCTACTTTGAAATCTACTTTATAACTTGAAGAATCTATCAAACAACCTGGTTTATCTGTTTCTTTGGCCAACAACCTTGCTAAAATTTTCCTTTTATCTGAAACTGGTCTTGAATTTTCAATGCCTCTAATGTTCAATTCATATTCTAACTCATTTTTAAGTAAATGTACGATGCTATAAGTTTCTGCCATAATTAAATATCTGAATACCTCTAACGTAACTCAATTATATAATTTTTTGAAGATGAAATCTCAAACAAACGAATGTCCTAACTATATAAAGAAGAACTCACTATAAACTGTAACAAACTTTAACAAAAATGAAACTAAAAGAAGACGTTACTAATATCAAAGCAAACCTTATATAAGTGTGATGAAAATAACTACTAAATGTTCCAGCCTCTAAGTGAAATTATTCGAGCCTCTAACTGAAATTCGAGTCTCTAAATGAATTTCCAGCCCCACGTTGGGCGCCAGTGTAATAGTAATAGTTTTATTTAAAAAAGGGGTAATTAAAACTTTTGTAAGTTTATTACCCTTTATCCTCGTGACTATCAGCTATATACTAAAACTCTCTATTTTTAATCTGATGTCACTAGGTCGAGATTTTCTTCTTTAGACTCCAAGCCCAGGGTAATGTCAGATGGAAAACGGCTTTAGACAAAGAAAACTCTTAGGGTTAAACGGCTAGTAGAGTGTTAGCTCTGGGTAGATCATGAGCATGGGTCATGGGTGGATAATCGACCAAAAATATTTTTAATAGGCGCCACCGTATTTTTAATACAAGTGCCAACAAAATTTAACTGTGTTTGTATAAGGAAATGCGGAAACCTTATCTTAACACCACTATCATAGCCATAAAATTTGAATTTCACTCTTTATCACACACTTACCAAAACCTCAACCACCAGATGTCAAACAGTTGTCTCAGCTTTACCTGTGAACAAACAAAACACCACATGGACACTATTTGTGTCTTCAAAAGCATATGCCAAAAATAGAATAAATGAATTTAAACATCTGTGAAATACTAAAGGGATTTATTTTCATTATTCTGTCTTTTTACTTAATGAGGGTTTGCTCTAGTTTTCTTTTTCTTAATTTAAATGTAGAATAATAAAACTTCATTCAAATGAAACAAAATGAATTCTATTCATATGTAGAAATCGGATATATATACATGTGACTGCAATATATATACTTACTATCTTGTCATTAATTTTTTATAAAAGAATTTTAGTGAAGTTTAACCTTCTAAATAAATATTTATAAATTAATCATTTCTATAAAATTTTAGTTTAAGCAAACATATCATAATTTATTTGTTCATATCACAAGATTTTATTTTTACTATAATCATTGAAGCGCTTCCTTGACCATTTACAACAAAGATTGATCATCAGAAAAATAACGATCATAAAATGCAACTACTCAAATTTAACTGTTGTCTACACAAAAAATATACACGAATATCAGCACCAATAAAAGCTTTTACATGACCTTAATTGTTTTTAAGCAAAATGTGAAAATTAAATCAAGACTGCATCTGGCGTCTAGATTAGGAAACAGAATCTATACTATTTTTTTATCTCACATAAGTTGTCATTTTAAATATCTTAAAACACATTGAGTGCGTGTACAAGCAACAGACAAATTAGATATTTATTCGGTGTGTTATTGACTTTAAAAAACTACTTTTTATTTGTGTTACTCTAATATTCAACGTAGCAAATCTCATAATAATTTACTATACTTTCAAAGTTACGGAAAGTTTCAAACACTCACGTGTATCCAAATAAATTGCAGGTGCAAAATCATGACGTCAGCTGTTGTATTTTTCCAGCGTATTAATCATCTGTAAGTTTGAAGTACCAAGATTCTTTGTATAATAAACCATTTCTATACGGCGTATTAAATAGATAGAACGAAACCATAACTGCCTGCTTTAAATTACTGCGACGAAAATTTATTATAATTTAACATTGAAAATTGTTGTTGTAGATATGTCCATAAGATATTGCATGTCTTAAATGATGTATATTATCGTTCCATGTTCTCAACTCAAGCTCTTCTTCCTGACTCTATTAGACGCCTCGTGTTTTAGTCGGGACATCTTGACTTTTATCTCTAGTCTACAAAAAGCGACTTCACTCTTCGACGTTGGGAACAAAAGTGCTCATAATTAACTGGACTACGCTTGGCAACAAGCCACAGAATATAAATCTCCTAGATTCTATGTGTTATTGGGAATATTATACTTTACTTTTTATTGGCTGAATATTTACGAATTAAATGCTTTAAAATTTATCTGTTTTATTATTAATTTATTAGGCTTGGTGCAACAAGAAAAAAAATACGTTACACAGCCTCTTCCCAAGAGAAAAATTGAGGTATGGAAGAATTTTTCTAAAAAATTTTTGACTGAAACTTCAAAATTACTCTCATTAACTGTATAAACCTCTAACAACTCACAACAAAACAGCACAAACTTTAACTATAACTAACGATGAGTTTAACAAAAAAAATCAGAATCATTCACTAATTGATATGGGGAATATTAATGCATGGGATTGAGTGATTAGTAACTGCGGTACTACACGCCTATAAAGGGACAAATTCGGGAAGTCATAATCAGTATATACGTCAATCAGTTAAGAATAATTAGGGAATCTAACACTCAGTGGATGCATGTCATCTATAGTTACAAACGCAACAACCATATCAAAGTAAAAAATTTTACCTGAAGCGAAAAATATTTTTCTATAAATTAGAACTGTAATAAACAAAATCGAATGTATAACAAAATTACTATTAAACAAAAATCTGTACAACGAATACTCTTTCTAATTTACTATATCTGTCTTAAGGATTTATGTACATAACTTTCCAAGTGCTAATTACATTTAAACTAATCGATGAATTTAATAAGTACCAAAAGCTGTTATTTACGAAGTCCATTCACGAAACAAATCTCTAATACTCGAGAAACAGACAAAGTATTAACAATACTTATTCATCAACAAGATACCTTTGATCTTTGAGTGAGCACCTCACAACATTATCTGTACGACTACTATGCTACAGACTCAACTATATCTCTCAAAATTTACAACATCAGTGATTCATCACCAAAGAACTCCAAAACCACTAATAAATCATACGTTGAGCCTACTGGGAGACATCCACCAGCAACTCACAAAAAACTCTTCATGAACTCTCTTAGCTCATGTACACTCTCAATAAAGAATAAGCACATCAGGCCTAGTCTCAAACTACTAAACCAAAACTCAAGCATTCCTTTAATGCTTAATACTCTATCACACTCTAACTATATAACTATACTCAACACTTTACTAAACACTCTCTATAATCTCCATCATGTACCTCATAACTGAATACGCACCTCTTCACCGAATACATATTCATCTCTATATACTGCAACATTTCTCAACATATGCTGCACTCTCAAACACCTCAAAAAATATATCATCATTCAAAATCCATAAACATATCCTTGTCGTCATCAAAAATTATCATTTAACACATCTTTATCGTCATTTAACACATCTTTGTCGTCATTTAACACATCCTTGTCGTCATCAAAATTATCATTTAACACATGCAATATCTAAATCAACAAACATATTAAGCTCTATTACTACTAAAACAAAAATTACTTTAAACAAATCAAAAAAATTTCACTAACTTTAATCTTGTCCTACTTAAGAATTTAAAACATGGACCAAAAAGAATTACTACTGACATCAACTATAATTAGAAGTACTTAAGGATCAGAAACATTTTATCATCTTCATTTTCACCTTCATCTGTCGCAGAATTATCGATACTAAACATTTTCTTAGACTTAAATTTGAAGATACGGATAAATGAAAAAGGGGGAATTTGAATACGAAATTATTTTCTACTTTACTTCATGATAACCATTAATAAATGTTCTGGTACACGCTTACTCTACCCATAATCAAACTGTCGATATAAACCAAAATGCTTCACAACGCATAAACTTGCTAGAATGACAAGCTCCTCTATGAGCCTCACCTAGACTTATAAACAAAATTGCTAGAATGACAAACTCTTCTCTGAGTCTCATCTAGACTGACAAACTAAATAAGCAAAACGAATCACATCATAACTGACTTCAAATAATCTCAAGTGACGATGCCAAAACTGCTAAAGCGACAAACTTACCACGACCCTCGCATAGACTGACATAACGCTGAGCGACCAACCCTTCCGGAGTTTCGTCTAGACTAACATAACGCTACACGATGAACCACAACAAGTCTCGCATAGATCTAACTTAACTCAACATACTACGTTGTAACGCGACCATAAAAATTGCTACTCAAAACCAATCAAACTAAACCAAAACGTGCTCATACACAAGAGCAATCTTCAAAACTATATTTCAACAGTAAAAACTAGTGTACCATTAATCGACCAACAAACATAACTAATAAGACTAAAAGATGAACCTACTATCGATGTAATACATCCAAAATCAAATAAACTCGTAACATCCATATCAAATAACTTTATCATTTTATCTAGAAACAGGAATTTCGCTACTCAACTTCTGTTCCTCTACTCGTTGAGTTGGACACGACGGACAAGTGATACTAGTCACTCCTTTACAACCACAACCATAACAAAATAATCTCTTGAAAGATCTACAGACACTGAAAGTATGTCCATAACGTGAACAATTCCAACATACCAATTTATGCTTAATAAATGAGTTACCTACTCCACTCTTTTCTGTCATTGGGGTAGCAGAATTAAGAACTTGTACTGGGGAATGTGAAGATGTAGGGTATAAACACGACTTGAAGCATTCTGAAATGAACTAGGGTTTTGTTTCTAAAACGTGGATTAAAATAATTAATAGGCTGCTTGTGACTATATGGTGCAACTGAAACAGACTTATGTTTACTTAAAGAAGCTTCTTCTAACTTCTTACACAATTTATCTAACGTACTAATATCCTCTATCTCTGTAAGAGCAAGATGCTGAATGAAATATGGCAATAAATTTTCTTGACTATTCTAACTTTAGTGTGTTCTGCAGGAATAATAGGTAATCGGTTAAACAAATTTTCCATATTAGCAATGAACAATACAACTGATTCACCATTCCTCTGTAATCTATTTTTGATTTTTCCCAAATATCGTCTTCAGGATGTGCTGGCAAGAAATCTTCCTTTAGTCTACTAACCAACGAACTCCAATCTGTTAATGAACTACGAACGCAACGATACCATACTAAGGCATCACCGGTAAACAATTCAACTGCAGAATTAAACAATTCCATTTCAGATACCTTTCGAGACTGTGCAATGTCACTAATGTTTTCTAAAAACTGATACAAGAGAGATGGGCTTCCTGAATATTTTATCGACCAAGATCCAATAGGGACTGACTGTGTGACATATGTAACCGTTGGAATGGGTACATTAGATGCAGCAATAGGATTTATATTAATATCTTTATGATTTGAACTCGTATCCTTATTTAATTTCTCATGCAGATCTGCTTCCACAAGAATAGTAGCCAAACTTTCATTTTAAATAACACAATTTCCTCAAAATTTTCTTTAGGGAGCTTTAACCGTTGAATTCTACCTGTAAGATGTACTAATCTTGACCTTATCCTTTTAAAAATTGACTCATGGGATCATCCATAAATTCTAACAAAACGTTTTTAACTGACTCTATACTAGACTCAATCTCTTCTTTCTCTACTTTGAAATCTACTTTATAACTTGAAGAATCTATCAAACAACCTGGTTTATCTGTTTCTTTGGCCAACAACCTTGCTAAAATTTTCCTTTTATCTGAAACTGGTCTTGAATTTTCAATGCCTCTAATGTTCAATTCATATTCTAACTCATTTTAAGTAAATGTACGATGCTATAAGTTTCTGCCATAATTAAATATCTGAATACCTCTAACGTAACTCAATTATATAATTTTTTGAAGATGAAATCTCAAACAAACGAATGTCCTAACTATATAAAGAAGAACTCACTATAAACTGTAACAAACTTTAACAAAAATGAAACTAAAAGAAGACGTTACTAATATCAAAGCAAACCTTATATAAGTGTGATGAAAATAACTACTAAATGTTCCAGCCTCTAAGTGAAATTATTCGAGCCTCTAACTGAAATTCGAGTCTCTAAATGAATTTCCAGCCCCACGTTGGGCGCCAGTGTAATAGTAATAGTTTTATTTAAAAAACGGGGGTAATTAAAACTTTTGTAAGTTTATTACCCTTTATCCTCGTGACTATCAGCTATATACTAAAACTCTCTATTTTTAATCTGATGTCACTAGGTCGAGATTTTCTTCTTTAGACTCCAAGCCCAGGGTAATGTCAGATGGAAAACGGCTTTAGACAAAGAAAACTCTTAGGGGTTAAACGGCTAGTAGAGTGTTAGCTCTGGGTAGATCATGAGCATGGGTCATGGGTGGATAATCGACCAAAAATATTTTTAATAGGCGCCACCGTATTTTTTAATACAAGTGCCAACAAAATTTAACTGTGTTTGTATAAGGAGAATGCGGAAACCTTATCTTAACACCACTATCATAGCCATAAAATTTGAATTTCACTCTTTATCACACACTTACCAAAACCTCAACCACCAGATGTCAAACAGTTGTCTCAGCTTTACCTGTGAACAAACAAAACACCACATGGACACTATTTGTGTCTTCAAAAGCATATGCCAAAAATAGAATAAATGAATTTAAACATCTGTGAAATACTAAAGGGATTTATTTTCATTATTCTGTCTTTTTACTTAATGAGGGTTTGCTCTAGTTTTCTTTTTCTTAATTTAAATGTAGAATAATAAAACTTCATTCAAATGAAACAAAATGAATTCTATTCATATGTAGAAATCGGATATATATACATGTGACTGCAATATATATACTTACTATCTTGTCATTAATTTTTTTATAAAAGAATTTTAGTGAAGTTTAACCTTCTAAATAAATATTTATAAATTAATCATTTCTATAAAATTTTAGTTTAAGCAAACATATCATAATTTATTTGTTCATATCACAAGATTTTATTTTTACTATAATCATTGAAGCGCTTCCTTGACCATTTACAACAAAGATTGATCATCAGAAAAATAACGATCATAAAATGCAACTACTCAAATTTAACTGTTGTCTACACAAAAAATATACACGAATATCAGCACCAATAAAAGCTTTTACATGACCTTAATTGTTTTTAAGCAAAATGTGAAAATTAAATCAAGACTGCATCTGGCGTCTAGATTAGGAAACAGAATCTATACTATTTTTTTATCTCACATAAGTTGTCATTTTAAATATCTTAAAACACATTGAGTGCGTGTACAAGCAACAGACAAATTAGATATTTATTCGGTGTGTTATTGACTTTAAAAAACTACTTTTTATTTGTGTTACTCTAATATTCAACGTAGCAAATCTCATAATAATTTACTATACTTTCAAAGTTACGGAAAGTTTCAAACACTCACGTGTATCCAAATAAATTGCAGGTGCAAAATCATGACGTCAGCTGTTGTATTTTTCCAGCGTATTAATCATCTGTAAGTTTGAAGTACCAAGATTCTTTGTATAATAAACCATTTCTATACGGCGTATTAAATAGATAGAACGAAACCATAACTGCCTGCTTTAAATTACTGCGACGAAAATTTATTATAATTTAACATTGAAAATTGTTGTTGTAGATATGTCCATAAGATATTGCATGTCTTAAATGATGTATATTATCGTTCCATGTTCTCAACTCAAGCTCTTCTTCCTGACTCTATTAGACGCCTCGTGTTTTAGTCGGGACATCTTGACTTTTATCTCTAGTCTACAAAAAGCGACTTCACTCTTCGACGTTGGGAACAAAAGTGCTCATAATTAACTGGACTACGCTTGGCAACAAGCCACAGAATATAAATCTCCTAGATTCTATGTGTTATTGGGAATATTATACTTTACTTTTTATTGGCTGAATATTTACGAATTAAATGCTTTAAAATTTATCTGTTTTATTATTAATTTATTAGGCTTGGTGCAACAAGAAAAAAAATACGTTACAACTTATAAAAGCATTTTAAAGTCGTATACTTAAGAAGCTACCCAGAAGCAGATATTGATACTGACCACCACATTGTAATTATGAAGACCTCATTTAAATTTAAAAATTTGAAAAAAAGAAACGGAAAAGTGCACTTTGACTTTGAGAAACTAAAAGATAAAGATATTCAAGAAAGATTCGAAAAAAAGTCAAATGAAGATTTCGGGAAAATATCTGGTACTAAGGAAGTACAAACAGAATGGAATAAAATTAAATCCAGCTTATACATGGCGGCCAGAGATATTCTTGGGTATACACAAAAAGAAAATAAGAAACCATGGATAACAAAAGATATGCTGAATTTAATAGAAGAAAGACGAAAATTCAAAAATAGATCAGACAAAAATAAATCAGATGAAACAGGAAAACAGAAATATAAAGCCATAAAATGGGAAAATATTCGCAAATACAGGATAGCTATAGAACAATGGATTGATGAAAAGTGTAAAGAGGTACAAATTATGATGGATATAGGAAAGACATGAAGCATACAAACTAATTAGAATTAATTATTGGGATATAAAAGCGTATAGCAAGAATATAGAGGACGTGGGAGGAAACGTCAGTATAGAAAATGTAGGGAAAGCAGGTAGATTGCAAGAATATGTAGGGAATTTATATGCAGGATAGGAACTAACTGCATTAGAACGGGAATCAGACATTGAAAATGATGACTTGGGATATCCTATACTTAGAGATGAGCTTGAATTAGCATTAAAGGGTCTGAAAAATGGTAAGGCGCCGGGTACAGATAAGGTGCAAGCAGAAACTCTAAAAGTCGCTGGACAAGCAGTAACAGAACGTCTCTTCCAACTTGCAAGCTATATGTGTGAGACAGGCGAGATACTCAAAGATTTCAAACGTAACATCATAGGAACTATGCCAAAAAAGAAAGGTGCGGATAGATGTGAAAATTTTCGAACAATAAGTTTGACATCACACGTGTCAAAAATATTAACTAGAATTGTACAAAGACGAATGGAAAAACGAGCTGAAGAAATACTAGAATAAGATCAATTTTGGTTTAGGCGAAACAGGGGAGCACGGGAGGATATTTTAGCTCTGAGAGTGATAATAGAGAAAACAATAGAAAAAGGGGAAGGCGTGTATATAGGGTTTGTAGAACTGGAAAAAGCATTCGACAATGTAAAATAGAAAAAAATGTTCGAAATACCCAAAAAGATTGGAATGAGGTATAGGGATAGACGAATAGTACATTGCTTATACAAAGAACAAACAGCAGTAATAGAAATAGAGCAGGAACGTAGGGAAGTAAACATTAGGAAAGGGGTGAGAGAGGGATGTGCCCTATCCCCATTAATTTTTAACTTGTACATTGAAGAGGCAATGAATACTGTCAAATGCAGGAAGACATTTGGAATTACTATGCAAGGACAAAAATTTGATATGCTTAAATTTGCAGATGATTTAGCGGTATTAGTATCTAGCAAGGAAGAGTTAGAAGCTGCTCTTAATGAAATGGAAACGGTTCTAACAGAGAGATACGGTATGAAAATTAACAAAAATAAAACTAAAGTACTAGTATGTAAAGGAGGGGAAAATAAATCAAAAACAAGAATACAAATAGGTAACAACAACTTACATGAGGTTAATGACTTCTGCTACCTAGGAAGCCAAATAACGCAAGATGGGAAAAGTGCAAAAGATATAAAACAAATATTAGCACATGGTCGTGCTACTTTTAATAAGAAAAAGCAACTACTGTGTTCAAAGACAACAAACATAGAAACAAGGAAAATATTGCTTAAAACATATGTATGGAGTACAGCTCTGTACAGCTGTGAAGCCTGGACAGTAGGAGAAGCGGACAAGAAAAAGATAGAAGCCTTTGAAATGTGGTGCTATAGACGAATGATTAAGAATCATGGACAAAGTTAAGAACGTTAAAAATGGTAGGGGAAGAAAGAAAGATGTGGAAAACGGTAAAAAATAGGAGAGATAGGATGATAGGTCACATACTACGGGAGGGAATAGTGCGGAATATATTAGAAGCAGAGATACTAAAAAAGAGAAGTAGAGGTAGACCTAGGTTGCACTACTGCACACAGATAGTGAAAGATGTAGGCTGTAGGAATTTCAGGGAAATGTGTAGGCTAGTTTAGAATTTAAATAAGTGCAGGTACGTGTCCAATCGGTTTTGAGACGGAAAGCTTAATGACGAAAAATTAAGCGCAGATAAATCTGATGATTATTATAAACAACTACAGGTGGCGGTTGTGAAATATCTGCAACGAATGTCAACTGTGCGAAAGGATATATTGGAAAAAATATTAAATCGGCAAATGTTCAAGTGCTGGGGGAACTTGGCAGCCAGAGGCTGCTTACTCCCCTTCACAACCGTTCATTTACTTTTCCAATGCTCCACCAGTAGGTACTACATTGGCCAGGAGGCGAGTTTTTTGTTGCCTAGAAATTTAGAATTTTGCCGAACCCTTGCCGATTCAGGCAAGGTAGGGATCTTTAACGTGCGTGACAGCACTAACACACGGGGTCTCCATTTAACCTCTCATCCGAACGAGGGCGTAATTTTTGTGAAAAGTGCTCACCTGCCATTTTTCAAGCAGTCGACCGTGTCGGGATTTGAACCCGGGACCTTGGGATCCGTAGTCTTACGCTTACTACATTGATCCACGGCGACGCCTCCCATTCACAACCACTGAATGTCGGAGAAATAGGGTATATAATTGTAAAACAATACAAGTGGACCGAACTGCATCCAACAAGAAAGAACAGCGCCTATGATGAAAGACAATAAACATGGAAACAAGAAGAAAATTGTTGGAAACATATGTGTGGAGTACAGCATGGTATGCGTATGAAATATGAGCAGTAATAAAAGCAGACAGAAAAACAGTAGCAGCCTTTCAGAATGTTGTGCTTCAGATGTATGAGGATGATAGCATGGACAGACAAAATTAGTAACAAATAGGTTATAGAAATATTAGGGGAACAAGGATATCTGTGGAAAGAAATAGGAGAAATAGAAGGAATAGCATGGGATATATTACAAACAGAGATAGGATAAGGGAGGTAGATGTAGATCAGATAGTGATAAATACAAACTGTGCAAATTTCAGGGAAATGTGTAGGTTAGTTCAGAATAGGAAACAATGAGGGTACGCGTCTAACTAGTTCCAGGACTGAAGACCTAATGATGATGAAAGATTGTTCGAAGTTACGACCATCATTTTCGATACACAAGTTGTACGACGTGCAATCGACTGCCGAATTCTTGGAAATAACCTCGGGCGTTCACGAATATCGTCAAACGCTAGAATAATTCGAACTACTAACTCTTCTTCTGTATTAACAGGTGTCTCATAAACCAGTGATTTAATATGACCTCAAATACAAAAATCAACTGGAGTTATATCTGGTGAAAATGCAGGCCATGAAATCCCCTTTTTCCGATCCATCAATTTGGAAATTGTGCATTTAGGTAATTTCGGCATTTTATCTTAAATGTGTTAGTGCATCATTATGCTGGAAAACAATATTTCTTCAAACATTAAGTGGAACGTTTTCAAGCGTTTCTGGAAGGTTCCAGGAAAATCCTATACACCTGACCTCTTACTGCGCGGGCAGTAAATACTGGTCCCACTATAAAATTGTCAACAATCCCAACCCAAATATTAACTGAAAACTTCGTTGATGATGTAACCCACGAACGGCGTAATGATTTTCTTCGCTGCAAATGTGTCCTTCGTGTATATTAAAATAGCCATCTCTTGTAAAACGTGCCTCGTCTACCCATCACACACTTCTTTGAAATCTTGGTTTGTCGTTAATTTTATTCAAGTACCGTTCGGCAAATTGAAATCTGTTGGAATAATTAGCTGGAATTAACTTTTGTACTTTTTGAATGTGAAACGGATGCTTTTGGCATTCCTTCAATACTCTCCATACAAGATGTGTGAATTGTATGCTTCGCATGGGTAATGGCACGAGTGTTTGTTTTCGGGTTATTTTCAAAATGTTGCGGAACTTGGTCCTCATAGTCAACGTTTCAGACAGTACGATTGGCTCCTGAGTCTATTTTCTTTATTCGAATTTCACCAGTATCTCGAATACGCTGATGCAATCTTAAAAATGATGTATGACAGGGAATGGGACGTTGAGTACGCTGCTCCGCATAAATTCACCTTGCTTCGTTAGCATTACCGTAAGCTACTCCGTAGCCAAAACGCATGTCTGCTAATTCAATATTTGTAAAATTAGGCAATTTCAATCAAGCACTATTTTATCTAACAAAGATCGATTTGTGACTCGTAAAATGACAATTAAACACTTCTTTTAAGGCATAATTTGTGACAGACGTAAAAATGACAACTTCAAAAGTGTTTGTTGTTTTTCAAAATGTTAGTCCTGGGGCGACAGCCGATTTTTTTTCAGTTTATCTCGATGTTGATGAATTTTTGGACACTAATTTATTAATAAAAATGTTTATTTAAATGCCCTCTATTATTTCTGAAAGTTAGTAACAGTTATTATGTAACACCCGGTATAAAGAAATACAAAGTAAGGATAATTAATCTTAAAAATTTACTCTGATTACATGAATTTGTTTAATCTATCAGGAATAAATATTATGAAGAAAAAAGATATTAAAGAAAAATCTATTTCACTTCATTGCTAATATTTCTAATCATCATAAATTAAGAAGTTATCAAAATCGCGCCTTCATTTCTTCATTGAATATTTGTAGAACTTGTACTTAGAATAGTTATAACAAGGTCAAAAGTTTCTAAAATTCTCAAAATTTAAAGTGACTTGAATTTCTCTGCAATTTATTTTACGAAAAATAATTTGCAATAGTCTGAATGAAAACAGCAAATCCGTATTTAAAAGTATTTAAGATCAGCATTTGGATAAATTATTGGAGTTTTATGGACTATTCTTTTATGATAGCCATAAGTTTTCCATTGATAATAAAAGACCTTTATTAAAAAAATTCCTTTCAAATTTATTACTTGAATTTTATTGCAATGAATTAACATTTTAAAAGCGCAATCATTTTTAAATTGTGCTTATTATGAGCTGTTATAATGTTTAACAATTTGAAAACGGAAATGGGTTAGCTTGCTAAACAGATAAGATTTTGCACTTGCATAATCCACACCAAACAAGTATTCGCGCGCTACCTAATAAACAGGTATTTTTAGTTCACCTTGTAGACAAACCTTTTAGCACAAGGAAATGCTCCACTTGATCGTAATTATCACTTTATATTTGACTCGCATTTATTTAGACAAAAGTACGGACAATGATTTGTCATGCTTTCCAAAATAATGTATCCCGGTAATATTATTATTTTGGCACAAATTAAATTATTATTACACCAAGTACTTTTAAATGTCTTTGTTTTACAAACACAAACGTATTGTTCTACTAACAATTCGAATACGCCTCACATATACACTCTGCAAAGAATTGCTTTATCATTAGCAAGAGTTATTGAAACAATAACCTTTGATATCCTTTGTACGGGATGCTTATTTTGGAACAATATGTGTTCAAAATAGAAACTTGGCTTAGTTCAGCATGCACATAACGTTTGCAGCGTTCTTAAAACGCGTATTAACTAGTGTTTACAAGAAGAAAGTACTTGCTTGTATGTGTGTTATTTTGAATTAGTTAAATCCTTTCTAACGGGATATTTATTTTGTAAGATTAATCGACCAAAATTATTAAACCCTTACACAATCCATTTTTTGTAAGGATTCTTTAACATGATTGACAAATCGATGCAAGGAAAACCTTCTTTTTATAAACACAAAACCACCCCCTTATTATATAGAATATAATATGTAAAAAATAGCAAATTACATGAACACGACCGGTTTCGATACCAGATCCGGTATCATCTTCAGGTTCGTTACTATATGATATACTGTGACAGAATTATTTGGAATAAACAATATAAATATTTAAATTGCTTGCTTAAGGAAAATTATTATTAAGAATTCTGATTATACATTCTCCAATTATTCAATGAGTAATAAGCGAAAATTGGAGAATGTCCATCGTGGTTACATTAAAATTTATGTTTTACAAATTTTACATCTACTTAATTTTACGATCTCGCTAATCATGCTTTTGATGAAAGCAGATTAAAATCTGTATTTAATTTCTATACTATATTTAGGTCGCCATATCAAGTGAATAAATGACAAGAAAGAAACCTGGTGGTAAAATTATGAACTGAACGTCAAATTTCAGACACAAATATAAAGTTATAAATAGAATACCGACATTCATAGAGTCATGCTATATCGGGATGTTGTGACAAGTATCAGAATTCAGAGCGCTTTTCAACCAATCATTTATTGTCAAAATCATCTTATATCTCAGTGATCCAAGAGTCATTATGGTTTTGTGTGTATTGGATGGCCTTTTTTTTAATTGTAAACATAGACTGTTATTGGCAGTCTGGATCAATTCGTAATCTTCAGGTAATTTAGTGCACACTACCTACTTTGGTAAGTTTACAATTATTCCTGCCTACATTATTTCTCATATTGTGCATTTGCAATATTTATTAAATTCTTTAAATTCCTGGCTTTCTACGCCAAAACATATGGTTCTTCGAGCCGGATAACGAACGAATTAAATTAATTCATTCAACGAACGATAAACTAGCGATTAAGTTGCATTACACACATTCCAATTCTGCACAACTGTGTTATCTTGAATCATTATATTTAGTTACGTGCACTAATAATGTTATGGTTGATAACAAAACCCTTTAATCGAAATTAGAATTGTCGTTTTCTAGATTAACCATAATTTTTGATTTTGTTAAAAATTGTGACAAATCCAAATTAGCAGCTGTTGAAGCACGCGTAACGAGAACGAAGGAATTACAATCTCAATTCGATACCCTCTGCGATGATATCATTGGCTTCAACTCCAAACTTTCGGATAAAATGGATCATGTAAAACTTTTGACGCTATTTTCACTAAACACGACGACCTGAAAATAGCACACACAAAGGCTGAAAACAACCTTCATTCTAATCAAATGACTCCCCTGTCTCCACTGAATCTTCCGCAATTCGACAGCTCAATTGATCAATGGGATCATTTTTTCAGCTCCTTTTCTACTTTGGAACACGATACCAAGCTTCCGGAGCTATAGAAATTTCAGTATTTATGCAACTGCTTAAAAGGTGCAGCTCTAAGTTTGATTAGTAATATTCAGGTATACGAAGGTCAATATGCTGTTGCTTATGAGCTCTTAAAGAAAGATATACCTGCATTCGAAGAAAATCGCATTATTATATGCAACAATTACTTAATTTTAAACCTATCAATAAGTCATCTCACCACAATCTGTCTCAGTATTCACAAACATGTAAATTCTGTAAACGATTTGTCTGATTATTTGCTCTTCTATATTTCTTATCGAAATTTAGACCGCAAAAGCAAACTACTTTTGACCTCAAACAAAACACTGGTGACGTTTCCACTTTTGCAATGTTTTTTTAATTTGTAACTGCACAAGAAAAAACCGCAGAAATGAATTTTGACATGTTCGGAAATCAATCAGCCTCACAATTCTTTTCAATCTCGTAGTAAGAATTATAAATCCAAACCCTTATTGTTGAATAATACAATAATTGCTAGTAAATCCCAAGATCACAAATTATTTGTCCGATTTGTCAGCAAACTCACAAGATTTATGCTTGTAAAGTTTTTGCCAAAATAGGACTTTCTGAGCGACACGCTTTAATTCAAAAATTACAATGTTGCACTAAATGCTTAGGAAACCATTTAAAAACCAGCTGCAAATCCACTGGTATTTGCACATTTTATAAGTCGCCTCATCACCACACCTTTTTGCATGATCTACCCGCTGAAATAATGCAAAGTAGCAACTCATTAGCCGTCCAATTAACAGCCGCCTCCTCGAAATCAAATTCTCGGTGTAATTTTTCTAATACTTCTACTGCGAGCACGGTATTGTTAGGTACACTTCAAGTTTTTATTATGGATTCCAGCGGTAATTTACAACCTATCAGAGCCGTTTTGGACACTGGCAGTCCAATCAATGCCATTTTGGTTGCTTGTGTTCAATGTTTGGGCCGGAATTCGGCAAATTTCTAGAATCGCAAACTCACTCACCATTTCTAAGGCTTGAGTAAATTGTATCCTTCGTTCGAAATATACATGGCATCATAAATTAAACTGTGAAACATCTGTGCTTTCGAATATTTCCAGTGAAATCCCTACAGGTAATAATCCTTCTCATTTGCTTCAGCAGTATCAACATTTAAAATTAGCAAACATCGAATTTTATCGTCCTGCTAAGTGGATTTATTATTAATCGCTGGTGCCTTTTCTGAGATAATGACTGGTGAACCTCCGTATATGCTTCCCGGTCGGCCTCTATGTATAAACACACTTTTTGGTTATGTTATTATTGGTCACATTTCTACTCCAAATATCAATAAAGACCTTTCTTTGTTCACCACCTCCGATTCGCTGTATCTCCAACTCATGTGTGTGACTACTATGCCCAAGGTCCGGGGTTCAAATCTCTACACGGTCCGCTTGAAAAATGTTAGGCGAGCATTTTTCACAAAAATACTCCCTCATTCGGATGAGAGGTAAAATGGAGGTCCCGTATGTGTGTGTTGTCATGCACTTTAAAGAACCCTACCTTGCTTGAAACAGCAAGGGTTCGGCAAAATTCCAAATTTTCCAAGTAAAAAAAAAAACTCGCTTCCTGGCCAATGTGTACTTTCGGAAGGAGCATTGGAAAATCAAATGTAATGTATCTCCAACTCAAACAATTTCGGGAATTAGAAGAAATTCCACATCTCGTTCAAACCAACCTAGACAATATTTATTGTGAAACGCATTTTAATGAAACACATCAACGAAATAGCGGTCGTTATGTAGTTTCGTTGCAATTTAAATCCCAAGAGGTAGCTTTATCTGAAAACCGTTATTCAGTATTTAAAATGTACTTAACTTTAGAAAAACGCTTACTTCAGTCGCCAACTAATCACGCTTCTTATAACGAATTTATATTAGAATATGAGCAGCTTGATCCTATGTAAGTTGCTCAGACGGCCTCGAACTATATTTTACCACATCACCCTGTCTACAAGACCTCTAGTAATACAACCAAGCTAAGAATTGTTTTCAACGGTTCCGATTCCGATAAAAACCTTTTAATCACTCTCGATTTGGAACCCACCGTGCAATTTTCAGAGGAGTTTCGGGAATAAAAATCCTCGGATTAGTTTGGAGCCCTCTTGAAGACGCATTCACTTATTGAACGAGTGCTTTTCAAAATCCAGTCACTAAACGATCTAGTTTATCGTAGATAGCTCGCATATTTGATCCGTTGGGTTGGTTAACCCCCGTAACATTTTTCGCAAAGTATTTTTTGTAACAATTGTGACTTGCCCAGCTAGACTCGGATCAAACTCTTCCTTCTGCTATCGCCAACGAATGTCATTCTCTTTCCTCTCAATTGTGTTGTTTGTCACAAATCCGAGTTTGGCGAAAGTTGTTCACCATGAATGCCACATATCGCTTATTAGGTTTCTGTGACTGAAGCATGAAACGATTTGGCGCTGCGGTATATTTGCACATTGCCAGCGCTACTTCAGTCCCATGCAATTCGATAGCGGCTAAAAACAAGATAGCACCCCTCAAATCTCTTGCAATCCCTAAATTAGAGCTCTCCGGTACCTTATTATTCGCTAAATTGGTACATTCTATCACCGGAAATAATCCGTTTTTCGATTTTTTTGAGATTTTCTCGCATTGTTCTGGGCTGGTTGCCCACTCCTCCGCACTTACTCAAAGTATTTGTTACCAACCGTGTAAGCAAAATTCTGTAACTAAGTTCCCCTTCACAATAGCTTCACATACTTACTGATCTTAATCCGGCAGATGCCGCTTCTCGTGGCCTATTACCCAATGAAATAATTCATAATGAATTATGGTGGTGCCGACCTGCACCATTTTCGACACTCGGTAGACATTGAATTTTCTCGCGCAACTTTTCATGTACCCTCTAGTTTGGACTTATTTGAACTAAAAAATTCCGTGGTATCTTTAACCATCACCGAATTATTTATTTGTGAACAAATTTCCTCTCGCATATTGTCTACGTTTTTTCAAAAATTGTCGCCGTAAATATCGGCGTGCTGGCCTGGCCGTCTTTCAGTTTCCGAACTCGACGATTTTTGGCAGTCTTCGTCAGAATCACTCAAATCTCGTATTTTTCCAAAGAAATCGCCCTTTTAAATAAAAGAAAACCGTTTAACGGGTATCTCACCAAACTAACTCCTTTCCTAGATTCAAATGGTCTTCTAAGGGTGGGCGGTAGACTAAACTACTCTATATTAACCATATGAATCTAAGCATCCCCTCTTATTACCCAAGAATACGCTTTTAACCACTCTTATCTGTGGTCATTATCACAAGGCGTCTTTGCATTCTGGCGCTTTAACTATTCAAGCGCTTATTCAACGCCATTATTGGATTAATTGTCTACGATCCGTTTTACGCAAGCATATTTTTAATTGCTTCAAGTGCTACAGATTAAAATGTAAATCATCGCCTCTTTTAACGTCCGATTTGCCCTCCGCTCGAATTCGTATAACTTGTGCTTTTACTGTAGTCGGCACTGATTATGCAGGCCCTTTTCTATTGAAAACTTCCAAGAGAAAGAACGTCCCAATTACAAAAACTTACTTATGTGTGTTTGTATGCATGTGCACCAAGGCTGTACACTTGAAAATCGTTTCGGAACTAACCCGTCTACTTTATTTTCCGACGGGGAACCAACTTTGTCGGTGCATCTCGCGAATTAAAGGACGCTAAAACTTAGCTTTTGCAAAAACAAGATCAGCTTTATACCAACTTCGCCTCTCTACAAAGCTTTAATTTTGGTGGTATTTGGGAGTTCTGTATCAAATCCTCCAAAAGTTTATTACATCGCCTTATCGGGAATCGACCCCCCCACTTTTGAAGAATTGAGCACAATTTTTATTAGGATTGAAGCGGTTCTTAATAGTCGTCCGTTGTGTTTCTCTCTTCGGACCCTAATGATGGTTCAGACTACCTCTTCCCAGGGCATTTTTTAATCAGCGCTCCCATTTTGGGTTTTCCGGAAATGCTCATCACCGAAAATATGCCTCTTCGTAATCGTTGGCATCTGCTCCGGCAAATTTTGTTCTCATTTTGGAAGCGCTGGACCAACGAATATTTACGTTCCCAATTTCCTCGTCCAAAATGGAACACTTCTATACCAATTTACAACCTGGACAAGTAGTACTTTTATCCGGATCTTCGACTTCCCCTCTTTCTTGACCTATCGCTCGGGTAGAACAGGTTTTTTCCAGGACCTGACGGCGTTGTACGTGTTGCCTCCGTTCGAACTGCGGGCAATATATTTGTACGCCCGGTTAATAAACTACTTCCCCTCTCCATGATTGATTAATGTAACAACTTAATTTTAATTATTTTTTTAATATACTTTTTGTTTCTCTCGTTTTCTTTAATTTCATTTTAATTTTGATTTGATTTGATTTACTTTATTTAAATAAACTCATTCTTTTCTATCCCGAGTTCTCCTCTCACTACCGTACACCTGCGGGTAATCTGTCAAATTACTTCATTCGCCTTACATTTTAGGTGGGCGGTTATGTTCACGCCATCTTGTGTCCGATATACTCGCGCACCGGTAATGTTAAGGACAAAAGTGATAAGCCAAATGTGTATTCGATCGACTCTCGAAGCGTGCGGTTCGTATCTTCCGAAGTTGAAGTAATTTAATGCACACCACCTGTTTTGGTAAATTCACAATTATTCCTGCATACATTATTTCTCATATTTATTGTGCATTTACAATATTTTTAAATTCCTTGCTTTCTGCGCCAAAACAAGCAACATGAAATTTTATTTTTTATATGATTATCATCAAAAATTCCGTAAATTTAAAAAAAATTTACACTTACTTTAGTAGTAGCTAACGTTCATTGGTTTATTTCTTTTGCTACTCATATATACAGTATTTCACTAACTATCTTTGCAGAATGTCAGAACATTCTGGTCGACTCTAAAGGATGATGTTATTGTGTATTTGAATCAACCTAGCTAACATTACCGTGGTTCTACAGCAGTTTGGAAACTTTTTTGTGTGGCCGTTTGTAACTTAATCATTTTTTTTATTCCATAGGTTAATTTACAATTGGTATCAATGTCCACTTTAAATTAATGACATAAAACTAATGCCACCCGTATATGGATATAGAATGATTAGATAGGGGAATGTTTGTTCCTATATTAAAGTTTGAGTTGAAGCTGTATTATTGATGCGCTTTTGTTTGTTGCTAGAACTAACTGATTGAAACATTGCAACGGTTTTTAAAACGCGTTTCGAGACCTTGTTCCAAGGAGGAGATAGAGTAACAATTCAAGCCTCGCATTGCGAGCGCCATTGTATCAGATTATTTTATAGAATGCGTATCGGGTAGAAAGATTAAAAACTGCTTTGCCGACGGCTAACTTGGCTATTACCCCAAGGGAAAGTTAGAGATGGGCTAGGTTGAAATTCTCTTAGTTATACTGCAAACAATTTAAATTGAAGTATTAATCAAAAATTATAATTTTGTGGTAAATACAGCAATTCCGTCGCAGTAGATAATTTTTAAATTTTCGATTTAGTTTCTTGGAAGATTGAACCAACTTCGTTAATATCTAGAGAATATATCAGAATACGAATAATTCTATTCCATAATAAATAATTTGTATCAACTAATACCAATATTTAACAAATAGTTTCATATGCTTTAGTTATTTTTAAAAATTAGTGCAATAAAATTTCGTTACATAACAGTCAAGTCTACTGAGTATCAGATCTGACGGTCACGTACAAGAATAAAAACTGTAATTTGAAGCTATTTTAAAGGAAATCTAATTTTGTTATATCAGTAAACTTAATCTCTTATAAGTTTCTCGAGGGTGAGAGTTTCAAACATAACTAAGTTCAAATTACGGTTTTTCTTTAAAAAAAAACAAAGTATACGGTCGTAAAAACTAAACAATATTAAATATAATTCTCAGTTGGATGTCTTATGATAAGAGTTTTCGCGGCTAAAAACTCAACCATTTGTGGAAATCTGTGGAACACATCCATTCAGAGATTCGGCCAAAAATAAACTCACCCTTAACCACTGGCCGCAAGCTACTACCTTTAGATTGGTTGCGACTAGGTTACAGCTGTTTGCTTGCCGTGCAGAATACAATGACCCCAACTGATCTCAAGGTAGGTGACCTGTGGATGTTTGTAAACTCCAGCGTGTTTGTTGACTCAAGGGCGTTTGCGCTGAAAGGAATATAAATTAAGGCACTTAATTTTTCGCCACTAATTCTCACCATCAACGACTTCACATCCTGCGTGACTCGAAGATTGTGTGGAAGTGAGCGAATTGAGAAAACAACTTATAAAGAGAATTCGACCTGGGGGAATCTTAACAAATGCTTGGTGCCCACGCGCCGTGTGTATGAACACCTGAATTGTTGTCTTTATTATTAGGTATTAGTGGGTACAAAATGTGGAACTTGATCTTGCAATTTAACTAAACGCGGTAATAACAGAACTTATGTTGTTTATCATATGGGACCAAGGACTTATTAAAAATTCGAAAATCTCTTTAGATTTGCAAATAAATATACTTGGCGAATTTTTTTAAATGTTCTTTATTGCTTTAATACCTCTATGTTGTTCCGAAAGGAAATTTTGGTATATACAAAAAATCGTTACAACATACATCACTTAATGAAGAAGCAGTGAACAAATAATAGGTACTTATTAACAAAGCCTACTTTCTTCGCGTTTCTAGGTTAGATTTACAATAACTTAAAACATGATCACCTTGCAAGTACTAGGAAATTGTAATTAATTATGCTATTGTTTATAGGTTATCCTGTAACTTGGATGAATGACCGAGCAATCATTAACTTACCTGGTGATAAAAACCAGGGATTCGAACTCCTATTTTTTTTTTATAAAAACCACCTACAACAAGGTTGAAACAGAATGTTAATTATCTTGGATTCTGGTTGACAACAGGAAGCGGAGACAAATTTCTAGCTTGAACGGATTTAGGCCAATAATATGTGGTCAAAAGATTTTATTTTCATTAATTAATCGTCATTATCGGTTGTAATAGTGGTAGCATATCAAATGGTCAAATTGTATACTGTCATTGGCAGTGTGGATAATATTGTATTATATATTAATAAGAGGATTGTCTTTTAAGCTTTTCATATAGAACTGGAATAAAGCACTAGATAGCTTTTAAAGATCTTATTGTTTTACGAAAAGATCTCCATGAAGATTCATGCACTTTTGCATGCGTTCGAACCAACTCGTTTGCTGGTACAGTCAAAATTGCATTTTTTTATGGCATCGACTGCTTCTTTTGGCGACTGTAACCTTAGATCTTAGATCATGCAGTCCGTCCTCGATTTTCGGAAAGATATAGAAATCGTTAAGACTTAGGTTGGTATGTATGGAGGATGGTCTCACAATTCGACGTTTTTTTGCATTAAAAATTTGTCTTGCAGGCTGTGCGCGAACTTGCACTGTTGGAGGATGATTCGTTGTTTGGGGTTGGTTTTCGAAGCTCCGCGATGACTTGCGGCAAACAAATGGTTTGGTCTTGAAGGGGAATTGTTACTACATAACCTGCTTTCGAACACCTACAAACAGACTATTGGCGTATATTTTCTAGCTCGTATGAGTAAATCCAAGATTCATCACCATCCACGATGTTGTACACGTTTTTAGAGTTTCCTCTGTTGAAGCGGTCTAGAGTTTTTTGACACCAATTTTCTGTTCTTCGGTCAACGGAATCGGTATCCAACAAGAAACTGATTTTCTTACACACAATTCTTCATACAAAATTTTTTTAATTGGAGTCTTTGAAATCCCCAATGATGCCTCACACGTCGATCTTCGTTGATAAGCTTGCGCACAGCATCGACATTTTCCTAAGTGACTGCCGATTTTGGAGCACCTGCTCATGGATCGTCGTTGAGACTAATCCGTCCAAGTTTGAATTTTCCTTACTAAAGAGAAATTGTTGAGTGATGTGGTGCTTCATTGCCGAAAACAGAAACAAACTACACGAGGCATTCTTTTCTTCGAAAATTATAAAAGATTATTGTGCGAAAATTTTCATTGTTTAATTCCAGTTTTCGATTAACTTGTTAATTTTGACAGTTCGTTGTAGTTACAACACTACACGTATCGCATTGGAACTGTGGATTTCGGTTAACTAAAGATGGGGATTAATTTTTAGTACCGACATTTGATTTGTGGTGCCCTTTATGTTCCAATATGCAAAACATAAAAGACATTCCTCGTATCGTTATAGTGATTCATAAATCAGATATAATTAACAAAGTAGATTTTGTTTAATGTATTTATAATTGATGAAGTTGTTATCAATATATGATCGTTATGTTGACGATATTTTGCTCATTACCACAGCATCTTATCATATTATTTTAACATTTAAAAAATTCTCGAATTCATTGTACAAAAATATCAAATTTACCATCGAATTAGAAAATAATACAAGTTTACCTTTTTTTGACATTTTACTTATTAATAGTCGCGATTTTTAAATATTTATCGAAAGGCAACGACCAGCGATACTCTTATTCCGTACTATTCACACCAATCTCTTTCTTATAAATTATCAACATTAAATTTTTGCCTAGGCGTTTAATTACCACGCCATTGTCTAGAGAGCATCATAAATACGAATACAACATCATAAAGCAATTAACCATTTACAAAGGTTATCTTCTTTCAACTGTCATTAGCTTATGTCATCGCTGGGAAAGGAAAATAGAAAGTTCCAAATTATCAAGCTCATCTCAGGTCGAACATAAAATCTTCTACACTTTACCTTTCTATCAAGAAATATTGCTAAGCCTAAACGACGCTTTCAAAAAATTTCACATCGAAATAACTTTCTCCAACAGTAATTACTTTGGTCAAGTTCGGATAAAAAACTAAGACATAATTCCTGTTTTACAAGATCAGGAATGCATCAACTTCATTTACATTGGCAAAACGGATAGAAATTTCTGCATTAGATTTGTAGAACATAAAAATGTACAGACAACAACAACATCAACATAAATTTCAATATGATGAACAAATCTTCCTTTGCTAATCATATCCTATCCAATGGTCACAAATTTGATATTAATAAAGATTACAAAATTATTCATATTGCTAATAAAAGCCTACAATTGGACTTTTTGGAAACGTTAATCATTACAATAAATGGTAACGGCCTTTGCGTAAAGAAAACCGTTAGACATCGAATTATTGGTCTTAAAATCATTTTTATTACAGAATTTTGTCATCGCAACGACTTGTTGAATAATACTTACGGCTTCGTAATTGATTTGTTTTTTTCTTGTTTTCACCACTAGGTAGGCCGCTATTTATACTATCATTTGTTACGATGATCAAAAATAACACAATAATTATTTGCAATTTCTTCGGATTCCATTGAAGATATGATCTATATTATTATTAGCCTTATGTACCTGGCGCCCAACTTCATCAAAAAATTTTTAAAATAATTTAGTGGGTTTGTACCTCGTTTGTATCCGTTTGTACCACTTTTCATTTCGTTTGTACCTCAAAGCGTAACAAAATAAAATAAAAAAAAATCGACCCCCAACTTTAGGATATTTTAATATCGTCAAGGCCATTCGATAGAGAATCGTTTGTACCCGTTTGTGCCACTTTTCATTTCGTTTTGTACCTCGAAGGGTAACAAAATAAAAACAAATTAAACAATAACCGGCGCCCAACTTTAAGATATTTTAATTTCGTCAACGCTATTCGATAGAAAATCATTTGTACCTGTTTGTACCTCTTTTCATTTCGTTTGTACCTCAACGGGAACCGAGGTAGAGCGTTTTTGAAACTTAGCAGCATATGCAATGTTTTAAGATATCCCAATATGAGCATGATCGAAAGGAAATCGTCTACTGGTTGTATTCCTGTGCTTAGCATTATCTAGGACTAACGGCAAGGACGCGGCAGGATTCTAGTTACTTTTTTATTCTTTGTTCTTTATTGGTTTTTGTTTTTTATTTTTTTTTGTTTGCAACGTTTTTGTTTCGTTTATGTTTTTCATTATATTTATTTTGTTTGTTATTAAAAATTTAATGTGTATTAATTGTTATAATTAGTAATTTTATAATAAAATAATACAGAGAACAATTTGTATTTCATTACATGCAGACGTAAACTGTAATACAGTTATTTTACTGTTGTGTGAACATTAAGAGTGGTATTCTTTTTTTTTTAAAGAGTTCTTTGGTGATGTTGTTATAGAGGTCTTATTTTTACTTAAATCGTCGTGTGTTTCCTAATTTCCTGATATTCGACGCAGTGTGCAATATAATGTCCTATTTCTAGTTTATAGGTACCACCGACAGATTCTATTGCTGCGATAATTTTGTAGGAAAAATTACAAAATTTGATATCAACTGGTATTTCGGAAATTGTAAACATACCAGGCCACTCGGGATATCCGAGCCATTCAGCGAGTTCAGTCCATTGTAAACATTCAACATCTATAAAAAGACGCATTCCTGTCGTAATGTTTACAATTAAGTTTTTTTCAAGTTTTTATTTGCAATTTTACTTTTGTAGATTGAAAATTTCAAATTATAAATTGATAAAATGCTATGAATAAATAAATACGCGAATCCGACAACGAAATGCCGAGATCGTGTAATAGCAAGTATCTACAACTCTAGCTAGAAATAGGAGCTATTATTTGAAGAACGTGATATTCAAAGAACACACTGATCATCAGAGGCACAAAAGAGTGTATATATTGCGTATGCTGTCTTATAAGAGATATAGCATCGAGTGTGGAAGGGAGCTGAAGAATAATCGACAGCCCATGGCGCTGATGACGAGATGGCGACAGTGATGTTGTTCTCAGTGCATGAGCAGAGCGACGCGAGCCACTCACCGTATGTAGTGTACACGTACCGGCAGAAATAGTATCCCTCGACGGCTCGGCCATCATCCGCACCGGTGCGGCGCAATTGTTCTTCAACTCCCTTCCACCCTCGCTGCTATATCACTTATAAGACTGTATACGCACTATAGACACTCTAGTTGTTGCCCAGACGCCGACGAGGCAGCAACTCGCGTATTCCGACCACCGCCTTCGGGCGATCAAAGGTGGGCAGCGGAACAGTGACGTGCTGAGGGAGTTCTCCAGCTATGCAGGGTGCCGAGGAATGGGTACACAAGTGAAGTCGTCGGGGATGCACATCCGTCAGTCCTGTTTAGACGAGCTACCTGACGATGGAGCGGCCTGTGGCGAGTAGCCATCCTGTCGGTCGAAAACCACAGGCCAGTGGACCCAGGATCCGGAATACTGTGTAGTTGGAGGACAACTAAGGGGAAGATCCGGGAAACTGCTCACTGCAGAAAATCAAGAGGATTCCAGTAGCAGGTCTTTTGGAATCCAGTCCAACATATTATTTATTTAAGAACATCAACCTGTCAGAAACACGACAACAATTCAAGAACAAAAAACATCAACAAGCCAAAAAACTCTTAGAGTTGTAAGGCTCTTTTAACGACGCTGAAATCGTCGTGTCCAGCTACTGCGGACAGACACCCTTTTGTGCCTCTGACAATCAGTGCGTTCTTTGAATATCACGTTCTTCAAATAATAGCTCGGATTTCTAACTTGAGTTGTAGATACTTGCTGCTATACGATCTCGGCATCTCGTTGTCGGATTTGCGTATTGATTTATTGATAGCTTCTTATCAATTTATAATTTGAAATCTTCAATTTACAAAAGTAAAATTGGAAATAAAAACTTGCAAAAAACTTAATTGTAAACATTACGACAGGAATGCGTCTTTTTATAGATGTTGAATGTTTACAATGGACTGAACTCGCTGAATGGCTCAGATATCCCGAGTGGCCTGGTATGTTTACAATTTCCGAAATACCAGTTGATATCAAATTTTGTAATTTTTCCTACTAAATTATCGCAGCAATAGAATATGTCGGTGGTACCAATAAACTAGAGATAGGACATTATATTGCACACTGTCGTCGAATATTAGGAAATTGGGAAACATACGACGATTTGAGTAAATATAAGGCCTGTATAACAACTCTTTTACAAAAAAAAGAATATCCCTCTTAATGATCATAAAACATTTTACGTCTGCATGTAATAAAATACGAATTGTTCTCTTTATTAATTTATTATAAAATTACGAATTATAACAATTAACACACATTAAATTTTTAATAACAAATATAAAATAAATATAACAAAAAACATAAACCAAACAAAAACGTTTCAAACAAAAACCAATAAAAAACAAATAAACAAAAAAACAAAAACAAAAATGGAACTAGAATCCTGCCAAGTCCTCGCCGTTAGTCCTGAATAATGCTAAGCCCATGAATACAACACAGACGATTCCTTTTGGAGTCCTTATGCTCATTTTGGGATATCTTAAAACATTGCATATGCACCGAAACTTTAAAAGCGCTCTACCTCGGTTCCCGTTGAGGTACAAACGAAATAAAAAGAGGTACCAACAATTCTTTATCGAATGGCATTGACGAAAGTAAAATATTTTAAAGTTGAGCCCCGGTTATTTTTTAATTTGTTTTTATTTTGTTACCCTTTGAGGTACAAACGAAATGAAAAGTGGTACAAACGGGTACTATTCTCTATCGAATGGCGTTGACGAAATTAAAATATCTTAAACTTGGTGGGAGGCAGTTTATTTTTTAATGTTTTTTTATTTTGTTACCTTTTGAGGTACAAACGTAATGAAAAGTGGTGCATACGGGTACAAACGAGCTACAAACCCACTAAATAATTTTTTGATGAAGTTGGGCGCCAGGTATAGGGCTGTTATTGACCTATAGACACAGGGTTCTAAAATAAATAGATATATCTAGCAATAATTTGTACTACTGTTTTATTGCAAATAATTCAGGGACAACATTGTCCAATTGTTCTCTTGTTATTACTTGGTATATGTACAACTAAGTATTATTGGTGAAAATTTCAATACTACATTTCTAGAATAAAAATGTATTGATAACATCATCATCAATTATAATAAATTAAACAAAACCTCCTTTGTTAATTATATCTGATTCATGAATCACTATTATGATATTAACATATATTACAATATATCCACAATGCTAGTCTACAATTTGACTCTTTGATATGCTAACCACTACTACAAGCTATAATGACGTTTACGTTAATGACTATATATTGTTGGCCTCAATCCGTCCAAGCTAGAAATTCGTCACCGCTTCCTGTTGTAAACCAAAATCCAGGATAGTAAACGTTATGTTTCAACATTGATGTAGGTAGTTTTATAAAAAAATTGGAGTTCGAATCTTTAGTTTTTATCACCAGGTAAGTTGCTGATTGTTAGGTCATTCAGCCACGTTGCAGGGTAACCTATAAACAATAGAATAATTAATTGCAATTTCCTGGTGCTCGCAAGGTGATCATGTAATTGTAAACCTAACTGGCTACGTGATTCTGAATATAAAAAAAGCTAGGCTATTATTTGTTCGCTGCTTCTTCATTAAGTGTTGTATGATTTAATCGGTTAGTTCTAGTAACATACAAACACGTATCGATAATAGTAGCTTTAACTCAAACTTTAATATAGGAACAAATATTCTTCTGTCTAATCACTCCATATTTATAAATAGCCTACTAAAAGAGATTTCGAATTGGTCCAGATTGCCAATAACAGTTTATCATTACAATTTTAAAAAAAGGACCATCCAATACATACAAAACCATGTTGACTTTTGGATCACTGAGATATAAGATGATTGGTTGAAAATCGCTCTGAATTCTGACACTTGTCACAACATTCCGATATAACTCGATTCTATAAATGTCGGCATTCTCTTTATAACTTATATTTGTGTCTGAAATTTGATGTACAATTCCTAGTTTTACCAGCAAACTTCCTTCTTATCATTTATTCACTTGACATGGTGACCTAAATATAGTACCTACAACAATTAAATACAAATTTTAATCTGCTTTCATCAAAAGCATGATTAGCGAGATCGTAAAATTAAGCAGATGTAAAAGTTGTAAAACAAAAATGTTAATGAAACCACCATTGGCATTCTCCAATTTTCACTTGTTACTCATTGGAGAGTGTATAATCAGAATGGTTAATACTAATTTTCCCCTTGGTAAGTAACTTAAATAATTTGTACTACTGTTTTATTGCAAATAATTCTGTTATTATATATCACATAGTACCTAATTAAAGTATGTTTCACCTGAAGATGATACCTGATCTGGTATGGAAACTAGTCATGTACATGTAATTTGCTGTTTTTTAAATATTATGTGCTATATGTATGGGGATGGTTTTGTGTTTATAAAAAGATTTTTCCTTGTCTAGATAAGAACAACCCCTTTTATAATTTTCGACGAATTGGATTTGATTTCTGATGTCTGACAAGATCGTACAAAGGAAAAACATGATTTTTACCATCAGAAGCAAGTGAAAAACTTTTGTACACAGCTAAATTTTTTAAATTATATTTAGCAAACCCATGTTATCAAAATACCTCAACATTAACTTGCCCCGAATTTACCTTGAAATTTTAATGAAAATCAAGTGACAAGCAAAATCACTATTCGCAAATTGGTCAAAGTAAAACGGAATCGTTATACATGCTTTAAGGTCCAGCCGTGTTGTCATTGTGCGGTATTCTAAAAATGTGGATAGTTCGAGAGAGTATATGCATGATAATCCTATGCAATATTGCCAGAAAGTTGACAGACGCCGATCTTCTGCGTATAGAATTTTGAATAAGACACTTTGATTCTCTCACTTTATCTCGACTTTTTTTTTAAATTAAAAAAAAGATGGAAACATTTATTTCAGCAAATAACTATCGCAACGGAGATTTTGGAGGCTAAAAAACCACAATTGCCGCCAACAAAATCACAAAACAGTCTCTCCAACAACGTGCTTGCGCCTCATGAACTTTGCTAAGTACAACTCTAAACGATGACGTGCAGTGAGTACATTTCGCCATTTAACGGATCCCATAACGTTTAGAGTGTGAGCTGCAGTTGTTGTGTCAGCAGAGTTATACTTATGGTTTACTTTAAAATGCTCAAAACCTGCCAGCTCCAGTTCTTGAGTCCTATTCTAAACTCGCCAACTATTTGAGTACATCGTAGTAAATTTCTTTATATGCCGTATGATCTCCTTCATGAGAGTCTTTGCGTTTCGGTCAAGAACACTCTCACGGCAGATACCGTGCATTTACATTTTCACATCTCCTCCCGAAGGTACTACATTGGCCAGGAGGCGAGTTTTTTGTTGCCTGGATATTTAGAATTTTGTCGAACCCTTGCCGTTCCAGACCAGATAGTGATTTTTAACGTGCGTGACAACACTCACACACGGTACCTCCATTTAGCCTTTCATCCGAACGAGAACGTAATTTTTGGGAAAAATGCTCACCTACCATTTTTCAAGCAGTCGGCCGTGTCGGGATTCGAACCCAGGACTTTGGGATCCGTAGTCTTGCACTTACTACATTAATCTACGGCGACGCCATCACGGCAGATACCGCCGAAGATCCATTATTGAGGTAATACACGATTAGCATTGTTCTTGCGTTTGATAAACATAGCCTCATCAATTTCCGCAGTCATGTCCTTGCCGCCGATCTTTTGCTGTGAACGCTGGGCCAACTATTTGGTAACGGCTTTTCGCACGTAGATCTTCCAATCGATTCTTGTATTATTGCTTATGTCCACCTCTTCGGTACGCCTTTTGGTAGACATCAATTTTTTGAACCAGCAATATAAGAAGGGAACGGCTGTGACGAACATAAGCAGCTACCAACACCAAATGCCTGTACGGATGTTAACTTTCTTATTGTGCATCTTTACATTGCACTTTCAAAAGATTTCTTGTCCCAAACAGGGCTTCATCTCGTGATTATTTGGGGAGATTTGGCCGGTGAGAAAAATACTCTTCTTTTGGAGGAACACGTTGCTCTTATCTTTAGTACACGGCAAGCTAAAGATGTGCATCTCAACAGCAAAAAATTGATCAAAATGACAAGTCAAAAAACGCAATAACAACAAACATATCAATCGTTTGATATTCAGGTTTGGGGATGTTGTTTGGCATCGGTAATTCTCAGGCTTGACTGCTTCACGCTTTGTATTGCGAATCTAAAGAAAGAGATGACGGTACAAAAACCAATATTCTGTAGTGACTCAAATTATTGGCACAAAAAAAGTATGTTCGGGTGATCTTGAAAACCATTTATATGGACATCCCATTCCTATTTAGCAATCAGGATAACTTATTTTAAAAACTTTCAAATATGGTGCAGCGACGTCTTATATAGACCACATTTGCTTTCTTATTCCGAAAAGCACATTTTTCAATAGCATGTAGGTTTTCAGCAATACAAGAAGTTTCGGGAAGAAATGGAATTATTTTAGGGACATGTCTAGGAAGCTAAAATAAGTAAAATAAGCTCATATATTCAAGTCAGATTTTCATTTGTTTTCAGCGATACTTTGATTAATTGTAATTCAGAACAAATTTTGATACACTTATTTGCTGGTTTATAAATTCAACTAATTGCGATTTTTAATGAACGATGATTTGCTCTAATGAACATTGCTGCATTAAGAATGTGATCTAGGAACGAATCGCTTGTTTTCACTTTCGTAGCATAAACCAACGACTTCATCCATTCCCAAAGGGAAAAAGTCTAGAAGGTTTAAATCAGGCGATCTCAGTGGTCAAAAGTGCAGGCCGCTTCTGTCAATTTGACGATCGCCTAAATGAGTATTCAGAAAATTTTGTACATTATTTGAATAATGAGGAGGCGCTTCATCATGTTGGAAGAATACGTGGTCGAATATTCAAAGGTACTTCGTCCATTATTTCGTCTAAGTGATTTCTCAAAAAACGTAAATAACCTTACTCCATAAGGCGCGTATCCAATACGAAAGGGTTGAACAATTCATCATTTAGGACACCGCACCATACGTTAATATTAAAGATACGTTGAAAATTGTGTTCTTGCCTGGCATGGGGATTTTTGCCCGACCACCGATGATTATTGTGGCAATTATTAATTCCATCTCGAGTAAATTCAGCTTCATCCGTATACAAAATGCATTTAAGCAATCCTGTCTTTATGAATTTATTGACAAAATTGTAGCCTTAAAGGATAATCTCCTTCTTGGAAATTCTATACTTGTTGCATATAAAAAGTGTTACAATCCCGTTGTTTTAGTGTTTTCCAAACCATTGTGCCAGGAATTTCAAATTAGATTACGATACGCCTTGTACGTATCTCTGGATTATCGTCTACAACATCCAGGATATCTTCTTCAAGTTCCAAACCACTGCTGTGCTGTCTTTCATAAACAGTACTTGCACTTGGAAATTTCCCGGTTTTGCGAGAACTTGTAAAAACTTGCCTGTTGGGAGTTCTTTGATTCGGAAAATGGCGTCGATACTTCTCTACTGCACGAACAGTACTACCATTACAGAAACCATACACAGACACCATCTCTGTATAGCCTTTTCGACTGAATTTGTGAGACATTTTTACAATCACATGCAATTACCACAACGGTCAGTTTTTCCGACACTTCCTTACTTATATTGCGAATCAAATTATTATTTGGGACAACGTCATCCAAGCTAACTTTAATTTTCTAAAAAGAAAACCGAATTATCTCGGAAACAAATGAACATCGGAATTAAACATATGAGCTTATTTTGCTATTTTTGAGTTCTTAGACATGTCTAACAAATATTTCCATTTCATCCTCAAACACCCTGTATATTGACAAGTAAAATTGAGTTATTTGCCATGCATTTCCGAAATCATTGGCAAAAATTCAATGAAGAGAGCAGTTCTTGAGTAGCAAAACCTGATCGCGTTGAATGTGCTAAATGCACAATAATTGTTTTTTCGATATTTCGATCGGTTTCGTAACTACCGTTCACTTGTTGAGCAAGTTTTGTTAATAATTTGAGGAGTCTGATCTTCAATTTGTGAAATCTGATAATTATAGATCATTCAATAACGCTATTTGATCGAGAAAAATTTTCAGCTTTTTACATATGAAAATTAAACCCCTACGTGCTTCAGAAGACGTGAATGATTATCTGAATAACGCTCTACAGAAATACGTCTTGCTTGTTGGGCATTACAGTGGCTGCTACATACAAAAGACGCAATCGTTTCAATATTAGTAAACACAGGGATCTTAAAAGTTTTCAGTAATCACAATAACATCAAAAAATTGTCTGATACATTAAAGTATAATTATTATCGGTGGCATGTGACTTCACGTGTACAATAAATCCAATTAAACTTGAACGTCAAGATTCAGCATGCTACACTAAGCCGTACAAACATCATACTAGCATTATAGTTTTATACGTCGTCACGAATACCTCATTTATTTTGTAAAATAAAATATTGTTTAGAAGGTTCCAGTTTACGCTGACAGTTTCTAGAAATATTTAAATTTGTAGAATAAATCCAGACCATCATATACTATCAAAAGTTTTACTTGTTTCCACGAATAAATAATTATAGGTTTACAGTTTAAAATTGCTGTGGTAACCGTGAACATACTCAGCTGATCGCAATAGTGTATGTAAATGTCATTGTCATTCTCACTTTACTTCTTTACTTAGCGCTTGTAGAAAGCACCTTAATTATTTTGTTATATGGATTGTAATTTTTATAAAACGGAAAAGGTTTGAGGCAAAGAGAAACTTCAGGTAATTATCACATTTTGTTTTGTACAATATTGTTTATTACTGAGATGTTGAAATAAAAGTTTTTTGAAGAGGACATCAGTATTTATATCAAGATATGTTCGTTCAGAACATCGAACAATGAGTTTATATTATTTTTATTTATAGAGCGGCGAAAAAGCACCAAAAACTATTAACAAAAATATACTTTGGTAGCTCCGCATTTTATTTATCTGGTAATATCTGTTGTACAAGCAGTCTATGTTTTCTAGATTCACTTTTTTAGTTTGATTATTAATATAACTCCGCTTCGCGCAGGTTTTTTCAAAGTTACCCGCCTTCCAATAATAATACTACGATTCAAACAACTAACTGCCAGAATTACAAAATTTATTCCTATTTAGTCAGAATAATAAGGATCTTGCTTTTTCAAAAGAAGACGCATATTCCAAATTTCAAAGCAATGTCAATGCTTGTTTATAATGTTGACTAAGACTGTAAAATAACAATAAAAAATTTTAAAAGCAAGCATCTTAAAAACGTTTATGTGAATTTTTCGTCATAAAATTCCGCAAGGAATCACTCGCTAGAGTATTTCTAATTATTTTGGAAGTACTCTATAAACAAACTTCTTCTTATCATATATCGGAGTGTCTTACGCGACTTTATTTGCATTACGTGTTTTCCCACTGATTGGAATATGGCTCTGGGTAGACAAAGTTAACAAAAATAGTTTTAAAAATTAAACTGTTTACAGTGTAATTAATTAAAAGAAAATGTGGTAGAGTATATCATATTTTTAGATATTATAGAATACTTAACGCATGACTGGGAGGAGGGTTAGATCTGAATGTATAATTAATAAGGCGATCGCGTTGGCTCAAGTTTATACGTTAAATTATGACAGGTAGATATAGCTAATTAATAGGCATTAGAAGATGTTGCTTAGGATAAGGAAGAAGGGATAACTGCGTTAAACCAAAATTGGAATTGAGATATACTGTCAACGTAGCTAAGTTTAGTGCACAACAATCTTGCAAAATTTTGTACAAAACTATTTATGGCTGTTTAATATTTTTAATAAAAATTCTAAAAGGGAAAATAAAAGTTTGACATTATTTCCAGATGATTGGAAGTTGGAAGTTTTATTAACTATACCAAGGGATATAGAATGTAATTATTGGAATTGCTCTTACGTGCCTATTCAGTTTCATACGGTTGTCTATGGGTTTTCTGAATTGGCGAATTTTTCAGGTTTACGAATTTAAATGTTCGATCACAAATCTACTTTCGTCTCAATGCTTATACGCTAGTGTTTCGTTTGTACTAAAATATTAGTCGTTCGAGCCGAATTCTTAATGAATATTAAAATATCATTTTATATAAACTACACGAGTAGTTTTAATTGTGTAAATCAACAAGAATATATACAACACAATTTTGTAATTTTGAATTATAACAGAAAGTCTGGAAACGACTACCTAAGAAATTTGTGTCGAGTAACCAGTTAATACATTAATAAACAGATAGGAAATCGTATAGTGGATGTTATCAACTGTTCAGATACTTGACTAAGACAGACTTTTGCATCTATCTTAGCCAATGAATGTGATATTACGATTGGAATATAATTGACGATGGTTTCATGGTAGACAATGTACCTATATAATGTTGTTAGAAAACATCAAATTATACATTTGAAATTTGTCAGTGTATTTGGAATTTATCACAGAAATAAAGAAGAAACTACCCCAAAATCTGAAAAATATTTGTTGTCTTTCCACAGCACGTTTATTATGAGTCGTGGAAAGAATATTGACAATCACAGTCTAATATGCCAGATATTATTGAGAACAGAAACATATTGAAGTACGAATTTACGAGTATTATGATATAAATTATGGGATGTTTCTAAAATAAATACGTTCATTGTGGATATAAATTGTTTGTCCAGATAAATTATATAGTTGAACTTAGTAATAAAGCAGTTAATCACCGTGTCAAGAAAAATGTAGTGTTAGTAAACATTGTTAAAATTATTGTCAGTGATATTTGTAGCGGCATTTCAGTACATTAAGGTTTCTTTGTATTTGTGAGTAATCAGACTTATGTTAAACCAAATAAAGCAAGTATGTCGAAGTTCGTTAGAATATATTATGAGTAAGGAGATTAAAACTAGAATCAGAAGAAGTGGGGAAGTTAGGGTACCCATCAACGCCAATCATAAGAATGAGAACAGAACTATGAGATACAATTATAAAGTAGGTTAATCTATTGGAAAAATTTTAATTAGAGTGGAAATATAATATCTTAATATTTGCTGTCATAAATAGGAAAAATGTTTCTATCTTAGTATATAAGGGTGGATTTGGGACCGAGTATTTTTAGATCAGTTTTACAAAAGCCTATTTATCATACCGTACTATAATTGAGATGATCTGTTACGCTTCTTTGATTGCACAAAGTTTTGCATTAATATTAGGAATTGGAATGTTATTAATTCAAAATAGAAACTTTTATATCCCATCATTATTTTTGTATGCATGTTAGATTACTACGTATAAACTCGCGGTTTTCAGTTCTCACATATTGTAAGGGAATAACCTAACATTTTGTTGTATGCATTTCATCAAATATGCTTTTTCTTCATTTTCTAGGAAATGTGTGGTTATAATTCTCACCAATGAGGACGTTTGACGGTAGTGGGGACAACGACGAGTTCATGAAAAAAATCGTGTTTTAAGTACTTTATCGTCAACTATCGTACCGTATGGACGTGTACGTTTAGTACGTATTAAGCGCAGTAAGATGTAGCCGTAAATCCTTACCTTCCTTTTAATTACCTTAATTATCTTAAAATCGCCTGTTCCCTAAAGTTGTACAACACTCCAGAGGAATATAAGTATAGCATATAGAATCTTACGATGAGTCTTCTCTACATTTAGATGTTAGCGTGGTTTTCCTCGAAGCAAAGTACGCAAAACTTACCTTAAACCAGCTTTATGAACAAACGTAATCTATTTCAGATAATTATCGTTGTCCTTTATTATTGAAAATTTGTGTAATGTCACGTCACCTATATAACCACACTTCGTACTATAGTACGTAAACCTTTAAGGGGCTTTTTATAGTAATAGATCTTAGCAAAGAAGGTTGCATTTAGCATTTAATTCCCTTTCCGTAATGTGGATTTTATTATTGTATCTAAAGGAGAACCATTGTTAACATTTATAACTTAGGGAATTTTAACATTCAGTGGCAATTTGTTTCTAGAGAGGAATATCTATTGCTATCGTATATTTGAAAAACATTATTGTGTACAATTTTGATCTCTGAAAATCTCGCCGGTAATCCATAGAGAAACTCGGTGAAGAACCTTACTAAAATTCTGTATTTTAATAAAGTATTGAAAATTCGGTTTCACTAACAAGAATGGTTGCCGATTAATTCGGTGGGAAGGGCGATGCAAGTGTTCGAAGAAGGTCCTGGAATACTATCATGTGGGAAATACCAGTCTTGATCTGGAATCCTCTTGGACGTGACTAATCTCGAAATACGGTGGTTTCTAGGAAACTTCCAGAAGGAATAAAAAGAGGATACGACAATTCGAGATCAGGACAGTGATTCCGGCTTAAATTCAGAGAAGGAATCATTGAGTACACTACATTTAAAACAAACCTAAAATAAGCATAATGATAACGACATTAATATAACTATACAAAACTAGTAGCTGGAATTAAATTCTAAATTACGTATATATTAATCACGCCGCTGGGTAATTGCAATATCTTTATTATACCTTAGGCTGGAAACTGTTTACACTAATTGTAAAAATACCGCAATTACGTTTCAAGCACAAATACTTATAAACACTCTAAAAACAGAAATCAAATTTATATCAAAAATTACTTATCTTAATGGAAAACGTTTTTAGCGAACAAAACTATTTTCTAGTTTTTAAAACGATAACAGGAACGTACTGTAGGTACGTTTATAAGTTTATACAGTAGAAACAAGTTTATTAATTACAGTAACGGTAGGCGCTAGTTTCAGAAGATTTAGTATAAGTACCTCATGAGTGATGGCTTTAGAGACTACCAAATCAAGAATTTTATGGAATCGATTTGTTTTAACCAGATGTACTAGAACTTCTAGGACTTCGTAAAAGATGTCCTTAGTTAATATGCCTGTTCCAACATGAAGTTGTCTGCTGAGGAAACAAATTCTCCTAAAAATAAAATTCACCAACCTAGTAGGATATAATTCCCAACTCTTTTGACTAGTCTTATTAATCAGTTTGATACCTAATTATTCAAAGTTTAACTATATCTACTCAAGTTTGCATGTTATCTTTTTCAAGGGTCTTGACATAATGTTCCACAAAAAATACCTTCTTTTTATAAAAAACGAAATCATCTTCGGCAGAATTTGGAAAAATGAATTAGGACTACAATTTGAAAATTTTTTTTCTCTATCTAACTTATGTAAAATTAGCTTACTGTAAAATTACCTTGAACCAATGAAACGCGGTTTTCCATTATCTGAATCAGCATAATTTAGCGTGTGAACCTTCTTCGTTCCCAGACGATGATGTTTAGACTCAAAGCTGTACATTATTAATCAAAACGCAGGAATAATAAAACTGCACTAATTTAGAATACAAAGTTCTTAACCTTAAAACCGCCATAATGAGTTTGACGACTTTTGAGTATGCACAATGTAAGCTTACAAAATAATCCTTCCTTAAATCAGGAATGCATGCAACCTAAAAATTATATTTTTTAAAGGAAGTATCCTCTCCCCCTCTCCCATTGGTGGAATTTATCAATACAGAAAGTATTAAAATGAAATACGATTATAAACATTTTAAAGAAATGTTGCAACATAAGGGAAGTACCATTTTACTCAAAAACGAAAAAGAAATTGACAAGATTGCTGTACAGAAAATAAAAGGAAATATAAAGACAACAGTAGACTGAATTAAATAGGTTATGGAGCGAGAGATTTGAGAAATTTTACATACCATGCACAACCAGTCGTATAAAAGATCGCAGCGAATTAAGAGGCGGTAAGATGCCCAAAACCCTCTACTTGTACCAATCTGTTGTGGTTTTTTAAAGATTATTGAATCTTTATCTATAGAAAAGTCCAGTAAATTTTCTCAACAAAACTATTGTTAAGAATAACCAAACGAATGGTATGTGTAATTGATGCGTTCACAGTGGAATTGTAGTTTCACAGATATTTGCATAGTTCAGTTAGTTCGTGGAAAACTTTAGATATTTGTGAATCTTTTGTTGGAAACCTTAAAAAGCAAAACAGTAATTTTTACGTGTAGGTAGTGAGGTAAAACGCAGAACGGTTATTTGTGGCTATCCTTTCTTACTATTTCAGTTCCCAGATTTAGAAGTTTCCTTTATTTCAGAAATGACTGCTTCGTACAAACGCAATATTTAGAGCTATCAATTATTCGCATCTCCTAAACGAAGCTGTCGACATCATGTAATTTCCTTGCATTGATTATTATTATTATTATTGGCAGTTCGTATTTGCATGTGAATGAATAAAAGGATTCTGAAATCCTTGAAAAATATTTTTGGACGGTATCCATTTAAGTTGAACTTGAAGCCAAATAATACACTTTAATACGTCGTTTGCTCATTAATTAGCTTCTATACATTGTTACCAATATACATTAAACAGATGCACTAATAATTGCAGGTCATGTAGCGCCTCAAAGGAGCCCGTTCTCCTGCCACCATCGTTAGTCTGTCTGATTGTGGTCGTCGGAAAACAGCAGCAGGTGACTGACTAAGCACCACCATGAGGCCAACGTTCTAAACGACCTTAAAAGGTCGATAAACCTTTATATTTTTCACTGTATGTATACAAAAATATAAATCGATTTTGTTGTGGTTCCAATTGACTTTCCAATTTTCTGCTTATTGTTACATACTTATTCTATCCGTATAGCGTGTAGGAAGTTTCAAGAGAATTATTTTAGTAGTAAAACAAAGAAATTATTATTAATTTATTATTACAGCAGATACGTGCAGCTTTATAAATTGCTTACGGTGATATCGCAATGCCGTAATTTATAAAGATGATGTCTATTATTACACCGGTATTGTTATTGTGAGGATATGTTATAAAAGAACATTTTCTATGATTACTTAAACCTACCTGCATTCAAATGCATAAATATTAATCAGGTTTCTGAACTAATTAATTATAAAACAAATGACCAGTATCGCTTTAATGCTTGATTTTGACCAAGCTAACGTTCTGAAACTTGCTTTTATGTACCGGTTGACCCAGAAATCAGTTTGCCATTATGCAAAAATAATAACAGTTTAATATTGTGGAGTGCCAGACCTAGAGTGAAAAGGACTTTGTAAATATACGCGTCGGCGGGGTATTCAACCAGCCAAGACACGAGCAGACTTGATTCAAAGAATAGAAATAAATTCGAAAGGGATGCGACGCCACTTCACCTTGCAGTGGAAAGGTAAAATCTGGAGTGGAGGAGTAGGGAAAAGGATTTAAGTATAGTAGTCCTGCAAATAACTATACAAAAAATGACAATAGCAAAAACAAAGGTTGAAAAGTTAGGAAATAAAACAAAATTTACCACAATCTCGAGTCACGCTATGTCGTCGCCACTAAATTTAAAATTTTGTAAAAATATTTAAATTTAGAATAAATATCGAATAAGCAATAAAGTAGGCGTATTTGTCAGATAAACGATTAAATCATATGAAGGGTTGGGATTTAGTCCTTATAGACTAAGATGGCCTTTTTTTCTCGGCATTTTCCCATGAAATTAAAATATGAAATCTTGAAATAAAAATTTTAATCGTTTTAGTGTTCTTCCACTTCTTTCCTCGTTTCTTGATTATACGGGTAAATAAGATTGATGTGGAACTTCTTTCGTATTCACTATGTCTTTAAAGACGTAGGTATGTTGTACCTCATCAATTTCACTTTTTGTTTGAAAAATTCACATTTCTCTATATTCAGACTATGTTTTACGACATTTAATTCTAAAAAGATTCTTTCTAGATGCATTAAGTGTTGTTCCAAATTGTCGTTGAAAATCAAAATATCGTCCACATAATGGATGCAAAAAATTTCATTTAGTTCCAAGGTTCACTGCATTCCTTTGACGAGACCTGCAGTAGATGAAGACAAGCCATAAGGCACAACTTCAAGTTGATAGATCTTATACTCAACAAAAACCCGGAATCAACCAAAATGAATTTCTTAAATCTAACTTCGAAAATATTGCCGTCTCCCTTAATCTAGCTAAAATGGAGTCCATCGTGGGACGAGTATGATATTGTGGTTTTATTTTTGATTTGGCTTTCTGTCATTCAAGCATAGACCAATGCTGTCATCATTCTTCTTCACCATCATAAGCTGTTTACAAAATGCAAGATCTCTTTGTGATACCCTGCTCCGAAATGTTGTTTATTTCTAGATCAACTTGTTTCCTATACGCCGCTATAGCAATTTTCGGTTCTGAACCAATTAATTCTAGGTATTTCTGTAAAACAGTAACAACTTTCTTCTTAATTTTTTCAAGACAGTTTATGGATCCAACTTCATTCCCCCACCCACATTTTATACATCCATTCCCATTATTCATTCTAACTTGAGCCCAGTACTATTAAAAATCCATGTTGCTCTACAGCATGCCTTATTTTCAGGTTCAAAATTACCATACCATTAACAGTTGCAAACCTTTTATTGTTAGACACTATCAAATTATTTTTTTACAGGTATCATATTTTTTCTTAGCACAGTTTTATGTTGCATCATAAAACTCTTAGAAATCAAATTGGCTTCCTCCCCAGTATGAAGTAGCGATTAAACCACCTTATCTTCAATATGTTTATAATCGGCAATACATTTTTATAACTACTTTCTTTTCCATTTTCCGTATCAAATTTAATAATCTTTTCTTGATGTTTGTGCTTGTTTATGTTGAAAGTTACATGGCTCGTTTCTTACTGAAAATCATGTCTCGTCGAAGGTCCTGGTCGATTAACCAGGTTCACGTAGACATGCTGATTTGTGTCCTCCGTCGTCCGTTGCTGTTTTGTGTTTTCCCTATTTTGTTCCTGATTTGTATTTTCTCTAGCTCGTTCCTGACTCGTATTTTCTTTTGTATGTTTCTGTCTCCTCTGTTACTTTTGGCCTGTGTCCCTGTCAAAATGTGTAGCTATTTCTAGGTGTCCGGTCTCTTAAGTCGTACATTTGTTTTATAGTCCTGCAAATTTAATCTAAAGGTATTTATTTGGTTACCACCTGTTCTTGTTTTCTGTTCGTCGTACTTGTCCCTTACTGTCGTTTCCTCCTGAGGTACTTTAAGAAAATATCTCTATCAATGATGTCAAATTGATAGCTCATTTTCGTATCATCTAGTTAAGGGCCAAGTTCTCTTGCAACACCAAATTTCCGTATGGAGTACTGTTCTCACGTCTTTGCGTAGTCGCCATTGAATTTTCCCAAAATAAAATTATCCCTGACCTTGTATTATTCAGCATCCCGCCTGTAATAGTTCAAAAATTTTCTTTTCAATTCTTCGAACGTCTCCATCGCTGCTTCTCCCCGACTAAACCAAAGTTTTCTAAGTTGTTTAAAATATTTTAGGATTAATTTTACCATCACCATAAAATTTAGAGAATTGTTCCAGCGGAATGACATTACTACTACACTTTACACCATCTATAGTCGAAACCATGAAAGAAGTCGTCTGCGTCATCACTTGTATTTGTAAGAACTAAGTTGAAAATTTTAAGTCAATGTAGCATCATTCATATTACCAAAGGATAGCCGGTTAAGTATTCAAAACATACGGACATATACTCTTCTTTGTCGTTTTCCCACATGAACGTGTTCACGTATGTCTTTAATTAAAACACGTACAAATCGTATTACTTTCTTTATCATATACATTAGTTAAGTTTTTAAATAATTTTAAACGTATGGAGTTAGACACCTATTAGGTAGAGGACTTCTTTCGTGGTTCTTACTATAGATAAGGTTGTCCTGCTCCTTTTTTCAAAATTTTTGCTTCTACTTCCAATTTACTAAAATTTTTACTAACTTCTCCAAATGCTGCCCTTGTATTTTGCTCGTTTTTTTCTACATTTTCTTGTAGATTACCCACAGTACGATCAACATTATCGTTCCTTATATTTATTTTGTCTTCGCCTCTGACATACTCAAGTTAATAATTTCTTAAAGGTCTTGTTCCATGAGCAATGTAAAATTATCAAATCTATCATATATTAATTTTTTTTGACGTAATTCCTCCCTATTTTGTTTTAATTCTTGACAGATTCTTTTGTTATTTTATTCTATTTTCTGACCTAATTTTTTATATATATATATATGTATATATAATATATATATATATATATATATTTAATAAGATGAAATAATAACCTAGACTTTTATGCAAAACAAATGATCATTTCAAATCGAGCTAGTAATTAATTGAAAGATGGAAAATAATAAGGTCACGGACAGGACTTGAACCTGTATCTTAGTCGTTTGCGGACTATGCGTTTTCAAATTACGCCACCGAGATCGACAACGACAGTTGGAAACTTTACAAATCTAAATCATGTACACAACCATACATGAACCTAACTTTCAATTCCGTTTGGTATTTTTGTCAATCATATCTGACATTGTCAAGTTTTTACTTATGTCAGTTATAGACAGGAAGCGACGCTCAAAATTACGACTATAATCCAATTGTTAAACATATACATATATTAGGTAGTAAATTACACAAGGTAAGTTGATAAATACTTTCGTATTATAGTTAATAAGATGAAATAATAACTTAGACTTTTATGCAAAGTCCAAATGATCATTACAAATCAAGCTAGTAATTGAAAGATGGAAAATAATAAGGCCCCTTCAGGATTTGAACCTGTATCTTCAGCTATCGTAACTCGCGTATTTACCAATTACACTAGCGATTGGTGAAGATACAAGTTCAAATCGTCCGGGGCCGTATATTTTCCATCTTTCAATTACTAGCTTGATCTGAATGATCATTTGAGCTTTGCATAAAAGTACAAGTTCTTATTTCCCGCTCAACGCGGGCCTTATAACACCACTCACTCTTAGTAATATATATATATATATATATATATATATATATATATAAAGCCTGCGTTAAGCGTCGCTGAAAGAGTGATATGAAAATGGTCTCGCGTTGAGAATGTCAATAAAAGGGTGCTGTAATACAGATACAGCAATTTGTAAACTTGAAATTGTTCACCTACCTTCATTTGTAACTTTGCCTGGTTAGCTCAACGGAATTGACGGAGTTTTCAAAATGAAATAAAACACAGCAATATCACAAAGCATTTATACAGTATGAAATATTTTTTCTCACACAAAGGCATTTACAACATGGTTTCTTTCAAACATAAAATAATTTCTAAGAAATACTTGTTTAAAAAAATATTGTTCCTTACCCTATTTTAAATTTACAGAATTAAACTTCTTGTTTTATGAATGGTTAACCTGGTTGTGTTTATTGCCACGCTTGTAAGGTGTGTTTGCCCACAGATAGATAATCTATTAAAAGGTCAGAGTATTTCGAACTCTGAACACAAGTTTTCCTGGTAAAATCCTTTAGAAAAGAATATTATATGATTAACACTTGTTATTCTACTTTATATTAAATACAAATCAGTTAAAAATAAATCTAAAAGTAATACCTATAGAATCCACAAAACGCTCCTCGTAATTAAAAATATTCTTATTTTAAATTGACGTCAAATCAGCTTACATGATTTTCCATATTTAAAAATCCTCATTTCAAATAGCAATTACCAAAGTACATTATGCTTAAATCTTCCTTTCAATTATTTAGTAAAATTCTTAAAATAACGTTATCTTGAAGAATTTTCCTTCTTGTAATTAATGATTTTCATTTTTTCTTTGTAAGTTACGTTTAAAACATCGCTTCTTTATTTATTGGAACCTCGCAAGTATTAAATTACAGTATGCTTACTGTATCTATCTTCGCATAGCAACAACTCGCGGCTTATATCAAAAATAACATTCCGCGATCAAATTTCAGAATCGAATGAATCCAATGAATTTATAAACGCTTCCTTATATACACAAACTATCTATATTCTCGAATGTTGTAGAATTAGCGCGATTTCGTTCTAAATAATAAACGCCTAGCTTACGTAATTATCCTGGAAATCCTCGTTAGCGTTCAAATTTGTTGATTTTTATTTCCTAATTATCTGGTTTCAGTTATTCGTGACGCGCGCTTTTCGTCCTGCTCTCACATATACTATTATTGTGGTGTATTGCTTCTCTCTTACAGTAAATGCGAAAATCATAAATATTTCTTATCAGTTATTTCAGGGATTTTACGGGTTTTTTCAGTGTTCGGACTGGTTTTTGGAATAAAATGTTCATTTATTAATGAGTTCATACGAATTGACGTTTTCTCCCAATTCCTCTCGAAACTTCTTTTTTAATCTCGTCTATTCCAGAAAATTCTCTATTTAAAATAACTTTGTGTAATCCACAGGGCAATTAATTTAAACTTTATTTGCTTTTTAAGCAAACGGGATTGCATTATATAGAAAATATATGCTTTCGTGTTTCAGTACACAAAATTAACATTTATTTTGGGGGTTTTAAATACACGTTGATTGTAGTTTGTTAAGCTTAGTACTATTCTATGTTATTTACAGTACTCTTATATAATACAGGGTGATTATTTATACACGCGCAATTTGCGTTTTTGAAAGGCACTTTAATGAATAAAAATACACTTGTATTGTACAGGGTGTAGCCATGAATTTACGGAAATTTCTAATTTTTCCGAATATTTTTATATTTTATATTTTAGTCAATACATAATATATATAGTATAATAAACATGTGATTTTTCTTGGGATGTAGTCCAAATAAAACGACAGATTAAAATTTAATATTTAATCAACAACCTAACGTTTCGGTACATTTTTGCACCTTTATCAAAGACTAAAAAGGAAACAGAAAATTCGAATTAGCAAGAAATACATAAACAGACGCTAACTACTTACTTTGCTCATTAAAATATAGAAATTTGAATGCAAAATGCTACACGATTCACATAATAAATGTGGGTCAAAGATTAAAAATTATTTAAGAAGTGCCTGAAGGGCACGTCATGCCACGATGGCGGTTAAAACGGAAAAAACAAGATTGAATGTAACAATATTAAATAGAATTGACAGGGGACGTTCCAAAAATGGCATCAGTTACATAACATGAAAGGTTAATATTTTAACGTTGTTTGAAAATATCATTACTAAGCCGAGTAGACATTGTGAACTTTATCTACATCCATCTTATTATTAATAGGATTATTTTCCCTATTAATGTAAAAAGACTCGATAAACAGCCTAGTTTAATAATTAGTTTCGTTGTCCAAAATGATGGTGTCATCGAACCGAGGTGTATGTCTTGTTGCAGAAACGTGAGAAGACAATGCACATTTTGTGGATCGTTCGGGGTCGTACGCATAATAAAATACGCTATGATGAATGTTTGTAATTGACCGTTGTCTAATTATTTTTCCTATCTCTCTGATTAATAAAACCACGGGGATCATACATTAGATTTATATAAGTCAGATAATTCTCTTACAAACAGTTTTTTTACAAAATAATACATCGGCAAGTCTCTCGTACAAACAATATCTAATTACAAATTTTGTTATGGTAATTCGTGCTGACAAGAAAGCAGCAAAGTAAGTAGATAAAATCACCTTTACCGAATACCGCAACTAAAACAGGGACAGAATGGCATAATCGAACTCCAAAATTGCGTAGAGTGGGGTAGGTGATATAGAAAGAAAAAAATTGGAAATGTAATTAAAAAACTATATTACAACGTGTAAGTAAAACATTCAGTTCCAAAAAAATATTTACAAACGTCAGAAACATTTAAAAAGGACTAGATGCTCATTTTCGTGCCACTCTGTCGCCATGTTGATTGTTTGGGTAAAGTAGGCAGCTGTACATCTACAACATTTCGCATGTTTTGTTTATTCGTTAAATTTCACTTCCCGAGTGAAATTTACGAGTCTCTTCAGATTCTCGCTCTCATGAGATACACTCCAGGTTCGTACGCTGCAACAGTTTGTAATCCGTGGTTTGCTAGCTAACATTACTTTTGTATGCCATCTGGTGGCTACTGTCCTCGTTTTCGTCGTGAATAATTTACTGATTTTGTAGGGTATGCAACTGTTATGATTAATGGTTTTAAAAATTGAGAACTGTCTTCCATTTGATGGTCACTTAAAACTTACCCATATCTGGTAATACGCGAATGTGTCTTGGGCTTTTTGTGTATAAATTCGAAGTGAATTCCTAGAAATATTTATAGGTGTTACGTGAACTATCAATATTTTCTACTTATGTATTTACAGTATCCGTTACCTGTTTTTGGCAGTGTAGTTTAGAGAAGTAATCATAAGAAAAATTGAACATTTGAAGGTTTTTGGTCCTTGAGTAGAATTTCTTCATACTTTCTGACGTTCAAATTATTAAAGCTTTTTGAACAGTGCTTTTCAGTTCTGTGTCTCTCGAATTTAAATTAGATCGTCGTTTATATTGTATTAATAATAATTTTTATTGTTCCAGCTTATGGTAAAGTTTTCTTGGTCCGTAAACGAGGCGGTCATGACGATGGTCGTCTCTATGCTATGAAAGTACTCAAGAAAGATACAATTGTACAGAAAAAGAAAACAACAGAACATACAAAAACTGAAAGACAAGTACTCGAAGCCGTCCGTGACAATCCCTTTTTAGTAACCCTTCATTATGCCTTCCAGACTGACGCAAAATTACATCTTATATTAGGTAAGTTATATTTGGTGTAATTTGAAGAGGCTGTAAATTATTACATATTTTACTTCACTGGCTAAACCTGTATTTACCTAAGTTAATCTATGTTTTTCTCGAATATCCTGTTTTTTTACTGTACCAATTATCAACACTGTTCACATGACCTCAATTATATGAATTTAATTTGAATAATTTCCATACGAGATTAGTAGGAGTTTAAAGTAATTTACTATATAATTTAAAAAGGTCAGTCAGCTATAGGTATGTAGTGCATTAGGCCAGAGCGCACCTGTTATATTAAGACATGCAAAACTTTTAACGTATGAATAAAGTGATCATGCGTTTTTACAGACTTCTCAACTACCCGTACTAGATGGCCATAAAATTAGCGCAATTCTAATTAATAGAACAATTTTGACGTTGAAACCAATGGAGAAATACTACCAACGAAAAAAAATATTAAAATTTCAATAGTCCCAGATTTTTAAATGCTGGTTCATGAGCAAAAGAGTTTAGAACGTGTATGGGGTTGGGATACTTAGTACGATCGCCTAGAAAATTTTTTGTGAGGGAAAGTGAATAGTCAAATTTGAGGTCGTTGTACAAATAGGGGCTCCTGTTGAAGATATGGAAATCACAGTCGTCCGGTGACTGGACGCACCATGCCATAGGTTCTGTATCAGATTCTCTGTTTTTTTGCTAAAGCATCTTCTTGCCCTGTCGTGCTGAAACAACGTCTTCTAGCTCTTCTAGTAGAAACATTCCAATATGATGGATAATTCATCTAAAAATTGTCATTCATCGTGGTAAAGAACGCAACCAATTACAAAATCTCCAATTATTTCGCTCTCAAATACCCAATTGAAATTGTTTGCTGGTATCTCGATGGGATAACTGTATATAGATTGTTGCACGAAAATTGGCCATAACCATGGCCATATGATCTATCATTCTTTTGAAGCACGTATTTCAATGCATATGTTGTGGTTTACCTGCCATCACCTTCAAATTGTAACGCGAAAAGATCCAGTTGCGCATAGTCAACCTTATAGAATAGTTTTCTTCCGGACAGTCGTCGATTAGGAAAGTGTTCTACGAAAAGATTCCTTACTACAATTCGACCTCATCAACAAAATACAGAGGAGCGCAACTAAGCTTCTGGGTTTTCTGGTCAATTAGAATTGGTAAATTTTAAGAGAAATACAAAAAAATTGTTTGTTCAAAGTATCGTCCCTCGCTAGTTACACATTTTTGACATCTCTCTGGCAATTCATGAATATGGTGACGATAAAATGACACGTCTTTGAACCGAAACCATTCATCTAACCAATTTTGCGCTTCTTCGAAATTGGAGAAGTGTAGCCCATCCAAGCCATGCACCATCTACCCTCTACCGGAACAAGTGATAATCGGAAGGGGTCAGGTCCTGCGAATACGGCGGCTGCGGTAACATCCTATTTCAGCGTTTTGATGGTGTCCAGGACGATGAAAGTGTGATGGTACGGAGGGTCGTCGTGCTGCAAACTTGGTCCCTCCTAAATAAACAGCCACTGTCCCCTTCCAAATCGAAAATGCTCCTTAAAGAAATCCTTGACCTGTGACGCAGTCCAAAAGTTTACATCTTACACACAACAACAGCCCAAGACCTAGAACCTCACTTAGACACACGTCTCAAAACTAACGCCCATTTGATCAAACTTCGCACAAAATCTAAAATCATTATACACAACCTCCATCATTCATTTCCAAAATCCGTACATCTCACCAACACCAGACGCAGACTAATCCTTAACCAAATTATTTTTCCTATAATCAGATACGCTGCGGACTCCTTGTTCCCACTCACCCCACCCTCTACAAGACACAAACTCGACCAAATTATACGACCATTCCTATTCTAAATTTCCCGAACACATAAAACAGCTTTCACATCCGCACTCGAACCCCTCCTGCAACGTCCCGTCTACAGAACTAACTCTCCACTCATGTACAAATCCAAAACCTTAAACAAAACAGACACATGTCCTTACACCATTCAACACTCTATCCCGATGATTACCGTACACTTTCCAAAACAGAGATCAAATCCTTAATTCATCGATTCCTCATCCATCCATGGCTAGAATCCCGGATCCTCTCTCAAACGGGTAATTTTACACATTACATCTTTTCAACATCACAGATATTCCTCCATACATATCTCCCATCCATCAACCTTCCAATTCCCTACCCGACAGGATTCCTTCATAGCTAAACTACATCAATTACACTTAGTCATATCTCCCAATTGCCCATGCGGCGACCAGGCCCCAGAAACACCACTTCATCTCATTTACTTATGTCCCCTTACGCTACTCCACCCTTAAATTAATTATCCACCTGGACTTCTTCGCTGCCCTACCCAACTTCAATTTCCTCGTAACCAATTTCCCACAACAAATTACAAATTTTTGCCGACATCCTATTAAACAAACGCCCTTTTCAAACCCTGCGTTCAGCAGACTGACAACAACACAATACACAAGCAATTTTCTACATCCTGCACATACTCATCATCCACACCCACCATGCCATCGAACGAGGCTAGCAGCGACACAAGAAAGGGCACCAAGCCACAGAAAGTATTTGTTACTTAATAATGTACAGTTAGGTTGGACCTAAGCTTATGTATAGTTATAAATAAATGTATATATGATGGAAAAAAAATCACTCGTTCATATCCCATTCTGTCCGTTTTTCGAGCAATTCATGGTTCAAATTGATCAGTTGTTGGTTTCCCCGGTTTCAGCAGCTCATAGTACAGGATTCCTTTCTGTTAGCACCAAACGGAGTGCATTGTCTTCTTTCCGAAACGATTTGGCTGTTTCGTTATGTTGATGCTTCACCAGATGAAAATCGCGATTTTTTTGTGTTTGGGATTCTCTAAATATATCCACTTCTCATCACCAGTAACAATTTGATGCAGGAGACTTTCTTTCGTGTCGCTAAAGCAAAATTTCGAAAGTGGCTCTTCGATTTTCCATTTGTTTCTCAGTCAAGTCTTGCGGCACCTATTTGACTTACCTTTGAATTTTTCCCATGGCATGTAAACGTTTGGAAATACATTGGCGAGTCATATTTAATGCATCCGCAAGTTGATCTGGTGCTTGCGTATCATCTTCTTCCAATAACGCTTGCAGATGGGCGTCCTCGATTGTTTTGGTCTTCCGAAGCGTTTCTTGTCCTAAATGTCGAAATCGCTATTTCTGAAGCGTTTAAATCAATCTTCACAGGAAGTTTTCGATGTTGCATGTTCGTCGTAGGTCTCCTCAAGCAAACGACGTGCTTTAGCTGAATTTTGTTCTTCAAGTTAAAACAGAAAAGCAGATCCTCCTGCAAATGTCGTTAATTTTGGCACAAAACTCGACATCTTCGTTGTTAGAAAAAATATTTTGCGTTGCGGTATGTGTTGGTTTTACAACTGGTTATTGCTAACAAACGTCTAAGCTAATTAAAAAAACACAACTTTTCAACTATATGTATCTGGTCTCTGGAATTTGTTGATGGTACTGAGTATTCTGTATGTTGAGTTTGGTGCCTATTAGTGTTTCAAAACTCTGTTAATTCTACCTGTTGTCCCTTTAATGAATGGTAAATATGGTGTAGTTAGTAGTGACTTCAGCTCTGGTTTAGGTTTATTGGCTGTTAGTGACCTCTGAATGAATGGTTTGGTATTAGTATACATTTTTCAAGAGTGCTTCTTTCAGCTTACGTATTTCTTCTTCTTTGTTGGCATCGTCTGCTAGTCTTTGAGACCATGTAACTAAGGTTTTCACAACATACAAAAGATGTGTCGCATGATGATATGATTTGGCGGTTAAGCATCTACCGGTGAGAGTTGGCTTTCTGTAGACCGTGTGACGTGTTCGCTGTATTTTTCTTCACAAATACGTCTCGAAATGGCAATTCTCTTCTATTTTCATAGTAAACTTTATTTTTGGATGGATCTCGATGAGATGCTCTGGGAAACCATTGCGTTATCTCTTCCACGTGTCGTTAACATATCTTAACTACAATTTAGATGCTCCTTCCACTTGTCTACGATGCTACAGACATTCAAAAGAATGCTGCAAGTGGTGATTGCAGAATCTAGTCTAGACACTAAAGTGGAACGGCTCATGTCTTTTTTATACGTGAAGAATTAATTGGATTATTTTATTTTTGCATTTTTTTGCTTAAACTATTGTAGTGAAGGGACTTACTTGGTCAGAGATGTAGTGGACAACAACATATGCCAAATGTCTATATATGATGTCATTTAAAGCATATATCAGAGTGAACCGTATTTATACTTGGTGAAAATTACTTTTCAGGGTTGTTTTCGGGACGCTCCCTAAAATTTTTCTATTTGGAGAGAAAAAATGTGTGCAAAATTTCAGCTCAATCGAACAAAACGAAGACGTGCGTCATTTCGATTGAAGTTAAAATATGATTTTTTTATAGAAAGTCGGAATTGCGACAGAAAAAGTTCTAAATGAAGAAAGATTGAGCGCATGAGGTCCAGATACTGTTTTTTTTATTGTGATACGATTTACAGAATAAGTTATTCTCCCTTGTTTTCGACAAAACTTGATTATAATCTTGCATAAGCTTAACTTCTCGCTCCGCTCTACCCTTTGCGATTTTGTTTTTATGGCACTTTCCACACCGGTTTTAAAATTATTTTTGTTTGCCGGATACTTTTCAATAAAATCCATCGGTATTGAAAATCTTTCGAAGAAACGTTTCGACCGTTGTGATATGAATTGCTGAATTCCATAATCAAATAATTTGGATTTTTTTTTTTACATTTATTACACAGATCAACACGATGTTTGTTTCTTTGATGCCTAACCACTTAAGATAGCCAATAATTTATTTATCGAGAAACAATAGAACGAATTAATGGTCATAGTTTGTTTTCTTATAACTATATACTAAAACAATAATCTACAAAGTTATGTAATCCGTTACGAAAAGAAGAAAGTGGCACCAAGACCAATCGAACACATCCAGTACGATCTGCATGGTATTGTAAAATTTAGTATTGTGCTGAAAAATACTGGATAAATTAATATTTGTTTATATTGTCAGCGTTGTGTATTACAACATCGCTGATCTGGAAGGCAAATACAAAACACTGAAAGACAGTAGATTTCTTATCTCTACTCTTAACTATTATTCTTCAATACAATGAGTACATTATCAGGTTTTATTTATCATTGTATAATTAATTGATAACATAGCCCAACACGATTTTGGTTTCCTGATGTCTGATGGGAGTCTTTTATATATTTTTAGTCACTGAAACCGAATCTGTACATTTAGTATCACCCTCGGGTATTAAGATTTTAATTAAAGACGGGTTTACGTTTTGTATTGTAACAAACAATCCTATGGGTGATTCATCATTGGAATGTAAACAGTATCATAATGTCTGGCGAAGGTTCTACAAATAGCTGGAAGGGTCGGCTTAAAGTGTATAAACGCCGCGCACAGGATGAACAGCAGTTAATATGCTAAACGCGTCTATAAATACATATAAAATCTGAATATAGGAATAATATTCTACCGTACAGTACACGGTACCGATAAACTTCATACAATGTCGCGAAAGTGTGTAAATCAAACTAATACGTATTGTTGCGCATGCAGCGTGTTTACGATTAAATCTCACAAAAAAAGACAACTACGTTAATTTAAAAACTTATGAGTTTTTTATGCAAACTAAGATATCAAAATAAATCTTAGGCGTCGCATATCATATCCGCAACGTATACTGTAAATTTAAGAGGATAACTCAACGGTGCCCGTAAGTCGATACCTTTTGCAGTGAGAGAACCTAAAGATCTTGTTACAGATTGCTATTTTTGCTTGACGAATCTATCTGGAATTTTACTGGAGCCGAAGCATACCCTACACAAACCTGCAATCAGCTCTCAGGCCAGTTCTTTACAGTTAGAATTTACCTTTCCCCAAACGTCCAGAATCATATACACTTCACGATAATATAAATGCTGTTAAGGATAATGTTGTTCAACCTATTGGAAGAAGACGCTGATCCTGATTTCCAACCATTTGATATGAGTACCCCACATTTACTTTCACAATATGAGCTTAACGACTTAGTACGGGATTTTAATTTGTCAAAAGCTCAAGCCGAACTCTTGGGATCCAGATTGCAAGGTTGTAATCTGTTACAGAGTTGTATGCATATTTTCACATATCGGAGACGCGAACACGATTTTCTTCATTTTTTTACATTGTATGATCAGTTCGTGTGCTGTGGAGATATTCCTGGACTAATGGATGTAAATACAAAACTAATAAGTGAAGATTTTTTATTGATTCATCTACTTTAAGCTCAAAGGGAGTTCTCCACAATAGAAATTCTAAGCCCTCTATATCTATTGTCCACGTAATACATATGAAGGAAACCTATGAGAATATGAAAACTTTACTTAAAAGAATTAAGTATGCAGAACATGGGTGGAGCACCTATCCAAGAATCCACCTAACACCTCCTAAACCATTCACCTCCTCAGTTCTTAGGAAAAAAATTTATTTGAATCGAATGCCAAGTGAATGTCATGCATTAGACCACTGGATCAATCGATATATGTACTTGTACTTCTAATTACTCCACCTTTTCCTTGTATCGATTTAATTACGGACATCATTTTCTGGCAGTACATCACAGACATATTTTTTGGTTGTCATAACTGTCAGTTTTAACCCAATTTAACATAGTCTCGCCTAAGTACTTGTCGAACACTTGGAATCGCACGAAACATTAAAGGGTTTCTATTTTTGAACTACACATTCTTCGACTACCTAACCCCTTATTTTCATGTAGCACAGCCTAACAATAAAAACGCAATAAAGATTTTAAAATTTATTAATAACAATTTTGCTGTTTAAAAACATTTAACCAGCGAAGCATAAGTAAAATGAAATTTTAATACCAATTATACACAGGAAGCTGTCCTTTTTATGTTTGTTCAGGGTAGTTTTAATTTTATCTATTTCTATCCGTAGTTTAAAGTTCAAATCGTGGCCCAAGTCTTCTATTTCCTTTTCTAGACAATAATTGAATACACAGAGACCGTCGAGATTTTCTAGTTGCAAAATGTACCGAAGCTTGTTTCTATACATAAAGTATTTGATTCCATAGACAACCAGATCCATTCGTTTGTGTAATTCTTGAAGCATGTCCTGCATACTTCTCTTGTTGACTTGTTGGAGTTCCCCTTGTTGATATTTGAGTCAATTCCGATTCTCTCATACACTGTTGTGTAGTTGTATGTCCACCACGTTTGGGAATATGTGACTTATAGGTTTTAAGACCTTCGTTTTTAACTGATCCGAAAGGTTCTTAACTAGGTAAATATACAATGTTTAGGGGAACCTCTTTACGTGTCGTGTACGCCAAGGTTACGAATCCAACTTTCCTTTCTTAGAAATATAGCTCATGAAACCCAGATGTATCTAAGTCGGTCCACTGGCACATAAGTAATCGGTGCAATTTTTTTCATATAATTCAACTTTCGCCTTTTTGCAACCAATTTCTTTAATTCCAGCTATCTTTTTCTTCGAGGTGGCTTCGTGGCGTAGTTGGTATGCGTGTGACTACCATGCCCAAGGTAAGGTCGTGGGTTCGAATCCCGACATCTATTAAAAAACGTTAGATTAGCATTTTTCACAAAAATACGCCCTCGTTCGGATGAAAGGTAAAATGTAGGTCCCGTGTGTGAGTGTTGTCATGCACGTTAAAGATGCCTACCTTGCTTGGAACAGCAAGGGTTTGGCAAAATAAAAAATTTCCAGGTATAAAAAAACCTGCTTCCTGGCCAATGTAGTAATTTCGGGTGAAGCTTTGAAAAATCAAATGTATTGCCGGTTGGATTTGGCGGCTGCGTGGTTTAGTTGGTATGTGTGTCGCTGCTAAGCCCAAAGTACCGGCTTGAAAAACGTTGGGCGATCATTTTCTCCAAATTACGCCCTCGTTCGGATGAGAGCTAAAATATAGGTCCCGTGTCTGAGTGTGGTCACGCACATTGAAGATCCCTACCTTTGTTGGAATAGCAAGGGTTGGGTATAGTTCAAAATTTCCAGGTAAAAAAATTCACTTCCTGGCCATTGTAGTACCTTCGGGTGGAACATTGGAAAATCAAATGTAGCGCCGGTTAGATCTTCGTCAAGCAGTTCTAAAACTTGTTTATCAGTAGATAGAATTCGTGCTAGTCGGTTTCTACTCCATCGCTGATCTAATTATGGTTATAGTTGACCACTTTCTGGAGCTACAAACTGTTTGGGTTGTCAGATGGAACCGATTAGACAATCTTTCCGCGTACATCTTGGATGCACGTTGGGAATTTTGTTGTTCCTTTCTGTAAATAAGGAACGTGTCTATTAATTCGTCATTTGCGTACACGTGTGCAACCACAAGTTCTCAATGGGCAACAAAAAACTTCTTACAATAATGTCTAAGTTAAAATAATGAGTCCAAGTTGATCCTCAGCACTAAATCTGAGAACTACATATAAATTCTTTTAACATAAATAAATCCAAACAAGTAACAATGAACTTTCGGATATCACAAGATATTCGTAAACAAACCTCCCACACAGTAGAAACTATAGATCCTGTTTATGTTTTTTTAATAACAGATGAGCGGGATTGTTCGCGCGGGTACTTGCAGTTCCTTTTAATACAACAAGTGACTAGAAGAAACTACAAACTTACACACCTTGTGGTCTGCGACACCGGGTCTTGACTTACATAAATAAAAATGAAATTTCGGTTTTTATCAAAAATTTATTTTAGTGTTTTTTTTTAAATAATGCGTATACGAATTTTAAATATTATTTGTTTCAGTTTGAAATCCCATTTTTCTCTAAATTTTTCAAATTTGTAATTTATTATTGATTATACTCCCTGTATGTTTGTTGTGGTTTGTTTAGCATTCTTCTTAATCTTCTTTGGGAATTAAACCACTCATAGTTTTTAAAATTATCTTTATTTACGTTTCGATCCATGACCTAGGATCGTTGTCAAAATAATAAAAACTTCAAGTTTGACATTTATGACATAAATTGAAGGTGACTTTGATTTATTGATGTTGGAAATATTTGGTTTGAGTACACTAAGCAAAAATTTTTAAAGTTTAAAAGAATGATTGCCTTCAATTTGTGTTACGGCCTGGGACCGACTTTTTTTAGGTAGCCAATACGCTTAACGGGAAATTAGCTGATTAATTTTTATTGGTCAATTTTATATAAATTGAATAACTTGGGAATTGGAAAACATTTTTTAACATGTTTCTATTTATACAATTGAGAGGATGGTTATTAAGGAAGTGTGCGATTGCATTATTGAAAGGTTTAAGCGGTCGTTTTTTTATATTTATTTTTAAGGGAAAATCATTATGATTTAGGCTACCTCTTTGGTAGATTTTAACATGGTTCTGAGGCGACCTTATGGCGGGTTTACACTTGTCAGATACCAATGTTGTTCTATGAAGGTTGTATATGGATTTGAGGCGACCCTATGGCGGGTTTACACTTGTCAGATACCAATGTTGTTTTACAGGGGTTGTTAATATGCTTCATCATCATCATTGGATCTTCATCTTAAAACTGGTTGGACACGTACCTGCACTTATTTATATTCTGAACTAGCCTACATAGTTCTCTGAAATTCTCACACAGCATGTATATAGCTCCTTTCCCTTCAATTGTTTTCTAATTTTATGCCTTATTTCACCGAGATTCAGTGAAGGGGGTTAAGCAACCTGTGGCTACCAAGATCCCCCAACACTCAGATATTTGCCGAAATAATGGTTTTCTAGTTAATATACTTATTGTTATATAATTACTTATTGTATGTATAAATAGAAATCATGTATGTAGGCTGTATTTCATGTTAATATCGCAAGGAAAACCCAGGAAAAACTTGCAATGCTACCTAGATATTGTGGGCATTTGATCTTCATTTGTTATTTCTTTTGTTATTTCTTTTAGTAATGGAATCCATTGTTTACTGAAAGTTACGGATTCGTTTGCAACGCAGTTATTTTTATGTAAGGTTATATAAGCAGCTTTTTTGGTGGTGGTTTTCTTCTTTGTCGATAATTATTGCGTCCTCCCATTTTATTTTATGACTGGAGTCCCATGCATGTTGGCAAATCATGGATTTTTCAAATTTTCTATTTTTTATATATGATTTATGTTCTTTTAATCGAACTTCAAATGGTCTGGAACTTTCCCCTATATAAAACTTATTACATTCGCAAGGTATTTTGTAGTTACAGTTTTTTGAACTTTGTATTGCGTTTTTGGGTTTTGTTTTTGTTAAGTGTGCTCTTAGTGTATTGTTGGTTCTAAATACTGTTTTAATTCTAAATTTGTTTCCTATTTTTGAATTTTTCGGAGAATCCTTTTATGTATGGTATTGAGAGCATTTTGTGGTGTGTATCGTTGTTTTGTTTTCTTTTCTTTATTTTTAGGGTTTTTATTCATTTCTTTCTCTATTATTCTTTTAGGATATTTGTTTTCTATTAGTGTACATCTGATTAGGTGTTTCTCTTTCTTTAAAATTTCTTCGTTTGATGATATTAATTTTGCTCTATCATACATGGTTTTGATAATTCCTCGTTTGACACAGTGTGTGTGGTTTGAATCGAAGTTTAAGTATCTGTTTGTGTGCGTTGGTTTTCTATATACCGATGTATTAATTGTTGTATCGTTTTTGCTAACTAGAATATCTAAAAACGTAAGTTTTCCATGTTGTTCTAATTCATATGTGAATTTAATAGTTGGTTCTATTTCGTTAATTGACTGTATAAAGTTTTTAATTAGTTCTGTATTATGAGGCCAAATAGCATAGACATCATCTACGTATCTCCACCAGATTAGTGGTTTCAATTATTGATTATGTTTCACCTATTTAAATGTCTGCCAAAAGTTTGGAAACACGCTGTAATTAAAAAAATATACACAATTAAAAACATGAGTTTTAACAAGGTTTTAAGGGATCCTGGAAATCCTGGAAAACCTCGAAGAGTTAAGGAATATAATTTTATATTTGGAATTCCTAGAAAGTACTGAAAATAAACCTGGAAGTCGGGAATATTGTGTAAATTCCTTGAATTTTTCCTATTAGTATAAAATACTGTACTATAAATTACACATTTATATATACTTGCGCCATAGGAAATTTCGGCGATATCGGACACTGCCGCAATTAATTTTGTGAAAACCTCAATCGTTGATATTGATAATAAAGCGAAAATAATTTTTTGATCGATTAATTTATTTGCAACTTTCATTTACAGGAAATTTTTAGGTCCACGCGTTCTTGCCCGATTTTTATGATCTGGTTATACCTTATCTTTACATATTGTGACATTTTAAGAAAATCTGTAAATTTTGAAAATTTAAATTCACCTCTTTGTATTGTTTGGAATTTTCAAGATACTGGCTTGCAGCTCAGAATAATTTTTAACACATCTTCAAAACAATACTTGACTGACTCTGATCAGATTATTTGTGGCTGACATATAGACACGTGTTGAATCCAAAAAGTCGAAAGTTGAGGGTTCATTTTGTGAGCTCGTAGTTTGCGATGTTTCGTCGGGCTGCTACGAGTCTCATATTGATACTAGTCCAAATTTTCACTTCTCTTCGTTACAACGAGACCTAAATGGCATTACCATGAATATACTTGGTCAAGTGATTGAAGTTTGCGAGTACTTCTACAGTCATTGTTGCTCATTTCAGCACGATTGTCTTCTTAGATCCAGCACCGATGTTAAAAATACGTTTTCATGTCATAAATATAATCATGAAACCTAACATGAGTAGACACTTTGTGACAGTTGAAGTATGAGGCAGCTTCCTGGCTCCCTCCACATCCCTTCACATCACTCCACATCACTCCACATCCCTCCACATCCTTCCACATCCCTCCACATCACTCTACATCCTTCAGCATCACTCCACATCCCGCCACATTCCCCACATCCCTCCACCCACCTCCACATCCCAACACTCACCTCCACACCCCTCCACATCCCAACACTCACCTCCACACCCCTCCACATGCCTCCACATCCCTCCACAGTACTCCACATCCCTCCACCTACCTCTACATCCCTCCGTATCCCGCCACATTAAAGCCCCGAACCTTTAAATTTTTTGTTTAATTAGTTTTAACTCGATTTTTAACTCATTTTTGGTTACCCGAGATATTCGCTTTAATCCGGAATTTTCCATGATAATTTAAAACCGTCGGAATTGTTTAAATCAAACCACCCTTATAAAAGTGATACCCCCGATTGTAGGAAGTTATTCGAAATCATCGTAGGGTATGACACATACTATCGGCTAGATTTTTCTGGTGGACCCAAATGTTTAGAAATTTTTTTAAATCGAAGCAACCCTCGGGAGATTTGTACCCTTATTATACCTAATATCAAATTTATTAAAATTTGGATAAAAGTATTGCGCGGATTCTAATTCTAGTTCTTTTGGAATTGTAGAATATGGTATTGCGGATTGTGTAAAATATGTTCTACCTGCTTTAATGTAGCACTTGTGTAAAATTGTTATTTTATCTTGGTTGTCTTCCTCCACTATCTCCAAATAATTTACAGGTAAATAGATAAAACTAAAAGCCGAAAGTACATACTTTATAAATTTTTTCCTTTCCTTGGTTTTTGGTCAATTTAATTTGCAAGCCAGTCAATTTCTTTGTATTGCTATTCCCCCAATACACGTACTGTAGCAGGTTATTATACACTAAACAGCAGCTATTTTGCAGCTTGTCCGATGGCTTACTCCACATTTTGGCAAGTGGTACCGAGTACATTGGCGCCTTTAGGAGGTATAACTTAATATCTTCCAATAAGGTTAAACAATCTTTTAAGGGATTATAAGCTTTGGTTTGTAGTATTTGTTTCTCATAGCTTCTGGTGTCGTCCCCAAATAAAGAATTAGATGCTTGATGACTATTAACTTCCGCATCCCTCGTGTACGCCGAGGCACACCCTTGCCCGTGCGGACCCCTGCCCATGCGCACCCCCGTCCATGCGCACCCCTGGCGCGCATATGCACGTGTGTGTGTGTGTGTGTGTGTGGATGCGTACAGGAATATGTGATCATAAACATTAATCAGTCTAAGCTATTTTATTTAGTCCAAGGAAACTACTATTTTCTAAACCACAATTAATAATCACCTTTATAAGTTTAACATTTTTACCATTTCCGAATGGCTGGAGCTACGTACATGGAAACTTTAATTTCTTATTGAAGGGAATCCTTATTCTCCCACTCACTGCGGCGTATTGCATGTTCACCACTTTTAAGAATGTATGATCGTTATAGATTGTAAGACCCTCGGTTTTAAATGTTCCGAAAGATTCTTTACTAGGCAAATATACAATGTTTAGCCGAACCCCTTTGCATGTGGTGTACGCCTAGGTTACGAAACCCGCATTCCTTAGTTGGTTTATGTTATCTGCCATTTTGATAAATATGTTTCTAGAATAACCCTTTAAAAAGTATACGGATTTAGTACCATCCTTTTCCGCAAGGACACCTATGTAACTAAAAGAGTCTTTCTTACTAACCACAAATGCATACAGCTTGTAGAACCCGGATGTATCTATTTCAGTCCATCGACATATAAAATAATCTTTTAATTCTTCCTCATTTTCTTTAATAAGATGTTCTTTGTCTAACACATCTTTGTATTGTTCGCGTATTATCGCAGTGTTCTTCATGTAGTCCAATTTTCGCATTTTTGCATCCATTTCCTCTAATTCCCGCTGTTTTTTTCTCCCACATACAGCGTATGGCGTGCATAATGGGTCAATTTCCTTTAGCGTAAACGAATAGAGTTTGCCAATTTTACGCGTTGTCGTACAACTTGTGGGCGAATGTTAGGCGTATTTATCAACCCCAATTCCGAAAAGATTTCTTTTAGAATTGTAGATTATGGTGTTGCAGATTGTGTAAAATATGTACTACCTGCTTTAATGTAGCACTTGTGTAAGATTTTTATTTTATCTTGGTTGTCTTCCTCCTGTACTATCTCCAAATAATTTACAGGTAAATAGTTAAAACTAAAAGCTGAAAGCGAATACTTTATCAATTTTCCCTTTCTTCTTGTTTTTCGGACAACTTAATTAGCAAGCCAGTCAATTTCTTTGTATTGCTATTCCCCAATACACGTACTGTAAGGTTATTATACCCTAAACAGCAGCTATTTTGTAGCTTGTCCGATAGCTTACTCCACATTTTGGCAAGTGGCACCGAGTGCATTGGCGCCTTTAGGAAGTATAACTTACTATCTTCCAATAAGGTTAAACAGTCTTTTAAGGGATTATACACCTGTTCCGCACTGACATAGTTTCCAATTGTACAGTTGTATATTGTCGCTTCCAATCGCGTAATACCATGTTCTTTGGCTAAAGTAGACGCGAATGTTTCACTTAAACGTGCATCATTTCCAAGTTGTTTATTAACACCAGGACTTGTTATCTGACACACAAATTTGTTGTATATCTTAATTCTTGCACTGGTTGTTAGCCATGTTAAATAATCGATTCCCACAGTTTTATCGTTGTCAACTATAATATTGCAATTTTCTTCGTATTCGCCTTTGTAGCAAAAGTTATGGTTTGTAGTTAAATAATTACACGTCTCCGTCTTGCTAAATATGCCAACAAAATCTTGGGTTACATACATGTTAAAAAGATAGTAATAATCTAATATATCTGGTAGTTCTTCCAATAATGTTTCCAACTTAACATCTGCTAGTTCCACTTTGTACGGAACACATGTAGCATTTTGGAACTTTTTATTAATGCTTTCGAGACCTTCTTTTCCGATAATTTCTTTTACTCCCTGACCCATCTTTTTAGTGCTTTCCAGAGAAAACGGAAGCTTAGCTTTAACACCATTCCTAACGGAAACAAATCCGTGGAACTTTCCTCGTAGATAGCTGTTAAATGCACCACAAATTTCTTTTTTTTATGATAAATATCCTTTTGTTTGCAGATGTTTGCTCGGCGTTAAGAAAGATTGCAAATTTTAACCAACATTATACTGTCACAAAATGGTTCTATAATTGGTGTGTGTAGTCCACCAGTAAGCATCTGTTCGCCTTCGACATAACAAATATTACCAATATCTGTCACCAGATTATTGTTGCACATATTTTTTGTCAGCAGCCACAATCCAAATCTCTCATTTGTTGGTTTCACTTTATCCGGGATTAAAGCGAATATCTTGGGTAACCAAAAAGGATTTAAAGATCGAGTTAAAATTAATTAAACAAAAAATTTAAAGGTTCGGGGCTTTAATGTGGAGGAATATGGAGGTGGGTGGATGGATGCGGAGGTGGGTGGAGGGATGTTGTGAATGTGAAGTGATGCGGAGGGATGTGGAGGGTTGTGGAGAGATGTGGAGAGACGTGGAGTGATGTGGAGGGAGCCAGGGAGCTGCCTCATGCCTCAACTGTAACAAAGCGTCTGCTAATATGTATTTTGATTTAGACATTAGTGTATCCTTAATTTATTTCATTCAGATAATTTTATAATCTTTTTTCATTTAATTTCCACTTTGTTTAAAAAAAATGAAATTTTTATAAAATAAAATGTGCGTTTGTTTTGAAATTTTTGCCATGCAAGCCTCGATTTTTTTATGTTGGTATAATAAAATTGTAACTTTTCATAATTCATTAGGAAAATGCAAGGTGATAATTATTTAAAAACTTCAATTAATTTTTATAACTTTGATACGCTCCTTTATAAATAATTCATAATCACGAGCAAATGTTGAAAAAATTTAAAAAACAAACTTGTCTCGTTTTTATTTTTAAAAAAAAATTAGTTTTTAAGTTATTTGGAGGTGTAAATTTTTTTGTATTTCTAAAACCTAAAGTAAAAATTTTGTATTGTAACTAGAAAATATGAGCCTGACATTTAGATGAAAGGGTCAGGAAAAACCAGGAAAAGTCAGGGAGTTTTATTTTTGTATCTTTCCGAACCCTGTTTGAGTAAGAGACATTTTTTTAATATTTTTGTATTTTAAATAAACTTTTAGAAATTGGTTGCCTCTAGAGTTCAATTATTAAAGTTTGTGATCTTTAAGCTCGATGATGCACATTTTTACGTTATCCGATCGATCTTATGCTTTTACAAATTTTTATCAAATGGAACAATGTTAGGGAGCTTCCCAAAATAAATTCAAAAGTAAAAATAAAGTTTACCTTAGTGTGTGTATTTCCTCACATTGGAGTTGGCGTACGTCAATACCAGAACCGTGATTAATTCTACTTATATGTGTGATGCATTTGTGCAATCTGTATTGGGTTATGGTTATTGGGCAATCGATATTACGAATTCTCTATTGTATAATTTCAAATATATGCTAGAGTACAGAGCGGTTGTGTTGATGATTGTTTTTCACCAAAGTTATTTGAACACTTACTAAGAAAGGCTAGAGAGATCAGTATGATTCATCATTAATTATAATTACTTCAGCTTACACGTGTGGTTTACCTCTTGTATGAATTGGCGTAATTCCATTAGGGTACAAAAACGATGGAGGAAGTCCATTGTTAACCTTTAAATAGCATTATAATAGTATTTCGTAATTATTTCAAAGAGTAAGTATGTGTTCCACTTTCAAAATGTAAGATTGTAGTGTTTGGCGTATTTTTACAAGGATTGTTGTTGTATTCCAACCTTGCAAAAGTTGTTGATATTATTTATGGAAGAGAAAGCGTGAGCGATATGAAAGTGTACACAGTATTTACTTTCACTAATTATCTACCCAAGTTATTACTTAATTTTATTCCGATATTTCTAATGATCGGGATTTTTACAAATTTGTTTAAAATTACCCAAGTTTTCCCGAGTAATTTTTCCACTTCGGAATTTGGGACATCTAGCGGCCCAAAATACACTCCTTACAATTTTAAAAGCTGTTAACATTTTGTTGACATAATAATGTCGCCACAAAATATCACCTGCTAAGAATAGTTTATCATGGTTTGTGCACTTAATTTAAGCAATAAAGTGAACCTAGATTTTCTTGCGAATTACTAAAACGTTGAGTTTTATGCTATTAAGGTGAAAGTGAAAGGTGGGCTAGATAATTTTAATTTCGATGCTTTCTAAGTTTTATACAACTGTAAACTAATTGTGGAATTGTTTCAATAATTTAAAGGAGGTCATAAAATGCGAAAATATCCTGAGCTATTATGTTAATTATTGCAGATCTAAAAGATATTCCACTTTGATACACTACATTTTTCAAAAATTTGCGATTTTTTGTAAATCTACGTTTGGTTTTTATATTTTATAAAGTTGACGTAAGCAGCTTTGCACAAATATGCAAATGTACGTAAATACTTGTTTTGAGTAAAACATCTTCTAGGAAAAAACTGTTTATTTTCTACGAATATTTCACCGTTCCTCGTTTGCGTTAGTTTTTTTGCTCTTACGCATTATATATTACACTTAAATAGGACATCGCATAATTTCTGCATAAAATTTATAGTTGTTAGTACATCGCAGGCTTTAAATGACCTGGATTGTTGACCTCCTGGCCACTTCCTTTTCTACTAGTTTTAATTATTAAGTAAACTTATGAACAGCATTATACATAATTGCACTTGAAGCTGTGCTATATTGGTATATCTGACATTGTATATCTAAACTGTTATAAATAAATACTCAACGGAAATTTTGTTTATCGCTTTTACACAAAATATCCCAGAACTGATATTTTATCACTTTTGAAACTAAATATATACGGGAGGTTGCAAAAAACATGTTTCAAGTGAATTGAAATAGCATAATCTATTTTTAAACTAGAGGTAACGTTAAACACAACAATTGCGCTGCTGAAAGAACAAGACATATAACATACCGGGTTCGGAACGATTCTGGAAAAGTCAGGGAATATAATGTTATACCTGGAATTCCTGGAAAGTACCGAAAATTCCTAGAAGTTTTGCTATTAGTTAGCATTAAAGCCTATATTGTAAATTACACGTTTATAAAGTGTGTCCCAAAATTTACGCAACGTTTGAAGTAAATAGAAAATTAATTAATTTAGTGTTGGCAACCAAACAAAGAAACAGTTTGACAGCTGACAGTTTAGGGTTAGTAAAAATGCAGCACTACACGAAAGAACAACGTGTTTTCATTGTTGAACAATATTTTAAAAATAATTAAAGTTTGGCTGCGACAGTTCACAAATTTCGTACAAAGTGTGGTTGGAATATTGATTTAACTTAGTCAAATGTGAATGAACAGTGCGCAGATAAATTGCGTATGTGATTTAATAATAAATATAATGTAATCGTGGAGTTAAGAAGGAATTTAGTGTTATAAAGCTTTGTAATAATTGTTCTCAATTAAGTAGCTACAAGTTAGTACATTACGGTTTCTCTGTGAACAATTGTGAAAAATCCTGTTTATATTGGGTCGAATAAAGAACTGCAAAAGTAGACGCAGAAGGCCGGTTCTGGTGTCTCCTCCACCAACCTCCACATTCCATCATCCTCCGCATCCTTCCACCTCACTCCACATCCCTCCACATCCTTCTATATCACTCCACATCCCTCCACACCACTCTACATCCCTCCACATTACTCCACATCCCTCCCACCTCCACATCACTCCACATCTGTCCGACCTCTACATCCCTCCACATCACTCCACCCTCATACACATGACTCCACTTCACTCTACATCAAAAGAAAATAATTGCACCTTAATACTTCTTTTGCAGTATGCACATTTATGCTTGTGAATTGTATGATTTTTTAAATTCATAGTTCTGCCACCAGTCTTACACTGCTATCCACACAGATTACACACACACGCACACGCGCACGCACACACACGCACACATACACACACACACAAGAATTCCGGGAAACTTTCTCATAAGGTTGGTGGCGCTTCAGGAATGTAGTTTTCGTTAATTATTATTGTATATTACTTATTCCTAGTTAATGAATGTAGAAAGTAGCAACCAGTCGTGTAAGTTCATAATACTAAAATTTAAAAATTGCCGTAGGTCGTGTTCATCATTCTGAAAAATTCTCCCTAGATTCTTCGGTAAGACTATATTATCCGCATAATGTAGTGATGCTGATGGAATGCAATTATTGTTTCGTTATATATTCAAAGAGAAACACGTGGTGTGCCTATAGAGCCTGTAAATTTTGTGTGGTAAGGGAACACATTTCCAAAAATTTATTAAACTTAAATACATATTACAATGCATTCTGAATAAGTAAAACATTTTGTTTGACGCATGCTAAATGGTTATCCATATGCACAAGACAATAACCATAATCATTGTAATTATAATTGTATTATACATTTCTTGTATTTGGTAGGAAAGAACTCGAACATATACAAAAAAAAGACTGCTACACACTACTTTTGCTAAAACATTTATTAATTTCAACGAGCATCTGACGAGGCGACCATTTTCTAAATTTTAAGCTTTAGCTTTAGGATTTGTTAAAAAGAAAACTTAACGTTATTACTGAAATACAATATTGTAAAATACTGACCGTTTTAACCTACAACAGTGACGTTAACTTAAAAAACATAATTTTCAAACTTTTTGTTATTTGTCGGAAACTCGTTTAAATCTTGCAACGTGTACGGGTTAAATTTTCTTTTAAAACTCAATGTTGACTAGATCATGTCCAAGTAATTCGGTAAATCTTCGTTCAAGTTGAAATCACCATCTTAAGGTCTATTGTCTTTATAAACCAGCAGATTGTATAGACCTCTAGTATCAGGATATATCATATTGCTTAAGGTGATGTCACTAGTTTCCGGATTAATCTCCAGCACGCTTTTCCCAAAACTCCATTCATCTTTTTCAGGGTTATATTTTACTCCATAAATTGATTTGTCAATATTTTCGTCTTCGTCTCTAGCTAACACGTCCGCATAGTAAAGATGAAACGGTTTGTTCGTTCCATGTCTTCGACTTTAACCTTTGTTGTAAGTATGGGAATTTTTTCGGTAATTGCTTGTAAATGGGAAGCGGTTAGTTGTAAGGGATCTATCAATTATTTGTGCACCTCTTTGAATTCCTGCTGAGATGTAGTGTGTCCCTTTTTGTATGCCACAAACTTTTTTCGTACAGCATCCTGCATCAACTGAAGACTGCGTTTATTTGCAATAAAATCTTTAGCATCCGTCATAAAGAAACTTTGGATTGGATCTAACCATTAACGTCTTCTTCTATATTTATATACTTATCGACATTTTTTTTTATATCGCTCCTTATCCAAATCAAAATCTCTCACAATAGTTATAAAATTGTGTTTCGAGTCACCCCCACCCCAACACTGCAAGCAAATTTCTTTAAATTTAAGGTATGTCATGGCACCACTTATATGATCCACAAATATATGCCGAAGATTTGTATCGTCTTGCTTCCAGATTACAATAACATTGACGTTATCTCTAAGTCCGTGTTTTACTGCGCTGGCATACGTTTGACATAAGTAGAAGGAATCAATGCTCTTATGTCTATCAAAGGGAGGTGTAGTGATGTGGAAGAATGTGGGGGGATGTGGAGAGATGTGGGATTGGGCAGGGTTGCGCCTGGACGTATACGATGGAAGCGGAAGGTAGAGTTCTCCATTTCGCTTTTCTATTTGTGAAGTGAAGCATGTCCATACAAAAGCAGAAGTGAAGTTTGGGAGGTTTTTTTACAAAAGAGACCATAATTCTTGTGAGTGTAATCTGTGGGGAAAGCAGTATAAGACTGGTGACAGAACTATGAATTTAAAAAATCATATATTGCACAAGCATAAATGTGCATACTACAAAAGAAGTATTAATGTGCCACCATTTTCTTTTGATGTGGAGTGATGTGGAATGATGTGTGGGAGGTGTAGTGATGTGGAGTGATGTGTAGGTGGGTTGAGTAATGTGGAGTGATGCGGAGGAGAATGGAGTGATGTGGAGTGATGTGGAGGTATATGGAGTGATGTAGAGGGAGCAAAAGGAGGGTGGAGTGATGTGGAGGGGTCAAGAGGTGGGTAGTCGGGACCGGGGGTGGAGAGGTGTGGAGCGATGTCGAGGAATGTGGGGTGATGTGAAAGGATGTGGAGTGATGTGGAAGGGTCAGTCAACAGGTGGAGTGATGTGGAGGGTGAAGAGGTGGGTGGAGGATGTGGAGTGATGTGGAGGTGGGAGGGATGTGGAGTGATGTGGTGATGTGGAAAAAAAGTAGAACACCACTTGTGTCCTATAAACATATATAAAGAAATAATAAAAAAGTATTTCCAATATAATATTGGCATCAAATTATTACTCAGAAAAATTTTAGCTTTATGTAATTAGATTTGATCGCACTTGACCAAAATAAAAGTCTTAGATTTTGAACTAAATGTTTACTAAAAAAACTCTTTTAAAATATCGGAACTTGTAACAAAAAAATGGTCATAATCAACTACATCAAAATTAAAGTTTTAACTTTCCTTTTTTTCTTTTATTAATCAACCGACTTTACTTTAAACATGAACTTGTTATACAAATTAAAGTGATAATGATTGGTAAGCATAACACAGTGAATTAAATTCTAACCTGGGCAGATCTTTTCAGGTAGATAACAAATTACTAGAACCTAACATAATGAGAATTTGAACTTTCAAATTTACGTTTAATAATCTAAGTATAGATAAAGCTGATCACAAAAATAGGTATGTTTGTTTAAATTGCATTACAGCTGCTCAAAGCATTTGCTTTCAAGACAGCATCTGTAAACTGTACAAAATAGAAAAATATGACGTCGAAAACACATGTTGAACTTATCGACGATTCATATGGAACAAAGCATGTTATTTTAGAAAGCTAATTCAACAAAATTTCGTTTTACAGCTTGTAAAATCAGCTCAACAATTAATTGAAGTTTACACAATTTACGTGTACTAAACATAAAAGCAAGTTAACGTGTTCTAAACTTTGAAACACAAGCAAAAAAAGATCTTATAGCTAATTACGAACCAAAAACTGCATTAGTCGCTTCACAACAAACTGAGACGGGATTTCCATTCTTCAAGCAAAGTTAACAGCGTTCCTAATTTGAAACGACTCCATCCAAATTAACTTCTATAATTCCTTATCAGACAAATTTCTTATTTGGCAAAGTTTAAATCGACTGTTCCTAAATAACGGTAATTCATTGAATCCTAGATGGCGAATTATATTCGTTCCATTCTTAATTGTCGAATTATATTTGTTGCATTCCACATTGTCGAATCATATCTTGTCGCATTATATTTTGTTGCATTATATTTTGTCGTTGTCGTGTCCTAAAGGTCGCGCGTTATTAGAAGATATCTCCACAATTAATAACTGATACGAAGGTTGCCGGCCTCTAGCCAAAAATACATCTTGACAAAGCTGTTGCCCGTGGCCGACTGTTCATCGAAACCAGAGCCGAGCGGTCGCGCCGTCAGAGGGGGGAACACGAAACAATCAAATAGATATTTACTTGGAAATAGCTTTATGCGACACAGATATATTAATATAATTAGATCCCTAAGGAACAATACACGTTTAGCGTGCTTAGCGTGTAATTCAATGCAATTAAATTACGACTGGAAAAATAAAATGTTACAAATTTAGCGAAAAGTATTTAGAAGTTGAAAGACAAATGGTTCTAGGTAAGGCAGACAAGACATATAAAAGTAAAAGAATGTCTTAGCAAAATTAAAACATACTAATACCTTATTAAACAAACATTGAAAACCTTTATAAAACAGCGAAGAAGGTACATAGGCGGACAGCATACACTAAGGAACTATTTAGAAAAAATGAGTAAAAGTTGTACTAGAAAAAGAAGAAGACATAAGATGAATTAAAAAAACAAGACCCATTTCAAATTTGAAATTATAGCGTTTATATATCGTTAAAACCGTAGGAACAGGCGGCTTATCTAAGGATTATTGAAATTTTCAAGAAAATAATGCAAGGTAGACTTTTCAAACTTGGTAGTAAATTATATGAAACTGGAGAAATACCATCAGATTTCACGAAACGTTCTTGTCGTGAAGAATACGTGTGTTAATCGATAATTAAGTTGAACGTTACCTAATTTAAATTGGTTTCAAGATTTCTAACCAGCATTTAACTGGTCTGATGATAACTCAACCATAAATAACAAACTTTATACACAAATTCAGATTGTTACTGAAGTAAATTATTCGCGCAATAATCTAGAAAATTCAATGAAGGATTAGTCTGTTAAACATCTATTAACAGAAACATAATAGCCTGCTTTGGACGTAAAAGGTTAACGTTATTAGGTATTACCTGGAATTAAAATACGCGGCAGTTCAATTCTTTTAATTCAAAAACGGAGCTTCTTTTATTCGTACGATGTTCACATAACTAGCTAACCTTTCGAGAAGTCCAACACAAGCTATTTATTCTTTGCCAATATCTATGGAAGCCGCTTTTGATATTATAATCCCTAATTACTATTTATTGTTTGCCACTGCTGATATTATATTACCAACATGTTATTGATTTTTCCCATATAAATATGATTCTACTGTACGATCTAAGTGTTGGGGGATCCTTGGCAGCCACAGATTGCTTAACCCCCTTCACATACCATTGAATCTCAGTGAATACAATTAAAAAACAATAGAAGGAACTGAGTTGTATATAGACTGTTGTGGGAATTTCAGGGAATTGTGTAGACTAGCCTAGAACATAAATAAGTGGAGGTACGCGTCCAACCAGTTTCGAGACTGGAAACATAATGACGAAAAAATAAGTGCACTTAAATCTGATGATTATTATAAACAACTACAGGTGTTGGTTGTGAAATATTTTCAACTAATGTTGATTGTACGAAAGGATATATTGGAAAAACTATTAAATCGACAAATGCTCAAGTGCTGGGAGAACTTGGCAGCCGCAGGCTGCTTATCTTTCTTCACATACCACCAAATATCGGGAAAATATGGTATATAATTGTAAAACAACAGCGGCTATGTTCAAAGACAACAAACATAGAAACAAGAAGAAAATTGTTCAAAGCATATGTGTGGAGCACAGCACAGTACGTCTATGAAATAGGGGCAGTAGGAAAAGCAGACAGAAAGAGATCGAAGCCTTCTGGAATGTTGTGTTTCAGATGTATGAGGATGATAGCATGGACAGACAAAATTGATAACAAACATGTTGTAGAAATAGTAGAGGAATAAAGATATCTGTGGAAGACAAAAAAAATAATAGGAGAAATAGAAGTACAGAATACGTTCTAAGACATTTTTGGGAAATAGTACGGGATATATTACAAGCAGAGATAGGAAAAGGGAGATAGAGGTAGACCGAGATCAGACTTTCGCACGCAGATAGTGATAGATGCAGACTGTGCAAATTTCAGTGAAATGTGTAGGTTAGTTCAGACTAGGAAACAATGAGGGTACGCGTCTAACCAGTTCCAGGACTGAAGACCTGACGATGATGATAAGGATGATATACAATCTAATACTCCAATACGCCATCAACTCTAAACCAATGATGCAGTTTTGTCTTCTAACCTTCTGACTTTTCATAGACGTGCCTTTATACATTTTATCGTCTTGACAATCTGGTACGAAGTAATGTGAATTTAGAACACGAAGACATAAACGAACAATAACCTTGTTAAAAATTAGAAACGGAATAAATCAAGAAACTCAAATAAACTTGAGCTGGTTTACTACAACTTCGTACTACTTAAAAATCGTATAACGAATGTATTAGTTTGAACTATGTGCCATATAAAATGATAATTCGGTATAAATTATATGGACGCCAATTCCTCCTGTGTGAATTATGGAACTTTGACTTGGTGACGAGCTACGTGTCTCAGAGAAACAGCAGCCGAGGCGAATATGCAACCATAACGAAGAAATCAGACCAGCAAATGGTACCTGAAAGGAGTGCAACATTCCTTTCAGTAGTTACAAGGGCGACGGGTTTTGATAGGTGGCACCCTTGACTTTGTAATATCATCCAACAGGGCGTAGCCTTGTTGGTACTGCTGTATGGTATGATCATAAAGTCATCCTCTCGGGTAAAATATTCCGAAGGTAAAATAATCCTCCGTTCGGATCTCCGTGTGGGAACAATTCGCGAGGAAGGAAGGATAAACAACATTCTGCAAGTCGCAACCTGGAATGTCAAAAAATTTAATCGCAGTAGTAGTAGATTAAAAACAGGCTGGAGTTAGATGTATTTGGGATTAGTAAAGTACACCGAAACGAAGAGCAGGATATCTGGTCAGGAGATTACAGAACCATCAACACGAAATCTAACAGGAGAATTTCGGGAGTAGATTTAATAATAAACGGTAAGATAGTGCAAAGTGTAAGCTATTATGAACAACATAATGAAAGAATTGTAGTAGTAAAGATAGAGATAAAGCCATAACCCACCACAGTAGTACAGGTGTATATGTCAACTAGCAACTCAAACAATGAACTGATTGAACAGCTATACGAAGAAATATGATATCGTGCAGTACATTAAGGAATATGTGAATTTGATTGTAATGAAAGACTGGAATGCAGTCTTAGAAATAGGAAGAGAATGCAAAGCAGTAGGGTAGTTTAAGAAACGCGAAGGAATGATGTATGTCTGGATGATGCCTGTAGACACTGATATGTACTAGATATATTACATAATGGTTGCGCAGACATTTAGAAACCAGATTTTTGACTGTTAGATATATCCGGGAGCAGATGTAGACTCTGACCATACCATTATTTGCCGCCAATGCAAAGCAGGCTGAAACTAATGAAATTGAAAAGAAACAAATAGTCGAATAGGTGGAACCTTGATAGGCTTAAGCAACATGAGATGAGAGTATTGAGCATAGAATAATTGAAAAGGGGTGAATAGTCAGTGGCGAAAGATGAGATTACTAAGTTAGCAGATAAAAAGCTGGGATAAAACAAGAGTCGTAAGAAATCCATAGGTAACACAAGCGATCTTGAATTTGATAGATGACCGACGAAAATTTAAGAATGCTAAGGATGAGACAGGCAAAAGAAAGTATAAGAGCCTCAGGAATGAGATCAGCAGGAAATCCAAATTGGCAAAGGAAAAATGATTGTAAGAGAAATGCAAAGATGTTAAAATCTATGGCTGTGGGAAAGGTAAATGCAGCTTATAGGAAAATCAATGAAATGTTTACAGAGAAGAAAAGCAGCTGTACAAATCTAATGGACTGAAATAGGAAGCCACTTACAGACAAAGAAGTAAAGTGTGGCAAATGGAAGGGATACAGAGAAGGACTTTATCAAGGAAGAGAAGTCTGTGTAAAATTACTCGAAAATTAAAAGGCAGTTGATGAGAATGAGAAGAGTGACAGAATAGTTAGGTCTGATTTCGACAGGGCATTGAAAGATCTGAATTAGAATAAGGCCCTGGGATTGATGGAATCCCGTTGGATTGTTAAATGCCATGAGAACTACAGCTGCGATAAAACTTTACCATTTGGTAAGTAAGATGTATGAGACAGGTGAAGTACCTTCAGATTTCAAAAAGAATGTTATAATTCCCATACCAAAGAAAATAGGAGCTGACATGTGAAAACTAACGAATCATAAGTTTGGTCGGTCATGCCTGTAAAATTCTAACCCAAATTCGTCTACATGCGGATGGAAAACCAGATAGAGAGGGAAATGGGCGAAGACTGGTTCGGCTTTCGAAGAAATGTTGGAACACGTGAAACTATACTGAGCATATGACTTATCTTGGAAGATAAGGTTGGGAAAAACAAGTCTATGTTTTTGGCCTTTTGTTACGGTATTCCGTGCAAACACAAAAGAAAGCGGTAAGGTCAGTAAAAAAATTGTCTGCACCAAATATCGCAACAAAATAGGGACAGAATGGTAGAATTTAGAATTCGGGTTAGCTCAAAAACGTCGTAGAGTAGCGTGGGTAATACAGAAATTGTGTTGTATGGGTTACGTATTGACGTCAAACGCGGATAAGCAATAATTTCTTGACGACGAGAAAAAAAAGGTAAAATATCTCCACGGGCCGAGATACTTATCTGACACCTACATTAACGGAAGTGAATCACCAAAACATCGCCACGGTAGTCAGAATCAATAAAGTTGCGACCATAACTGCAACAGCGGGTCGATGCAACAGAGCATTTGGGTCTACGTAAAATAAACAATTTGACTTACGTAGAAGAACAATTGGGCCTACGTAGAAGAGCGATGCACTCAGGATATCAACTTCTCGTGAAAGACGTGAATCGATTTTGGTCTAATAGAATTAACCAGGCAGAATGCACATGCTAGGACGACGAAAGACGGGATCAAAGTGAAAGTCGGTTAGGGAACGATATTATATTCGATTCAAATGTTAGAGTAACATATGTCAAAAGAACACTTCTAAAGTCGTTGTAGTGCATAAATAGATAATGAAATCCGGCAAATTCGAATACAATTGCCTTTGTTAATAACGTTTGTAGAAAATTTGCGCTATTCAAACTTTATTACTATTCATAAATAAAGCGATTATATTCTTTCAGAAAACAAGGATTGTAGATAATCGCGTACGTTTGCTGTATTATCGCAAACAATAAAGATAAATTGAGGTACTCTGACTTAAGCTAAATACACTACTAACATTCTACAGAGTGTTGAACAAATACTTGTTTCAATTGCATTAGGATGAGTTTTAGAGGAACGAATAGATTTATTAAATTAGACAGCTTGATCAGGGCGTCTCCTATAACTGATAGTTACACAAAATATCGAAGCGGAGCATGGGGATATTTAAAAAGAATCCTAAAACGAACGATAATATTTAGCAGGGTACAATTGAACGCAACAACTTAACTTTTTGAATGTACAGATGACGACGAAATTTATTAAAGTTCAAGAATTTTATTATTTAGGATGTATAATTACAAAGGATGGTAGAAGTAAAAATGGCGTAAAACACAGATGTGCTGCGGAGTTCTTCCATAAATGTTATTTGCTCACGTTAAACATTTGTTTAAATATATGGAAAGAATGATTCAGAGTATGAAAGATGGACTAGCGAAAAACAGAGCAGACTGATTGAAACTTTTGAAGTGTGGTTTTATAGGGAGATATTAAAGATGGGCAGACAAGATAACAAACGAATTGTTGAGAAACTGTTTCTTTGTGGAAATATAGTAAAAGGAAAGGATCAATCAATATAGCCATAACTTGATAATATATAGGAATATCACTAGTAATGAAAGAAAACGTGAATTGGAAAAGTTAACATAAATAGCCGACGTCTTGATTATCATATTTAAATTATAAATGATATAGGTTTTGACAGTTATGCTGACATGAAGCAACTGACGCAAAATAGGGATGTTTAGAAATGTGCATCAAACCAACCCACTGATGGCAAACAAAAAATCATAAAAAATAATAGTATTATTATTTTGAAATATTTCAAATATTGCTGTTTCTTTTCGGTGGCACTCTGCAGCAAGCAGTACATATTCATGTTCACTACTTTAAGAGCTTATTATGTACGGCGTGATCTATTTAAAAACTTGGGGAATCTTTACATTTGCGTTTTGACTCACTCTATTTGTCCACAAAAAATTAAATAATTTATATTGAAATACATAATACTAAAAATAAAACAATAAAAAAAGTATATATTCACATTATTTAAGAAGATTCATGATGGTAAATTGGGAACGTTTTCGTAATTAAAATCTCCATACTTTATAAAACAGTATAATGTAATAAAGACATACATTGATGGCTGTTCTATATATTGTAAATAGATTGTGAAATTCCCAAATTTTCAGATTTCATTTAGATTCCGTCTAATTGGAGCTCCCAAGCGATTTCTGTTTCCTAATGTTTTATGGGTTTTTTATGTATTTTTGGTCGCTGAAACCAAATCTGCACTTGGATTTTCGTATCACCCTCCGATATTAAGATTTTCGTTAAAGGCAGTTTACATTGTATAACATATTGTAACAAACGTAATCCGGCGGTAGACTGACTCATCATTAGAATATAAACAGCATCATAATGTCTTGCGAAGGTTCTAGAAATTTGTTATAGGTACTTTTACAAGATGAGCGTAACCGCTTAGTACTGCATTTTAATCTGTCAAAAGCTCAATTCGAACTTTTGAGATCCAAGTTGCAAGGCTATTACAAAGTGGTACGCGTATTTCCACATTTTGGAGACTTGAACAAGGTTTTCTTCATTTTCCGCATCGTCCGATTTGTAGGTGTATTGTGTAGATGTTTCTGGACTAATGGATGTATTAGGATGCAAATACAAAACTAATGAGTGGAGACTATTTATTGATTCATCTGCTCTAAGTTTGAAGGGAGTTCTCCTCCACAATGGAAATTCGTATTCCTCTGTTCCTATTACCCACTCGGTACATATGAAGGAAAACTACGACAATACGAAAACTTTATTTGATAAAAATAAGTATACAGAATATGAGTGGAGCACGTGTGTCATAACACTTTTGTTAGTAATGTAATTGGGTTACAGCAAATACTGTTTTTTTCCTCTGCGAATGGGATAGCAGAGCAAATGATATATACTACTTTGTAAAAGACTGGAAAGTACGCGAAAACCTTATTGCTGGGGAAAAATGTTACAAATTTTCTTCTCTTTGATACAAAGAAAGTTTTGCTTCCATCTCTGCACATAAAACTAGGACTGATGAAAAACTATGTCAAAGCTTTAAATAAAGATGATGAAGAATTCCAATAGTTATGAGAGAATATTGATTCCCAGACTAAATGAGGCAAAAAGAAAGGAATTTTTATTGGGCTGCAAATTCGTCGCATCATAGAGGACAGTGTATTTGATTCAAAACTGACCGAGATTGATGCTGCTACATAGACATCATATAAAGAGCAGCGTTTCAATTTCTTGGGAAATACAAAGGCAAAAAATGACGAATAAATTATGAATCTTTTAATTTTCACACACGATATGGGTTGCAAAATGTCTTTGGAGATTCATTTTTTTCACTTGCATTTGGACTTCTCCTCGCAAATCTGGGGTCTGTGGGTGACGAACATGGTGGAAGGTTACATCAAGACATTACGAATTGTGAATGAATACTGATACCAATGCTCGCAGATTATTGTTGGAACCTATTCATGGATACTTCAGAGGTACCCTACAAAAACGAAAATTAGATGCAAAAAAATTTGAGATTTGGTAGTGACGTGATATGCATAATTTGTATTATAACAAATGTAAATATTAAAGTAATACGAGTAATTTTTGACTGAAAGATGTTCGTAATCAGCGGGAAAAATCCTATAAGATACACATCGCACATTAAGAAACAAAACAATACAATTTGTTGTTCAACCTAATGGAGGGTTGTATTTTCAACGAACTTCGTTCGTTTATGAAATCGATTTGTCGTCCGTCTGTCTGTCCGTCCGTCTGTCCGTCGGAGGCCTTTCTAATGGTCGGACATCAATGTGTGATACATCAATCGATTCAGCTCGGTGTCCTGAGCTTAAGTTTTGATGTCAGTTGAAATCGGGCCACGGGGACGCCGAGCCCCCGCGATATTCCGTCGGGAAAATTAAAATTTCAAATAGGTCCAAAATTAATGTGCGATACATATTTGGACTCCCCTAACATAGCTGAGTCGAAATATGGCACCCCCACAAAATCTGACCACGGATACCCGACCCCCCCGGGGAATTAATTTTTATTTTATCTGAATACTTATAATTATTACAAACATAATAATTTTAATTTCTTTAAATTGTTTTAAAGTAAGTCTACATTTGGAAGTTCGTTGCGACAATGCCTTGCATTTTCAACTTGTTGTACGATGGAGAGAAAAATTGAGTTGTTATTGAAATTGGAGTGACCGCCATGATTCTTGTGTATACATCACCACAGATTGTTCGGTGAAAATTCAATTTTTAGGCCCCTAGGCAATCATTCAGACAGCATTCTTCCTTTAAAATTTGGTATTAAAATGTTGCATTACTAACCTAGGAATGTTCTAGGCGAATTCGTAATTGTATGTAATACAAATTATGAACAACGATTGAAGATAATAAATGTAATATTAAATATTATGTTGGAATTTGCTACCATTACAGCTAGAAGACTGTCACTAAGATCGTTTACATAGTAATTAAATAGTTATTTCTTTGTCTGTTTGGTAACATTCCAAAGACGATTAAGCTAGGAACCCAGCATTTATAGATATCTCCTTATTGAACAAATTATGATTGTTAATATTTATTGTTTATGACACTGCAACATAAATTCATAACTTATTTTATTTTTCTCCACGACTTAAAAATAAACGTACTGCTTTTCTAGATTGCTAAATAGCCAACTTAATTAAGCATAATACTATGTAGAAAGTTATAAATAGCGTAGCATTAAAAGTCATTCCGTAATGTACGGACAAGACAGTATACATAGATTCCTACTAGCAAGATACCTCAAGGAAAACTCGTGGCAAGGTTTAAACGTAAATAAATAATTTCCTTTCAAGTACTTGTATTTGATTTAATTCCTTATTAAAATTTTGTCCGTCAATAAAATAATTATCTAATCATTCTAACCTGATATTGCCGCATAAATTTAAAAAAATATTTATAATGAATTGAAATTTATTGATCCACCAGTTGCCTACGTTTTCCATATCCTATGTATAAAATGAATATATCCAACATTCCCAGAATTTTATTCACTACGTGTTTTGATCTTGTATTTTTGCAGCTTCTGAGAACATCGGGAAACTTTAACTTACTCATTGAGGTAATTGCGCCTCTATGGATTGAATATTAAAAGCACCTGCAGTCACGTCTCCTGAAGGTAGTTTGTAAGTTATTTGCTAATTTTGTAACTACATATTACAGAAAATTGCTCTAATATCGCACTTTTTAAAGGTTCATAACTTTTAAAAAATCCTTAAAATATTAGATACAGCTGCGTGTGGATTCTTTGATTAATTTTTTCAGTTTTTAAAAACATTCTTGTACAAATAATGTTTAATAAAATAAAATAACAACGAATCCGAAATACAAATAAATAAAATTTAGCAATTTTCAAAATTAAGTCGATACTTCGAGCTATTTCTTCAGTGAAGACTTTATGCCTTCGGTTTTTTAGTTTTTACATAAGAAGACTACCTATAAGACGATCTATCTGTTTTAGAGCCAAAGCTTGAAATATCTGTTTTAGAGCCAAAGACCGGCCAAAACAAAACCGAACCCTTTTCACTACTCATTAAGTATTCATTTATTTTTAGCAACGTTAAATCATGTATCTAGCCACCCGAAGCTAGCAACAAATCAGGGCTAAGCTTCTGGACACTTGGAACATACTACCTTGGTCTACGATGTGCGATTTCATCCAAATGATGAGTTTATCTACATCCCAGATAACTTTGCTATTCGAAATTGATTTTGTAATTTCAATAGCCTTAAATATCCTTTTAATTAGCGGATACCTCGTAATCTGTTCACTTTTGGTAGTATCTGCTAACGTAGCTATTATGGACGTATGCATTTTTATTGTGTATGGAGCAAATCTTTTAGCAGTATGCAAGTAAGCATGATATTGAGCAAGTGACGTCGATCAAGGTTAACTGCTAAATGCCTTGTGCTTGACCCATGCAGCCCAGCTTTTCCAAGGAGCAGCGTATGTTCTAAGAGAAGATTTTCGCCATAAGCTTTTGATCAACTCCTTATCCACCATCGACCTATCGTTAATCAAACCGGCTCACCCCGTACCTTCCAGGTCTCTAAGCGTAGCCTTTCTGCCTTGAGTTCGAGTATCTGTCAGAGATTGTCCTAGGTTTAATAGCCGAAAAGGGCGTGTTACCGCCCGTGGTTTCAGGTCGATTCTCCATAACACCTTGTCTCAATTTGGAACTATTAGAAAAAATTTTTCCTTTTGCCGTATTCGGGTGGTTCAATACTCTTGCTATTAGACCAAGGGGTGAGAGCACCCATGTTAGCTGGTAGATCCATATCTTGCCGAAGGCATTCGTAAATTTGGCTTAACGATCCGTTACACATAACGAACCACTGCCCTCAAAGCACTGATTATAAAGAGGTCTACTCGTGGTATATTCCACATGGTGAAGATCTGAATTGTTATGTTTGGGAGTAAATGCCAATCTGGTAAGGACTTGTTTCTTGATAGGCTTCGCCTCGCTGATTCTTCCTTGGTTTTTCAAACATGCTACCACCGCACTGTTGCCTGATTGAATTAAAACGGTTTTTTCTATCAGGGAGTTCGCATTCTATTTTGCAACCATGTAAGCTACGAACATTTCTTTGCAATTTATGACCCACCTCTTTTGAACGGGAGACCATACCCTTTCCATCACTGAGTTTTGTTTGATCACACCAGCCTGTCCTTCTCGCGTCGGTTGATATAAATATATTGGGCTTTTCCTGAAAAATTGAAAATTTTATCTCTAGATTCCTCATCCACCATTGGCATTCCATACGCACTAGTGTCGAGATTTTTGATTTAAAAACAACTTGTTTTCTGGAAGTGCCAGACTTGCCCGAAGCTTGTATTTGGAGTGCGGTCTCCCCAGAGGAATAGCGAAGACTGCAAAATTCATTTTACCCAGGAGATTCTGCTATTTCCAATTCCAGGGTCATCTACTTAGAATCTGCTTTAGGTGTTTTCTTATAGAGATTACTTTCTTTAAAAACAGCGGCACCATGTTGATTTCTGTGTTTCGGGTGACTTCCAAATACTCCAAACATTGCTGGGGTATCAGTACTGACTTTTCTTTGTTCCCCTACCACCCAAAGTTTCCAGAAATAATATCGATCTCTTTGTTTGAGAGTAAAGGCCATATTTCGAAGTTTTGATGCTAACCAATTCGAAATTCTGGAAAAATCGACAGATGCGATTGAGAGGCCAAACGGTAGGTATGGCATATGGTATACTTCGTGCCTGTGTAACATGGCAAGAAATCTTCGATATCTCTCTTGTATAGAAATTTAATAGTAAGCTTGGGAGATATTTATTTTGGTCATGAAGTCGTTGTTTTACAAAAACGAAGGAATTTTCAGATGATTTAGAAGCCAAAATTCTCTTGCGCCAAGAAATCGTTTCAATTGTTTTAGGTAAATTTTGCCTTTTGGTCTCATCTGGTTTTGGGACTGAGAACATTCGAGACAGGAACTTTGTGGATAAATGGGATTTCTCCAGAACACCTTGTTGAAGTTGCGCATTTCCGAATCCATTTCCAGCGTCGTATTTCTGTAATAGTATGATTTGTGAAAAATCTATTAAGGGACCAACAGTAATGAATAGCCACTGAAAGTTTCCAAGATTCTTTGTGGATCTCCTATGGCCTTCCGTTGCTCCAGGTAATCTTTTAGCTGATCGATCGGGTGGATGCGCATATACTCGCTTCTAGGACATTGAATCTTTATAGAACTGTTCTTTTCTACTGAAAAAGACGAAGTCGTTTTTCCAAAGAGTCACCTTGACTGTCCTCGTTTGTCTCGTAGACGAATTGTGTGCTGACATGTCAAAATTTGAGCTTTTTCTGTGGGAAGTACGAAAGAAATCCCCGTAGTGCCTGGTTACTTCCGCAAGAGATTCTTCTGCAAATAAATGAGTAGGAGATAGAGTTATAGCATTTAACAATGTTCCCACCTGGGCATTTGTGGAAAGATAAGATTCCTTCTTTGCTCTATTATCTCCACTCTGCGACCGCACACATATTGTAAAACATCATCTGAGAGCACCTTAATATTCGCAAATGATTCCCTCCGATATAAGAAATAATGCAGAATGATTCTCAAGGTTGTGCAAGTTTTTACTATCTGTTTATGAGACATCGCCTCGCTGAGCATCACATGGCTAACTTGATCGTTTACCTTTAGTGCACTAAAAACCGGTGATTCCTGTAACGTTTTTTGTACGTCGGCGTAACCGTATTCTATTGAATGTCGCTTTTCTAATTTGAGGCATTCTATAGCTTGTTTCACAAAGTGTGGCTTAGCCTGTGGGATTAGGGGTTTCTGCTCTCTTGTTCTTGGATTAAAGTCTATATTCGTGATTTCATCCTCGGGTGTCTCATCATCCGACAAGTCCAAAAGAGGACGAATATTTTCACGAAGAGTCATCATCGTCCGATCTGAATTTTTCCAGTACCATAGCCCGCTTAATAGGTTCCCTCGTGTGAGCTTTCTACATCTGATAGACCATCCGAAAGTTATTGAGAAGCTTATTTGCGCGATACCATAAGAGGTTTTTTGTCAGCCTGGGCTGTGATAATTAATTCATTTTGAACAGCAGATTTCATAATTCTCACTGATAAACTTGTGGGTCTTATAATTAAAACAATGCAGAATGACCAAGGTAACATTTTGACATTCATATCCCTAAAGGCTTTTTCGGAGAGGCTTGCTGCCTCGGAATTAAATGCCTGCACTAGGTTTGTCGTAGGGAGTGCGTATCTTAGCTTATTCAAAACTTGGGGGTCACATATTTCCTCCAAGAACTCACTCGTACTGAAGATCTATCATTGCTTCCAACCTTCCAGCAAAGAGGTTTCTGCTATTCTTTTGATGCGATCCAGGATAACAGCTTCATCTGAACTGTCTAGAACAATTTCAGTTACCTCCACCAGCGTTTTGACTTTAGCAATTTTTATGACGAAAGAGAAATGTCTATTAGTGAACGAAAAAGGTGCTATCTAAGATAATAAATATACTGTTGAGCCGTCCGGCTCAATCAATTTGAGACGTGCGGCTCAGAATTGAGCCTGACGTCTCCTGTTTGAACCCTATGGCCCAGATAATAGCAGTTGCTCGCCGACAAGTGTAAAATGTGTCGGCTGCAGTCAGGCCTGAGAGCCCAATTTTTTGAGGAGTCACTACGCTCATTCGGACGAGCTATTTCATATCGAGTAGACGCCTCCCTAAGTCGAACCTGCGGCTCTGCAGATTGAGCCGAACGTCTCCACGAATCGGGCCTTACATTTGATTTTCCAATGCTCCACCCCGAAGGTACTACATTGGCCAGGAAGCGAGTTTTTTTTTACCTGGAAAATTTGGAATTTTGCCGAACCCTTGCTGTTCCAAGCAAGGTAGGGATCTTTAACGTGCGTGACAACACACACACACGGGACCTCCATTTTAGCTCTCATCCGAACGAGGGTGTATTTTTGTGAAAAATGCTCGCCTAGCATTTTTCAAGCGGACCGTGTCGGGATTTGAGCCCGGGATCTTGGGCGTAGTAGTCACACGCATACCAACTACGCCACGGAGCCGCTTCCACGAATTGGCCCGCACTTCAGAGAAGGTGAGCGCAAGGCCCGACTGTATGTATCCGAGAAGTAGCGCTCGGTCACCTAAGGTAAAATTAAAATAGGAGCACCAGTTTGCTTACCAAAAATTTACACCAATGATCACGTATACTTTCCGCATAAATGAGGATGAACTGTACGTACACATATTGATGCGAAACAAAGCGTACTTTATTATATTCCGCGCGCTCGCAACTGACAGAGCTGAAGAGGGTATATACGGGCGCGTGGGATGCTGACGGACGTAAAGGTGGAAATTTGGGATGGGTGTACAGAAATCATTGAAAGAAACGGGAATGTAATTTCACAAGGCCAGGCCGACGGTACAGACCTAAAATTAATTTTTGTTAGGTTTGGAGATAAGAAATGCCCATAGATTTGGATGAGAAGACCCCAACGAAATTTTGAAAGCTCTATACGAACCTTCAACATTATTAATGATCTTTAGGTCTTGCAAAATTCAGGAAAATCTTCTTTAAATTTTTTATTCAGTAGAGTGTTTTTCCTTTAACCTATTAAAGTTGATTTTCAAATCGAGCACTTTTAAAACCATTCGACAAAAAAAACAACATTTTCTCGTTGAAAAAACGTATTTCTCGAAATAAGTTCAAAGCTCTTCCAATACTCTTCTAGAATGTACAAGTTCAAAACTTCATAAAAGTACCAAGGATTATTCAAAATTTTTTTCCTCTTTGAATCGTTAAACCAACTATACTTGTTCTTGAAAATTTTCTGTTTATGTGTTTATCAAATAACAATGTTTTTAGGCTGTTAATTAATTAAACTACATTAACCTTGTAAGAGTTTCCAATTGCGCTGGTTATGAAGATAAATAGACTATATTTCTGCCGATGCAATTTACAATTCTTGAAGGTTATGAACCTGAAGTACTATATGTTTGTAGGCACGCCAAAAACAACGGCACTCCCTTGCATTGAGAGACTCACATATTGGAGTAGTTGCTGATGTGTTAAACAATAAACTTAATTTTTTCGTGCTACATTTTGGTTTAATAACCGTATGATGCGGAATGTAACATTATGTAGAATGAAGCGATGATTCCTTCGTGCCCGATGGAATTAGTGAAATGTGGTCACTGTGTAAATACGAGGCTTGTTCAATTGAAACCCATCTTTGGTCAGGTTAGCCTTGGAAACAATTGTAATCACTCAACTGACGTTTTGCAACGTTAGTGGTGTTTGTTAACTTCCCACTGGTCAGTTTCTCTCGTATATATTTGACAGTGATTTTAAGTATTGTGACTTTGAAATGACGTTTGTTGTTAACAATCCGACCAAATGCGTATGGGCTTATCTTTGCAACACCTCACGGAATACAGCCAAATGGTAACGATTTTCTCTCGTCAATAATTGCTGGCAACGAATCTTGGTGTCATTATTTTGAACCATCCAGTAAGGTGTCATCGATGCAATGGAAACACACAAATTCTCCGCCACCAAAGAAGTTTAAAATTCAACCTTCCGCCGGTAAGGTTGACATTTTGTTTCGACTATGAAAGACCCTTGTTGATAGAATTTACAGAAAACCTCAGGTGCATATCAACGTAAACCTGTATAATGAAACTTTGAACAAGCTCCATCAAGCAATAAGACGAAAACGTCCAGGCAAGGTTTCACGTGGTGTCATTCTGCTTCACGACAATGCTTGACCTCATGTTGTTAACGTAGTGAAAGAAAATCTACAAGGGAAAAAATGGAGGATATTAGAGCATCCACACTATAGTCCCGATTTATCGCCTTGCGATTTTCACATCTTTGGGCCACTGAAAAAAAGCGTTAAAAGGTAACCGTTTTCAGTCGGACGAAGAAGTACAAAACACCGTGAAAGAATTCTTCGAGCAGCAGCCACGAGATTTCTTTAGGTTGGGTATACATAGGTTGACGAAACAATGGGATATGTGCTTTAATCGTAGTGGTAATTATTTGTAAATTTAGTTGTCAATAAATTTTTCCTCAACCAAAAATGGGTTTCAATTGAACATGCCTCGTAATTCTGCATAAACTCCTTGTACATTATATACAGTGAAGAGTCTTTTTGCAAACGATTTTTTTAAGTGAACTTCCCGAATCCCAAAGTATGTGTTTCGGATCACTGAACGGAAGTGACATTACAACATGACCTTGGCCGTACTTAGTGTGTGTTGTTGAAAAATGCTGCTTATTGGTTTCTTTTGCACGAGAAATCTTGTGCTCATCTAGATGAATGATTGTATTTAAGGGTTCTACAAGCACACAGTGATGTACTGCCTGCTGACGGAGAAATGATTTTTCGTACTAGAACTTAACTAAAAAAATAAATCGCGTCAGTTTCTACCACTGCACCCATATGAATCTCACTTATTAAAGAGTGCAAAAACATCTGCACCCAAAAGCAAATCAATGATGCCGGGCTGGTCAAATTCAGGATCAGCTAATTGCGAGTCCGCTTTAAACGACCAGTTGTTAGTGTTTAATTTCACTGCGGACGCTTTTCACTAATGTTCGATAGAATGTATACATCTACATCAAATTGAGGATATGGTTTATCTCTAGGTCTTATTTTGCAAGACAAGGTTCCCTATATGTGCGAGGAAGTAAATTCCAGACCTTCCACATTAATTGCAACATTGGATTTTTGTAAGTCAAGTCGCTGACCATAAGTTTCCGCCATAAAACTCTCCATACTACCGTTGTCCAACATGGTTCTGACCTTTTGAACCCACCCGCGCACATTCTTAATTGCACATTGTTGATTTGGCTGAAATTTGGATGTTTTAATAGACAAGTGTTCGTCTAATGATTTTTGGTTTTCAAATTGTAGTAATGTATTGTGAAATTTATCACGTTTTCGACAAGCATTTGCGACTTTGTAACTTGATGAAGTCCTGATCGGCTTAACAAATTTGGATCGCTTTTGAGACGTCTTGGCCAAAAAATGTTGACACTAATATAAAGCATGTTTGCCTTTACAATTAATACTTTTTTGTCGTCCGATATGGTCGCCAACGAAGTGTGCTATTATATGAATACCAGTAGGTTTATTCGAATCGATTTCTTGTGTTGATTATTATTTATTTTAGACTGTTTGCCCAGAACTACATTACCACCTTCCAAGACTTTACAACGAATGTTTTCACCGATCTATCAATACATATTAATCAAATTTAAAACCACGTAATTATTTTCAAATTCAAATGCTTTTGAAAACCTGTTATTTAAAGTCTTAGATAATTTACGAAATCGAAATATATCTAATACATTTACGTTATTATAATTTGAATAAGGGCCGCTATAGTTGCGACCACGTCCCCAATGTCCCACCCGAAGGTACTACATTGGGTTTAAACGCGAAAATATAAACGTGCTTCAGATGTTATCTAACTTCAAAATTAATCGATCCTAAATAAAAATCTAACTAACTAAAACAAAAACTAAAAATAGGGTTTGAATAATGGTATCTACATTTACGTTAGCTTGTTCTAATCCGGTTAGATTTTCTACATTAAGCAGTTGATCAACGTTCTAAACCCTTGATGGGAATTAGAGTTGGCTGTTGGAGAATTTTCCAGTCGCAGAATATGAATTTACCAAAACTCATTTACTTTCATATCTTTCAACCACCATGGAGTACGCTAACTCAAAATGTTCCCCTCTGACAAGTAAGTGCTATTAAATTTTTAAATTCTGTACCTAAGGCGTCGAGCAAGAGGGTCATTTCAAAATTTCTTACAGATAATTGCTTCACCAAATTTTAAAAATATGTCAAACAAAAATACTTGATAAGCTTATTTTTTCTGTGTTCATTTTGTAATAACTTTTAAATTTTGACTTATTGTAGTTAGTCGCCAGGTTTTGCTGGCGATTTTGGTTTTTTCCGAGTTTACTGGCTTGGGGTATAAATAAGTTACCACTCTATTGAAAAACATAGTTTTTACATCACTGTCGTCTTCTACGTCACTTAACGCCATGCCCAGATAAATGTAGTCTTGTTTTGAACTTGAAACCTTTACCAACACGTGCACACCTTGTTTTATTTTACTAACATGAATATTTTCCTTCTCAATCAAAACGTTAATATTGCCTGTAGACGTGCAGGAGGGTTGCTCAATGTAGACATCTTTAAATGTTGATAAAAGGATATCGTCATCCGAATCTGAACTCAAGTGTATACTGTGTTGTAAAATGATTTTTTTTTGTATGTTGAATCATATCACTTATATCTGCCTGAAAATTAGAAACGTTGTCAATGTTTTTTGGTTGTTCAGTTCTAGGTTTTAATGGGCAGTAGTCTTTCGGATCCATGCAAGTGCCAAAGCCGCGGCGACAAAAGTAATTTAACTCTCTATACTTCAAAATGCCTGCCTCTTCAGTGAACACCTGGTGTACCTTCATAATTCCACATATGGAACAATATTCTCTGAAATCTCTTTCGAATTTTGTTCAATGTCTTCATCACTTTACTAGCGTTTTTCAGAGTAAAATAGAAATTTGAGGCATCAAAAATATCTGTTCCATGTGCTACCAGTTTGTCAGCAGCTCGTTTTAAAAAGCCACCAATGCCGTCTGCTGCGCCCTTGCCATGTCCTGCTTCGAAAAAGTTCCATGTGATTTTCCCGAAGTGATATTCCGAGAATAATTTCGTGCACATTAGGTAAAAGTTTTGTTTTTGCGGATACTGAGTAGCGGGGCCATCTGAAAATACATGTAATGTTTTTGCTTTAGGAAAATTTTCTTGAGCTGAAGAAAGAATAGGATGAAGGTGGGCCCAGATTGCAGCGGGATTGTGTATAGTATTTCCCGACACAGACCAGAAAGATGTTACCTCTACTTGATTCTCTACATTGCGAATATACATCACACCAGTGTGTAGAGATACCTGCTTTCGGGAGTCGCCAAAATGATGAGATTGTATTTCTTGGGAATACTTACAATTATAATTCTCGCTGAATTCCACATGCAGTGCCACTTCTTGTTCTGATAATCCATCTATGCATGCCCTGTAATTACTGTACTGTGTCTTTATATTGTAAACATGTCTCTCTGCATCTTTTATATTCTTTGTAACTTTGACTGTTTTTCCTGACTTCTTAAAAAGTTCTGATTTTCTTTCCCACTGAGGATATTTTACAATAAAATTGTTTTTGGTAGTATCATATTTGATTTTTTTCGAGTGACATTCAGAGCACGTTACCGACATACAGGCCAATAAATTTGGGTCGCAAAAATGTTCTACAATAATCTTGTTCAGACCAGAAGTTGGAATCACCTTGTTTTTACATAAAACAAAGGCCAAGTATTGTATGTTCGTATGGATTCTACATACACAAGTTTCTCTCGCAGTAACAGTAGGAGGTATTATGTAGAATGGTCTGTACCATGTAAAACTGGTGTAACAGCATTTCAGGCCGGAATAGTCTCGTTTAAGTGAACGGAAAAGATTCTTCGTGTTGTTTAGTAAATAGCGCTTCTGCATTTTTACTTTCTGCAAGTTGTTGCTTTCTGAAATAGCCTTGGTCAATATTAAGACATTCTTTAATAATCTGCACATTTGTTGAATAGCAATCTTCTTTTTTCGATTTTTAACTTTTTTATAACGCTCTTTTATAGCGTTCCGTAAGACCATGTACTTATCGTAGTTGTTACTATTGTCATTTCTTTTAGATATACAATAAGGTCACCTTTTCAAATAATAAATGAATTCAATGTAAAAAGAGTTTGCGACGTGAAAGCATGTTACACTGGATTGTGGGACCCATTGTGTTTAAATGGAAAACAATTTTGTTACCAATACCATTATTGACCACTATGTTACTCTAAAAAAGGAAGAAAAAAATTAAGTGGAATTATTGTCTTTTTATTAAAAGTGTTTTATAATATGATGCATTGTTTATTGATTCAAAAATATTTTCTTAATTTGAATGTAACTAACAACAATAAATGTTTTTTCTTCAAGGACAAGTTTATCTGCAACGAATTTTGCAACAACCCAAGAAATAAAATTTCTCTACGCTCAACAAATTCTTGTTGTCATAGACAAGAACCTTGAAAAGTCCATTGAAATACAAGAAATCTGAAATCTTACCAGAAAATCTTGGATCTTGGATCCGAGGAAGTCTTATATTTGAACCGATTGTTAATTGGAAAAACCTTTGTCTGTCGGCAGGAGAGTCCGCCTGTTTTATTTTAGATAATTCAAATTTCATCTGTGCCAAATTATTTTTTATTGAAATCACAAGACCAATAATGCTAGCTTTTACCTCTTTCACTTCGGCCACATTTTCTTCGTTTAAAATGAACACACTACACGAGATATCCATTTCCTGTTTTATCTCAATAGCAGTTTGCGCCAACATTTGTCAAAACTAGATTTTTCTCTGTTGAATCCAGCTCTTGACATTTGATCAGAAATGGAACGAAGTTATTCAAGACTCAATTTTAAATCAACAACAAAAGGTTCAACTAAAATTTTATTTGCAGCTATTGTAGCTAATGTTTAGAAAGCATAGTTATTAACTTGTCGTCAGGTATTTTTTCGGTTAAAAATCCCGCTTCATGCACCAAATTTAAAAAATACTCGGTCCCACTACCGGACTGATAACGAAGGTAGTTAAGTTTCATGAATAAATCGTTCTGTTTTTCTAAATTTCAAAAACTTTCTTGAAATGCGCTCCTAAAATCATCAAAAGTTCCAAAACTATCCTTTTTAATCGACACCCATTCTACCGCTGTACTCCTAAGACAATTTAACGCCAGACCCTTCTTGTGTTGCTCGGGTACTCCGGCCTCTTCTAGTGTTTTATTAAATTTTTTCAAATTGGGTGAGTTTTTGAATTGGGGCAAAAACTTAAATTATTACCCCCAATTCCCTCCAATTTGACAAATAGCTTTTATCATTGAGATTTGGCGAGCCGCTCGAAAACGAACCACTCGACGGTGGAATGAAATTCTTTGTTTCAAAAATAATTATTTCATTAGTTTTAGTTTTTGACTGTGCAGTGTTCAAATAATCGACATTAGATGCTAAGTTGCTGACAGTATCGCGAAGTTCTGCCATACCCATAGTTAATTTTAAAATCGGCGGTTTGTGCGCCACGGAATCATTCTTTTTTCTACCTTTATTTTTCGACATCGTCAACGGTTATTATCCTAATTGAGCTCTTAATTTAAGGACAAACTGTTTATACAAATTGCCGATTGCAGTATTAATCAATGCTAACAATTACTAATCAATAAAAAAAATTTCATTAATCAACAAGTTATTACATCGATTGTATCCTCGAATATTCAATAACATCAGGTATCAATATCATCATATCAAATAGCCCATTGCACCTTGACAAGCTCTAATATGCTACTTCAAAATAAACGCCAAATACCACTAGCCTTGCACTGTACGTTACAAGAAAATAAACGATCTCACCAACGTGTAGTATTCCCCTACAACAGGTTATCAGCTTGAAGCGCAGCTGCAGGAAAACAGTTTTGTGCACTTTCTCGTCTACTAGACGTATCTTCGTGAAGCGCTTATTCCAACACTATAGTCCATTATACATTCGGTAACACTATTTTATTCGGTTAGTGATGTTATTTTGTTTTTGTAGTACAAATTATTACGAATTTAATCACACGGCCACCCCATAGCGCCACGTTGGGCGCCAGATGAAGAGGTTGAAACTGTTATTGCTGTAATTGAAAACGTAGGTGGGCTTTTTATCAGTGGCACGTGTAAATAAAAACAGAATTCGAATGCAAATTTAATACTATAAACCATATAACGTGTACAAAACAAACGTCTCAACTAAAATATCAACGCGTATAAGAAAAAAGAGTACTTACAATACAGGATCGTGTTGTCATTAGTACATTTTACCATAATTACAATTAATATGCTACTCTATTAACTAACGATGCCCGGACGGAGCCCCTTAGCATCTACCTTCGCACACGTCCATTCCCCGACTGACTCTCTCTCCCCACCCCACTCATTGTCTTCGAGTCTGGAACCATCTCACTTAAGATTAAATTTTCAAGCCACCCCAATTTATCGAATTGGTTCACGTGCATTTATTTTTATTCTCATATTAAAATCAAAATATATTATTTGTTGTTTTTTTGTATATTCATAATTTTAATATTTTCTTATCAAAATGTTTATTACCTTAATTTCGGGACAAAACTGCATTTAGAACACATTATTTATTGAATATATTGTTGTAGAGCAAAAAAATTAACTTTTATACCGGGTTAGTATTAAGTCCTAGAACTTTTTTATTTGAAGTATATTTTTTTAAATTTTGGTACGGATATGTGGTTAAAATTGATGAATTTATTTATGCCATTTACAATTTTTTGTAACTTCCTGTTTAACTGAAAGTGCTTATTCCTTTTTTTTAATAAGACACTCATTACATTTTTACATTTTCGGATGCAGAATAAATAACTACTTTCATAAATATTAACATATTTTTTCATTCATAAGAACGTATTACAAAAAATAGTAAAAAGTACCAATAACGCAAAATCAATATGCCTGTGAAAACTATTTGGAATTTTATGACACTACAAGAAATGTTGAAATTGTGCTCCGTGACAGTGATATAATCGATCAATGAAATGTCTTAGTGAATTCTGTATCATTTGTGGCGTAATAGGACTAATTTCTTCAACTATTCGTTCTTTTAATTTTTGTAGATTAATTGGTCAGTTTTTGTACACTTAATATTTCAAGTGATCCTAACAAGCAAAAATCGAGTGGCGATAAATCTGTAAAACTGGCTTATCATTCAATTGGTCATCTGCGCCGAATCCAGCGTGCAGGAAATATTTCGTTTAAATAATAACGAAACATCGTGCGCAAAATATAGTGGAGCTCCTTATTGTTGAAACCAAACATCATTTAGATTTGGAAAAGCTGCAGGTGGTGATACAATCTCGTTCCCCAATAAATTTAAATAGATGTCACCAGTTAAATTTCTTCTAATACAAAATGAGCCTATTGCTTTCAATCATACCTTGAGGATATTGCGTATGGACTTCTTCCATTCAGTGAGGATTATCCGTTGATCAGTACCAACAATCGTGCCTGTTAACGGTGCCATTGAGATAAAACATTGCTGCATCGAAAAATAGTATTTGATTCACCAAATTAGGTTAATTTTGTCAATTTCGCAAAAGGTCTGCGATCTGAATACTCTTTAGTTAACTCATGAAGCACTTGCATCTTGAAGGGTTTAAGTTTTGCAAATTTTAGGATTTTTGGGAGATATCGTGAAGCTACCCTAATGCAGTTGTACTTAAATGCGGGTTTCTTCAAACTGTTAATAAAACATTCAGACTGGTATCTGCATCGGTTGCCGTTGTTGGACGTCCAATTCTAGACAAATCTTTTACTTGGCGAAATGCTTCGTACGTATGAATTGTCCGATATACTATGCTTTTACTAGTGGCATCCAGATGAGCATTATTAAGTAAAGTGCCAACTTCTTCAAACCAACGTTCACGGTCATCATACCCGCGCATCATCAAAATGTTATCCGCGCAGATTTTGTTAATTTTATTGCCATTTTCAAAGTGTGTAATAAAGTAATTACAAAGATAGTGACAGCAATAATTGTGATACAATCTAGGACATTTTGATTTTACGTTATCGGTAGTTTTTATTATTTTTTGTGATACGTTTTTAAGAATGAAAAATACGTTAATATTTCTGAAGATAGTTTTATTCTGCATTTAAAAATGTAAAAATATAACGTGTCTCGATAAGAAAAAGTAATAAACATTTTGGGTTAAGCAGGAAAATACAAAAAAATTGAAAGTAGCACAACTAAATTCATTAATTTTAACCACGTATTCAGACCAAATTTAAAAAAAATTTACTTCAAATAAAAAAATTATTCGAGCATTTCGGTACCTTACACTGACTCGGTATAAGGTATTACGTCTATTTCCAACGTAATTAATAATAAATATGCTTTCGAATAATTTATGGAGTTAAATCCAATTTGCTTTGAAACAAAGAGTTAATATGCGATAAATTAAATGACTTACATCCCGTGTACAATAAATACGCTTTCTACTAATTTTCAGGTTGAGCTTATTTAGTTCGAAACAACAAATTTATGCTACAAGTAAATAAGTCAATGTCCTGTTTTAAGTATCTCGTTATACCTTGCGATAGCATATCATTACTTTCTCTGTGGTTTCATTTTAAACCTTCTTCGAAATAGTATATTGAACTATTCCGATATAACCCGGGTTTTCCAGTTAATCGTGCTTCGATGAGCGTGGATGTGTGCTGTTCGAATTGGTGTCACTTTGAACTCATTTTAAAATTGGTCTTTGTAGCTTGTGCGTTGATGCACTTGGAAAAAACTACTCGCTCTGTTATTTCAAAAGCAATTCACGCTTGTTGTTTGTTGTTCGACAAGTAAGCGATGGTTTACGCGTATTGCTTTTTTTAGCGGGAGGCCAAATGGGTCCTTTCGGTGTATAGGTCAGACTGTTCGTTGCCATGGAGCAGCTTTTTCTTTCTTTGGGGGACTCACTACTGAACTTACGATGACCGTTACGTCGTTGTGTTGACTCAACCCTCCACGGTAAGCAATGTATGTGACTCGTTTTTTTTTTGTATATATCAATGGAACATTCCTTATCAACGTTGGGTGCAGTCACGGGATGAAAAACATGACCCTGTAGGACTTTTGTTTGTTACTACGATTCATGATTCTCTCGCTCTACAGGTACTTCGGGATATACTTCGGTAGTTATTGCTACAACGTTGTAACAATTTTATTTTCGCATTAAAAATCTCTGCATTAAAGGTATAACGAATGTTAAAACACCTTTATTAACTAAAGTAATAATACGTGTAACAATCAAATTTTTGCATTAATACAGTATCTAGAGTCGTTAGTCTATTTGTTTCGGAGGTCGGTGTATTCCACAGCCACAGGCACGCGCGTGAGAGGATTGACAACGCCCCTCGGGACCCTCCCACCATGCAAGAACGCGGCAGGGGCACTCGTCGATAGGTAAAAGCAGCGACAGCATGCATTCGAAGAGAATGGCGAGTGACCTCCGGGTCGCATTAATTATGTAACACACTTCCTGAGTAACGGTTGGTATTGTATATTCGTTATCATAGTATCTAATTTAAAAATTTGTTTAGCGCAACTACGACTTACAAACTACGACTTACAAACTACGCAACGAAAATTATATTTATAACTAAGATTAGACCATGGAAGATTACGCTACAAAATTTATGCAACTTTGAATCAATGTAAGAAACCCACTTCGCTTCGACACCTGTATTTAAGGCATGGAAAGCAGGAATAATTAGCTGCAGACTCCGCACGGCGTTGCAGTTCCCAATCTAGCCAAGGACAGCAGCCTGGGGTTTGGTTCGTAATAGCTTTAAGATTTCCTCAGTGCTTCCTTCTAAAAGCACGTTATTTCGTTTTGTTTTATAGAAGCACAAATTTGTTATTCAGTTTATCTGTAGCTAAGCTGGTTTTCTCCAGTATCAAATTTAAATTTCACTTAGTTTCGTAGATATGTGACTACACGTGGCTTCAGCATAAATTAACAGCTGCGGCTACGTCACCTGTTTGTTTGAAATATGCCGTCAACAATTGCACAATTGCAAGCAGATGTTTAGTATTACATTACTACCACCTTTGATAAAATTAGAGAATATCTTTGTGAATATTTTGACTTCAAATCGATTTTAATACTGTTAACTTAAAAAGAAAGTTTTGTATATTAATTTGTAAATGACCTACACAGATCTGATTGGGTTAGAAAACCTTAGTATAACCAGTCACACTGGGTTGTAATATATTTGAGTAAGAATCAAGTTGATAAACTTTACAATAATTCTTCAAGTGATTCAAGTATTCATTTTATTTTATTGCATTAAATTTTATTTACAGAAACAGAGAAAATTCTTTCTAGTAAATTTATAATCCACGCTTAAAGTCTTTTATTCTGATCTAGTTTGATCAGACCTGATAAACAAAAAGCAATAAGAGTTCAATTTTTATGGTACCCTTATGTAGGAAACATTCTTTTGCATTTTAGATATATTTGAGGGACACAAATAGTGTTCCCATTTTTATGTGACTTAATTATTATTTTTCCATACAGGAACAGCGTCTTATTCTGTTAAGACAGGTTTTTGTCAGCGAAGGCGATCTTTTTTCTTTGGGTCTCCACGTCCGCCCTTAGAAATTAGCCATGCCATTTACATGAATCAATCTGGACTTGGTGGCGCCTGTTTGTTTTAGTTTGAGTGTGACCCCACAGATTTCGACTTACCCCCATTGCTCATAGCTCTACCCAAGGAATAGACCCTAGTTACGTCGGAAGACTTTGTTTTGCAGACACCTAACTTGGAGCATGGTGATTATAAAGTAGTGTCGGCCAGAAGTATAGAAAAGCGTTTCACTAGCGCCCATGCGTGAGGCTAGCGGAGCCAATTAGAGAGAGGAAAAAATCGTTACAACGTTGCTGGTATTTAATACCTAAATTTAGCACTTATAATATTGAGAGAATCAGCCTTCACTATTTTTAATTTTAACATGTTGCTATTGATATTGAGAAAACCTACATTTAAAATTTGCTATCACTATTGTTATTGCGAAAATCTTAAACATTAATTTTTTTTGGTACAATGAATTTTATTACCTGTTAGCCGCGAAATGCGTACTTCGAGGATCCACTATCAAATTTGACATTTACAACATCATTAAAATTTAATATTTTTTATTTGTCTATGCGAATTAAGAATTTTTTTTTATTTATGTTTAGTTGTTAATAGATAAGCGTGGGCGATGTGCTTTAATTTTTTTGTGTGCATAATTTTTATTTTTTTGGTATTTAGGTGAATCCCCTCACTCTCCGCGTTTGATAGCTAGCCTGGTAGCTACTTTTTTTCCGTCTACGTCATTGCATGTAGCAAAGGATAGTTATATTTATGGACTTTTTGTATATTTTTGGAACTTTTTGTTTTGGGGCAAATTTTTTTGACTAGAGCAATTTATTTTAGAGCCAAAAAATTTTGTGGCTTTTGGCTAAAACTGATTTACTTTGCAGCAAAAATTTTTTGACCTTTTCACATACAATCAAAACTCTAATTTAGATACAATTTAGATACAAACTACAAAAATTATTAAAACTCGTTTTATTAAGAATGATATTCCAATATTGCAATTGCGATGTTAGAACATACATAAGTAGGCGAAATAAAAATCTCCTTTTACGTGAATTCCATATTTTGTTACGTAAATTTTTTGCTCAGAACTCTAACCCGTAATTCACAGGGAAACTCGCCAAAAATTCTGTGTTTCGATACAGTACCGAAAACCCCGATTATATCAACATGAATGTTGTCTACTAACTCAATGAGAAGGGTGGTGTAAGTGTTCGAAGAGGGTCCCGGAATGCTATCGTGTGGGGAAATACCGGTCTTAATCGGGAATTATATTGGACGCCACCTAATTTCGAAATACAGGGTGTCTAGGGGAAAACCCCCAGTTGGAATAACAAGAGGATACTAAAACCCTAGATTAGGAAAGTGTTATTCTAACCTAGAATTCACACGAGGAATAATTGAGTATATTAATTTAAAACAGATCAAAAATAAACATAATGATAAGGACACTAATATAACTATTTAAAAGTGTTTCCAAAATCGGTTACTAAATTACCTGTATACTAATCACGCCTCGTGGTAATGGCGATATCTTTTAGTATATCAGGGCTGGAAACTATTACTTTTACATTAGTTGTGAAAACACAAACCTACCCTTTTGCACAATTAAAAATATATGCACAATTACTACAAACGTTCTTAAGCACATGCTGAATATATGAAAATTATTTATCTTAATGGAAAAATTTTCGACGAACAAAGTTACTTTTTAATTTCTTAAAACTAATAACAAGAACGACTGTGGGTACGCTTATAGGTATATACAGTTAAAAATGTTCATTAATTGAAGGTGACTAGGTTGTAGTTTCAAAATTTGTATCGTAAGTACCGGAGGAGTACATTGACTTTAGATATCTCGGAAAGAACCAAGTTCAGTCGTTTTAACCAGAGCCTACTAGAAATTCTGATAGTTTGTTAAAAATTTTCAATCAACATGTTTTTTCAACATGATGTTGTTACTCCTTCAGGAATCAATTCTTCCTAAAAGTGAAATCCACCAAGCTGGTAGGATATAATTCTGAACTTTAATTGATTGATCACATTAATTAAGTTTGATACGTAATTCTTCTAAGGTTAGCTGTACTTACTCAAGTTTGCATAGTATCTCTTTCACAGCTCTTTGCAGAGTTTTTATCTCACAAAACGACTCGAAATTATCTTCACGAGAATTCGGAAAGTGAAATAAGACTGCATATTGAAATTACTTTTGTTGTTTCTTTCTGACTAATATATGTTAACTTATCTTTATAAAATATTAACATGCATCAAAGAAGGGGCTTAACCATGTCTTGAATCGGTGTGAATATTCTTCGTCCCATGATGATGATGTCATAGGTGCCAAGGTTATTCATTATTAATTAGAACAAATGAAGAATAAAACTGTAATAATTTAGAATACAAAGTAATAATGATATCATTGCTAACTTAAAACCGCCATAATGAATGTGACAACTTTTAAGTACGAACTATATATATTACAATAGTAAACTAAAATAATACTTCCTTAGACCAAGAATGCGCGCAAATTAAAATTTTATTTCTTAACTGAAGTAGCCCTATTGATGGGATTCACCAATACTGAAAAATTATAAACATTTCAACGGAATGTTACAATTTGTATTCCATTATCCTATTCTAATTTCCTTTTTTTGTGTATTCTTCAGCTTAGCAGAGCTGGAACTTATTTTCGATAGAAATATTATTTTTAACGCTTTTTTTGCTTTATTGCGGTTAATCTTTTCTTTAGTTATTCCTTATACAAAGTTCTAGTTATCGTTTTTGCTGAAACCTACCCGACAAGTGTTGCTTATTCTGCTGCAAAATGTTGAAGGTGTTATGTCTGTTAATCTTATAATTACCTTGTAGAGTAACTTTCCCACGCTTGGTCTGGTTTTAAATCTGATATCTTTATCTACCGGAATATTCTATCTCATCACCTATGAACTGCAAGGGCATTATTTTTAAAACTTGAGTGACGTTAATGGCAGTTAGGTTAGTTTGATAAAGATTACAATTACTCACCCTAGGTGACAAAATAATAACTGTATAGTGTGATACATAGAAACTGTAACTTTCATAGTATCAATTTTAAGAACGTTTGTACTTCTATATTTCACTTTCCATTGCTTCATAGTGGTGACCATGGTGTCAGTGTACTGTGTACTCTTGATCCGACTTTTTGCGCAAGCATTTTAGACGGCCCCGTGAGTGATTATGAGGATATGGTCACAACTCACCGGTGGGTCACTACCCCATACACATGTTGAACTTCCACACGCTACTCATTAGTCTTTTTTATGCAAATTACACTGAAAACACAAACTTATATGGAAGTTTATTGCTATTGTATTAATTATACTTTTGTTGCAGATTATATAGCAGGAGGCGAGCTTTTTACACATCTATACCACAGAGAACACTTCACCGAAGATGAAGTACGCGTTTATATAGGAGAAATTATTCTTGCTTTAGAACATTTACATAATGTAAGTATCGGAATCTTGCTAATTTGTGACAAATTTTTGACAAATTTATTTTTTATTACATTAGTTTCTCAGACAAGAAATGTCTATGTTTTATTTGACCTCGTTTTTCTATTATGATTGCGAATTGAGCTACTTAGGTTCATTAGAATACTTTCTTCTTTTTTTATTTGGTGTTGTCATTTATAATTTATTCGTGTATATTGAGATAGGTAGTAACAATTTTATAATTCACAGTTTTGTGGTAAATTTCATCTGTAGCGCACTGTAATTATTTGTTAAACCGAATTACGAGAAAATCTCATTTAGTAGCTTTTAGTGGGAAGCTAGAAATCGCGAAATTGTTTTGCTTAATCAATATCTCACTCTGTTATATAAATACCAAGGTGATCGACAATAAAATAAGTTACATAACCCGATTTATTTAGTAGAAGATTTTGAAAACTATGAATCCAGAATTGTTATCCTATATAGTGACTAAATAATTTTCAGAAGACAAATTTATTTAATAATGAAAAATTATACAACTTATGTTATTCCAACTGTGTAGTTATACATATAACTCGTCGGCCTTGGCTACAGCAATCGCAAGAAAACACGTTCGTGGTGACCTTAACGTTTTTATCAGTTGAGTTAACCACATCGTGTCTTCCTAATGGTCCTTGAAATTGTACAAATTCTTGATAAACAAAAGTGGGGAATTGTAAACATGCGTTGATGTCTATATGGACTGAAATCACCGATTTCATGTACATACGTACAAGCTAGAAAGAAATATTTTGTCAAATTTCACCCCATTAATTAATTGGATTCTCCAAAGTAAAACGTACACACAAAATGACCACTTTACATTACATTGTTATCATCGCCATTAACTGTACTTGGAAAATTTGTTATATAATGAACTCCTATGAACTCGGCCAGCCTATTTACCTCATTGAAAGTTCAAAATAACTTCGTTTGCAACTTCTATTTTAGAATTTGCAAGTCAAATTTTACTGTTTGTATAAGGTTATCTGAGAGGTAATTAATCAACAATATTTTAACGCGTTTTTCTATAACAGGTGAGGCCCCGCATTTTTAGTAAATAAAACACTTTTATAAAATAAAATTTCATAAACGAGTACACGCATGTCTAAGAAAAACAGGGGTTTTAGAAATGGTAAAAAATCAAAATTCGTGTAACACATTCTTGGTTAATTTTAATAGCAACGCCCCCGAGAAATCAAATTGGTTTTTTTCAATATAGTCCAGTAGGTGGGGGTTTTTGAATGCAAAAGGTGGGGATATAGCGATTTTTTAGTATATTGTTAAGCTTGGGGCCCTAATCAAAAATTCAAGTTTTCGACCTCGAGGCGCATGCATTCGAGCCGCCATCTTGGATTTTAGGTACAAAAATTTGGATTTTTGATGATAACTCAAAAATGGAGGCTTTCACAACAAAATATGTTCTATTCAAAGTTAAAGAGGACAAAATTTCCTACATTTTTTGTAGAAAAATTTTTTTGGTGGAACACCATATGTTAGGAGTTGCAGCTCCGTGAAGTTGCATTATTTGAAAAAAAATGCGGAAACTTCATTTTGGTTGAGTTTTATTTTATTATTCTTATTATATATCATTATGTTTTTACATAATTATAAAAAAATACTAAAAGGCACTTGAATATTATTATTTAACAGTATTATACTTTTCGTAAACAAAGTTAAAGGCGAAAAGTATATCGCATTTTTTTTAAAATTTAAGAATAGTAAATTATGATTTTAGAGCGTTACAAAATTAATTTCTACTACATTTTGTACGTTTCGATGGTCCGAGTTGGTTATTGTCGTTGTCCTGGTCGTAGTTGTCTGTGCCCTGTCGTAGTTTTGGTTCGTAGCCTGAAAAATGTCGTCATCCTCGTCCTCGCTTTCAATGCGGATTTCCGACATATTTCCGCAAGATTCTTCGTTGCAGAAGCCACATACAACCGAACATTTAAGTCCAGCCTTTCGGTAGCTGCATGCCCCACCACACCCCTTTTTGCAGTTACAAGATACCGATTTTAATAATAAATCGAGAACTGTTTTTCCGCCATTGTTATGGGAGTGAGCCCGTAAGCACCGTGCTTCCAACCCCAGTCTTCAGGATTTTTCTCTGTGCCTATCTATTTCTGTACTTGGTGGTACGTCCTAAAGGCGTGGAATTGCGCCGCGTCTTTTGTAGGTAGCAAAGAGGCAAGATTAAATTTGCTTTTCAGCGTAGATTTGGCGAAGCGTTGGAAACGAATTTCTTCCAAACTCTTTTTATCCATGTTACCACCATATAAAACCACAAGAAAGCGTACTGCGGCTTCGGCAATCTCCTCTGGCGTGGCATCTTGTTGGTTGAAAATTTCAATTATTTTATGAACCGCTCGGTTCTCTTCTATCAGCGTACAAAATTTAGTTTTTCTTTGATTGAATATGGATGACATAGTGTCACAACTGCTGAAGGCATGCAAGAATAGAATGTGCTTGGTTGCTTCTTTGTATTTTATGCTACTTGCTGAATATATCCTCTCAGCAGTTTTTCCTCTTCCAGGTCTACGGAAGTAAATAGAACTTTCGGCTGGTGCTAAGGCTGTCAGAAGTACTAAAAGGTCAACGTCTTTCCCGACCACAAAAACAGCATCAAATATTGATTCACTGCATAATGAAATTGCAGTGTTGACAATTAGCACATCGGCAGCATCTTCAGCTTGTTTAACTGTAAATGCACCCAACTCAAATTTGTTTTTCAGCATCGATATGAGACGAACTTTATTTTTTTCATTTCAAAATCGCTCCTGCGAAACTTGCACCACCATTGTTTCATCAAAAAGGACATCGGCAGACACGTGCTTTTTTGATCGACGAAGTCTTTCTGCGGTCTTTGTATTTGTATTGCCACCATCAGTTGGATATCCAGCAAAAATAACAATTGCGTGGGAACCAAAATGATCTTGAACATATCGAACATATTTGTCACAAATCGCTCCAAACAAATCATTTCGGTGCCCCACAACTTTATGTAGGAGACATCCCCCATCCACCACATTGATCTGGTTATCTCAGAATTGGTTCCTTTACGCATTCCTGCTTCCGAAGAAAGCGACAAAGGAAAGGGGGCCAGCTCGTATTTAAGGTAATCCTTTATCTCGTCTTCGGATTTCTTAGCAATGTACATCTTTTGAAACAGCATTAGGGGGTTGAGGCAAATAGTTTCTTCGCCGACTTTAATGCTACTATTAACTGCTAGTGGGAAAACTTTATCTTTTCGTTTAAATTTAATTGCCTCAAAATTTTCGTACGTGTTAACCATTTTGTTCAAACCCATTTCTCTATGCAAATGACAGTTTATCGCTGCATCTCCAACAAGTCCAGTGCTTATGCAAACAAGGGAATTGATTTCTGGAAAGGGAAAATGCTGAGTAAACCAATGCAACAATTTTTTTAGGTCTGGATCGTATTGTGAGATACATGAAACCCTTGCGTCAATATGTTGCTCGGATGTATCAAGATGAACGTCGCAATAATTTTCAAAAGCTTCGCAAACATCGTGCAAAGATATCATTCCCAAAGTCCAATGAGCCAGTACACTATCGCTGATTCCTCGTCCACGAGTTAGGCCCCCAGAGCTATGCATCATTCGCATTAGTGTTTGTTCGATGGTCATGTCGGACCAAATGCCTGGCCAACATTTGTCAGTACGCCTAATCGTGAAAAAACCTTCTGTCGTGAATTTTTTGTATTCAACTGGATCTATCTTGAGTTCCAAATCAAACATACTCTGCAAATAGAGATGAGCACATTTTGCATACAAGAAATGGCCGCTTGCATGAAAATAGGGCAGCATTCATTGAACAGTATTTAGATGCAATTGCCAGTTCCACATTCGCTCCGCTTCAATGAAATGCTTTACCAAAGTGACCATTTGAAAATACCGAATCCATACTTTGGCTGTAGGACCATTATTTGCTAATTTTGCAAGCGCTTCTTTAAATTTTGTCGCAACATCCCTAAATGCCTCGTTTTCATCTGCCCTCAGAATCGTCGATTTATCAAAATTGCCAAGCAATTGTTGCGTAACATCACGATCTTTGTCTGTAAATTCCAATGATTTCAAAATGACATGTGCCAAAGCAAGATGGCATAACATGTGAGCACGAATTGCACGGGCATATGCGTGACCAGCTAGCATTTTCTCTACACTATTCTCAGCGTAAATAGTACTGAATATATCTTTCAATCCGCTTCTGCCCATTATGTACCCAATGCCACCTGTTAAAAAAGAAACAGAATATGTATATTATAGAACGGATTACATGCAAGTTGCATGTATATGCAACTATTGCATACATTGAGCAATATTCAGAAATAGTCCAAAGAAGAACATTTAGTTAAATTAAAATAAGTTTTACTCACCTAAAAAGAACATGAGCAAATGAAATCATCCAAGTCTCACGATAACATTTGAAATTTTCGGATTATTTGCCACGATTTCTTGAGCTTTTGCATAGAGGGGCTGATCGAAGGTGACGAAGCATGTTTTTTAGTTGGACGCCTTACATTTTTCCATGGTAAAGAGCAGAGATGTATATATCATGTCACACTGGCTTGGTGGAAAGTTTATGAATGGAAGAAATATTATCTTGGACCTCATAAAAGACTCATTAAATGTTGCTTCTTCCATAAAGCCGTTCCATCTAGGTACATTTAATTTTGACCACTTGCCATACAGCCAAAGAAAATCGTGAGCAGAAGGCACAATGTCTTTTGAAAGAGGATGATTTCCTTCTACGTCTGTAATTTGTATAGTTTTTAAGCCTGTGTTTTGATTTTTATTGAAAAATACAAGAGGAACAGTGCCAGCATCTCCAACAACCCGTGCCATTGGAATTTGATTTAAACGTTGAGTTTCTTGATCGTGTAATACAGCATTTGTAACTTGCATTTTCATGTGTAACTTGTGCTTTCTAATGTAAGGTTCACTTGCTTGAAACGTGTGCATAAATGACCCTCGGCTATTGTACTTATTTAATCTTTTTTACTTAAATCTCCATAGAGACCTTATCATCAGGGCTAAACAGTGGGTTCTTTGTTTTACCCCTGCGATAGTATACACATGGAAATAATTTATCTAAAAAGACTTCGCTGATTCAGTTTTGAATAAGACAACAATATGTGATATAATTACGTATAATAATTGTAATTGAACTTACGAAATAATCAAACTTTGGATTATTTTAGTAAAATAAATAATAAATCTTTAATCAATTTCAATTCTTTTAAGACTCTAACATAACATGTAAATTTTACTTCAGTAAATTTTCTTTCTTTTCTTTTAATAATTACAGAGTATCAAAAAGTTAACAATATAAACCGACGTGATATAAGCTCATGTCTTGGGGTTTTTACAAGATAAAATTACAACGTATTAATTCAAACATTAATTAAAGCATTGCATCTTCACAGCGCTATTAGTATTCGAACATTTGTGAAACAAACAATTATTATAAGTTTTTCTTTTATAAAAATTTAAACGGATATATACATAAATACCTGAATAAAGTATTTTCAAAGTCTTTGCCCTCGACCATACGTCAAGACAAAACGCAATCAGTTGAACTAACTACAGATAAATGACATCATGACTTATTCCCGGACATCTGATCTTCTAAACCAAAAATCTTTATCTAAAAAAAGCAAGTCTTCCAGGTTTCAATCCACAGCGTAAACCAGCTCAATATTTCTGCTGATATTTACCTATTTATTTATTCTACAATACTCGAAGAAGCATTCAAATTCACTTAAATGGCAATCTAAAAAAAACAATGTTGAAGTGAACAACACGTTTTTAGAAATTAAATTAATTTGCTACAACAGATAACCTTATTTTAAAATCATCGTATAATAAATAAAATCATCTTACCCCCAGCTGGCGATTTAATTTATTTTTAATAGGAAAAGCTTCCTACAACCAAACTAACATTTGGAAAATAACACGCTTGCTGGCGTCCATCTTCCACCAAAAGTTGAATAAGATAGCTCGACCTCGATAAGTGGGATTGCGCGGAATACCACATTATGCCTTTTGATCCCTGCCTAACAGAATTTCGACTAATAAGACAAAGGAAACTGCTTCTCCGTTTAAGTTATAACCCAAATGCAGGTAAACAAAGTTGCCTAACTACTAGATTCGTAACCGTAAAAACGAACTGTTACACATTATGAGGGGTCACACACTGGATTGCTCCCATAAAATGCACGGTATTTAAGTCATCGATAGTGTTAACGTTGTGGTCAGCATTATCACAAACAAATTGAGAAAATGCAGTTTCCTCAATCGATCTTTCCGGGCGCATAATGGCAAATGCTTTAAAAAGTATCGTTTCTGCATAACTCGCCGCAAAGCCCAACGATGATAGCAGGTTGATGAGTTTTCTTGAGCCGAATTTTTTGTACAAATATGTACTAACTCCTATTAGAATCGGCGACAAAAAAGATCTCGATCTAGCCGCAAAGATCACAGCATGGGATAATGCTTCGCATATTTTATTCCATTTGCCAAACGAACCGCGCTTTTTCTTTATAATTACTTCTTCAAAAAAAATTTCAAAGTTTGTGGTACTACATGGCCTCATTCAAAAACCTGTCGGATGGTGGATATTTTGACATATCATAGTCCTGCGAACGGATATCTGCCAAAATAATAGCAGCTGCTTCTTTAACAACACCAAGCCGTTTTTCACACACAAACATCGACACTTACTCAATTACACACAACAAAGAAAAACACCCAAACACAATCCGTACTAAATGATAGTAATCAAGCACAGGCTACAATGGGGGGGATAACAGGTCTGTCTAAAATGTCAGATGACAGACGACTAGAATGTTAGATTTAAAAATAAAAAAAAAATGGATGCGTAGAGACAGTAGAGCTAGCGGCTACTTGATATATATCACGTAAACAATAATAACTTTTTTATTTGGGCTTGAAATCTAAAACCCTGTCGCACACGTATTGGCCGCTGGTGTGCCCAAGTGGAGATTTTTTTACAAAGTCGTTGCTTTAATAGAAAGCAAGAAAAAAATTAAAGTAGAGCTAGCGGCTACTTGATACATATCACGTAAACGATAATAACTTTTTTATTTCGGCTTGAAATCTAAAACCCTGCCGCACACGTATTGGCCGCTGGTGTTCCCAAGTGGAGATTTTTTTACAAAGTCGTTGCTTTAATAGAAAGCAAGAAAAAAATTAAAGTAGAGCTAGCGGCTACTTGATACATATCACGTAAACGATAATAACTTTTTTATTTGGGCTTGAAATCTAAAACCCTGTCGCACACGTATTGGCCGCTAGTGTGCCCAAGTGGAGATTTTTTTACAAAGTCGTTGCTTTAATAGAAAGCAAGAAAAAAATTAAAGTAGAGCTAGCGGCTACTTGATACATATCACGTAAACGATAATAACTTTTTTATTTGGGCTTGAAATCTAAAACCCTGTCGCACACGTATTGGTCGCTGGTGTGCCCAAGTGGAGATTTTTTTACAAAGCTGTTGCTTTAATAGAAAGCAAGAAAAAAATTAAAGTAGAGCTAGCGGCTACTTGATACATATCACGTAAACGATAATAACTTTTTTATTTGGGCTTGAAATCTAAAACCCTGTCGCACACGTATTGGCCGCTGGTGTGCCCAAGTGGAGATTATTTTTTACAAAGTCGTTGCTTTAATAGAAAGCAAGAAAAAATTAAAGTAGAGCTAGCGGCTACTTGATAATATCACGTAAACGATAATAACTTTTTATTTGGGCTTGAAATCTAAAACCCTGTCGCACACGTATTGGCCGCTGGTGTCCCAAGTGGAGATTTTTACAAAGTCGTTGCTTTAATAGAAAGCAAGAAAAAATTAAAGTAGAGCTAGCGGCTACTTGATACATATCACGTAAACGATAATAACTTTTTATTTGGGCTTGAAATCTAAAACCCTGTCGCACACGTATTGGCGCTGGTGTGCCCAAGTGGAGATTTTTACAAAGTCGTTGCTTTAATAGAAAGCAAAAAATTAAAGTAGAGTTAGCGGCTACTTGATAATATCACGTAAACGATAATAACTTTTTATTTGGGCTTGAAATCTAAAACCCTGTGCACACGTATTGGCCGCTGGTGTGCCCAAGTGGAGATTTTTTACAAAGCCGTTGCTTTAATAGAAAGCAAGAAAAATTAAAGGAGAGCTAGCGGCTACTTGATAATATCACGTAAACGATAATAACTTTTTATTTGGGCTTGAAATCTAAAACCCTGTCGCACACGTATTGGCCGCTGTGTGCCCAAGTGGAGATTTTTACAAAGTCGTTGCTTTAATAGAAAGCAAGAAAAAATTAAAGTAGAGCTAGCGGCTACTTGATATATATCACGTAAACATAATAACTTTTTATTTGGGTTGAAATCTAAAACCCTGTCGCAACGTATTGGCCGCTGGTGTGCCCAAGTGGAGATTTTTACAAAGTCGTTGCTTTAATAGAAAGCAAGAAAAAATTAAAGTAGAGCTAGCGGCTACTTGATACATATCACGTAAACGATAATAACTTTTTATTTGGGCTTGAAATCTAAAACCCTGTCGCACACGTATTGGTCGTGGTGTGCCCAAGTGGAGATTTTTACAAAGTCGTTGCTTTAATAGAAAGCAAAAAAAATTAAAGGAGAGTTAGCGGCTACTTGATATGTATCACGTAAACGATAATAACTTTTTTATTTGGGCTTGAAATCTAAAACCCTGTTGCACACGTATTGGCCGCTGGTGTGCCCAAGTGGAGATTTTTTACAAAGCCGTTGCTTTAATAGAAAGCAAGAAAAATTAAAGGAGAGCTAGCGGCTACTTGATATATTCACGTAAACGATAATAACTTTTTATTTGGGCTTGAAATCTAAAACCCTGTCGCACACGTATTGGCCGCTGGTGTGCCCAAGTGGAGATTTTTACAAAGTCGTTGCTTTAATAGAAAGCAAGAAAAAATTAAAGTAGAGCTAGCGGCTACTTGATAATATCACGTAAACGATAATAACTTTTTATTTGGGCTTGAAATCTAAAACCCTGTCGCAACGTATTGGCCGCTGGTGTGCCCAAGTGGAGATTTTTACAAAGTCGTTGTTTAATAGAAAGAAGAAAAAATTAAAGTAGAGCTAGCGGCTACTTGATACATATCACGTAAACGATAATAACTTTTTATTTGGGCTTGAAATCTAAAACCCTGTCGCACACGTATTGGCGTTGGTGTGCCCAAGTGGAGATTTTTACAAAGCGTTGCTTTAATAAGAAAAGTTAAAGTAGAGTTAGGTTACTTGATATATATCACGTAAACGATAATAATTTTTATTTGGGCTTAAATCTAAAACCCTGTTGCACACGTATTGGTCGTGGTGTGCCCAAGTGGAGATTTTTTACAAAGCCGTTGCTTTAATAGAAAGCAAGAAAAATTTAAAGGAGAGCTAGCGGTTACTTGATATATATCACGTAAACGATAATAACTTTTTATTTGGGCTTGAAATCTAAAACCCTGTCGCACACGTATTGGCCGCTGGTGTGCCCAAGTGATTTTTACAAAGTTTCAATAAAGAAAGCAAGAAAATTAAAGTAGAGCTAGCGGCTACTTGATATATATCACGTAAACGATAATAACTTTTTTATTTGGGCTTGAAATCTAAAACCCTGTCGCACACGTATTGGCCGCTGGTGTGCCCAAGTGGAGATTTTTTTACAAAGTCGTTGCTTTAATAGAAAGCAAGAAAAATTTAAAGTGGAGCTAGCGGCTACTTGATATATGTCACGTAAACGTTAATAACTTTTCCTATAATGTTTGAATATATACAGAAATTTAGATTTTTAGTAAGAATATATATGTCCTTCTGGAGATTTTATCAGATTACACTAATTTCAATAGGTATTTAGCAAAGTTCTGTTTTAGATTTGTTTACTAAACACGGTTATTGTATTTGTTCTTTCTTACTTACAATAGGTTGTATTGTAAGAAACAGGGGGTGGAGCTATTTTATGTTGGGTTAAAATAGACGTGGCTTTAACGATGATTGGTATGGGGGCGTGGCTATTTGAAGAGGCGGAGTTTAGGCTGCTAACTCTAGCCGCTAACTTCACTGACGTCAATAAATGACGTTCCCTTTCGCGACGTTAAATATAAGCTCTTTTTAATACATCTTCCATGACCTTTCGTTCTTGAAATATCTCCAAAATTTGCCTAATATTCGCTCTTAAGTTGTTTCAAGCATTGCGGCTTGTTCTTATAAACACTTTCTTTCATATAACCTTAAAGAAAATAATCTGGAGCAGTGAGATCTGGAAATCTTGAGAGTCATCTCAAGTCTTCGTTTCTTGAAATTAATCGATTCGAGAAGTGTGTCCTGAAAAGAGTAGTTATGGCTTTGGCAGTGGCAACATCTTGTTGAAATCAGTAGTGTTAATTTTCTGCTTGTTGTGGTAAAAAGAGATTTTCCAGCATTTACCGATTGTGTGTAGCCAACTTCATCTTAGAAAAAACTTGGTCAAATTATTCTTTGGGCTGAAATTACGCACCAAACTGTAAATTTTTCGTTATGGAAAGGTCTTTAGTGAATTAATTGTGAATTCTGTGTACCACAATACCGCGAATTTTGTCTATTTACAAAACCACGTAGGTGAAAATGTGCCTCGTCATACCTACAACTTGTTTACTAAACCTTCCTCCATGTCTGCAAGATTTAATATGACTCAGCTGTATCCTTGACCCGCATTAAAATCTTGTGGATTTTGTTGTTTGATCCCTAAATGCAAAGAACGTCTTTGTATAGAAATTATGGGTGCTTCATGAAAACTTTCCTGCCACACGTTGAACATTTTCATCCTGCCCTCCTTTCTGCTATTGATCCTGCCTCTTCAAATTTGGCTACAAGTTGCAGTATTATATGATATTTGACAGTAAAATATCGTCGAAAGTTTCTCTGAGCAGAAATAACGCCTCTAACATTTTCCAACTAAATAATTTTTATCCTTTCTGCAGGCGTGTATCGCTCCATATTGAAATTTCCAAGTATTCATTTTAATCTAAAAAGAGAAACTCCATAAATATTAATTCCAGAAAAAATTATTAAAATTAACAATCGCGAGGGTACTTTTGCGCCACGTTACACAAGTACAACCATGCGCGCCAATTATGTTCTACGGGCGAGCTAAAGAAGTATACAGAAGTAAAATTGCACTTCTGTGTTGTCACGTTTCATATCTCCACACTTCCTTTAAATTCCACTCCTCCAGCCTCTTCTACACACATAAGTAGAACTTTGATTTCCTTTACCATAACATTCTTGACATTGCTTTCTTGTAACATTTCTTGATACTAGTTTATCTTGTACTGACAGAGCATGTTCTTTTTATTTTGGAACGGGAACAGCAGCATTGAAATAACAGCCAAACCAAAATTTTACTTATTTTTTTGAAATATCTGATAACCAAAACAGTTCGTACGGTTTTTAATGGAAAATTATAAAAATTCATTACAAACCAGTAATACACTATTATTCAGCGAAGTAATCACCATCGCACTCACACGAGTATCTAACAACATGTCACCAATTTTTGTAAGCCGGTATTTTAGAAATCTACGGATTCGGAATCAAAAAAGTGGCGAACTACCTTATGCCTTATGCATAATACAATTGTCAGGAGATAGGAACAGGTGATAATCACTGGACAATAAGATGGGGTGGTAACGCTTCCCAGCCATGCTCAGAAATTTTTTCTCGGGTCATTATTGAGGTATCAGGTTTATCATTGTTCTGTTAGAGTAGCACTTTCTTTCGATTGATCAAAGACGACTGATTCTGGACGAGTGCTGCTTATACTCGTTGAAGATCATTACAATTTCCATGAACCTCATAATGGACAATTTCACTTGTTGTCCACCAAACACACAATAAAATCTTTTTTGGGGACAAAAAATTTTTGAAGTGTGTGGTATAGGATCAGTTGGTGACAACCAACGATAAGATCGCATATAATTGGAGTGCAGTATCCACTTTGCATCTGAAGTTAACAACGTATCAAGAAAATGTTTATTTTGTTAGCGTGAGAATTTGCCGAACAAAGGGTAATGTAGCTTAATTTGTTATCATCTGACAATATTTGGAACCACCAATTTGCTTAACTTTCACGTCTTCTGTAGCTGGTGAAAGTGCAACCAAATGGTTTCATTACTCACATTGAACCTTTCTGCAAGCTCTAGTCACGTTGTACTGGAAATTGCCTCCACAACTTCATTCAGATTCTCGTTGTTATAATGGTCTTCGGTCTTCCAGATCGTGCTTCATGGATTAAGCTGAAAGCTCCCGAGGAAAATTTCTTAAACCATTTCTGTGCTGTGTTGTCCGATCACTTATAGCATAATCTCCTAATGCGGTACATACTTTTCGCATCGCCTCTGTCTCTTTGGTGTCAAATTTGTACTCATAGAATAAATAACTTCGAATTAACGTTTTCTTCATGACCATTTTAAATTATTTCATAATAGGAATTAAACAATTGCCGCAAAATTTATATGCACAAATTAAAGAGGAATTCATACAAAAATAAATGACAGTTTATAAACAGGTTTTATCAATAAATAACTAAACAAACATCCATGACACTCTGTGTAACAAAAATCGCACGAACTTTTTTGGTTACCAGCTATTTATTGATTAATTTATGACCATTGATCATTATTAATTGCATATTATGTATGAAAATTATAGTAACTTATCTAATTAATCGTTTCTCTTTCGCCTGGATAATATGTTGGTATTTGATTTTGATGATCAGTGTCGGATACATCGTTTACTTTGAACTCGATACTTGGTTCACTTTTTGTTTCTTATATCTCGTTTAAACTTCACCTTTCATTATTGTACTCGTTAAAAATATGTCACTTCCCTTTTATTCATACGCTGAACTATTTATACTCCATTAGCGTGCTTTTCAATTGTTTTCCGGTTTTTAGCTTCTGTAAATTTACAACTGCTAGAAAATGTTCATCTGTCGTAGGTGGATGCCAGTGTATTCCCTTTTTAAGAGTTTGTTGCAAGTTTGTATCTATTTTCATAGTTATTCACGAATATACTATAGCTTATGTTCAATTTTATGAACAAATTTATCGCAACCTTTTGTACATGACTCTTCCGCAAATTTCGTCCAACTAAAAACTTTATCACAATTCTGTATGCATGAAAAATTTGATCCCATCTTTATTGCGCTTACGTTTTATATATTGGCGAAAAACATGTCGCCCGCTCTACAAAATCATGGGTTCATCAAGAGTTCTCTTCCAAGATAATAAATTGAACTTCTGTTATTGAAAAAATCCTATTAATCGATCCTCTGATGTTCCTTCGACTTCTTCGAAATCTTTTTCCGCATTACTATTTTTATATTAAAAAAGAATCCATTTTTCAATAGTTCTGGGGTCTATTAGTCAACAAGTATCCCTAAGAACACCAATAATTTGCCAACAATAAGCTTTTTCAATGCCATTATTGATGTCACTTCTGTTTGTGAAAAAACACGTTTTCAAAGCATACTAATTATTTATTGTGTTTAACATCATTGTGTAATAAATGTCGAAAGTAATGCATCGGCTCATTATCAGATATGGAATTATTGGCTCTTCTTTTTTAGTAAGAAGAAAATGTTTCATCGAGTTTGCACCATCTTCCACCGTAATAATTTTTTCAACAGGCCAGCGTAACGCGTCGGCGTTACGTTAAATATAAACCGATTACAAAAAGAAGAAAAATTAATCGTAAATGGACAATTTATATTGACACACCATGTATAATTCTGATTTCGTGAATAATAGTGTTCAGTAAGCATGGCATTTTAATAAATTGTTAATTATATTAAAATCATAAACTTATAGCCACAAAAGCATTCTTTGGTTTCTGTTAAATACATATTGCGAACGGAACTTAGGTTCATAAATTATTTTAAACAACAAAAGGGTAAACAAAATATTTATTTTCGTAAATTTTTATAACGGAATCAAGTCATTTTAAGAAAGCTTTATAATTTTGAAGTAAATAACAGCGGAACGATTTCATACACGGTTTATATCTATCTTGGATTCAATCCTATTTGCAAAGCAGAACTCAATGTGTGAAAATTGGAAATATTTCATCTAGAGAGATAACAGTATATTCAGGGGTTCCGCAAAGGTCACACCTGGGTCCGATTTTATTCTTGCTCTTCATCAATGATGTTGTGTCCATGTTCAAGAGTTCACAGGTGTTACTTTATGCCGATGACTTGAAATTCTTCAGGGTGATGCATTCAAAATCTGATTGCTTCAAATGCAACAGGATTTAGATAATTTTGTGACCTACTGCGATGGAAACTTCTTAAAGTTGAACATTTCTAAATGTAAAATTATGCGCTTTACAGATGCACAATTCCTATGTACTACAATTATAGTATTAATAGTCATTCTATAAATTCAGTCTCGCGTATCACTGACTTAGGAATTACCTTTGATGTTAAAATAACCTTTAGAGACCACATCAACGCTATAGTATCCAAATCCTCAGAGCTTTGGGTTTTATCAAAGAAACTGTAAAACCATTCGCAACATGAAAGCCTTAAAAGCACTTTACTCAGGTTTGGTTAGAAGTCTGCTCGAGTATAACTCTATAATTTGGTCACCATCTTACTCATGTCACATTGATCGCATTGAAGGGTGCAGTCTAAGTTCGCTAAATTTGCTTTGTACCAAATACACTTTACAAGTGATCATATTACTCCGAGAGCAAGGTTGCAATTACTGGGTCTCCAATCACTACAAACAAGAAGGAAACAAGGATGTTTATATTTGTGTTTAAAATGGTTAACAACTTGATTGATTGCAATGCCCTGCTTGCAAAATTGAATTTCCATGTAAAACATCAGATTACTCGCTCTGATAATTTATTTTATTAAATTTTCATAGGACAAACTACGGGCAGCAGGCCGTTATAGACCGCATAATGATGACAGCTAATACAGACTATATGCATATAGACATTTTTCATATAACTTTATCGAGTCTGAAAAGGCTACTTAATAGCAATTTGTAAATTTTTTATAACCTTTGTTATATGTTTAAATTTGTTAAGTGCCAATTGGATTTTTTTTATAAATCTGTAATGTACTGAAATATAAATAAATAAATAAATAAATAAATAAATAAATAAATAAATAATTATCCCAAATATAGGAGAGCTTTTTGCGAATTTTAGTAACATAAAATATAATTATTATTACATAGTTACAACACAAAGTAAACTTCAGACCATATCATAGGCAGTTTCGTACAATGTATAGAAAGACAGATGCTTAGTAGTGGAACCTACCAATATCAAGATTCAGATAGTCAATTATTTATTATTATTTTTTATTTTATTACTTATTTTCTTTTCTTGTCCTGATGAACCTCCTTACAAAAATGGGCAAAACGTCGACCTTAGTTTATAAAATGACACGGTCCAAACCCGGAACCATAAATATTTATATATCATTCAATATAAAGTAACAAGTACTCCCTGTATGTTTGTTGTGGTTTGTTTAGTATTCTTCTTAATCTTCTTTGGGTATTAAACCACTCATAGTTTTTAAAATTATCTTTATTAACGTTTCGATCCATAACCTAGGATCGTTTTCAAAATAATAAAAACTTCAAGTTTGACATTTATGACACAAATTGAAGGTGACTTTGATTTATTGATGTTTGAAATATTTGGTTTGAGTACACTAAGCAAAATTTTTAAAGTTTAAATGAATAATTGCCTTCAATTTGTGTTACGGCCTGGGACCGACTTTTTTAGGTAGCCAATACGCTTAACGTGAAATCAGCTGATTAATTTTTATTGTAAAAATTCAATAACTTGGGAATTACAAAACATTTTTTAACATGTTTCTATTTATACAATTTAGAGAATGGTTATTAAAGAAGTGTGCAATTGCATTATTAAAAGACTTAAGTAGTCGTTTTTTTATATTTATTTTGAAGGGCAAATCATTATGATTTAGGCTACCTCTTTGGTAGATTTTAACATTGTTCTGAGGTAACCTTATGGTGGGTTTACATTTGTCAGATACCAATGTTGTTCTATGAAGGTTGTATATGGATCTGAGGCGACCCTATGGCGGGTTTACACTTGTCAGATACCAATACTGTTTAACGGAGATTGTATATGGTTGTGAGGTAACCTTATTGCGGGTTTACACTTGTCAGATACCAATGATGTTTTTACAGGGGTTGTTAATATGCTTCATCATCATCTTCATTGGATCTTCATCTCAAAACTGGTTGGATACGTACCTGCACGTATTTATATTCTGAGCTAGCTTCCCTTCTGTTGTTTTCTAATTTTATGTTTTATTTCACCGTGATTCAGTGAAGGGGGTTAAGCAACCTGTGGCTACCAAGATCCCCCAACACTTAGATATTTGCCGAAATAATGGTTTTCTAGTTAATATGCTTATTGTTATATAATTAGTTATTGTATGCATAAATGAAATCATGTATGTAGGCTGTATTTCATGTTAATATCGCAAGGAAAACCCAGGAAAACTTGCAATGCTACCTAGATATTGGGGCATTTGATTTTAATTTGTTATTTCTTTTGTTATTTTTTAGTAATGGAATCCATTGTTTACTGAAAGTTACGGATTCGTTTGCAACGCAGTTATTTTTATGTAAGGTTATATAAGCAGCTTCTTTGATTTTGCGTTTGGTGGTTTTTCTTTGTCGATAATTTTGCGTCCTCCCATTTTATTTTATGACTGAGTCCCATGCATGTTGGCAAATCATGGATTTCCAAATTTTCTATTTTTATATATGATTTATGTTCTTTAATCGAACTTCAAATGGTCTGAACTTTCCCTTATATAAAACTTATTACATACAGCACGGTATTTTGTAGATACAATTTTTGAACTTTGTATTGCGTTTGGGTTTTGTTTTTGTTAATTGTGCTCTTAGTGTATTGTTGGTTCTAAATACTGTTTTAATTTTAAATTTGTTTCCTATTCTTTGAATTTTTCGGATAATCCTTTTAATGTATGGTATTGAGAGCATTTTGTTGTGTGTATCATTGTTTAGTTTTCTTTTCTTTATTTTTAGGGTTTTATTCATTTCTTTTCTATTATTCTTTTAGGATATTTGTTTTCTATTAGTGTACATGTGATTAGGTCTTTCTTTTTTAAAATTTCTTCGTTTGATGATATTAATTTTGCTCTATCATACATGGTTTTGATAATTCCTCGTTTGACACAGTGTGGGTGGTTTGAATCGAAGTTTAAGTATCTGTTTGTGTGTGTTGGTTTTCTATATACCGATGTATTAATTGCTGTATCGTTTTTGCTAACGAGAATATCTAAAAACGAAAGTTTTCCATGTTGTTCTAATTCATATGTGAATTTAATAGTTGGTTCTATTTCGTTAATTGACTGTACAAAGTTTTTAATTAGTTCTGTATTATGAGGCCAAATAGCATAGACATCATCTACGTATCTCTCTCTCTCTTCTTTCTCTCACAAGTATAGTGTCAGAATGATTTATAAATTTTGACGGGTGTTTGACTATCGTTACGGTGATGAGGATGCTTAGGGGAACCTTGTCATCTTCAACATGGTTATTTCCAATACAAGTTTGTTGATCTGGGAACCGATATGCCCCTAAAAATTGAAACAAACCTATTTAGTAGGATATTATCCGAACATAAATACACTAGTCTTGTCCGATAAACTTCTAATCAAGGTAATTAACACACCAAAGCGGAATGTTGATGATTTGAATGTTACCCACGAATTGCTGTATGAAAAATGGATCTACCCTTCCTAAAATAAATCAAATCAACCTCGGCAAGCTTCAGACGGATGAATTAGGACTGCAAAAGAAAATACCTCGTCTTTTTTTATGTCTTCATAAAGTTGAGTATAACGGAACTTTTAGAAACAGGAACTTTCAATTTATTTATATATAAATCTGCATATGACCTGTTGCCATGTCCCGCCAATGGTATCACCGTGGTCCAGAATAATGCATTATTAATCAAAACAACTGGATCGTAAAACTGTACTAAATAAAATAATGACATTGTGTTTAAAAACTGACATAATGAATTAGACAATCTTTGAATATGAACCATATATGACACAAAATAAGATCAAATTTTAATAACCTAAAAAGTGTATTTCTTAAAGGATATAGCTTAATTCTATTGGTGGAATTTACTAATAGAAACTATTAAAATGAAATATAATTATAAGTATTTCTAAGGAACGTCACAGATTTCTTGGACACCCTGAATAAAAACTAACCAGTGTTTCTCCTAGAATGACATGGAGTCAACATTATGAAAGAATGATTTGCAAATCATTGATAAATAAATTGGATTTCAATATCTACGTTCTCTTATAGTTATAACGACTCCCGCGTTTAATATTAATATCATCATCATTCACCATTATGTACAACACGTGTTCGAAAAAAAGTCTAGAACAATACTAAATGCCATGTTTGTTTGCCTATCATGTTTATGAAGTGTATGAATGAAGATTTCTACCTGTCAAAGAAAATAGCATTTTAGGTAAGATTCACGCCTGTAAAAAAGTAAAAGGAAGCGCGGTAAGTGATACTGGCAATTGACGAGTTCGAATATATAATTATAAATAATGCTCTGTAATTATAAAGCAGAGACTTTGTTCTGTAATGACTCGCCCTAGATAGCTTCGAGAATTTAGTTTACCATTAAACGTTTTGCAATGATAATTTTTTTAATAAAACCACTGCTGCATTATCATGTTGTTTAAGATACTGCAAAGTTTAACGAAAATCAAGGTTATAAAAATTCGAACAGAAAACCTTAATCGTTACCAATTTTCCTAAAACTTAATACCACCTTTTTGTCATTGATCACTTAATTTTTTCAATATATAGAGGATATTCAGTAGTAGCTCAGTTGTGGTCTATACTTTAAATCGATGTTGCTTTTGAAATTGAACACCCTTAATTTTTGGTTTTATTTAATTATAGTGACTAAATATGGATTCTTTTTATTTACAATCGGTTTCTGGATTTCTAAATCGTTAGTTATCTGATTTTGAAACAGGATAGATAGTGTTCTCGGTCAACTAGTTTTCGCTAGAAGGTTGAAACCTTCGAATGGTCCAAGATAAGTTATATCTAATCTGACCGAATTCTAATTAACTTAAGATTAGCTGAACGATACGCCATTTTATATGTACTTTTAATAGCAACCTACTGGTTTATGTTAGCATAATGTAGGTACGTATTAATGATGTACAGCATGATACAAAAGCCTCATTACTTTTCTATTTTCTGTTCGTTTATTTAATTGTAGCATTAATACGTCAAGTAGTATCTTCGGCAGTAGAGGTTATTTTTTCACTAGTTGTTAACTCTTGCTAAAGTAAATATACAGGGCGACAATAGTGTACCCATGTTCTATGAGTAACTTTGTTATTAAATAGTTAGGAAATAGGTTAAATGGAGACTATTGGGCAATTTATACTTAATTTTGATATGCTATTACTTTTTTAAAAAATTTCATGGATCTTTAGACATTTTGAAAAAATAGAATACTCGATTTTTCTTCAAATTAATCTCACTGCATTGTTATCCTAGATGGAGTAAAATGATTTTAATGAATTTTGTAGATATTATTATTCTCTTTACATTGCTGTAGCAGAATAATTGTTCTCTTGTACGGTTTACGAGATATTATGACATAACTTTACATTTTTTTAAATGGAAACCATAGTTGGCCATGACATCAGGAAATAACACATTTCTTTCCTCTCCAATGATATAAAAAATCGATATGCATAACTAAAGAATTGTGGAAATATTTGTATGTTGTATCGTTTGAGCGAAATAAAAATCTGGTGAAATAGGAGAAAAAGTAATTTAAAACGAACAACGTATTATCGAAGCTCCTGTATTATAATTTTGATTCTATGTATAATAGTGTTCAGCAGCATTTCATTTTAATAGAATTGATATTTTTATTCAAATCGTAATCGTAAAAACCACAAAAATAAACGTTTTATCTGTGTTAAATACAAATTAGGAGGGCCGTAGGGTGGTATATTATTTTAAACAACTAAAAATGTAAACAAAATATTTTTATCGATAAACTTTCATAGTGGAAGCACGGCATTTTTTAAAGAAAGCTTTAAAATCAAGTAAATAACAGTAAATCTATTAATGTATGCATTCAAAAAATGAGTTTTTAGAAATTTTAGTTAAGTAAATTAAATTTATTATTACATAGTTGTGAATACAGAAGAAACCACAGATACTTTATTAATATTTTATAATACAGTGTAGCAACCAAACGCTATGTAAGGAAAATACACAAGCATAAGGCTGCGGGTGATTTAATCCTTTTTATACAATATAATTACAATGTTTTAAATAGTTTTCATAAAAGATAATTAAGCACGTAAAAACCATTAGCAAACATGCATCTTTCACCTGTTAGGTACATTAATGGCATACCTCTCTAAAACAGCGAAAGTGGGGATAATGACATCGTTAGATAGCCGCCGGAACTAAATAATTCAATTACTTAAAAGTCATCAGCGAGGACGCCGACTCCATGGCGCTTGGGGGTGCCCGAGCCCCCAATGTTATTACCAGTAGGGCTAAGCCCCCCCCCCCCAATATTTCGTGCTGTGTCCCTGAGTAATTTTCACTAAGTACGTCCATTATAAGCACGCGGGTAAACAAAGAAGCTTTATGTTATTTTTGAAGCAATATTATTGCATTTTGTTCTAGAAATATCAGTTACGAAGAACTATTTTTATTATGTTGCTATTACATGCTGTTCTGTGATTTCTATCCATGGGTACCGGGCCGTCGACAGGCTCCCACTAGCGTTTGTTTGTTACTCCCGAGTCCTGTTAGCCAGTGTTATGTCAGTAGGTGGTCAGCAGTGACTCACGTTCGGTACGAAATCTAGTGCAAATACAAACCACATAATTACGACTCTTACACGAGTAGTGGAATTTTTTGTTTTGAAACGCGTAGCCAAATTCCACGTGAACAATATTACAATAATGTAGTATAATATAATACAGTGTTTTAGTGGTGGGTGTAGTTTCGTGGTAGGTGCGTTTTTACTGTTAAACATACTTTCACCCTACAAATTATCTTTTAGTAGTTGATTTGTTAAAAAATAGGTAACTACGTAGCTGAAAACAAATGAAATGAATAAATTTTTATTAAAAACCACGCCTGCAACCTGAAATACCGCGCCATCGCCCGCACATTCTCCGTCACCACCAGGTAATCCTCTTACGTATGCCCTGAATACATCTACTAGTGTGAATTCGCGTCCATTAATCGAACATGCCGACAAAAAGACTAGTAGCAAGGGAAGGTCGTTTCAAAAATCATGGATGGTAACATTCAGTTGGCTGGAATGGGATCCTTTTGTGGAAAAAGCATTTTGCAAAACCTGCAAGGAGGCAGAGTTTCAAGGACTGCTGGTGACGAACAGGAAAAAAAGGACATTTTTCACAACTGTAGGGTTCTCTAATTGGAAAAAAGCGTTAGAAAAATTTCGGGTACATGAAAATACGCATACCCACAAAGAAGGTAATTAAGTTGGCTTCACTATCCAGACCAAGCGTGGCTGTACAACTAAATGATCAAATTGACTCTCAAATGAAGACGGCGCCGCGTTCAGCTCTTATGAACAAATTCACTTCTTTGAGGTTTCTTTACCGCCAAGGATTGCCTTTAAGAGGTCATGTTGAAATAAATTCAAACTTTAGATAGTCGCTGGAATTGAGAAAACACGACATATTTGAGCTCTACGATTGGATGGGGCGGTCGGGCTACAGGTGGCTCTCCCATGACATACAGAATGAAATAATTCAAATACTCGGACATAGCGTTTTGCGTTACGTCGTAAATGAAATCAAGAGCCACGAGTAATTTTCTATCATGGTCGTCGAGACTAGCAACTCTTCAATCGATGAGCAAGTTAGTTTCTGTGTGCGTACTGTCGGCGAAAACTTTGAAGTAAGCGAGGAAAATTTATTGGACTATACGAGACAGTTAATGCTAAAGCAGACACTTTAAGATAGTGAAGGATGTTCTAGTACGTTTGGACATGTCAAGTGAAAAATTGCGAGGACAGTGTTTTATGTTGACGCATCAAACATGAATAGGGAATTTGGATGCTTGCAAAAGTTTAGCCGCAAGCAACATTTGCGTAGTGTACAGCTCACTCGTTAAACCTAGCAGTACAAGATGCATTGCGGCATGTGCCAGCTATGCGAGGTCCAATGAATTTGGCTAAAGATATAATAAATATAGTCAGGGAATCACCTAAAAGATTCAATCTTTACAATGCTTTCATCTTTGAAGACAACAATGTCAGTTTAAAACTAACCTACGTCCACTACGCTCTACAACCTGGACTATGAGAGTGTCCAACATGCAGCAAACCCTAAAAAACTATGTTCATCTTCTGGATTTCTTTGAATCTATTCGTCGATAGAAACGTCCGACGCGTCATCAAAATGCGCTGGGTATTGTCAGATAATGCAGCACTTCAAAGCATACTTTTTTTCTCAGTCTATTGCCATGTTATGAACCCTGTTGATGAAGCTAATTCTAGTGTTCAATCTCACCGCATCGGTGCTTCTGAAGTAGAGCTAAAGCTAAAAGTCTGCTTGAAATTCTCGATGAAAATCGCAAGCGTTTTGAACAATTCTGGCAAAAATGCTTGCACGAGAAACCACTTCAAGTAGAAGATCCAGTACTACCTCACCAGAGACAAATTCCAAGAGATTTGAGCCTCGCGCTACAAACTCCCATAAATTTGAAAGCACAAAAGATCATTCTCAACAAATTTATATGGAGATAATCGACACAGTGAAGAATTGTGAAAATGATATGATTGCGAACAACGGGTCTTCAGAAAGTGCTCTCGGTGGAGGAGGAGTGCGTGTCAATCATCAACGATGGTGAAATTCAGCTTGAAAAAGTCAGAGCGTTCTTTGGCAAAGACAGAGATGGCGACAGGCTTGTGCTTCATCTCTCGATGCTCCGCGACATTTCCATACAAAGGAAAGAAAAAATGAGCACCGTGCTCGATATATAGAAGTTCGTACTTAAAGATGATGCAGTGCGCCAATTGCTTCCTGAAGTTTCTAAATGTATTAAACTCCTCGATACTGTACCAGTAATTACAGCGTCAGCTGAAAGATCATTCAGTGCTCTTCGTCGATTGAAGACCTACTTGCGGTCTACCATGACGCAGAAGAGACTCAACAATATCGTGGTTCTCAACACCCATCAGACTGTTATGGATAATTTGGACCTTAGACCTCTCGTTAACCAGTTCATCATGTGCAGCACATTACGTCGTTCAACATTCGCCATATATTAAGTACGAGTAGGTACAAGTACAGCTATAGTTATAATAAAAACAATATGTCTCTATGCTTTTTGTTATCTCTTTATTTTATTCCATTGCTTATCATACCCACCCACTAAAAATTAAGGACGCGTGAAAAATTTAACATGTAGGTTTTATTTACGTTATAGTTAACATTTGACAATATACAAACAATTTTGGCAACCACAGCCTTCTCCTTCCCTCCTTCAAGATTTTTTGCAAGTCAACGCCTTGCGGAAAGTTTTCTAGTTTTCAACTACGTGCGGTTTAGTTGAAAAGTGAATGTGATGTAAGTGCCCTAATCAATTATTAACGAAATCCCCCCCTAGATCACAGGCAGGTTTGTCTGTCTTGTGTCTTATATATCAATCTCTTATTATGAAAATACAAATCGTGGTAATTTCCACCACCGTGGTTTAAAATGAAATATGTGTAACCTCGGTAAAAGTAAAATCAATTTGTGCTTTCTAAAGTAATAATATTGTTTGAACACACTGAATGTCTACTGTAACACGGAATAGCCGTGGATTCGGGACATTATCATTGCTGTACCTCTGAGTTCGTGGAAAGACAGGGTTTGGACAATAGACTGACCGAGGGTAAGGATCTTGAACGACATCAATTGTTAACGCATCAGCCTGCACGACATTTTAAGTTCAAGAATGTCGCAGATAAGATTTACTTTATTCAACTTTAGTAGTTTATAGGGTTTTTGATCAGGTTGGTTAAGGGTTTTCTTTACTTAAGATGGCGGGGATCGAAATAATTAAATTTTAATTAGGTAGTTTACATAGTTTTTTTTTTATTTAGGCATCCACATTATGTATTTGATTATTGGGAAGCCTCTGCTTAGCTGTTTGAAAGCATATTTAACTATCAAATTTTGTTTGCCTTTGACGTCGTATTATTGCAGTTTGAACTTCAGGTACCTCTCTAACCCGAATCCACCCTTATTTGTAATCTTCTTACGGCTTTGTTCGCCAGAATGAAAAATAAAATACAGAATAAAAAAAATGAAAGGAAATCAAATAGTGAAACAAACCCAGAAAGGACTGGCCTCTGCAGAAAAGTGTGGCTACCTGTCATAAAATAATAATAATACTTCAGAACAAAAAGATTCGTGACTATATTAATACTAGTAAAACAAAATGGAATAAAAGATCAACATTAATCATGTACCACGGGTTCAATAATTATTTTGGTCACCTAACTTACAAAATTAATAACTAGGACGTTGGTTCAGTTAGCTTTAAAGAATAAAACTAAATACATAAATTCTAACAGGAACTTCTAATTAATAGAAGCAGCATAAACGGTATTTACATCAACAATTTTGACAAACAAATAAAATCACCCACCATTTTACTTTTAATAGTAACAACTTATTCGAATTTAACCCTACTTTACATAGAAAACCCCAAATGAATTTTTATACCAAATTATCAATCTTTAAACATTAATTTAAATTAAAGTGATTTTAATTTTAACCAATCAGGATCAGCACTAAAAATTCGTTCTTTATCTTCACCAATCGAATTTAAGATTGTTTGGAAACAGATTTAAATCAGAAAACTTTAAGAGATTGGACACTATCCGCCAAGAAACGTTTTCTCCCAATTCCACAATAGACTCAGAAGAAGAGGCACCCATCAACCAACACGTAGAGGATCCTGACAGATCAGATTTGCTTCGTCATCCCAAGTAAACTATCATACGACAAGGAAACCGAAAGACACTAGGGAAATACAGAATTGCGTACGTCACTAGACTGTTCAACGACATTTTTACACAAAGATATTTCTCCAAGTTCTGGAAGACAACAATAACGGTGATTCTAAAGCCGGAAAAAACAAGATCCAACCCCAACCACTACCGACTATTAGCTCTTCTTAGTTGCATGTCAAAAATTTTGGAGTCATTGATTACGTAGCAAACGACTAACGAGAACCAAGTCACCGTTGTTGTTTTACTAGACATTCAGAACGCTTTCGACAAGGTTTGGCTCAGAGGACTTTTATACAAAGTCCATGCACTCCAGCAGGTCCCAACGTCCTACATACATTATAATTTATGTATGAACCGCTAAACGGTTTTCCAAAGCTCCGCCTCAATTCAATCTGTTTTGTATCAATCTTCGATCAGTTATGCTTCTAATAGCTTTCTCCAGTCGCATTCTTATATGTAAGCTGCGCTTTCCTCGTCGTTTTCGCAGTCGCTCCCGTCGTTCTCACTAAGACCAAATCTGTTTTGGCATGATTTGAATGCGCCATGTTCAGTTAAAAATTTGACCATTTCATTGTCTAAATTTATTTTGATCTTCTTTGTTGCTGTCAAGTTTGGTATAAAATCCCTCGTTAGCCTTCCCGTCATTGCGTTTTTCTATTTTTCGTTTCATAGTTTAATAAACCTGTCGCGCAGTTTTCTTTTGATTAAAGATTTGGTGTGGCTGAGTACGTTATTTTGAAGTCATCGATTGCGGCTTCTTCGGCTAGTTCATCGGCGCGGCCATTGTTGGTATTGCCGTCGTGTGCTTTGATCCTCGTGAATTCAACCTGGAAGTTCTTCGTTGAAGCGTCTCAGAATATTTTCTATACTTCAATCTGCAGATTTGTGACAGCGTTCGTGTTCCTTAGCGCTGTGAGTACGGACTTACTACCGCTGATTTATAGCGTACGATCTTCCGTCCCTTTGGCGAATTATGCAGCTTATTGCAATTAGCTCCTATTGAAATATTATTCTCTAGTTTGTCACGTCTGATGGTAGTTTTACCGAGTTCCCGATTTCTGTTCGCGATCCGTCCGTGTATATTTTAGTGCTTGCTACGTTTTCAGCTTCCTTCCGGGAACTCTATTAACTTAGTTTTCGCTGGGTGTCGCAGCGTCGAGGTGGTGATTTTAGCTTCGATTAGACAGTCATTGAGGTCCAGTTGCTCTACCGTTTCACGCACATTTCTCGTTCGTAAAATTCGTTTGTTTCGCTTGTCGCGGACGAATAGCCCGATGGGAAGAACATTTGATAATCAACACCGCCTAGTGCACATAGTCCTGTTCTTGCAGCTTTGACCGCGGTAATTCTGTGAACGTTTGCGAGCTACTGCAGTTTCTTGAATAATTCGCTTTACATTGGTACACATTTGTTCATAGTTATAAAATAAGCGTGTAAAAAAAGATGTGTTTTTGGTGTTGGAACTGTTGATATTCATTAGATTCGTTTTATGATTAATGTGGCATTGTGTAATAGTAGTTGAAAAATAAAAGCTTTCGAATTCGTTAAGACGTAAGAGACGACATCTGAATGATTATTTTCGTAAATGCTAGTTTCTTTTCTATCGAAACGTTTTTGATTCCATTTTTAGGAGAGACGAACTAGTATCTATTAAACTAATGATAATGATTCGACTCTCGCATCAAAAGTTTGTGTAGAAAATTAGTTTTCCCACTACTGCTTTAATTTTAGATTTTACTCCAACGTTATCAAAACATTAAGGCGCTTGGCAAATACAGATAGCCATTTAAATACGTAGCCTTAACGGTTAATATTCCGGGTATGTAGACATCTCAGTGATGATTATCATTCAGTTGATACATTTATAGCAGCATCACGCTATAAGAATTTTCATGGGTTAAAGACCTTTACCATAATACCAACCAACGCACATAGACATTTATTCCATCCCATTCGGTAAGGGGTTTTATGGACGTCGTTAGAAATCGGCAACACTGTATTAATATAAACTGTAAGCATAATTTAAACAACTAGCAGCCTTCATAATAAAACCTTGAGCTTTCTCCTTTTAGTTATAACTTTGTACCTTACGATAAAGCTAATTATAGTACAGGCGATAATCAGAAATATTATCGAACATATTTTAAGAGAATTTAATTGTAATTTAATAACGTTAAACTTCTCTGAGGATCCAGGATATCCTTGTACATACAGTAATATCAATTACTTATTGGAAGCCAAGTGGCAAGGCTAAATGTAGTGAGTTACATAAGATGTGTTTACACAATATTGTAGACATTTATCTTGGTACAGAATTACAAACGTTTTATAATTGCATATATCTTATCGAAATTATTGCTATCTGAACATTAAATAGTAACAAAGTACAATCAGTTTGTCGTGTAGAACGACTTGTAATTGCTTCGTTTGGTTAATAAATTAACTATACTAAAGAGTACTTTGATGTATGTATGAAGTATGAAACGTTTTTACCCACTTACTGTATGCCACATTGCAATCGACAGTTTCAAGTATCGAAATATACCCAGTAACTGTTTTTACAGTGTAAGAAGAAAACCCCGGAATGGTCGGAGATCATCATCATCACCATCATTGTTAGGTCTTCAGTCCTAGACCTGGTTGGACGCTTACCCTCATTATTTCCTAGTCAAAATACACATTTCCCTGAAATTTGCACAATCTGCATCTATCACCATCTGTGTGCGAAAGTCTGATCTCGGTCTACCTTTTCCTACCTCTGCTTGTAATATATCCCGTACTATTCCTCAGAAATGCCTTAGAACGTATTCTATCCTATTTCTTCCATTTTTTTTCGTTTTCCACAGATATCTTTATTCCTCTACTATTTCAACAACCCATTTGTTAATAACTTTGTCTGTCCATGCTACATCCTCATACATCTGAAGCACAACATTCCATAAGGCTTCTATCTCTTTCTGTCTGCTATTCTCTCTGCCCCTATTTCATAGACGTACTGTGCTGTGCTTCTCACTATGCTTTGAACAGTTTTCTTCTTGTATCTACGTTCGTTGTCTTTGAACATAGCTGCTCTTCTTTCTTGTTTGGTGCAGTTCAGTAACCTTCTATTGTTTTTCAGTTATATACCCTATTTCCCCGATATTCAGTGGTATATAAAATAGGGTAAGCAGCCTTTGGCTGTCAAGTTACCCCAGCACTTAAACCTTTGTCGAATTAATAGTTTTTCCAATTTATCCTTTCGCACAATCAACATTAGTTGAAAATATTTCACAACCACACCTCTAGTTGTTTATAATAATCATAAGATTTAAGAGCACTTACTTTTTCGTCGTTGGGTTTTAAGTCTTGAAACTGGTTAGACTTATACCTCAGCTTGTTTATGTTCTGAGCTAGCCTACACAGTTTCTTGCAATTCTCGCAGCAGCCTATATACAGCTCGATTCGCTTCTATTGTTTTCTAATTATATGCCCTATTTCACCGAGATTCAGTGGTATGTGAAGGGGGTTAAGCAGCCCGTGGCTGTCAAGGATTCCCCAACACTTACACATTTGCGGTATTAATAGTTTTCCAGTAAATCTTTTCGCAGTTAACATTAGTTGAGAGTATTGCAAAACCAATATCTGTTGTTGTTTATAATGGTCATCATGTTTAAGTACAGTTATTATTTTTGTCAAGAGTTTCCATCTTGCGACTGGTTGGAAGCGTCCCTCCATTGATTTCTATTCTGAGCTAGCCTACACATTTCCCTGAAATTCTCACAGCCTACATCTTTCACTATCTGTGTGTAGTAGTCTAACCTAGGTCTAGCTCTACTTCTCTTTTTTCCTATCTCTGCTTCTAATATATTCGTCACTATTCCCTCATGTCTTAGTATGTGGCCTATCATCCTATCCCTCCTATTTTTTACTGCTTTCCACATACTTCTTTCTTCCCCTACTATTTCTGGTACCTCTTTGTTGTTAACTTTGTCTGTCCATGGTATCTTCATCATACGTCTGTAGCACCACATGTCAAAGGCTTCTACCTTTTTCTTGTCTGCTTCTCCTACTGTCCAGATTTCACAGCCATACAGTGCTGTACTCCACACACATGTTTTAAGCAATCTTTTCCTTGTTTTTATGTTTGTGGTCTTTGAACACAGTAGTTGCTTTTTCTTGTTAAATGTAGCACGACCTTGTGCTAATCTTTGTTTTATATCTTTTGTGCTTTTCCCATCTTGCGTTATTTGACTTCCTAGGTAGCAGATATCCTTCACCTCTTGTAAGTTCTTGTTACCTATTTGTAATCTTGTTTTTGATTTATTATCCCCTCTTTTGCATACCAGAACCTTAGTTTTATTTTTGTTAATTTTCATACCATATTCCTCCGTTACAACTGTTTCCATTTCATTAAGACCAGCTTCTAACTCTTCGTTGCTAGATGCTAATACCGCTATATCATCTGCAAATCTTAGCATATCAATCTTTTGTCCCTGCATAGTAATTCCAAATGCAGTGCTTTCCCGTTGCCTTTCACATCGCAGTAATGTGTCTTAGAACGTCATACCGACCCCTATGGTTTCTGCCACCCTAAGTACCGAAAAAGCTGCTGCCCTTTTTCGGGGACCTGTCTTAGTCTGTTCTTCACTAAAGACCCCTCTAATTTGGTTAAACCTATAGTTTGGCTCTTTAGCTCATTGAAACGCGCAAGCCATTGTACCGGTTCTAGTGTTATAGAACGTCGTCAAGGTGCAGGTCCGTTCAGAATGGGCAGATCATCATACAAACACATTTTATACTACAAATCCATTTGCATCGAATTTTGTTAAATGATTGTTCTTTCTATTTTCGGGGAAAATTTAGACCTGCCAATTAAATATTAAGAAATTCTTACCGACCGACGTTATTCCTATTTCTATTTTTATTTGCCTATTTTTAACATCAAACACAGCATCCTTCCTATAAAACACATTTAAAATTTCCTACCCCTCTAACAGTCAATATTTTCCATCTTGTCCTTCATTTGAAAAACATTAAATTACCATAATCCACAAGTTACTCATCAGATGACAACGACAAAATGGATAAGAAGTATTACGTGGTACTTTTTCTTTAACTACCAATTTGCAACAAGAAATAATCGAAAACTTGACTGAATCATACAAAGAGAGTAAATAGACAATAAAAACCTAAATATTAAGACAAAAAATATGGACACTTGAACTGCGAATATCAGAAAGAGGTAAAACCTGTCTAAGGACAGAAACAATTAACTAGCATACCGCGTGAATCTCAGAAAAGTTGTCAATGTTACAGAAATTCATTTAACAGCTACTTTCATGTTTGTGCTCGATTAAAAGGTTTTAATTTCACAAAAGATTGCATCGTGTTATTTTTTTTTCAATCCGTTTATATTTTCTCTTTCTATCTCATAGTTTTAATCTACAATTCTTCAGTGTTTACTCTCTCCTAAGCTCATTCGGCACTATCTTTAGCTTTCTTAACCCTTCAGTGTCAGATTTGTTATTTTAACTGATTTTACGAGTCGCAAGTAAATTATGTTCAGACAACTGGCAAATATAACTTAAAATCTATCCCAATATTTTATATTTATTAATAGCAGATTATTGCTTTAAACCTTATATGAATCTGTTAATGTTAATTTAAGTGGACTGATTTTATAATTATGGCTTGGAAAACAATATGTCTAGAAGATCTGTTTGTATTATTTAAAAGTGCAACCAGCCCTCTATTGAGCAATATTAATAATGAGGTTACCAATACTAATCCTAAGGACTCACCAAGCTCCAGTGATCTTCTTCTTCAACGTGCGCTGATGTTGATCCGGGATATATGTAACACCTCATGCGACGTACTCACTAATAAAAGCAGCGGTTGCATTTGAGAACTCATCGCAGCAGGTCACCTACCATCTGCTGTAAAAGCGCGGGTTGGGATGAGGTAGCATAGGGCGGAATGAAATGTCGAGATGCAGATATTCATTAGAAAAGGATATGAAGTTTAATACTCCGCCTACTTGGTTTCTGAAGTGCCAGGGAGCACATATAGATGGAACTTATTAGTCCAAATATAAACCTCACAGATATTTTAATTCTACATATTCTCTAACATTTATAACCAGTGAAAACCTTTGAAATTCGGATATCTATTGTAAAAAAAAATTATTAGGGGACAAGGAATTACAAGATTTAACATTCCTACATTTGCAAAGTGTACTGAATCGGATACAGTAAACATTCCTCTAGTAAAATAAAAATGCATGTCTTGCATTTTTAAGTAGTCCAAAGTTTATTTTGCTTTTATTTATTTACGTTTTGCATGCAGCTTGTCATATTTTGTTCCATCACAATTGCGTATGGGAGTTTGTGAATGGTGAATTTGTAGCATAATGAACAAAAGTCTTTTACGTGTATTAGAGAAGTTTCAGGGCAAAAAATCTTAATTAAACATGGTTTGTAAATTCTAATTAACCGTAAGAATTTTTATCACATTATTCCTTATTACTAGACTAGCCTAAATATGAGCGAAATATTACTGGTGGCTTTTTAAATACGACCGTCTCACGCCAGTAATGCCGTGGCTGCAATGACAGGTTAGGTTACTGTTAGAAATAGATATTATTATTAAAAAACACAAAGTAGATATTATTATTTAAAAACGCAAATCACTTAACACGCATATCAGAACAGTATGCAGTAGTTTTAGAACAACTGTTCTGATGTGTGTTAAGTGATTTGTGTGTTTTATTAATAATATCTATTTCTAACAGTAACCTAACCTATCATTGCAGCCACGGCATTATTGGCGTGAGATGGTCGTTTTGAAATTTATCGTAAAACATTAATTGAACTTTGGCGTAAAAATTATACAATTCTGTGTTTATTCTTTTTTACATTACACTACACCCATTCTTTCACCATATTACAAGCCAGTTTTTCATCAGCTATATAGTATATTATTTCAAAATTTTTTAAAAAATATAGAACACTATTGCAATGCAGTCTTTCATTACTATTTACCTCAAAACTGGGGGAATACCAATTACTTACTAAATAGGAAGCCCAACAAAATTTATATAAATCCAAGGTTATGATAGATAATGAAAGTTATAGATTTGCGAGCAATTAAGACTATAGTCAAAAATTCTCATAATGATAAGTTGGATCTCAGTAGTGTAGCGTTTCCTGTACGTTTGTTGTGTTTTGTTTTGTATAGCATGTATTCAAACCATTTCTGTTTTACAATAGTGTGTGACATGGAAGTTCTGAATTTTTCGACGGCAGCACATTGCAGGTACATTTTCCAAAAATACTAATATTTGATTTATTCGATAAGTAAAGTGAATTGTAGTGTGCAATGTTGATGAAAATTCATAAAAATTATTCACACATTTGGGAAAGTTACTGGTTTTGTTTAAATCGCTTTATTATCAACATCATCATTAGGTCTTCAGTCCTGGAACTGGTTAGACGCGTACCATCATTGTTTCCTATTCTAAACTAACCAACAGATTTCCCTGAAATTTGCACAGTCTGCATCTATCACTTTCTGATCTAGGTCTACATCAACCTCTTTTTCCTATCTCTGCTTGTAATATATCCCATACTATTCCCCAAAATGCTTTAGAACGTATTCCGCCCTTCTATTTCTCTTTTTCCCCAGATATCCTTGTTACCCGACTATTTCTATAACCTATTTGTTATTATCTTTGTTTGTCCTTGCTATCGTCCTCATACATCTGAAGCACAGTATTTCAAAAAGCTGCTACCGTTTTTCTGTCTGTGTTTCAGACTGCCCGTATTTCATAGGCATACTGTGCTGTGCTCCACACATATGCTTTCAACATTTTTCTTCTTGTTCTATGTTTGTTCTTTCCTCATAGGTGCTGTTCGTTCTTGTTAGATACAGTTCGGTCACCTTCTATTGTTTTGCAGTTATATACCCTACTTTTCCTACCTTCAGTGGTTGTGAAGGGAGGTAAGCAGCCTGTGGCTGCCAAGTTCCCCCAACACTTAACCATTTACCGATTTAATATATTTTTCAATATATCTTTTTGCACAGTCAACATTAGTTGCAGATATTTCGCAATCAACAACTAGTTGTTTATACTAATCATCAGATTTATCTGCGCTTATTTTTTCGTCTCAAAACTGGTTGGACACGTACCTGCACTTATTTATATTCTGAGCTAGCCTACATAGTTCCCTGAAATTCTCACACAGCATGTGTATACAGCTCGTTCCCCTTCTATTGTTTTCAAATTTTATGCCCTATTTCACCGAGATTCAGTGAAGGGGGTTAAGCAGCCTGTGGCTACCAAGGTCCCCCAACACTTAGACGTTTGCCGAAATAATGGTTTTCCCGTAAATCCTTTCACACTTAACATTATTCGAGAATATTGCCCAACCAATTCTTGTAGTTACTTATAATAATCATCATGTTTAAGCTCAGTTATTTTTTCGTCATTAGTTTATCCATCTTGGGATTGGTTGGATGCGTACCTCCATTGATTTCTATTCTGGGCTAGCCTACAGATCTCGCTGAAACCCCTACAGCCTACACCTTTTACTATCTGTGTGCAGTAGTACCTAGGTCTGCCTCTTCTTCTCTTTTTTCCGATCTCTGCTTCTAGTATATTCCGCACTATTCCCTCATGCCGTAGTATGTGGCCTATCATCCTATCTCTCCTCTTTTTTACCGTTTTCCACATATTTCTTTCTTCCCCTACCATTTTTAGTACCTCTTCGTTCTTAACTTTGTCTGTCCGTGATATCTTCATCATACGTCTGTAGCACCACATTTCAAAGGCTTCTACCTTTTTCTTGTCCGCTTCTCCTACTGTCCAGGCTTCACATCCGTACAGTGCTGTGCTCCACACATATGTTTTAAGCAATCTTTTCCTTGTTTCTATGTTTGTGGTCTTTGAGCACAGTAGTTGCTTTTTCTTGTTAAATGTAGCACGACCTTGTGCTAATCTTTGTTTGATATCTTTTGTGCTTTTCCCATCTTGCGTTATTTGGCTTCCTAGGTAGCAAAAATCCTTAACCTCTTGTAAGTTCGTGTTACATACTTGTATTCTTGTTTTTGATTTATTTTCCCCACCTTTGCATACTAGAACTTTAGTTTTAGTTTTGTTAATTTTCATACCATATCTCTCTGTTAGAACCGTTTCCATTTTATTAAGAGCAGATTCTAACTCTTCTTTGCTAGACGCTAATACAGCTATATCATCTGCAAATCTCAGCATATCAATTTTTTGTTCTTGCATAGTAATTCCAAATGTCTTCCTGCATTTGACAGTATTCATTGCCTCTTCTATGTACAAGTTAAAAAGCAATGGGGATAGGGCACATCCCTGCCTCACCCCTTTCCTAATGTTTACTTCTCTACGTTCCTGCTCTAATTCTATTACTGCTGTTTGCTCCTTGTATAAGCTACGTACTATTCGTCTATCCCTATAACTCATTCCAATCTTTTTGAGTATTTCGAACATTTTTTTCCATTTTACATTGTCAAAAGCTTTTTCCAAATCTACAAACCCTATATACACGCTTTCCTCTTTTTCTATTGTTTTCTCCATTATCACTCTCAGAGCTAAAATAGCCTCCCGTGTTCCCCTGTTCCGCCTAAACCGAAATTGATCTTCTCCTAGTATTTCTTCCGCCCGTTTTTCCATTCGTCTTTGCACAATTCTAGTTAATATTTTTGACACGTGTGCTGTCAGACTTATTGTTCGAAAATTTTCACATCTATCCGCGCCTTTCTTTTTTGGTATAGTTACTATGATGCTACGTTTGAAATCTTTGGGTATCTCGCCTGTCTCATACATATAGCTTACAAGTTGGAAGAGACGTTCTGTTACTACTTGTCCAGCGGCTTTTAGAGTTTCTGCTTGCACCTTATCTGTACCCGACGCCTTACCATTTTTCAGACTCTTTACTGCTAATTCAAACTCATCTCTAAGTATAGGATATCCCAAGTCCTCATTTTCAATGTCTGATTCCTGTTCTAATGCAGTTAGTTCCTCTCCTGCATATAAATTCCTTATATATTCTTGCCATCTACCCACTTTCTCTACGTTTTCTATAATGACGTTTCCTTGTGCGTCCCTTATATTTTGCTGTACGGTTTTATATCCCTAAAATTCATTCTAATTAATTTGTATGCTTCGTCTGTCTTTCCTATTTCCATCTTCGTTTGTACCTCTTTGCACTTTTCATCAATCCACTGTTCTTTAGCTTTCCTGCATTTTCGAATAATTTCCCATTTTATGGCTTTGTATCTGTTTTCCAGTTTCGTCTGATTTATTTTTGTATTTTCGTCTTTCTTCTATTAAATTCAGGATATCCTATGTTATCCATGGTTTCTTATTTTCTTTTTGTGTATAGCCCAGAATATCTCTGGCCGCCATGTCTAGGCTAGACTTAATGTTATTCCATTCTGTTTCTACTTCCTTAGTATCAGATATTTTCCCGATATCTTTGAGCAATTCATTTGACTTTTTTTCGAATCTTTCTTGAATATCTTTATCTTTTAGTTTCTCTAAGTCGAAGTGCCTTTTTCCGCTCCTTTTTTTCATATTTTTAAATTTAAGTGCGGCCTTCATAATTACGATGTTGTGGTCAGTATCTATATCTGCTTCTGGGTAGCTTCTACAGTCTTTTACTTGGTTCCTAAACCGTTGTCTAACAAGAATGTAATCTATTTGATATCTTCCTATATCTCCTGGCATCTTCCACGTATATCGTCTTCTAGCGTGATGCTGAAATAATGTGTTTGTGATAATTAAATTGTTCTTGTCACAGAATTCTACCAGCCTATTTCTCCTGTCGTTTCTCGTGCCTAAACCAAATAAACCCACTACCGCTCCTTCTCTACCCTCACCTACCACGGCATTAAAATCCCCTGTAATTATTAAATTTTCATGTCCTTTTACGTATCTTAATATGTCTTCGATATCTGTGTAGATGGCTTCTACCTCTTCGTCACTGTAGCTAGAGGTGGGCATGTATACTTGTATTATTACTGTGTTTACCGGTTTAGATTCTAATCTAACCATGAGTACTCTTTCGTTCTTTTGTAAGTAATTTTCTACGCAGTATCCTATCTTTTTCCGCATAACTATCCCCACACCCAAATTTCCTTCCTCTGCTCCTGTATGAATTACCCTGAAGTCTCCACTCCAAAAATCCCCCGCCTCTGGCCACCGAACTTCGCTAATCCCTACTATGTCTAGTGCTAACCTATTCATTTCGATTTTTAGGTTCTCTAGCTTACCTACTTGCTTCATACTTCTAACATTCCACGCTCCGACTCGCAGAATGTTTCCGACTCTCTTTCCGATCGCATCCTCCAAAGTAGTCCCCTCCCGGAGATCCGAATGAGAGACTATTTTAACTCCGGAATCTTTTACCCCAGAGAATGCCATCATGTTTATTACAATTTAAGTACGCTGTGTACTTGGGCGATAATGTGGTGGTTTCCCGTTGCCTTCCACATCGCGGTAGTGTGCCTTAGACTGCCATACCGACCCCTATAGTCTCTGCCAGTCTAAGTACCGAAAGAGCCGCTGCCCTCTTTCGGGAACCTGTCTTAGTCTGGTTCCTCACTAACGACCCTACTACTTTGGTTGGACCTGTAGTTTGGCTCTTTAGCTCATTAGAACACGCAAGCCATTTCACCTGTTCTATTAATTTAGAACTTCGTCAAGGTGCAGGTCCATTCGAAATGGTTATTATCAACAAAAAAAAATTTTCAGTTAAAAAAATCTACATGACTTTCCCATATAGACATTTATTTAATAAGTAACTTTTATTAAAACCGTTTTTAATTTGGGTGCCTAATAGGAAAAAAATTTGGATTTATAGAAATTTTAAGATGGCCGCTACTGTGATGAGCTGTTAAGAAATTATATTATGAAGTAATTCAGCACTACAAACGCGGGTACCGACAAACTGCCCTTATCGTTCACGTCACGCACAAGCCCTTTTTTTTATTAAAATAATTTTAGACAACGTCTAAACATGAACGGATTAAAACCTCGTCTGGTCAACTCCGAATTTAAAATAAATTGGTGGGCGCGTTTCAAAACACGAATACAACAAGTTTACAGAACAGAATCGGTGGATAATGGTAATACTGAAACAAAATATATAGGTACTCATTCTCGCCTGCAGAAATAATTTATTTCATCATCATTTTTCCCCGTACTATTCACCAAAAATGCCTTAGAACGTATTCTGCCCTTCTGTATCTTCTATTTTTTTTGTTTTCTACAAATATCTTTCTTCGTCTACTATTTCTATTACCTATTTGTTATTAACTTCTCCGATATTCAATCGTATGTGAAGGGGTGGTCCCAGGTTCAAATCCCGACACGGTCCGCTTGAAAAATGTTAGACGAGCTTTTTTCACAAAAATACGCCCTCGTTCGGACGAGAGGTAAAATGGAGGTTTTGTGTGTGAGTGTTGTCACGCACGTTAAAGATCCCTACCTTGCTTGGAACAGTAAGGGTTCGGCAAAATTCAAAATTTCCAGGAAAAAAACTCGCTTCCTGGCCAATATAGTACCTTCGGGTGGAGCATTGGAAAATCAAATGTACGGTATGTGAAAAGGGATAAGCAGTCTTTTGCTGCCACGTCCCCCAGCACTTGAACTTTTGTCGAATTAATAGTTTCCCAATATATCCTTTCGCACAATCAACATTAGTTGAAAATATTTCACAACCAACAGCTGTAGTTGTTTATAATAATCATCAGATTTAAGTGCACTTATTTTTTCGTCATTAGGTTTTACGTGTTGAAACTTGTTGGACGTGTACCTCGACTTAATTATGTTCTGAGCTAGCCTACACAGTTCCCTGAAATTTTCACCACAGTCTATATACAGCTCGATTCCCCTTTTATTGTTTTCTAATTATACGTTTTATTTCACCGAGATTCAGTGGTATGTGAAGAGGAGGCGGCTCCGTGGCGTAGTGGTGTGTGTGTGACTACTACGCCCAAGGTCCTTGGTTCGAATCCCGGCGACTGTCCGCTTAAAAAATGTTAGGCGAGCATTTTTCACAAAAATACACCCTCGTTCGGATGAGAGGTAAAATGGAGGTCCGTGTTTGAGTGTTGTCACGCACGTTAAAGATCCCTACCTTGCATGGAACAGCAAGGGTTCGGCAAAATTCCAAATTTTCCAGGTAAAAAAAACTCGCTTCTTGGCCACTGTAGTACCTTCGGATGGAGCATTGGAAAATCACATGTAAGGTATGAGAAGAGGGTTAAGCAGCCTGTGACTGCCAAGGATCCCCCAACACTTAGTCATTTGCCGTATTAATAGTTTTCCGGTAAATCCTTTTGCACAAGTAACATTAGTGAGAATATTGCAAAACCAATACCTGTAGTTGTTTATAATAATAATCATTTGCTTATAGCATAAAAATTCAAAATATCCTCAGCCCACCGCTTTTTCTAAGTTTTCAATTTTTTTTCTTACTCCACTGAGTTGTGATTGTTTTGTGCTCAATTGTGCCGATGTTGGTTTGTATTGTGCTCAATTTCTTATACCGAGAAATAGGGAAAATAAGGGGGGTGACTATCCGCCAACCTCCTTTATGTTTAAGTAATTCTATTAATTTAATAACGAATAGCAAACATATGTAATATAAGCCAACAGTAAAAGATGTTCTAAATGAACATGAATGTATAATAGCCACTAATATTTATAGACTACAAAATTAAAAAGTCAGTATTCAACGTTTAATTATGCTCATAACATACAAGCAACAGCACTTTATAAAATTCATTTCAAAAATAACGTGTTTTATGAGTTTTTTACTTTCAAACGAATAAAGATAAGAGATAAATGTGTGTGAAGTTAGCACTCCGTTATTTAAAAACTGTTATTTTGAAAATTGTTCCAGATTATTATATCCTTGTACCACATTGTTCCACTTCGAAATTAGTTTATTCCAATACCTAAAATAACGAAAAAATCCATTTTTTCATGGGCACCCCTTTTTTCGAAAATTGAAAGTTGCATCACTTTCGCTAAAGATTGTTGTAGTTGTTCTGATCATTATTCCAAACAAAAAATTGCGTCACTAAACAATTTTCAAAAAACTCGGACAACAGTCATGTTTTAGTTGCGCCTACCGTTTTTCGAAAATTGGATATTTGTCTTTCGTTAAACATTGTTGTAGTTGTTTCAACTATTGTTCCTAAAAGACAGTTCCGTAAGGCGAAGTAAAGGCTTGAAACAATAAAAATTAAACTTTTTGATAAACAGACTCTACCGGACCTAGAATAAACATAAGTATACCCTTTTGTTCCAACGGCTAACTTTTTGTTTTGAAAGCATAGTTCTACTGTATGAATCTCGCATTGCCACTGGATCTCTCAGAACTGACTTTTGTCTCTATCGTCAAAAATGAACATACCCTTGCCCTATTGTGCCAATTACTGAGTTTTTCTTCTGAATCGTTTTAGGCCTAAAAATCATAGTTCTGCAGTATTAATTTCGTATCGCTACCAAATCCCTCCAAACCGAGTTTTCGACTTTATCGACAAGAGTGGGTAACATTCCTCTTCCCCTTTTATATCAGTGCCTAACTTTCTACTCTTGTTGGTAGAGCTAAAAATCGATTTAGCGAGATTCGGTAATGTGAGATATATGCTTCAGAATTAAGGCTACACGACCCAGTACAACAAGAAAGCCATCGAAACAAAGGTGAAGGTTATGTTTACTTTTGTCGATAGTCAACAAATCGATTTTGGGGGATCCTGTGGTAATGCGAGTTTCAGATGAACTGTGTTTTTTAAGCTAAGAAAAAATTGAAAACTCAAAAAATCGGGACAGCGGTCAAATTGCTCCTCTTACACTGATTTATTTCTAATTTTTTCGTTATTAGCAAATGAACGTAACTGAAATAAACATCGGCACAATTGAGCACAAAATGAGCACGATTCAACGACGAAGAAAAAATCGAAAACTCAAATAGGGAACCAGCCCGCTCTCCTCCAAATTTGTTTTCGATTTTCCCTATAAGCAAATGAGCACAATTGAAACAAACAGGGGCACAAAAGATCACAAAAGGGCCGAAAGCAGCGGACTAAGAAAAAATTGTAAAACTCATAACAAGCGAGGACTGGCCGTCAACCAGGCCTTTCGCATTTATTGTCAATTTTTTCACTATAAGCATGGGGGCATAATTGAAACAAACAGCGGCACAATTGAGCAGAAAACGAGCAGAACTCAATGAACTAGGAAAAAATTAAAAAACTCAAAAAGGGGGGGATAGCTATCAACCTGACCCCCAGATTTGTTATTACTTTTCTCACTATTAGCAAATGAACACAATTGAAACAAACACTGGCACAATTCAGCACAATTGGTGAGAAAGAAAAAATTAAAAGCTCAAAGTGAAGGGACCAACTTGACTCATCTTCTATTTTCCAGTTATAGCTACTCTGCTAGAGTCCGAAATGCTAATGATAATGTTATTTAGGTTAATGACAAAAATAAAGTAATAACTTAGATATCTGCTGAGACCTATCCTTCAATCACTCTGTATATACTGTAAAAATTACTAAAGTTTGGGATATCCTTCTGCATTATCCAGTTTGGTGATTTTGCTTTAATAATATAGTATCGGTTAATTTGCTAGTTATGATGAATTTTTTAATTAGTACAGCAATAACCCATGTGAATAACCTGCATTAATTAAAGGAATCAACTAAAAATGCATGGTTGTTACCTATACCTGTAATAATGAAATGTTACTTTTAATTTGTGGACAAATATTTTATCAATTTAGTATTTCTGTAAAGGTTTGCAGTTCCGACGAATGGTTAATATCACACGCATAAATAACATAATAAATACTCTGCATAATCATTTTTTGAGATGCCTACAATGTTTTTAATTTCTCTGTATTGCTTATAAACTTGTTTTTAATTTTAATAAGTTGCAATGACAACTACAACATTCAGCTGTTTTTAATACGAATTGTATTTTATAATTTTATACAATCAGCTGAGCTTAATTGCAAAGTTGATACTGAAATGAAAGATTTGACAAGATTAAATTAGGCTTCTTTTATAATATCAACAGTGTGTAATAACTTTTCGGTGGGTTTTTAGCAGGATTATTTCTAGTGCCTATGTGTTTCCATTTATCCACATCGTATAAATCTTAAAATTCTATCTGTACTAACGGTGATTTGTATATCCAACAGATCTTTTGCATTAGCGTGTAGCTTCACTTCTCGAAAACCTCTTCAATTTAATAATTAAAACCCATTATAAGTATGGACTACAAATACGACTCTAACATAGGAACTTCTTTGTGTAGTGCCCACGTTATTCGCTCAAACACGAGCTCCTAACGTTATTTCCCCAGGTTGAATAACGAGCCTCAGAAACTACCTTCTTTAGTCATTCTCTTTTTACATCTCTTTATTTCTATTACCGTTATTGTTCTAACACCCTTGGCGACAACACTTTTTTTTCCTAATTTTTTTTCTTTCCAGGTTTACTCCTACTTTCTTATTATCTTTGTTTAATATTTCTTTTATTTTTATTTAGTGTTATTTTCCGCTTTAACTATTATTTTTATTATATCATTCGTAAACTTAGGATTTGAATGTTCTCTCTTTAAATTACGACACTAATATCTTCTACGTTTTTGTCTAATGTACTGTTTGCTCCATATGAAAGTTCAATAAGTTTGGTAATAAAACGCATCTTTATCTTGCAACCTAACGGATTTTTGATTTTCTTTACCTCATTTTCTTATTTTTATTGCTGCCGTACGTATTTTTAAAACATTACATGTTCTTACCGTTTGTGTTTGTAATCTATTCATACTTCCTTCAAAATCTTAAACTATGTAGTTCAATCTGTATTGTCACCAGGTTTCACCTTATTAAAGTATATTGCAGTAGTTACTCTTTCTATCATCTTATCCTCTGACATTATCTTCGGGTTAAGATTGTTTCCCTAATAATGTGTTCTCTAAATTCAAGTAGATCCTTTCCAGTCAACTGTCAAGTTTCCATTTGGTCCGGGTCCAGCAGCCGCAGAACCAACTCTGCACTAATACGTTACATCTTCAAATCATCTGACAGGATTGCGTGAATGAATCCATGAGTGATCACAACTTCTTGTACCAACTCGTCGACGGCCATTTTTCGGTCCGATCTGATCAAGTGTTTCACTTACTCAATAATTCTTTTATTTCTGGAGTTTGAAAGTCTTCCCCTGCAACCTTCGTCTCCCAGAGATTCATGTCCATCCCGAAATCAAGAAAACCACTCGTAAAAGACTTTTCTGTAAAGAATCGTCATCGTAAACTTTTTGTAAGACTAGCAAAGTCTCTGAAGCTGATTTCCCCAATCTGTACATGGACTTGATGTTCCCGTTTTGCTCGAAATTCTATATCGCATCAACTGATCACGACACACTCGTACATTCGGCTACATTACTGTCATTTTCAGTGTGACAGTAATGTAGCTGAATGTAGGAGTGTGTCGTAATCAGTTGATGCGATATAGAAATTCGAGCAAAGGGCGAACATCAAGTCCATGTGCAGATTGGGGAAATCTGCTTCAGAGACTTTGTTAGTCTTACAAACAGTTTACGGTGACGATTCTTTAAAGAAACCGAGTGGTTTTCTTGATTTCGAGATGGACATGAGGTTCTGGAAGACGAACGTTGCACTGGAAGACCTTCAACTTCCAGAAATGAAGGAATTATTGAGTAAGTGAAAAAGTTTATCAGATCGGATCGAAAAATAATCGTCGACGAGTTGATACAAGAAGTTGTGATCACTCATGCATCCATTCCCACAATCCTGTCAGATGATTTGAAGATGTAACGTGTTAGTGCAAGTTTGTCCTGCGGCTGCTGAACTCGGATCAAATGGAAACTGGACAGTTGATTGGCCGATTGTTTTGAAAAATGCACACAGGACCCGACGTATCTAGAGACAATTGTTACTGGTAACGAGACCTCCATGTACGCTTACCATCCAGAGACAAAGATGTAGTCATCAGATTAACACACAATGTTTTCTCCTTGACCATAGAAATTACGTCATATTAAATCCAAAACACAAGTGATACTCATTGCGTTTTTCGACAAGAAAGGTATGGTGCATAATGAATTTGCACCACCTGGACAAACTGTTAACAACCCTTGTTACGTGCAAGTTTTGGAAAGACTGAGATAGGCAATCCGAAAAAAACGCCCCGCCAAATGGTGCATCACGACAATGTTTCCTCTCGCACATCGATTGTTGTGCAGAGATGGCTCGCAAAAAATAGCATTTCACTCATCCACCAGCCTTTCTACTCACCGGATTCAGCACTATCTGATATATGGCTTTTCTCCAAGATCAAAATGTCCCTCACAGGTAACCGTATTGAAACCGTAAAAGACATCAAAACCAGCGTGATGACTGAACTTTAGAAAGTACCACAACAGGATTGTTATCGTTGTTTTCCTGCAATGGCAGGAGCGGTGGAACACGTGTTTGTGTGTGTGCGCGTGTGTGTGTGCGCGCGTGCGTGTGTGTGTGTGATTGCTATCCTACAAAAAAGTGCTTTTATAGTCACCGAATCATATGTCAAAGTTATGTTACAAGACTTGATGAATTATACTGCATCCCGATTGATGATCTACTTCAAAGAAGTTTTGACTACCTTAACACTAGAAGAAAGACAAAATTTTGTACTTATTTCTTAATAGGGATGTGATGGATCCTAACAAACCAAGTATAAGCAAAAATTAATTAACTTTCCTGGCAGCGATATAAATATATTTCAAAATTCTTTTGTTCCAATACGCCTCAGCTGCAAAATAAATAACAATGAAAAAATCATCTGGCAAATCCGACGCTCTCTTCTGCACGTTGTTGTCGTCCAATACGGATAAGATTTATACATGAAACCACTGATGTGACTAGAGAAGAAGATTTTCTTTAAATCTCAAATTATCTTCACAAGTAACAGGAGTTAATCTACAATTAATAAACAGTCTCAAAGTAATTCTAGAGGCTATCTCTAGCGGTCATGATATTAATATTAAAAAATTCAGTATTTGTACGGAAGAGATCCAGTTTATACCTGGACCTATGACACCAACTCTCCATATAGTTTTATTGCACGGGCCAATTATTGTTTCAGAGGCTCTCTTGCTAACAGAGCAGCTTCCAGAAGAAGCAGCTGAGGCTAGAAATGAACATTTTCTGTTGGTTAGGCTACATGTCGCAAGAGAATATTCCAGACAGGCCTATAATATGGATATAATTAATAGACTACGTTTAACCTCCGATCCGCTGCTCACTGAATTAAGACCACAACCTAGAAAAAGTTCAAAACCTTTCTCCTTGGAAACGTTAGATTTCCTTCAGCCCGTGAAAGTAAAAAGAAATGACATTCATTCTACAGAAGAAAGCAACGTTGAAGATGATTACGATAAGGTTTCTGATTACGAAAGTTCGGAGTTTTCAGAATAAGTCAAATAAACGTGTATCACATAATTTTAATAAACTGTTGTTGGACATAATTAACGTGCTACTACAAATGTTCCCAATGTGTATTGCTCCAATTCTTTGCCGAAGCTGCACTCCGAACCGAATACATTTTTTTGCACTGTAGGTTTGTTTCTTGAGAACTATATTATCCTTTTATTTGTGATAAAGCATGTCAGGGTAATTCTGATGAAAGCTTACAAAGGTGGGTTCTTTAGGGTAGATACGGTGACTTATTGCACTTCGACTAAAAAAGACTTTTCTGCAGGGATGGATCTTGATTCCTGCAAGTGGGTCGTTAAGAACCCGAGCAGACCTAGAAGTAAATACAGTATAAGAGGCGCCAGAGACTTGATTAAAATTCCGAAAGAATTACGAAACCCTAAGTCCAAATGGTTTCGGATAATATCACACCTAAAGAGCAAAATAACTATACCAATGGTAGCTACTACAATCATATAACAATATTTCAAAATAACTGAATTACAAGCACGGGCAAATTATATGGAATTAAATACACACCACAGTGGCAATGCAAATATAAACGTATTTTAATAATACACATAAAGGATAATATAAACCGACAGCCCACTAAAAGCAATGGATTTAAAGAACCTGTCGCCTGTTGGCGAATACAAATTGACATTAAACTAGCCGCAAAATGTTTCTCACTAGTAAATAAATTTCAAAAATACAGAGGAGAAAGGCCTTACAATAATACGTACAAATGACTTTTTCCCTACAGGTTAGCAATAAATATTAATTAATGTAAATGATTATTCACCAGAAACTCGACATAAATTAAGCATACCTGGAAGATGCAACCACTAGCTAGTGTATCACTGTGCTCCAGTGCTGACCTGTAACATGAGTAAACACACGAACAGCTGGTGGCAGGATACCAAGAGTTTGTTTTTGTTTATCAATAACAACACAATAATATAACCAGCATACCGCTAATGACACGGATTGAATCGAGAGTAATCAATAACTACGCCAATACTTGCGTAACGCAACACACAGCAAATACAGCACTATAACTAACTTCTAAGTATTTTACCTGTAGTCTGGTTCACAAGTCAATGCTTTTTGCTTCCAACGATTCTTCAGTACCTAAATCACTGAATGAAGTAATATTTAATCTTGAATTTAAACAGGAATCCAAACTGAATCTAAAAATCAGATTAAATAGTACAAGATTAAAACCAGGATTAAACCAGGCTTAATACCAAGATTAAACCCCTGAAATAAGTAATATTAGTTCTGAAATTTATGGAACTTATACTTTACCACAGAAGTGGGTTTCAATGAATTAATAGCTCACAAAGAGCAACTTTGATATTCGTACAATACAAGATTCTGAAAGATAAATAATTAATATCAGAAAACACAAAACAAATAAAAACGTGGCTCACCTAATATAAGTAAAAGCAGGAAATATCCGCAAGGCGGTATTGTGAGTAGAAAATAAACGTATAAACCAATGTAATACCAAAATCTACTCTACAAACATATTATTTAATACATCCAAGACCGCTATAAGGCGAGATAAAGATGGATGCATCAAAAGACTGCTTGTCAAAAGCGGCGTTCGTTGAAAGAAGAACAATCGCTTCATCAACAGGTTTTTATCAATAACCTCCAAATTGAAGTTATCAATTTAACCAACTTAAAAGGTATTACAGACCATGAAGATCTGAGCACGGAAATAATACTAAGTTACTATGAATAATGGGAAATTTAGAAACTAGAAAACTAGCCGTTTCAAAGCATTAATTTTTTTGGTTTATACCTTGATTATTCTTTTGCTTTTCGTAAATTAAAACACTTTATGAAGTATACCAGTAACTCTCACTTCGCATTTAAACTGAAATTGGTTTCTTGGTTATTTTTATCAAACATAACTTCAGTTACATAAAATATACATTCAAATGCAAAAAAAAATATATTTTTAAAGCAAAAGTTTTTACGTTATTATTTTTGGGCACCTTTTTCAGCTATTTGCACCATAGTGCGGCGTTAGGAGTACGTTTTTATACATATATGAAAACAATTGTTAAGTTCTGTATAATGCATATTATATTTGAAATATTGCACAATTTATAGAATCCAAATAGTATACCTAAATTAGAGGAAAGTATATTAGACATGATTTCTCATGCCACAAAACTTATCTATAATTTTATCTAATCACAAGCGTTGAGAAATAGAGAATAAGTAAATATTTCTGCAAACCTGAGGGCTTGTGTGCTTATGTTGCTTTATTACGAGTAGATAACGCGATATTTTAGTAGAATTTAAACAAATATAGTGCCATAAGATCATTGTCAAATCAATTAACATAATTTTAATTATTTGGAAGTACTAATAAAAAAAAAGGTGATCATCGTGCTTTGTGTTGTTTGCATTTACGTCTGCACAAAAACCAAATGAAATTAAATTGAGTTTATTATTGATTTTATCTTCACATTCTGACAAAGTAGTTTACTAGTAATGAAATCATCTAAAAAATTTTCAGGGGGAACAACATACGAGATGACCAACTTACACTTAGCTAACGATGATAGATGCAAAAGTTATATTTTAGTTGGTCATTTTGTGTTTTTTTTAATTTGAATTTTTTATATACGATTGCTTCTGTTTGGTATTTGTAATTCAGGAAAGGATCTACCACTACTCTCTCTTGTTGTGTATGATTATAAATATTTAATACTGATTGAATAGGATAAATGTTCGCGTTTTCAACGGCGATTTATGGTAAAGCTTATTCTTCATCTTTAGGTCTTCAGTCCTGGAACTGGTTGGACGCGTACCTACATTGTTTCCTATTCTGAGCCTACCTACACATTTCCCTGAAATTACCACAACCTACGTATTTCACTGTCTGTGCGTAATAATATAATCTATTGGTCTACCTTTACCTCTCTTTTTTCCTTTCTCTGCTTCAAGTATATCCCTTATTCCTTCTAGAACGCGTCCCATCATCCTATCATTCCTATTTTTTTTACTGTTTCCACATGTCTCTTTCTTCCCTACTATTTCTAGAACCCTTTCTTCTTAATTTAGTTTGTCCATGATATCTTCATCATCGTCTGTAGCATCACGCTACTGTTCACGTTTCACAGCCGTACAGTGCTGTGCTCCACACATTTGCTTTCAACAATTTTTTCCTTGTTTCCATATTCGAACATATCAGCCACTTTTTCTTGTTAAGTGCGGCACGGCTTTATGCTAATCTTTTTTTAATATCTTTTGCACTTTTACCCTCTTGCGTTACTTGGCTTCCTAGGTAGCAAAAATTCTTAACCTCTTGTAAATTCTCGTTTCTTATTTTTTATTCTGGTTTTTTACTTTTTTTTTGTTATCAATCAATGGACTGATGTGTTTGAATTTTCCTAGCATGCTATTCTACACCAGTGGTTTCGTGTCAACATTGGCCGTATAACTTACATAATTTATAATTTGTTTAAGATGTTCTAGTTGTGGTCTATTTGACTTTCCATTAATAGATATACTAATCGTAGATGTCATATTAGTGGCCTGTCCTATCAGTCAATCTAAATACAGGATGAAAGTGTATAACTGCGTAAAATAGCAAAAGCATAATTTAAATTATCAGGTGCATTCGTATGAGCATTGCATGGACTAGCTAGATTACACTAAAACGTGTTCGTTTAAAATTAACTGCAAAATTTACTTATTAATACGAATAAATACCAATACGGGTACAGTCACCACAATATTTATAAATATCTCAAGTATAATATTTCCTGGAACCTAAGAACTGGTCCTCTGCCTACATAAATTAACTTCTTACTGCTACGGGAAGGTGGATATACACTGCTAAAGCCCTGGTAGGGTATGCATTAAATGTCCTGGAAGATCATAATCACTGTCACTTTTAAGTCCTGGAGATTTCACGCGGTTTTACTCTATTTTATTTTGTTTTTCTGTAATTGTTTTATTAAGGTTTAAGTTAATTAAGATATCTAATTTAGTTTTGTTATTTATTAGCCCCGTTTAAAGTCTGATTTAATTATCGGTGTTTGGTTTCACGCGTTTTAGATGAGACACTGATTATCTAGTGAGGGATATATCGCGCATATTTAGGCATCTTGTTTTTTTTCGTTTTTGTTTTAAGTTTTTTAGGTTATATCATGCGCAACTTTTATGCCAGGTCTACTAACTCTACCTAATTCTACCTCCTACTTAAATTTTCAGTCCCCTTTCTCAACCCGATCCTCCTTGATGTTCTACAAATAAGCTCTCACCGGTAGTATCCGGCGTCCAGTCTTACAACCCTTCCCGCAAATTTTTTTAAAGGCTATCCAGAACGCCTTTTGAGCCACTCGCTGGATTTCTTCTAAACTCTTGGGGCATTTTAGTTCTCCAACAGCTAGTTTTCTGTCCGCCAACCCTTTGTTAGCGTTTTGAACGAGTAATCAAACAGCACACGCTTGGGGCTTTTTGCATTCTAGCCGCATTTGCAGCGATTACTAACTGCCCCATCATATGATCTGAGTTCACCTCCATCTTATCTCTTGCTTCTATGCCTACTTGCCCGTGGCAGCGTTGTTCCATTTCTTTCCCACTGTCGGATTGATCTTTGTCGCAGCTTTCTCTTAATCAAAGACCTCGGTATCAACGAGTAGAGTATTTTAGAGTTGCCTGTTGTGACCTCTTTGGGCAATTCGTCGGCTCTGTTACTTCATTGATTGCCATCATGCGACTAGACCCAGTAAAACTTCAAATCCCGTACGCTCTATCCTCTACACACCCTCTTGAAGATCTATTGCGGTATTCATATTTGCCAGAGTAGTTAGGACTGATTTGTTATGGCTGATAATAGAGTACACCACTTGTATCCGAGTGGTTGATGACACAGTCTACAGCTTCCCTTATAGCTACCAATCTTTGAGCAGCAGATGGCAGGAAGCTCTTATATCCAGCAGAACTGTGTGTGCCCTTCCGTTTAAGTTTGCGGTGATGCGAAGTTAAGCTAGATCTCCGTAATTTGACGTTTAGTTATGGTTTTGCCGACCGGTCTGTATTCTGACGTGGTTCGACCGGTTGCTCGTTTTCCTGGTTGCGATCAACGCGACAGTCGCGGTGGAAATGCTTCTTGGGACATGATTCTGCCTTTACTTTCTGGCGGATTGAGAGTTGTAACTTTTTCCTTAGCGGCCCCACAAGTATTGCTCGACTGCGAACGATTTAACCATTAGGTCCATTATGCTGCTGGATGCTTAGGCTCTCATAAGCAGTCTTGTTATAGCAGATAGTCAACTGATAATTAATCGAAGTAATTCTCAAAGCTTAGTTTTAACCGCGCGACCTGTTGTATTTTCTTTTGTAAGACCATGCTTAAGGTTTCTCCTGGAGATTGTTTCTTGTCCGGGTATTGCTATCGCATTTGTACGAGCGTTGCAGCGTTATTGTATCACTCCAGGAATTGAGCTTTTAGGGCGATTGCCAGATCTTAAGGTGGCGAAGAATTTCCATGAAGTCGTTGCTTCCCCGCAAAGTTGTTTCTCGACTTGTGGCACGTTTAATATGAACACAGCTGTGAAGAATTTCTCCGGATTCGTCATTGGTTCCCCCGAGAATGTGACTAGCTGGGATTCCTTGTGATGAATGAGGTTTCTCCGTGGTTATGGTGATCGTTTTGTGTCGTAGTTGGGCGCCATCTGATTCTGACTTCAGTCCAGAAACTGGTATGTTCGATAGTGGTTGCTCGTGCAGCTGAATGGAGAATGATTGTCTTTTTCTCCTCAACGTGGTGTGTTTGGTTCTGAACAATTCTTGTTCACTTTTACCGACAGAGCGTTATACTGTCTTGTTGGATCATATTCGACAAAGATTGACTTCCTGGTTGATTGGGAGCTGCACGTATACGTTTTTCCCCTTTTGATTGTAGGCGTCGATATCGTAAAAGAGGTGGTCTGTGAACAAAAAAAATTAAGTTTTTGGAGGTTGTTGTCCTGTAACATTTTATAGCACCGCTATTTTTAAAATAAAGTAAAAACTATTTGGTCTCACATATTAAAAATGTGTAAACATAACAGAGGAGATATAAGACACGCAATAGCCCAATATGAATATGTGTCCAACTCAGTAGGCGGAATCTTGTGATGATTAGGATTAGTACGCGAGTATATACTTAGTGCCTGGATGGAAGCCCAAGGTAAAGTTGGATGGAAAACGGCTTGAGGAAAGAAAAACTCTATATAGATAAAAGACTAGTAGAGTGTTAGCTCTGGGTAGATCATGAGCTTGGGTCATGGATTGTCAAATGACCAAAAATATAGATAAAGAGCGCCACCGTATTTTTCAATACAACAACATACAAAGATACATAAACTTGTATTAGGGGAATGCGGAAACCTTAAATGTACACCGCTTAGATAGCCACAAAACCTGTATATCAACCTTGCAAAGCACTTACCAAAATATCAATTGCCAGATGTGTTACAGATGTCTCGACTTAACCTGTGAACAAACAAATGCACAACATGGGCACCGTTTGTGTCCTTAAAAATATTCATCAAAAATATTATAATTTAATTTAAGTTCCAAGAATATATACACCCAGGGTATTTGTTATCATAGGACACAGTTAACTTTTTGCTTATTAAGATTCTATAATTTTCACTTGAATTTTTAATAATAAAAGAGTTAAGCAAAAATAGATTCTATTCAATTAAATTCTCTTGGTTTGTTTCAGCATTAACTTTTTTAACAAAAATTTACATAAAAAGAAACTAGTATGGTTCTGTCTTCAAAAAAAACACAAAGATCTCTAGATTGAATACTTCTACATAAGTTTACTATAAAGTTTATGCTTTCTTAATAATTCATATTTCATATTTTAATTATAGTCATCTGTAGTACTACGGTCGACCTTACAAAAAAAATTGATTATTTAACGTCTTATAAAATTGCATCATTCAACAAAGAGTTAGCTTCACTTAATATCTTATAAAAAAATTCGTCTTGTTCTTTAAAAATCAAACTACATGACCTCAAAATAACTAAAGATATTTTTAAAGTAACGCAAAATTACATGCGGTATTTATATTGGATAGCTAGATATTTTTGACATCCTATGTCAATAACAACTTTTTCAGTGTAGTCGTTTCGTCTACTTGTGAAACAAATACGATAAGCAAACTACATAGCCATCTTTAAAATTTTGTAAAGTAACAAGTTTAGTACGGGATCTTTCTTTTTCTAAATGAATTTTAAGACAACTAATTCAAGGTAAAATCTCAACCTTCGATCATTCGTAAAACATTTAAATAAATATAACTGGAATTAGAGATTAAATGTCACTCACGTGCTGAGGTACAGTTCAATAAAAAAAATTGAACTTTTAGATTATAACCATATAACACCAGATGTGGACTATTCCATATACATCTGTGATGCACGCAACAGGAAACATACCATTAGGACTGAATTTAACGCTGAAATTATAAAAGATCTTCTGAACAAAATATTATCTAACCAAACCAAATCTCCATTAAGTATGTCCTATTATTTTCTTGTATTTTAAATCTCAAACTAAATTTTCATTTCAGCAGTATTTATGGTATTGATGATATTGAATGTTTTAATGATGGGGGGACTTCTATCTTCTTCGGCCTGCAGGAATCAACTAACTCGTTAAAGGTGGAATACAAAATAAATTCATCACCCAACAGCTGCCAGGAACCACATTCAGACACGAAGGTTAAATTAATTCAACTCTCTTACGGACCGTACTGCAGGCCATGTTTCTGAATACCATTTTGGCCTTTCTACGCTGCGGATAGCAGCTTACCTGTTCAAGCGCTTCAAATCTCGTACGCTCTATCTTCTAGGCACCCTCTCGAAGATCTATTGCGTTATTCATATTTGCCAGAGTAGTTAGGACTGATTTGTTATGGCTGATAATAGAGTACATCACTTGTATCTGAGTGGTTGATGACATACTCTACAGCTTCCCTTATAGCTGCCAATCTTTGAGCAGCAGATGGCAGGAAGCTCCTATATCCAGCAGAACTGTGTGTGCCCTTCCGTCTAAGTTTGCCGTGATGCGAGGTAAAGCTAGATCTCCGTAATTTGACGTTTAGTTATGGTTTTGCCGACCGGGCTGTATTCTGGCGTGGTTTGGCCGGTTGCTCGTTTTCCTGGTTGCGATCAACGCCACAGTCGCGGTGGAAATGCTTCTGGGGCAAAAGTGGCACTTCGGTGGGTCTGTGATTCTGCCTTTACTTTCTGGCGGATTGGGAGTTGTAACTTTCTCCTTAACGGCCCCACAAGTATTGCTCGACTGCGAACGATTTAACCATTAGGTCCATTATGCTGCTGGATGCTTAGGCTCTCATAAGCAGTCTTGTTATAGCAGATAGTCAACTGATAATTAATCGAAGTAATTCTCAAAGCTTAGTTTTAACCGCGCGACCTGTTGTATTTTCTTTTGTAAGACCATGCTTAAGGTTTCTCCTGGAGATTGTTTCTTGTCCGGGTATTGCTATCGCATTTGTACGAGCGTTGCAGCGTTATTGTATCACCCAGGAATTGAGCTTTTAGGGCGATTGCCAGATCTTAAGGTGGCGAAGAATTTCCATGAAGTCGTTGCTTCCCCGCAAAGTTGTTTCTCGACTTGTGGCACGTTTAATATGAACACAGCTGTGAAGAATTTCTCCGGATTCGTCATTGGTTCCCCCGAGAATGTGACTAGCTGGGATTCCTTGTGATGAATGAGGTTTCTCCGTGGTTATGGTGATCGTTTTGTGTCGTAGTTGGGCGCCATCTGATTCTGACTTCAGTCCAGAAACTGGTATGTTCGATAGTGGTTGCTCGTGCAGCTGAATGGAGAATGATTGTCTTTTTCTCCTCAACGTGGTGTGTTTGGTTCTGAACAATTCTTGTTCACTTTTACCGACAGAGCGTTATACTGTCTTGTTGGATCATATTCGACAAAGATTGACTTCCTGGTTGATTGGGAGCTGCACGTATACGTTTTTCCCCTTTTGATTGTAGGCGTCGATATCGTAAAAGCGGTGGTCTGTGAACAAAAAAAATTAAGTTTTTGGAGGTTGTTGTCCTGTAACATTTTATAGCACCGCTATTTTTAAAATAAAGTAAACACTATTTGGTCTCACATATTAAAAATGTGTAAACATAACAGAGGAGATATAAGACACGCAATAGCCCAATATGAATATGTGTCCAACTCAGTAGGCGGAATCTTGTGATGATTAGGATTAGTACGCGAGTATATACTTAGTGCCTGGTAGAAATTGGCCGCTACCTATTTCTACGCCCGATTTACATTTAGAAAAAAAAAGATTTCTAAGTGTGTTTGAAGAAAATCCTGTGTTTATATTTTACAGAGTATATGTCGAATAAAATAAACAGCTATTGTTTTTAATAGGCTCTGTTCACATTTCTGTCAGATATATTGACATTCATCGTATACAATAATTGCACAAGTTATTAACGTTTGGTTTTATACTCAAGCAGTTTTATGCGTATTGTTATATTGTATAACGGCTCTCACTTAGTGGGATGTCAGAATAAATCTTTTAAAAAGTCACTTATTGTTAAACGTATTTAAATTAACAGCCATAAAGCTATTAGGAAGATGTTTAATATCCCACAGTGTAAACAGCTATAACAATAATTTTCTTTTTAAACTCCAGTTGCTATGTTTTGTTGAACTTTTAGTGATTCATTGTATATCAAGGATAATGCTTGATAATGAGGAATTGAATGGCTGTTTAATTATATAGGTATTTATCTATGAAATGTTAGTACGAGTAGTAAGCCATTGTGTTGTATTAAATCGATGTTGATGTCGTGGTAAATAAACTAAATAAAAGTCTAATGATTTAAGGAAATTAGCATTTGAATTTTGTAGAATTAGTATCCATAATTTAAATAATTCAATATGAAGTATGTGCTTCACACCTCTTTATTTTTATAGAATATTTAAAACACCCTCATGAACTAGAATGTAAATTTTATTAATTATGATCACAGTGACAGTGTGAATCACTTCTTTATCTTTTTTCCTATTGACAGTTGTTTCAATTTCTTTTATTCATGTATATTCTCTAAATTTATTTTATAATTTACGTAGTAATTTTATTATATAATTGAATATATTTTTATATAGAAAAAGTTTAGTGAGTTTTAAATTTCATCTTATAATTCTGGTATTGTACTCGTACGTTTCAATATTTTGTATTATCTTTTAGTATGCTTTAAAAACAAGCATCGCCATGACATTTAATCTTTTAAGGTTAGAAAATGTTCTTTGCAGGATGTCAGTTTATCTATGCTAACTACATGCATAATTTATAACTTTTTTAACTTGGGTTTTATTTTAATGCTACATGAAAAAAGCTATAAAAGTTTTCTGTGGTTATTTACGATATCTAACTTTAAAATATATTTTAGTGCGCAAAGTCTGTATCGTTTACATATTTATTTACCGAGATTTTGTATGACTGATCCAAAAAAATGTTTTACGTGTTTGTTCCGAAAGTTAATTTTGTAGTCGAATAGTTAGTTATTACATCAACTCTCAATTTTCAAATTTATAAAATTATATTTACTTTTATGACTTCAAGATTTTCCAAAATTACTATCAGTTGAAGGTGTTTTAATCAGAGCAAGTTGGTGTTGTGCCATTTTGAAAAACAAATTAGGTCTGCGCATTATGGTGAACACGGTTAAATTGTGTTAAAGTTGATTCTTGAGATACATGTATTTAACTTTAAAGATATTCGTGTAGTTAACCTTGTTATGCGTCAAGAAGCGCCCCACAAATTATTGTAGTTACTAATTAATTTTAGGGGATTTTTGTATAATTAATTTCTGTTATTACACATATTTGTATAATACAGAGTTAGGAAAATAGGTTCGTGTGAATTACCTTTAGGGTTTTATAGTAATAACCAGTATCGTACGATTTTGTTGTAACAACGGTTCTTACGGGTCGTGGAACGGACATGACGTTTTCCGGCCAATCAGGACGCGTGTGAACAAGCGGTGGTGGTTTTTCAAGTTTTTGGTAGCGCGGCCCTGATGTCATTCTAGACGTTACCACCCATCTTGAAGGACTTGTTCGAAATGCATTATAGAATGTATTGGAGTTTTACCTGTCGATTCCTATACCCATTCCTTATCATACTTTATCTTCGTCTTCTTCCCGTGTATGTTGTAAGAAGAAACCAGCAGGCTTCATTGGAGGAAATTTGATCTAGAGCGGCAAACGTATCCACGTAGAATAACCTAGATAAACAAAAATTAATTGGTACAAAACCTGCCAATGTGCATTGAACTAGAAGGTAAACAAAGTTAATAATTAATTTACATTGTTAATTTGAAACATAAATTATAATATTCCATTTGTAAATTCTGTATAATATAATTTCGTTGTGCGTATAATTATAAAGATAAACCATAACCTTAACGTAAGTTTGGTTCTTAACGCTGTATCAGAAAATAAGGACAATCAATCTCATAGTGCAATGGTATACTTCTCCAACATGAAAGTGGAAAGGATAATGTCAATCGCCTTATTTGTTGGTGTAATATACCCTCATTTTTACAACGTTAAATTTTTAATTGTCAAACGTAACATTTAGGATCGATTAATTTTGAAGTTAGATTACATCTGAAGCACGTTTATATATTCGCGTTTATACCCAATATAGTACCTTCGGGTGGAGCATTGGGGACGTGGCCACAAGTATAGCGGCCCTTATTCAAATTATAATGTCAAACGTAACATATAGCGCTTATTATACTTGCTCGTATGTTTGATTAGCGTTTTTATTTTTGGGAAGGAAGGAAGAATGTAAATATAGTCAAGTCAGTTAGGAATGGATAGGGAAATAGGGTCACACTTTGCAGCATAATTTCTTAGAGCAGCAATCACTTATGTAAATATTTTAGAGCAGGGACAAATAAGAGAATTCGCTATCAAACTTTTTGGCATTTGTTTCGAAATTCGAATCCCAATAAATCACAATTTAGCTAGATTTTGCATAGGTCTTAAGGTGACCCTTCAGATCGATCCCGTAGGCAGAGCTGGACTGGCGAGCCTGTCACGGATGGACCCCCTCTGTTAATTAAAGCTTTGAATTACTGCCTGGTTGCATGATACATACTCCAAAATCAACGCGTATCCCTGTATATGTTTATTTTTAGTTATTTAGTTTTTTAGTAATTTGTTATTTTCGAGCATTGAATTAAAGTAGAATAAAAATTTCATTAAATTTCATTAAATGACGAACAAGCCACATATATTTTTCGCGTATAAAAACCCAATGTAATGGAGTATTGGTGACGTTTCCGATGCACTGCATCGGAGCAAAACCCACATTATAATGTCAAACAACGCTAACCTAACCGAACTAATGGGAACACCATTTTGTCATTAACACTTATACCATTTTATGCGGTATACATTTACCGAGGCGGCTGCGTGACGTAGTGCTATGTGTGTGACTACTACGCCCAAGGTGCCGGGTTCGAATCTCGACACCGTCCGCTTGAAAAATGTTGGGCGACCATTTTTCACAAAAATACACCCTCGTTCGGATGAGAGGTAAAATGGAGGTCCCGTGTGTCAGTGTTGTCATGCACGTTAAAGATCCCTATCTTGCTTGGAACAGCAAGGGTTCGGCAAAATTCCAAGTTTTCCGGTTAAAAAAAACTCACTTCCTGGCCAATGTAGTACCTTCGGGTGGAGCATTGAAAAATCACATGTAAGGTATACATTTACCGTAACAATAGAAAAACATCTGTCCGTTAATAATTGTAATAAACAGTTTTAATGAATAATAATGTTCCTATTCATTTGATTTTTCAATGCTGCACCCGAATGTATTGCATTGGCCAGGAAGTGAGTTTTTTACCTGGAAATTTTGAATTTTGTCGAACCCTTGCTGTTCCAAGCAAGGCAGGGATCTTTAATGTGCGTGACAACACTCGCTCACAGGACCTCCATTTTACCTCTCCTCCGAATAAAGGCGTATTTTTATGAAAAATGTTCGCCTAATATATTTCAAGCGGGCCGTATCGGGATTCGAACCCCGGACCTTACACATAGTAGTCACACGCATATCAACTACGACACGGAGCCGCCTTCATTTACGTCACAGTATAATGTAAGTAAGGGCCGCTACATTTACGGTCACGTCCCCAATGCTCTATCCGAAGGTACTACATTGAATTTAAACGCGAAAAGTTTTACGTGCTTCAAATAAATCTGATTTCAAAATTAATTAACCATGAATAAAATATATAAACTATAACTAAAGTTGGGTTTTAAATAATGGCATCCCTGGCGTTGAGTTTGGAGTGTGTCTGATCAACAAGACACTAGCAAAAAGTAAAATGGAGGGATTCGTAATACGGGATAGCAACTGCCAGCCCTGCCTACCGGGCAATCTGAAGGAGCGGCTTATAACTATTCAAATCTAGTTAACTAATATTTACTCATGGATTCGAATTTCTAAGCACACACCAAAATTTATTAATAGCGAGTCCAGCTATTTAGTCCTGCACTATAACTTTACATTATCGTCCTCTCTAGTCTACGTATTTTACTCTAACTTTGGCCTAACTTCGTCCCTAAAGTTCCCTAATTGACATTCTAATTTCAATTTCTCTTCCTATAGATACTAGGATCAAAAATAGGTAGCAAAACGCCAAACAAAACAAATCAAGCCACAAATAATAAAATATATAAACGTACTTTACAGGCACAAAATATGAATATATAAATATCTAAATAAAGCGTTAAGCATGTAACAGTACATAGAATAACAAAAAAGCATCACCCAAATTATCAGGTGCATCAGCACCATCACACTAAAAATGTGCTCGTTCAAGATTACTGCAAAATCTTATGCGAGTACAGCCACCACAAAGTGATACTTACCTCGAATATAAATTGCTCCAGTATCCAAAAATCTGGTCGTCTATCTATATCTATTTATTTCTTACTGGTAAAGGGAGATAAGTATGCATCGTTAAAGTATTGGTGGGTATGTACTAATGTTTGATAGGGGGGGATTCATTAACACTTTTAAGCCATGGGGGATGCACAGTTTCATTCTAGCTTAGTTGGTTTGTTTAAGTTAAGTACGGTTTCTGATTTAGTTTGTTATTTATTAGCCCGATGTTTAAAGTTTTAATTTAATACCCGGTATTCCGCGCATTTTAGGCGAAACAACGATTGATTTAGTGTCGGGTTCGTCGTGCATATTTAGATATATAGGTGTTTTGTTTTGATTTCTCTTTCTGTATTTTTTTTCTTTTCCTTTTTCCCTAAATTATAATCTTGCTCAAATAACATGCCAAGTTCAATACTATATTTTTTCAATCCTTCCATTTACACGCGGTTCTCGTCGTTCCATCTCTTAACCGTTCCAGCAAATTACTTAGACTACCCAGAACACTTTCTGGTTAGCTACCTTCTGGACATACTCTAGGTTCTTAAGCCATTCTAGTCCTTCAACCAGTGCCGTATTTAACTAACGGCGGACACGGCGGTCGCCGGAGGCCTCGGTCGGAGGGGGCCTCACTTTGAGCCTCTTTTGGCAAAAAAAATACGTTAAATTTTTAAAAAGGCTGCATGTACACGAAGAGAATTTAATAATTACAGTTGAATGTGACTTTTAAATAATAAAATGTATTTTACTTTACACATTACACTGTAAAATTGAATTTATACAAAGCTTTAATTATGAGTACCTGCATCAATAAAGGCAAAATTCATTTACCAAAAAGAGAACATTTCTAATTTACATATTAAAATATAAACGTTCTTTATCCTGGGAATATAATTAAATATGGAGGGGCCTCACTTCAATATACCGCCGGGCGCCACAAAGACTCTAAATCCGACCCTGCCTTCAACGGCAAGTTTCCTACTGTTAACTCTTTATTTGCCATCTCCAGTAGGTAGTCAAATACTACGTGCTCGGCGTTATCTGCGTCCTCGTCGCATTCGCAGAGGTCGTTCTCGGTCAATCCCTGTCAATGTCCTGTTACTAACTGTTTCATCGTATGATCGAGTTTCACCTCCGTCTTATCTTTAGCTTCTATGCTAGGTATAAATTTGTGTGTCAACCTGCCAATGACTGCGTTGTTCTACCTCTCTTCTCCCTGTCGGATTGACCTTTGTCGCAGTTTTACCTTAATTAGCGATCTCGGTACCGAAGAATACGATGTAAGAAACTCTCCTGTTGCTGCCTCTTTGACCAACTCATCTGCTGTGTCGTTTCCTTGATTGTCGTCATACGACCTAACCCAATAAATCTTTAAATCTCGAAACCCAAGTGCCATTTGCGCAATCTTTCAGACGTCTCCTTGTTAATCTGTCAACGTGTTCATATTTGCCAGAGCAGTTGGGGCCGATTTGCCGCTCGCTAATTATAGAGTACCCACCTGTGCCCTAGTGGTTGATGACGTACTCTATAGCTTCTCTTATAGCTACCATCTCGCAATGAAAGATTGTGCTCCAATTAGCAAGTTTAATTTGGAATCGGAACACTTCTCTTTCCTCCTTATACACAGCGAACGTCGCTCCTGCCAACCCATCGTATGGATTCCGATTCCCGTCGCGTTTTCATCGCCTTCAGCAAACTTGAACTCCTTAATATCAGCAGCATGCCCTAGCTCAGAAATAACCTTTTTTTTCAACCTCCCTACTGCCAAGACCAACACTTTCAACAGCTTCCTCCGTTTCCTTATATCTACGAGTCTCCGATTTCTAATCTCACTGACGTCATGTTCGATTGAGAGAATCCTACTAATTACCAGGACTGCCTCTGTGGAAGTAGTCATGTACGGCCTCAGCACCCTGACCGCAGTTATGCGCTGAACACTCGTCAATTGTCTGACTTTTTTGACCTTGCAACCCTCCACCCAAATCGATACCGCATACAGCATCGCCAGTTTTATTGCCTCGGCGTAGACTGTCCTCAACGATTGGCCTCTGAATCCCCAGTTTATCTTTGCTGCTGCCATCATACTATTGGATATTCCCCTGCCCTTACTTTTGACATATTGCACGTGCGCCTTCTCATTCACTTTGTTGTCTAATTTAACTCCGAGATATGTATTGGCTTCCTTAAACGGGATTGTTTCCCCTCCTAGCTCTAGCCTAGGGGAACGTTATCCCGTTTTTTTCGAAATAAAGTGTCTCTGACGCTGTTGTGTTGAATTTTAATTTGACCTCCCTCGACCATTCAGACAACCTGCTCAAAACCTCATTCAGTTTTGTTCTCATTTCCATTTGCAATCTCGACCTGATAACCAAAAGCGTATCGTCCGCAAACCCAACAATAGAGCTTCCTTTGGGCAATTTGACCCTAAAGATACTCTTTTACAACTACTTGTAGAATGTGGGATCAAAGCATGATCCCTGCAGGCATCCCCTTTCCACCGATCGCGACACAACTTCCCCAGGGATTTTGATCTGTGCCAGTCGTCCCGAGAAATAACTCGTGACTAATGAGATCAGGTTCCGCGGACAATCCCTACGCTCCAATTCTCAACATTTACGTCACAACAAACATTCTGAAATTTCGTTAAATATGCGTCTTTGGGATTAAACTTCTAGTGACAAGTTATAGTATTTACATACGCTGGAAGTGATCCATATATTTAATAGTTTATAGTAGACTACGTTTATGTAATAGTTACTTGTGCAAAACTTACGCAGACTTTGCAAATTAGTGCCCACGTATGTCGTTAGCGACCCAGCCCTCTGTGCATACGATTATCGCTTTCGAAGTGGTTGTCACCATCATCTCTAATCGTACTTCATGATTTAATAGAAAAATCGTAGCTATCAGTTGTATATTGTTATAAAACATGTGTCCGAGAAATAATTTATTTTTATACTTAGTTTTTGAAGAAAAATTCTACAGCTGTGTGTAAGATAGCGTAAGATAATTTTTCGATTCGATAATATAGGCACCAAGAGCACCAATATCTAACACGTTGAAGAAAATAGCGTGCGTCCAAAGATTGTTTTTCTTTTCTGGTAACTTACCATGGTATCTATATTATCTACATCTCTTTAGTGACGTTTCAACAAATTCACATGTTTGGTTTCTACAATAGCGTAATCTTTATACGGTATGTATTTTGAATTGATACTTTATTTGCAACTGTGCATAGAACGCATTAAAACAGGCAATTTTTTAAAATAACATTTTGTACATAAATCTAAAACAAATAAGTTATTTTCCCTTAGAAGTTTATCAGAAACATAGTCCGGTCCTGTAAAGTACAATTTTATGGAATACTGAAATATGTTTGGTGATTTTAATAATTATGCAGTGTCCGCAGTAACTTCGCTAACATAGTTGTTGGAGTTGTTTATGAATTAGGTATTAGAATTCATAATTATTATCATGAACTGACAGTAATTTAAATTCAAATGTTGACACCCCAACGGTGCCGATTTTGTCTGGTAAAATCGAGGGTAAAACCTTTTATTTAGCAAATTTCAGAGAATTATAGTACACATTTATAGTAGTAATAAATAAATAGACAATAAACATGGCGTTTACATAAGATATAAGAACGTGCTAGTCTGCTAATAACCACCGTACCAAAATTGTTTCTATAGGGAGTTCATAAAAGATTTTGCATAAGAGTCTACATCTTCTAGTTATGCCATTGGTCACGTATGTTAGAGCTGCAGTCTTGCAGTTTAAGTTGAATTGGTCATCGCTCATTTTTATCGATGGATTATGCTTTAGTATTGTTATAAGTGAAATGCCACACATGTATGTAAACAATGAACTAGTGGATATGATATTATCTTACGGTTAACGTCGACAAAATGTGGCTACTGCAGCGCGGTTGTACGCCAATCGCTTTCCTTTTCGAGTACGCTCCACACCCCTATCGTTTATTAATCTGATTCAGAGGGCGAGAGATGTGCAAAATGAAGAAATCATTTTAATTATCTAAGAAGATCCAACAGCAAGCACTGGGGAAGTTGCGCATCAGGTCTGAGTAGATTACATGAAAGTGTGGACAACATTGCGTGTGAACCAATTTATCTTTTTCACGTTCAGTGCGTCCAAGCACTGTGAATGGCTCAACAAGCGAACAATCCTAATTTTAGCAGAAACATTTTAGTTAGGGACGCAACATTGTTTACTTGAAATGGTATTAACAATTCTCGGAATACCCATGTGTGGGCTGTTGAAAATCCTCATTGTATTCGGCAATCAAATTTTCAACGCAGATTTTCGGTCAATGTGTGGAAAGCAATTGTAAATGGGATACTCGTGGGACGTTAGATTCTGCTACAACATTTGACTGGTGAAAGATTTCAAGACTTCTTACAAAATTATCTTTCTAAGCCGTTAATATTTTTCAAAGCACGTGGATTTTGCAAGACGGGGCACCTCCTCATTTTAGCCGGCTATTGTGAACGTTTTTAGATAGTAGCTGTTCCAACAGGCGGATAGGGCTGGACCGTATCGGTGGCCATCGAGGTCACTGCACCTCAATCCGTGTGATTTCTTTTTGTTGGATTTCATGCAGAGCTTAGTTTATAAAACCCCAGTAAACTTTCGAGAGAATTTGGTTGGACGGATAGAGACAGCTGCAGCAACAATTAGGGGTAAACGTGTTTCACTAGTAAGTGCTGTTACTGAATCGTGGATACGCCGCGGACGGTTTTGTTGATACCAACTGCGAGAACTTTGAGCAGTGTTTATAGCTATGACATTTGCACACATGCAGGGTTGAACTTACAATTACAGCGCCTCAAAGGACCCCAGCTCTCCTATTCTTGAGATGAGTCTATAAAGTTATTCGAAAACTTTGTTTATTTTAACGAGGGCTATACTCAGTTGAAAATAAAATATCAATTTCAGATACACCCTGTATATTGTTGAAAACAATGTTACAATTCTACCTACCTTCTTTGGGAACATATGAGTCGATACAGACTTGATATTGTTGGAGGCTTTCACGGCCGGAGTCATTATAAATATTTATGGTTCCGGGTTGGGATCGTGTCATCTTATAAACTAAGGTCGACGTTTCGCACACTTTTGTAAGGAGCTTCATCAGGACAAGAAAAGAAAATGAAATATAAATATAAAAATGAAATATAAATATAAAAAGTAATAATAATAAAGATAAGAATGATGAAATATTAAGTAGATAAGTTAAGTAAAAAGTATGAAAAAGTTACTTCTGAACTAACAGGCTCACCAACCTATTTAAGCCAACAGGTGTCTTGTGGCAAAGTAACTGTTACTGTTTCTGTACTAAAGATGATACATTCTTATATTCATCCGTACTCGTATTTATTCTTCTATTTGTTTTCCCGACGTATGACTTGTCGCATCCTGCTCATGGTAACTTATGGATTCATGGATTTTCTAGTTTTAGTTTTGGTTTTACGTAGAAAGACCACATTTATTTTATTGAGTGGTTGGAGTATAGTTTTTATTTTGTATCATCCTAAAACGTTGCTCATTTTATCGTGATCCTTTTGAAATATAGAACTTGAGCCATGGTAATGATGTTTTCTTCTTCTTGTGTTGCTTATTAAGTACGATTTGTTCCCGTTTTCTTAATATTTGTTTTGTATCAGTGCGTCGTATAGATTTTTATTTGTTAATTCTCGTGTTCTACATCTTCTATTCTTCTAAATCGTGTTTTGACCGGTTATTGAAACTGTCCTGGATTGTGATGTGATGTAATGAAGTGTTTAAATATCGATTAGTAAGAGTCGAGTCTTCTGAACATTCTTGCGCGAACTTCTTTGGGATCTGTTACATTTACCGATACTGCTTGTAACGTGTAATATGTGCCAGATATGGTAAGGGATCCAAGTTCTCATCGCCTTTATTAGCGCTACAAAAACTTAATACTCTTGTTGAAAAGCTAACGCTAAACTGTCAGTTTCTGCTAAAAGCCCATATTATGACTAGGGAATCGTGCCCTTGTTGGGTCAAGGGGTATCGTGACAAGTTTCGAGCGTCACTTCGCGCACGTCCGCTGACTCCAAACTGGAAACAGGTCAAATGAAACGAGTTAGGGGTTGGCACAAAATTCAACTTTACACGCCATGTAATTTTGACCTAAAGAAACGGTGCGAGATTTTACCTGAATAATTACATGGCAGAAACGGCGTGTAGCTAACGTGATATTGTTACAATTTATCGAGGACAAAATATTGTTCTATCTACAGTCTATAAGACCCTCAAGGATTGCGAAAAAGAACTTTTTCTACCAACGATTGCAAGTATGTTCATAGGTACGCTGTTAATTCTTAATTCATATATACCAAACTACAAGCATTATCGAATAGTTAACTTGTACTTGCTGTTACGACACTTTGCAGCTGCCTTGTAAAATGGTTTGATAGCTTTAACGCTTTCGTTGACAAACGATAATTGAATGAGTGCACCAAGAACACTCTTTGAACTTACGTTTTTACTGTGTATCACACATATTCCTACGTTTGAATACCTGTATGGTGACATAGGGCAAATTGCAACTGATGTTATAAAATTGTTCTAAAATTTAAAAGTATAATATGGCTTATCAGCAAGGGTTTATGTTAGTTGTAGTGTTACCGGATATTTTACAGTTAATATACACGTGAAGCTGTCATACATATTCATATTAGTTATCTACTATTATCACCCTTCATGTTTTATTCGGCTTATCTAAGTTGTTAATAGGAAAACTTTTGCTCATGGATAAATTTGAGGCATCAAGAATTATTGCTTGACTACGTTCATAAATATATGCCGTGACTGCTTCATATATGCGCCATAGATCGGGAAATTGCAATTACACGCGCGAGCATTCTAACTGAAGGAAAGTAAGGTACAAATGCACTACGGAAATAGTATAGGAAGTTACTTAATAAGCTGCAAGGTAGTATAAAAGCTCATATCCCCTACAATACAGCACCCTGTACCAACGAATGAATACTTACCCACACTACTCACCACTGCCGAAGCGATCAGTGGAAGCATTCGTTATATTATACAATAATGTGCTTCAGAATGTTTAATTAGCTTTCAACTAAACGTTTTTCGTCCATTTTAAGACATGCTTGTATTTTCGAAAATAGTCATTATTTAATTTTGGCTGAGTTATGGACATCTAACCCAATCGTCCGAGAAGCAGAGAAGCATAGAAAAATAATGCTATCAAATTCTTATATTTAAACCGCAATCGTAAACGATATTGCTCGCAAAAGTGATCGATGCATACATGTATCTATATTTTCTTCCTACTAATCTCCCTACCAGCTAAGTGCGTGGTTCGAATGTGTGAATAACTTCTCGGTTCTTTTCTGTGGCTGCTTTCTGGTTTGACGCTATTAAAATCCTGGACCCACCGGCATGTCGTTTTCGCCCCGCAGGATAGTTAATCGTCCACGTACCGCTTCATTACCAGGTAGATCGACAAACCTGAACTAGCAGATGTGTTTCCACGTTTATTGGCACCCAATGTCGCTCGTGCACTTACTCCAAACGTCGCCGGCCCACTACTATTCTAGTTTGTCTAAATGCAAATGTTGAAAACTATGTTTATCTCATGATATCTCTGCTGTCGAACTACCACTAAATTCCTTTTTATCTATTTTACTGCGTAGGTTATCCAAGAAAAGGTCGCAATTTAAGACGTTCTCAATTTCAAGATGTCTATGCCACTAGGGCAAATATCAACGTTTTTAGAAATGATTGTCACTTTACCTTCAGTGTAACAAACGTAAATATGGCGTTTTCTTTATAAATGCATGGCGCCATAACCGATATAATATTAATAAGGTATTGACTCAAATTCGAACTACAGAACGTACGAGTATTAGGTAATACTGCAACGTTTAAATTATAAAATCCCTTTGAATATATTTCAAGTTTGTATAAAAATGAATATGCGTCCTTGGTTTGAAAAATTGAGAAAAACTTGAAATTATTTTAAAATAACCTTAACTATTTCAAATCAAATATTGAATTTAAACAGAAATTATGACAAAGTGCTCAAAACTGAACGAATTTTGTTAAGCTATGAAAATCTTAAAAATTTTTGATGTGAAATCTATTTTCTAAATGCTTGTGAAACCTTGAATAGTATCAAAATGTCAATATGAAAATTTCCAACAAATTGTTACAAATACTTTTCAGATGCAAGGTTTTAGTAACTTCCGAACTAAGATCTTACGTATATTCAATGAAACTATTGTTGAATTATCTTATGAATAACTGGAGATGAAACATAGATCTCACCACTGATATTTTTGAGCTCAATTGGAAATTAATGTTATGAAAGAGATATGGATTACCACCACATCAACCTTCAGCAAGGTTATAAGAATAATTTTCTTAACCAAATTGGAATATTACCGATTGATTAACTACTTTCAGTTTATAGGATAATTACGTGAGATAACAATGTACGCAATTTAAAGTAACTAAAATGTTTAATTCTAGAAATAGTATGAAAAAGGCAGTTATGGAGTTTTGCTTTTCTCCTTTACACAAGTAGGTCAAAACAAAACTGCAGTTAGAGAATGTGTTCAAGGAGATTACGTATCCACTGCACATTCTAGTGAGGGAGAGGAGTTTTAGACGACGATTTGAAAGCAGACACTTACACTTCAAACTTTTTGAATGGATAAAGTACTTTCTATGAAACAGACACGTTTCGTTAAGAGATATGACGACTGCAGAAAGGAAATAATAATATTAATTCATAATTAGGTTCCCCGTAATTTATGATTAACAAAAAATTGAAAATTCTGTTTAGAAAATCATGAAAGTTAGTTTTTCTAAATGTATTATTTTAATAGTCTAAAACTCGCCGATCATTTAGTAAGACATACAGTCGCAGTTTGAATTATTTTTTGCAAAAGCATTTTCAATATTTGCTTTCAAATCCTCGATTGAGTTTGGCTTTAATTCATAATTCGTATATTGTAGGAATTCTTAAAGCTAAAGAATCCTTGGGGTGAGAGTCTATGATCCAGGTGTTCAGTTGAACCTCACTTTTCGATTACTTTATCGTCGTTTAGGACTGCTTTTGTGTTGTTACAATTTCGACAAAATAGCTAGATCTTCGTAATAATGCGATACCTCGCCAAAATACGACACCCAGTTGACTTTGACCTTCACCAACAACATGAAGATTTTGTGTGTATAATATGGCCATACAATCGGGTCAGTTGACATTACCAGATGGCTTGAAAGTTGCGTCTTCACCTCCAAATTGTGTCTGATGAAGAAGATCATTAACATTGTCTTACAAAATTTAAACCTATCATCAAGTCGTCGTCGTGTATGAACAGAACTTCTAAAAACATTCTGCTTAAGTACCAAGCCTTTGTTCAAAACGTTATGACGTGGATTGTAGTCCACTTTTGGTATCGATGGAAAAATGTTAAAATGATTATTCCAGTTTCGTAATATTAAATTACAGCCCTTTTGTACTACACTTTTAAAGCAACATTTCCTCTTTAGAGATAATTTTTTATATATCAACAATGCACAATAAACATAACCGACACAAATTGATAATTGTCTGATTAACCCATTCGCTTTCATTGTATGCAAATGAGTGCATTACACTTTATAACAGTGCTGCCATCTCTCACGAAATCGGTGTGAACCTACCACGTCTCCTAGTTTACTATTTAGTTGGGTAACTTGGGGGACAAAACTTGAGTTTATGAAAACGAAGTTTACTCATCTAGAAAACATTTAAACGAACATGGAAAAAATTTTAAGGAAGAACTACAATATGAAAATAAATAAAAATAAAACAAAAGTAATAGCATGCACTAAAGATAATAACATTAGACCTTTTTAATGTACAAATAGAACAGGACAGTGTCGAGGGTTTTCTCATTTAGGAATCTTGAATTACAAAGAATGAGAGGTATAAAAGCGATATAATGTGCAGAATTGATCCAGCAATATAATTTTCTTACATCAAATGTTAATCTAAATATAACCAAAAAATTTAGGAATATTTGTATGGAGTAGAGTAGTGTATATTTGTGAAACACGGACTATGAAGGAAAGAGAGAAGACAAAATGTGGTGTAATAGAAAAAGGTGAAGAAGTACCTGGGCAGGCAGAATAACACATAAAGGGGTTTTAACATGAATTGGTGAAAACGATATATCGCTACATTTACGGAAGAAGGTCACAACTCAAATATCAGTACTCTTCAATAGAGCCATTTAGAGATCTGAGTTATTTTGATAGCAAGACTAACATTCACCTTTGCTTTAGAATTAAATGTCCATAGCTTTTATTGCCTTTATTAGATGATGTAGTTAGCAATTATAATAAAAATTTTAAATAATTTAAAAATTTACCCAAATTTCAGTCACTTGTGTCTTTCTTTCATATAATTTGTTCTCAAATCTTTAACATTTTGTAGTTACACAGATCTTTCCTAAAAGTTTGCCTGAGATTTTCAAGTATGACATTACTCAATGCTTCAAATCGATTTCTTAAACAGTATATTGTAAAAAATAATAATATAACCCAAAAATACAAACAATGCAACTTATTATCTGTAACGGTAATCGTTATTGGTTACAAAGTCCTATATAATGTTATATTTACATATATATATATATATATATATATATATATATATTGCTCTGGTTTCTCGGGAACCTTGGTGATTTGTTAGTGCACCACAAATTGTGCGACATAAAAATGCTCTGGTTTGCCTAAAAAGAAGCTCTAAAACTTCGTGCCCCACACTTTGGGTGTCGAGCTCCAATGTTGGACGTCCATAAAAATGCCCTGAATTTACCTTAGGAAGAAGCTCCACCGTTGGGTCGACATAAAATTGCTCTGGATTCCTTATTGAAAGGGTTCCAAAATTCGTGCCCCTATTTGAGTTGATATAATACTTGCTGAAAATAATAAAAAAAAACTCCACCAATTTCCACCTAAATAAATTTTTTAGTCCAAGCTTTGATTACGAAATGTTTTGGTTGAGTACCTTCTGAAGATGCTTTTCAAACTGACATTCTACGGCTAGCTCTGCTCACTGCTTCTTCAGGGATACCCACCACAGCTACTCATTCTGTCAACAACCTTTATAATTACTAAAAAAAAATAATTGGACAAAAACTTACCACCCTTTTATTCTGACAACATAAATAATAATTTCACACAATCTCAATATTTATAATCTGTATTCACGTTAAAAATCTTTATAACCCTATTCGGTAATAAAAGAAATCAACTTAATATCCCCCCCGATTTTATGCTCCACTACATTTCATTATGTTAGTTTAAAGTAAATGGACCTATCGTGGAACCTTAATTTATTTTCCCCTGGTTTATGGTGAGCTCAGTATAAACCTTTTTATATTTCTGTGCACAAATTTTAGCACTGCAAAATTATCAAAAGACCTGTTTACTTCTTCCTCAGATTTATAATAAAAAAATTGTTCTTTACATATATCCATAAATTAATTTTCTGTTCATACATATTTTCACCATATAAAACTCACTAACAGTTTAAATAAATCAACACCAGCATAACAGTTTTAACAAAAAGATCGTTCTCTGGAGAGTATTCTGCTTTCTGATCACCACCTCTGTAGATGCCCTGCAAAATGACTTCACGCACCCGGATCACTCCACGTAGATGCCTTCCATTGTGAACTGAAATTCCATTTCGAACTCGTCGTTCATCCAAATCATCAACAATTTCTTCCACGCAATGTGCAACAAGCACCCTCGTTCAAAATACAAAAGTTCTTTACTTACAAGTCATCCTGCTTCAGTTATTACAACGATTTACTACGGTTCGCTTCGTTTAAAATTAACTTGCACCTACTTGTACATAAAAACACTTGTAAATCTTATGTCGGACTGAACTTGTTACGTGGTTTGAAGCTAGGATGATTTTCTTGTAGACTTGGAAAAATGAGAGAGAGAGAGAGAACGCCGCCTTCAGCAACGCTTATATAACCACAACCCCACTTCAGTTGCCCGTATTTCTGTTACCCATTCCTTGTAAATTTGCAAACGGCCACGCAATTCCACAAATTACACCTGCACGTAAACACAACGGTCTTTCAAAACTCAGAAACGTCAATAGAAACACTTCATAACGGCGAAAAACTGTCCACACCTGCCAACCGTCTAAATATTCTTTGAAATTTCCCCTTTTCTGTCAACTCCACACAAATACACTCACGCCTATCGCGTGCGCGTTAATTCAATTATCTTCCTTGCACCCTCATAATAACATCTCACAGCCTTATATGCCTCTCCTACCTAAAGTGTCTACGTTATTTCTGCTTTTCTGGTATTTCTTTCTGTCCCGTGTTTTCTGTCTTACTTGTAGCCCCTCTATTACAATATTGTTCAAGGTTATTTCTCCCTTCCTTTATGTGTTCCTTGAAAAATTGATACCGTCCACAAACATGTTGCATCTTTGTCCCGCTTATTGCTTTTTAAAGTATACTTATCTGACACGCGCTTGAAATTGTTTGGCAGTTAAACACCTGTTATTTTTCATTCGCCTCTGTTACGTATTAAATATTGTCTGTCTCCTAATGTTATTGATCTGTTTTCAACTAGACGACCGTTGCTGTTAGCCTTGCATTTTTGCGTTCACAATTTACCTCGAATTATATTCTTAACGTAAACTAGCTTTATAAGCACCGTTTATTTACCCAACTGTTCTATGAAATCCTTGATTGTTTTAACGTGTTTACAAATATTGAACGTTCGTTGAACAATTCAGCTTATGCTATATTGAATAAATGTATCTTGCTCAAATTATTGATTTTTATACTGAAAAACTTTAACACTAACCTTTGAACACAATTTTCGACCTTGTCATCGATCTTAATTGTTGTCTTAGTACTAAATTAACGTATACAAATTAAACCTACATTATAATATGTAATGTTATCCCACTCTAATTATATTGAAGCGTTTTAAATAAATTATTGATTTCTATATACAGGGTACCTGTACATAAATGCTTGGCTTATTTACACTTATCTAGGCCTACCCAATCACAGTAACATATATATTTATATATATATATATATATATATATATATGTATATATATATATATATATTGAACTTCTCCCGCGTCATCAATCCTGCGCTACTCTGACCTAAAGCATTACGCCAGCAAAATTCGGTTGCATGAGTGGCGCTATGGGTCAAGTACACAATAAAATAAGCCGGGAGTTTACCTGGTTTGTTATTAAACGCCAAGGCCGTTTCCTGCTCCTCAAGTGTGATTCGTCGGCTGGTGTTTATCGGTGCTGCCCGAAGATGACCGGCGAAGCCCCGAGGTAATTTTTAGATATCTGTAGATGAGAAAGGTACAGACAGGAAAGGAATCACTTCGCCTAACTGGAACTTCACAGACGTCCGACCTCGTCAAAGAGGCTTAGTTATCACCAACTATAGTACCCCACCTTTTTCATGCTCTTACGGCCAAACCGCTATGCATTCTTGTAGCTTGAAAACGCAAACGTACTGCAGTTTACATACTATAACTCATATGTTATTGTTCTGGAATGCGTGAAAAACTATAATCGTGAAACATACGCCTAAAAAGTTAAATTAAGGATGAGAAAGAAAAATTTTCCCATATTGGTTTTAAAAATCCCCTAAATTTAAATATTAAAATAAAATGTAAAGTAAAAAAAGGCGCAACAATCAAAAGAATTAATTATAAGATAAATTAAAGAAAAACCATCAATGACTTAAATTGGTGATAAAAAAAATTATAAGATTATAATAATGCACGAATTGAATAATTTTGTTCAAAAATTATTGTAAAAGTCTGTTTAATACGAGGATATAATTCTCTTTTGCAACAGTTGTAGATCTGAACGTTTATCATCACTAATTTTTAGTTTGTTATAATCCTTTAAAAGAGTAATGAAGTTTTATTTTTATCACGAACATTTTTGATAGTCATTTCTCAAAAATCATCTTCGGGGTACGATCTTTTGAACATATTTGGATAGGGATTTTTCTGGATTTTAAATATCTTTATATTACTCAATTTTTCTCCTCCCACAAATGTCCCCGTTATTACTTTTAACGCTCTAAAATAAAAAAAATCCATGTGCAAAAGTTTTGTGACAATAAAAGGTATACCAGTTTCTTTAGCAGTTCGTATTAAGTTATAAACTAGTCAGGGACATAAATGGGCCCTCATTTGGGCATCGCTTATAAACTTGTTTCTCTGTTCTCCCGCACAGTTTTCTCAATAGAAGACAAAGTCTAGTTCATTGCACGTGGCATTTTTTGACTTTTCTTTTAAAAACGCGAGCAAACAAGATCCAGTTTCGTATGCCCTTCTGTGTTTACTTGTTTTATTCCAAACGTAGCAAGTAGACTTAAAAAGCGTAAATGGAATCTGAAAACATTATGCAGAACGTGTTGTAGCGCGCACGTAAGTGAAGACATTTTTTGTCTTTTCGTTAACATTTTAAAACACTTTATCAAAACTTCTGAAACTAGTTTAGAGTACTATTCCTTTAAATGGTTTTGATTTGCAATATCATCTACTATACAATTGTGTTAGAATGTGAGATTGGGGCAAATTAGCTACTACCGTATTTACAATTTATTGAAAGCTGGCAAAATGTGTTTAGATGGGGTAATTAACTGGTAATCACGTGGTTCAGGACCAGTTTTAGTTTTCTGCGCAGAGGGTCGTCTCGTTTTGAATCACCTCTACAGTCATTACTTTGTGAAGCTTGTTTAATTTCGTATACGGTGACATTTGGCATATTGAGTTTTGATCTATAATAAGAAGAGAAATATCTTCTCCCTTGACATTATAACATAGTCTGTAAATCAAATACGGTGACAATGTAGTTATTGTTAGTTTTTAACTTATCGCCATTTTTTTGTTACTAGAAAAGTCTTTTTGTATAATGTGAGTTTCATATTCACTAGTAAGTTCCAATTTTTGAGTATCTGATGCGATCACATGCCAAGCTTTGGTCTTTCTTAGGACTAAAGAAAAATATATTAAAGTTAGCGTTAACCACTGTGTGGTATATGAGATATTTTTCAAGAAGAACTTCATTTTGTTTACACTGATCGACATACTTCCTATTCAAATCCACAAAAGATTTTCCATTTTTTATGTACTCACGAGTAGATCTACTTTTCGTATAGTGAATTACAAACCTTGGGATTGAATTGATATATTCAATCATGCCATTTTTTATGCTTGGATCAAGTTTTCGATAGTTAGCGTGTTTTCCTCTAAGACCATTCAGCACTCCTCCAACTTCTGTCCGTTTCTCAATTACTGTTCTAATAGGCCTGTCGATGATATAAAGCGTGGATTTAAAAAATATTTTGCAAACCGGGATTCTACTTTCACTTATCAGAAAATAAAAGTCATAATTATCCCTGCGTTTAATTTGATAAACACGATACTGATGATAGTTTGGTTGTCGATTGACATCTCCAAGTGACCAATATTGTACAAAAATCTGTTGTACTAGTTTAAATGTGGCTTATGAATGGCATTTCAGTTGGCACTTTTCGCTGCAAGGCGGACCTTTTTTTTATTATTCTTATTGGTTGTAGAGGACACAAACTTTGCCTTCATTTTTAACCTTTTCTAGAATTTTTTCCGGTGTAAGGGAGGTGACGAGCGCATTTTTGGTTTCTTCTCTTGTTCAACTATATTGATAGAGGAGTATTCTAGAATTTGGGTATTTCACTAGTTGGATGAAGAATCTTATTCTGGGCAATGATTACATTTCTGTGGCATAATAAATGTTTTTCATTGAATTCAGTAAATTGGATGTGAATTGAAGGAACTAATTCGCAAAAACATAAAGTAAACAAAAAATTGTATAATAATAAGTCTAACCTTGCTCTGGTGCAAGCTTGTTTCATTATGCAATTCAGTAATAACGGAGATTAAGGACAAACTTTCTGTAAAATGTTAAAATAAACAGCTTAAATAACAATAATGGTTCTGACCTTTTCCTGAAGTAATTTCATCCAGTTTATCGGACATGAATGACATTCTGAAAAATAATATTAAAGAAAATCGATACGTGAATAATTTTAACATATCTGGTCTGTAACGGAAGTTTCGACTTGCAATTCTACATTTTTAGAAAAATCCGAAGGAATTCACTCTAAAAACGTAAAAAATTAATCCAAACATTAGATGGTGAATGTTTTTACATTTATCTGAAGGAATTTTTGCTTCATTGTCTAATTTGACATGGGAGGTAGAAGTAAGACAACCTAAAACATAATTCAGATAAACCAATTCCTAAGTAACAATAAAAGCAGTTAATCTAACCTTTCTCCTATATGATCCAATTTAGAATATTCTAAACACTTAGAAGATCAGCTTCGCGAAGAAACCGAAAATTGTATTAATAAATTAAAATGGTACAGAGCTACCTACTTCTAATAAATTTCTAGTATAGTAATAAATGAAGTTTTTAAATCTGTGTAGAAAAATATAGAAACTCTGTGACGAATGTTCTGTATAATTTAGTGATTATTTACTACAATTAGGAAAATCATGTTGATTATAAAGGTTATTTCAAAACATTGCCACTAATTATTATTTAATGAGAATAAAGTTCGTCCTCCTAAGAGCATTTTAAGCTTTAAAGATAATTAAAAACATTAATAAAAACCAAAACATGTTCTAGTTTCAAAACATTTCCAGCTGTTGCTTTCGTATAGGCGATTCCGTAGCGTAGTTGGTATGGGTGTGACTACTATGCTCACGCTCCCGGGTTCGAATTCCTAGACGGTCCGTTTGAAAAATGTTAGTCGAGCATTTTTCACAAAAATACGACCTCGTTCGGATGAGAGGTAGAATGGAAGTCCCGAGTGTTGTCACGCACGTTAAAGATCTCTACATTTGCTTGGAACAGCAAGGGTTCAGCAAAATTTTTAATTTCCAAGCAAAAAATGCATATTATAACAAATTATAACCTTGTTTAAAATCATTGTTGTACTCGTAGTGCTTGTGTTCGGTTCAATTAAGAAATCAAGAAGCAGTAAATTAATATTGAAGGTGGCACTAGATAAAATACAAAAAGGCAACACTACATTTGATTTCTAATGATTCACCCGAAGGTACTATATGATCAATGTAGTACCTTCGGGGATCATTAGAAATCAAATGTAGTTTTGTCCTTTTGTGTTTTATCTAGTGCCACCTTCAATATTAATTTACTGCTTCTTGACTTCTTAAATGATCCGAACACAAGCACTACGAGTACAACAATGATTTTAAACAAGGTTATAATTTGTTACAATATGCATATTAATCGGAACTTGTTTGAAGAATAACGACATTATTTTATCTGAGTTTGTTTTAATATAAAAACGATTTAAACTTTTACACATTCGTTAAAATAAGATAAATACAATTGATATTATTCCCATTGCTCTAAAACTGAAGCAATATACATGATTAGGATTTATGCAGAACAACGACACAGTTGCTATTGTGACGCTGTTTCACAACAACGCTGATACCGTTCTTTGAATTAAACCGAAACAAAGTCCGGGGTGTAAGATTAATAACCGTATGAGTAATAGCGCCTTTTAAATACTAACTATACTTTCATTACAAAGGATGTCTTTTATAAATGGGATATAGAGAGCGTCATTAATCAAATGTCAGTACGAAAAATTAGCCTCCATCTTTAGTTAACCCAAATCTACACTTTTAGTGCGATACTTGTAGTACTGCAACAACAACGAACTGTTAAATTTAACAAGTTAATCGAAAAATGGAATTAAACCGTGAACATTTTTTATAATTTTCGAAGACAATTATCTCAACAAGAATGCCTTATCGAGTTGGTTTCTGTTTTCAGTCAATAAGTTCTCCTTGGTATGGAGAATTTAAACGTGGACGGATTAGTCTCAGCAACGATCTAAGAGCAGGTGCACAAAAAATGGCAGTCCCTCAGGAAAATGTCGATGCTGTGCACAAGCATACCAACGATGATGGACACGTGACATCGCGAAATTGAAGCATTATTGCGGATTTCAAAAACTTCAATTTCAAATTTTTGCAGAAAAAATCTGTGTAAAAAGATTAGTGTTCCGTTAAATACTTCATCTGTTGGCCGAAGAACAGAGTGCAACTATTACGAATTGGTGTCAAAATACGCTTGACCGTTTCAACGCAGGAAACTCAAAAACGTGTACAACATCGTAAGTAGTGATGCATCTTGAATTTTCTCTTACGAGCCAAAAACTAAACGCCAGTCGTCTGTTTGGGCGTTCCAAGGTGAACAAAACCCGACAAAAGTCATCCGTTCTCGAAGTTCCTAAAAATATGGTCACAACCTTTGTCTCGAAAGCAGGTTATGTTCTAACAATTCGTCTACAAGATCCAAGAACTGTTACTGCCGATTGGTATACAACTATTTGTTTGCCGCAAGTCATCGTCAAGCTCCGAACAAATCAACCCCGAACGACGAAACATTCTCCACCAAGACAATGCAAGATCGTACACAGCTCGCAAGATAATTGAATTTTTAACGCAACAAAACGTCGAATTGTTACACCATCCTCCGAGTCCTGACCTAAGTCCTAAGGATTTCTATACTTTTTCGTAAACCAAGGACTGACTGCGTGGTCTAAGGTTCCAGTCGTCAGAGGAGGCAGTCGATGTCTTCAAAAATGCAGTTTTGACTGTACCAGCAAACGAGTGGAATAACTGCTTCCAGAGTTGCCTCAAGCGCACGCAAAAGTGCATTAACCTTCGTGGAGAGTACTTGGAAAAAGCAATAAGTCTGTTTTATTCTAGCTCTGTATGCAAAACTTAAAAGACAACCCTCTTTCGAAGGATAATAACAGTCTTCCAAAACTACCAATAGTTTGAAGCATTTCTCGTTAAACCTTAACTCAGACTGCTCTCCGTTCTGTCCAGCCATGACATCATCTTTTCTATACTCTATTCTAAAAATAAAAGGATCGCATACAGCACTGAAAATTAACAATTGCCATATATAATCACAAGTGTCCTTGCATACCATATAAACGTCTTCGTATTACAAGGGTGACGTTCTTCAATAAAACCCAAAGACGCACATTCTCGCTGACACCTCAAGGGAAATACTGACATTCTTTCACAAATCAAACCAGTAGGTAACCCCAAGAATAAAGCGACAGAAGTATCATTTAGAGATGATGCGGGTCGATCTTCAGAAGTGGCATTATTCCACAGAAAGTATTGGGTTTTACAAATTCTTTGCACGAGTTATGCCAAAAACGCCATTTTTGATTTGAGATATTTTATGTCTGGAGAAATACACGAAAAAGAAAGGATCGACTAATAAGCTATCTGCAACGATATCTAGGACTAGTATCACTGATTATGGAAGGAAGGGTAGATAGAAAGATTGCGTAAGTAAACTACGACCGATGACAAAAAGAAATTTTTCAAGTTGTACTTGCTATACATGTATTAGTTTAACCTTTATTTCAGTTACACTACATATCTTACTAATGACAAAATTTGAAAAGATATATATATATATATATATATATATATATATATATTTTAAAGATACCTCTTCTTATATATCTCGACTAGCTCAGTCCAACACAGAGCGCACGCCGATAGTACAACAAAGACTATTTAATCCTTTTTTTACTTTAGCTCCTTTCTGTTTCAATGATATAAACGAACCAAAGCAAAATTTGTACAATGACCAAGAATATGTACACTTTACAGTTTTGATACTTTGATTTTGTTATTCATAAAATTAACCCTTGAATCAAAATAATAATATCTATCTGATTATGTCCAAATCATAACTCCCTTAAAGCCAGTAAAAATACCACTGTCTGTTACTAGAAGCACTTTTAAACGTTCAAATGACTTTCTTACTCTCTACATAAATTTTCAAAAGATTTTTGATGACTTCTCGAAAATTAAATACTCCAATATATAAAAATTGTAAGTGTTAAAAATTGAAATAAAGCCTTATACTAATAAATAATATTTTTATCTCTGACCCGCGTTCTTCCTGCTCGTTTCTACTTCTTACAGCTGTCTCTGCATGTGGTTGGTCAGCACCCCTGGATTGTTTTCATTTAATTTCGCCCAGTATAACCCTTTGTTGATTAATTTTCCTTTCGATGCTCAGCCATCAATGTTTGGACTTAAATTAGTTCACCTTGGAGTTTATGTAGATTTGTCCAGAGTATATTTAGAATAGATTTAGAATATGCTTAGAGTATACCCAGAGTGTATTTAGAGTATACTTGGAGTATCCTTAGGGAATAATTAGAGCCCTAAATTATTAAACATTAATATTAGGTTTAATTAATAACTATTACTTACGTTTTTCACAGTAAACAGCAACTTCTATTATATTTATTGGCACTTGAATTATCACGACTTTTAAAATTTTTCAATCGCTAAATAATTATTTAAATTTTTCTATTTTCACTCGCGTGATATTCGGCTTTGAATTGTTATAGTTTGTGCCTTGGTCGGAGATATACTGATTGTTTACTAAGTCTGTGTTCTATATAAAGACTCCTCCTTCCACCTGTGCTATTGGTTTTACTCGCGCACTTTGTTCATTGAGGCGTTGTACTTTGCCTTTATCATTGCAGCCTTCGGATTTTTACAAATTTACGATCCAGACCCGTGTCGAAGTGATGTATATTCTCACGTAGGCACGTACTTTGCATAGCGTATTTCTCTGAAAATCCAACTTTTAACATCGTTTAAGTCACGTTCTCTTGTTTATATTTGCTATTGTTCAAATTTTATCATGTAACCGAACATTTGTTATTTGTTATTTAGTACTCCAAAATCTGTTGGATTTTATGAAAATACAATGTTGTTGATCCCGTAATAAAGTTTCTATGATAACATATTTGAATGCGTTTATTTATTTATGCGTTAATATTTTGAATGAGATTTGTTTGTAGCTAGCATGCTAGGTTATTTCCTTTCACTAATTGCGTATTTATTTCAATAAAACTTGTAGCGTTTAAACCGTTATTCCTGCGTATTGTTTTTCAGTTTTATGCTTGTATATTTAATTTAAAATGCATTATATGACATACAAGTTATTTATCTTACTAAATAAGATGTGATTTTTTAAGATGGGCTTCCTTTCATGAATTAAAGTTAGTTGTGATTTATATACAGTGTGCTCGTTATTGGCTTTTTGCTTTATTATCGAGTTACTCCCATTTTATGATGAAATTGTTTGGTTTTCTGAACTTTAATGATATTTACATGTATCGCACGACCCTTATGACTCAAACACTTCTAAATCACCCTATTATCATAGCAATATATACAGGGTGTTCCAAGTAATGGTCCAAATTGAAGGGTTTCATAGCTGAGATTAATACCTATTCAAATAACTATATATGCTGTTATCCATTTGTTGATGGTTTCAAAGTTATAACAACTTTTGCGTTTTGTGTCGAAATCGTGCAGAACTTCGAATATTAATTTGCAATAAAAGAAATACTGACCTTTTGAAGGTAGTTCGTTTTCTGTTGTATGCGTGAATGTTGCGTGTTTAATAATGAGGATTTCCTCAAACATTTACTTATTATCGCAAGAGAAAATCATAATTTTCCATAATTTTGGTTCTATAAAAAATTGTGTGTGCTTTTCAAACAAAAATTACTCAAAAAAAGTATTACCATCGAAAAGTGCACACCTATCCAAAAAACTTCATTAATCTATGCACTTTGTTTAAAGGTATAACTGGTAGGTCTAAGATTAAATGCATAGAAAATTTTTGGGTAATTTGTAGGTACAATCCCAAGAACGGCACTTTATTAAGGAATTCAAGCAAAAGCTAACTTATAATTTTTGTGAAAGTTTTAGTAGATAATCAAACGTATTTAAAAATTAGCGTATGCATGTTCTTAAATATGAATCACATTCTTAATAAATAATAGATTGGAAACATTTTATTCAAGATTAAGGTAAATCAGGTAAAGAATCACTTCTTTAAATCAACTACAAACAATGGCAGGCAAATAAAAACATTCTTGGCAAATGTTATATATATATATATATATATATATATATATATATATATATATGAATTACTAATAACGACCTCCTTTATTGTAATTTTCTAAAAATGTTGTGGGTTTTAGGTCGGCTGGATTATTTAAGAAAACTCTTTTTATAAACCTGAGCTTGGATTTATTTTAATCCTTTTTCAAAGGTACTACAATTACAGAATTGATAAATAAACATTAAATGATATTGTATACTCACTAAGGCGAGGTTATAATAAATTGGCGATTAACATAAAAGTTATTTTTGTTATAAATCTTCTAAAATGTATATAACAACTTCAAAATACAACAAGAGGTAAAAGTATTATGTAAATAAAATATTGATAATAAATAAAAGTCAAAAGTTTGATAGAAATTGTTATTAAAAGGCAACCTTAAAAATGTTTATTAGAACTATTCTGTGTATATATCTGCATGTAACACTGTGAGTGTATGTATGTATGTATGTATGTATGTATGTATGTGTGTGTATGTGGGTGCGTTTGTGTGTGTGTGTGTGTGTGTTGTTTTTTATTTTATTTATTTATTTTAATATTATTAAGAGAAATTCATCTTATAGATCCATTGACAAATTTGTTGCTGTGTGGTTGTTTTTATTTTGATATTTAGAAGATACGTGTAGATACAATTTAAGTTATTAATATCTGTTCTTTTGTTCATAGTATTTTTTGCTGGTAGATGTGGCACATTTCTAGAAACTCTCTTTTGATTTTTGTCTTCCATCTGTAATATAATTGGATTGTTAAAATCTATTTTATGGTTTTAGTATTTACGTATATACATAGGGCACAAGCATTTGGTTTTATACGTATATCGCTCTTATGTTGGGTTATTCGTTGCCTAAGGGTTTGTTTGCTTTGTCCTACGTAACACTCATTACAATCTAGACAATTGATTTTATATATGATGTTCCTTTTATTTAAAATAGGAGTTTTATCTTTAATTTTAGAGAAAATGTAATTTAAGGTTAAAGTATTTTTAGAAGTTATTTTTATGTTAAATTTGTTAAATACGTTAGTTAGTTTTGGTGTAAGGTGTTCAATGTATGGAAGAGATTTAAATGTAACTGTACTGTCTATTTGTTTATTATTATTATTATTATTATTTGTGTTGTTATGTGTATTATTATCTGTAATTTCTGCAGTGTGGTTATATAAAAGACGTTTTATTAATTTTGGAGGATAGTTGTTTTTTTATTAAAATATTAAAAAGTTTGTTTAAATTTTTTTGATAAAATGTATGGTGACTTATGGTTTTAATTCTGTTTTTAAGTGTTAAAATAAAATTTATTTTTTTTTAAGAGTGATACGAACAAAGTAATTTAAGTACCTTCCAGAGATGGTTGGTTTTGATACCAATCTAATAAAATAAAATTATTTGTATTTCTAATAAGTAACGTATCTAAAAATGGTACTGTGTTTCTATTCTCTACTTCTACGGTAAACTGAATTTTTTCGTGATAACTGTTAAAAGTATTAAGTGTTTCCGTAATTTTATTTGCTGGTACAGATGTAATTATGTCATCAACAAATTTTAATGAAGGATAGTTGAAAAGGAAGTTTCTTAATTACTTCATCTAAAAGACTATCCATTACAATTTGTGCAAATATTGGACTTAAATTGGATCCCATAGGGAAACCAAAAGTTTGAATATAATATTCATTTTGAAGCTGAAGTAACTACTATCAAATATGAATTCTATTATATCTAAAAATAATTGTTTTGGAATATTACATATTTTTATATTATGCCAAATGTGTTTGATATTGTCTATTACTAATTGTTTTGGAATATTAGTAAATAGTGAAACTACATCTAAGCTTATTAAAACATAATTGTTTGGGAGATGAAAATTATGTAGAAATTGGTAAAATCAAAAGAATCTGAAACATTATAATTATTATTAGTTGTTGATTTTTTAAAATTTCTGCTATAAATTTTGATAATTTTTCGGTTGGGTTGTTTATAGACGCTACAATTGGTCTTAATGGTGTATTATTCTTATGAATTTTTGGAATTCCATATAATTTTGGTGCAGTACTGCTATAATTGTTTAATATTTTTGATTCGCTTTCAGTAATGAATTTATTATCTTTTAGGTTTTTTATTAATTTTATGGTTTGCCTTTGAAATTTTGATGTAGGAAATTAGAAATTAGAAATACAAATAATTTTATTTTATTAGATTGGTATCAAAAACCAACCAACTCTGGAAGGTACTTAAATTACTTCTCGTATCACTCTTACAAAATAAAAATAAATTTTATTTTAACACTAAAAAACAGAATTAAAACAATAAGTCACCATACATTTTATCAAAAAAATTTAAACAAACTTTTTAATATTTTAATAAAAAAACAACTATCCTCCAAAATTAATAAAACGTCTTTTATATAACCACACTGCAGAAATTACAGATAATAATACACATAACAACACAAATAATAATAATAATAATAATAATAATAATAATAAACAAATAGACAGTACAGTTAGATTTAAATCTCTTCCATACATTGAACACCTTACCCAAAACTAACTAACGTATTTAACAAATTTAACATAAAATAACTAAAAATACTTTAACTTTAAATTACATTATCTAAAATTAAAGATAAAACTCCTATTTAAATAATTATTTTCAACAGAAAATCAACTAAAAACACGGCGTGCTTGTTCATGAACAATACGAGAATCCATACCGCATTAAATTCTCACTATTTTCAAAGCAAAAAGGAAACAGTATTTTTAACGTGATTACTATATAGGAACAAAGAACAAAACACAACTGCCGTTTCAAAGGACCGCGCAGGAATCATGTTTTCCAGGTGTTGGTTTTAACGACCTCCTATCGATAACTAGCAAATTACCACAAAAATATAAACAAAAAACAGATATAAGGATGTGTTTCAATCTCGCTCACCTAACCACACTATCGAATCGTGAGAGTGAAAGTCGATAATCGCGTAATATAATATAAAGAGATTATTCGCAAACGAGTTAATAAATATAAAATATAGAAATAGTAGTTACCGAAATGTATTTACTAATTGGGAAAAGCAAAATGTTAAACTATTAAAATGCACGTTATAACTTTGATTTTGTTATTCATAAAATTAACCCTTGAATCAAAATAATAATATCTATCTGATTATGCCCAAACCATAACACCCTTAAAGCCAGTAAAAATACCACTGTCTGTTACTAGAAGCATTTCTAATTAGTTATAATCATCAAAATAACTTTTCAAAAGATTTTGATGACCTCTCACAAATTAAATATCAAAAATAATTTAAGATTAAATCAAAGCCTTATACTAATAAATAATATTTTATCTCTGACCCAGTCGTCTTTCGTAATTTTTACAGCTCCATCTGGGCCATGTGGTTGGTCAGCACCCTGAATTGTTTCAATTTAATTTCGTCCAGTATAACCCTTTGTTGATTAATTTCTTTCGATGCTCAGCCATCAATGTTTGGACTTAAATTCGTTTCTTAAATTCTTTCACCTTGGAGTTTAGTGATTGTCGAGTATATTTAGAATAGATTTAGAATATGCTTAGAGTGTATTTAGAGTATACTTGAAAGATATTTAGAGTATACTTGGAGTATCCTTAGAGAATAATTAGAGCCTTAAATTATTAAACATTAATATTAGGTTTAATTAATAATTATTACTTACGTTTTTACAGTAAACGGCAACTTCTATTATATTTATTGGCACTTGAATTATCACGACTTTTAAAATTTTTCAATCGCTAAAAATTATTTAAATTTTTCTATTTTCACTCGCGTGATATTCCGCTTTGAATTGTTATAGTTTGTGTTTAACAAATTTAACATAAAATAACTTCTAAAAATACTTTAACTTTAAATTACATTTTCTCTAAAATTAAAGATAAAACTCCTATTTTAAATAAAAGGAACATCATATATAAAATCAATTGTCTAGATTGTAATGAGTGTGACGTAGGACAAAGCAAACAAACCCTTAGGCAACGAATAACCCAACATAAGAGCGATATACGTATAAAACCAAATGCTTGTGCCCTATGTATACACGTAAATACTAAAAACCATAAAATAGATTTTAACAATCCAATTATATTACAGATGGAAGACAAAAAATCAAAAAGAGAGTTTCTAGAAATGTGCCACATCTACCAGCAAAAAAATACTATGAACAAAAGAACAGATATTAATAACTTAAATTGTATGTACACGTATCTTCTAAATATCAAAAATAAAAACAACCACACAGCAACAAATTTGTCAATGGATCTATAAGATGAATTTCTCTTAATAATATTAAAATAAATAAATAAAATAAAAAACAACACACACACACACACATCACACACACAAAAAAAAACGCACCCACATACACACACATACATACATACATACATACATACATACATACATACAAAAAACCAAAGTAGTACTTGTATCCAGCAGAAAAGTAAGAGAAAAAATAAGTATATACGTCGACAAACATGAAGCTATATCTGATCCAAGTGTGCGTTACTTAGGCGTAATAATCGATGACAAAATAACCTTTAAAGAACATTTATCAGTTGTGACTACGAAAGGAGCAAACACAGCAAATCTAATTTCAAGACTAATGCCAAACGTTGGTGGACCAAAAAGCAGCAAGAGGTTGCTTTTGGCATCAGTCGTCACTTCGATAATTTTATATGCAGCTCCAATCTGGGCCGATGCTATTAAAATTAAAGCTAACTGTCGCAGGATCTCTTCTGTATACAGATTGAGCGCTATACGAGTGATATGCGCTTACCGTACAATTTCATACGACGCTGCATGTATTATCGCAGATATGCCTCCGATTGAACTATTAGTGCACTATCGTCGTGAGTGGTATCACAAAAGAAAACTACGAAGAAGCTAAATACAGAAGAAAAACTAAACTGGTGACAGAATGGCAACGGAATTGGGACACATCGGAAAAAGGCCGATGGACATATCGTATGGTACCATTGTTAGAACCGTGACTCGATAGTTGCCATGGAGAGTTAGACTTCTACCTAACGCAATTGCTAAGCGATCGCGGGTGTTTTAGAGCATGTTTTTCTGGATTTAAGCTAGCTATAAGTCTTAACTGCACAGTTTGTCCAAAAAGATGCAGAACATGTGTTTTTTATTTGTCCAAGATTTCGAAAACTAAGGAGGAAATGATTAACTTTACAAAATTAATATAAGTCCAGAAACACTAGTTGAAAAATGCTAGAATCACAGGAGATATGGTCAGCAGTTGTACTATTTGCATCACTAGTGCTAAAAGAACTAAGACGATGTGATAATGAACGAAGGCAGACAACAAATAATTAAACAATTATAGGATCCAATTATGATGACACTATTTGTATAATGGAAGTATATACGATTTAGAAATTTCAAGTAAAGTTAAAATTGTTTTGTACTACAGACTATAACTCAAATGGAACGAGTCAAGGTATCCAAAAGGCTATTTAAAACGTTAATCATATTAATTGTGTATCAAAACAAATAATTGAAGTACTAAATTTAAACTACATTTTATGGTATTTAAGCCGAAAGTAAGAACAATTTAGTGTGTATTCTGTTTATAAGTGAGAAACTTAAAACAAACAAAGCTGAAGTAACTACAAAGACAGTTAACTAGATATTGTTCAATAATTTATTGGTTACTTGACAAAATTTTAATTTTCAAACAAGTATTGAACTAATTAACGTTGACATGACCACGCGTAATTTATAATAATGCATGGAATAACAAGCTGTGAAAGATGATTTGGATATAAAAGCATTATTGAAAAATATAATGTTGAGAAACCTCATTCAGAGATGAAGATATAACTGAACTTCATCAAAGAAGATTAAATATCTCATATAAAAAAAAAAAACAAAAAAAAAAAGAAATATAAAAGAAAAGATTAAAATTTAAATCGAACACGAATATAGTTTTACTAAACGTATAGGAATTATTGAAATACATATCTAAATAGAAGAGAATCGTATAAAATTAATACGAACCCGAAATGAAGAGCTTGATAGCCACAACCACTTCTCGCGAAGTAATGCTGCACGGCGGTTCCGCGAGAAGATTAATTGGTGATGTGTTGCAGTGCATATATTTATTTTTTCATGTATATATTAATTTGAAAATAAATATTTTTGCCTCCCAAAAAAAAAAAAAAAAAAAACATACATACATACATACATACATACATACATACATACATACATACATACATACATACATACATACATACATACATACATACATACATACATACATACATACACTCACAGTGTTACATGCAGATATATACACAGAATAGTTCTAATAAACATTTTTTAAGGTTGCCTTTTAATAACAATTTCTATCAAACTTTTGCTTTTTTATTATCAATATTTTATTTACATAATACTTTTACCTCTTGTTGTATTTTGAAGTTGTTATATACATTTTAGAAGATTTATAACAAAAATAACTTTTTATGTTAATCGCCAATTTATTATAACCTCGCCTTAGTGAGTATACAATATGATTTAATGTTTATTTATCAATTCTGTTATTGTAGTACCTTTGAAAAGGTTTAACATAAATCCAAGCTCAGGTTTATAAAAAAGAGTTTTCTTAAATAATCCAGCCGATCTAAAACCCACAACATTTTTAGAAAATTATATATATATATATATATATATATATATATATATATATATATATATATTAGTTAAATTTTAATGTGAGTATCTAGTGGCCTGCTTTCAATTAAAATTTGTTTTTGAGTCGTTTGCAATTGTTCAACTAGATTAGGTCAATTCTTAAGATAATGGATTTCTGTTTTGTGATTATTGTTGTTTAGACTCAAAATTCTACATTTAGAAAATGTACTATACTGCTCGTGAGTATGCTGAAATGCATTTTGTTTATGGAGCATGTAATGGCAATGCACGACAAGCTGCTATAGAATACAGAATTCGTTTTCCTAACCGAGCCAATTTTCCCGACCGCATGGTATTTGAAAGAGATTCATCACGCTTATGTTCAAATTGAAAGTTGTGGTGCTTTACGACAACGAGAACGAAGGCCTAAAATTGAAGGTGAAGACAAAGTCGTTGCCATGGATTAGATAATCCTGCAACGAGTGTTAGGGACATTGCCAGGCAATCTGGAGTTCCACGAACTACGGTAGATAGAATGTTGCGCAGAAACAATCTCCATCAATACCACATGCAACGCGTGCAAGCTCTATTGCCAACGGACTATCCACAAAGATTTGCCGGGAAATGCTCCGCAGACACCGCCACAATCAACAATTCTTTGAAAAAATTTTATGGGGTGATGAATCGTCTTTTCATAGGGTTGGAATATTTAATATTCACAATCTCCACTTTTGGTCAATTGAAAACTCGAGAACTGTACGACAACCGATTTCAACAACGTTTTAGCATTAATTTGTGGGCTGGGATACTCGCAAGCATTTTAGTTGGGCCATTTGGATTACCACCCAGGCTCTATGCACAACGGTACCTGCACTTTCTTCGACACGAATTAAGCGATCTTCTAGAAGAAATGCCTCTAGAAACTATGCGTATAATGTGGTTTCAACACGATGAGGCGGCTCCGTGACGTAGTGGTATGTGTGACTACTACGCCCAAGGTCCCGGGTTCGAATCCCGATATTTTCCGCTTGAAAAATGTTAGACGAGCATTTTTCACAAAAATACACCCTCGTTCGGATGAGAGGTAAAATGGAGGTTCCGTGTATGAGAGTTGTCATGCACGTTAAATATCCCTACCCTGCTTGGAACAGCAAGGGTTCGGCAAAATTCCAAATTTTCCAGGTAGAAAAACCTCGCTTTCTGGCCAATGTAGTACCTTCGAGTGGAGCATTGGAAAATCAACATGCGACGTTTCAACACGATGGTGCTCCAACACACAATGCTCGTAATGTTAGGGAACACTTAAATCTTGCATATCCCAATCGTTGGGTAGGACGAGGAGGCACTATCTATTGGCCATCGCGTTCGCCCGACCTCAACCCCTGAATTACTTCTTGTGGGATTATATGAAAGAAAATGTGTATAGAACACGTAACACAAACGAGCAGGTCCTTCGTAGAAAAATACGCGAAGCCGTTGGAAGGCTGAGAGAAGACGGTCGCTTCTTCAGGTTATTAAATCGAAATTTTTTAAGATGGTGTCGTTTATGTATAAAAACTGGTGACAGGACATTCGAACATTTGTTGTAAACGAATTTTAAATACATTTGATTATTTTGAGTTCATATTTTACAAAAATTAGTTGTCTGTTACTTACGAATTCTTTAATAAAAGTGCTGTTCTTGGGATTGTACCTACAAATTATCCAAAAATTTCTATGCATTTAATCTTAGACCTACCAGTTATACCTTTAAACAAAGTGCATAGATTAGTGAAGTTTTTTTGATAGGTGTGCACTTTTCGATGGTAATACTTTTTTTGAGTAATTTTCGTTTGAAGAGCATGCACAATTTTTCATAGAACAAAAATTATGGAAAAATTATGATTTTCTCTTGCGATAATCAGTAAATGGTTGAGGAAGTCCTCATTTATTAAACACGCAACATTCACGCATACAACAGAAAACGAACTACCCTCAAAAGGTCAGTATTTCTTTTATTGCAAATTAATATTCGAAGTTCTGCACGATTTTGACACAAAACGCAAAAGTTGTTATAACTTTGAAACCATCAACAATTGGATAACAACAATCTAGCTATTTGAATAGGTATTAATATCTCAGCTATCAAACCCTTCAATTTGAGCCATTACTTTTGGGACACTCTGTATATGAGACCAATCGCATATGAATTAAACCAAAGGAATAACACATTGTTAATGTGTTGAATTAGCATTTATTTGAATTTCATGATTTCACAGAAACAATTAAGCTCATTTGATAGTGTGTGCTTTTAACAATTAATCAACAATATCCAATACTTATATCATTAACAGTAATTATAAAATATAAACAAAAAGGAAACATTGTCTGGCGTTTAATAATTAGACCAATCACCTTTTCGTTATAAGCTAGCATCAATTCTGTTTGGCAATACGTTAACTAATGGTTTGCAGTAGGTACTCTAGTTGAAATTTATTCCAAAATTGTATATATTCTTTAATTCTGGAATACTTCAAACTAGTGTAGTTCGAAATATTTTTTTCATCTGATGCGAAAGAGTTTTAATAGGCGAGCGAACAGGACTGCTTAAAGGCCATTTTAAAACAGGCACCTTCATTTCTTGTAACCATGGTGTTACTAATTTTACTGTATAGCAGACTGCACGCATCGTCTTGTTGACATATAAATTTCCTTCTGGCAGTTGAATCTTATTAACGGACGGCAACAATTATTGTTGCAAAATTATCTTGTATTTTGCAGCATTGGTAGTACCGGCAATAAAAATATGGCGTCCAACTCCTTGTGATGACATGCATTCCCACCATCGGAGATGCCTCAAACTTAACCTTTCTCTGGCATTTGAATAACTCTACTTAGTGTATCGCATATCTCAAACTCAGATTCTTCACTCCAGATAACTGAGTCCCACTGACAATCAACCCAGTTGTTACGTTCCAGTTTTGCTTTTAAAATTTACTTGACTAAGATAAGCCATTAATTAATTATTATCTCGTCTATATTCCAAATAAAATCATTGCCTTAGTTCATATCGTGTTCTGACGAGCCTAGTGTTTGAACATTAATCTTAGGTCTCCTAATTGTAGTTAGGTGCATTAAATCATTTATTCTAAGCGGTCCCTATTCATACCGGATTATACTATCAATTTGATACGAGTTTCGCGAGTACTTTCGTTGAACATTTGTTGCACAGATAAGCTATCAACACTCGTTGCATTGGATTTTATTTATGAAGAATTATTCATTCTGTTTTCTAATACCAACGGTTTTCGTTGGAGTACTAATTCTGTCCTTTGTACAATTACCGTGGGGATTGTACAAGAAATTATACGAGCTGGTACATGAATTCCCCTTTCAAATTACTTTCTTTTGTGTGTATCGGGTAGGTATTCATTAACGGTTGGGGTGGCACTGATTTAAAATTTGCTTTTAGCTCGTTTTAGGATAAATTTTCTAGATTGGTTGGTTGGTTTTCCGCCAACATTCTCGCTGCTCGACGCAACGTGAGATGACTCACTTCTCGTACACTGGGTTTGCAACCAAGACTGCTGACTAAGAAACAAGTTTGGTAACGCTGACTTTTCCGTTTCCGCTTAGCTAAAAGTTATGGATGCTGTGTATTGCTACTTGCCATTTACTCCTCGTGAAGGAAACCGTGAATTTTTGAAAATCTCACACTTTACTAATCCTGTGACTTCCTAAACTTTCTACGACTGTCACGTTGTATATTATTACTAACCAATATTAAGAATACTGATTAGTGTTAAGAACACCCCAGCGGTGTTGATACGTTTTATCATCTAGCCTTCAGCCTAATATAATTTAAGTCCGCGAGTTTTAAATAACTAAAATATATGTGATCCGATAACGGCCCGAGATCGTGTGTTTCTTGTCACGTGATTTATACTACTTAAAGTGTAGGATATTTAATTATTAGTACTGATGTACAACCATTCATCTAGGTTCTCATTTACCATTAAGTGATATGTTTGTTGTATGTGTGAATTATACGGTTAAGTGTTGTGTGCTGTTTAGTTTAATCTTTGTCCCATTTGTAACCATATTTTGAAACTGTCAAACATTTTTAACAATGGTACATCACACCTGTAGAGCGATAATATTGATTAGCAGCCACAAACAATTGTTCTACAATATCACGTTTCTTATCACGTAACTACACCAAACGCTGATACGGAATATGCCATTGACACACACAAAAGAAAACGAGTTGCATACCTGTAGGTGTCTGGATACTTAGCTTGCAATCCCATCGGGGGTGAGTCAACACAGAAACGCCGCGGTATTCAGGATCCATTCATCCTGCCATCGTAACTACAGCAGCGATTCACAGACAAAAGCAGCTGGTCTACGGCAACGAACAGGTGGGCCTACACAAAGAAAGAACCCATTTGGCCTCCAGCTAAAAAAGGCTAAAAAGAACATCTGATTAGAATGGGTACTCGCTGGGAAACTCGCCAATACACGCAAGACACCTCCTAGTTGTCGAACAAATAAACAAACGTGCATTGCTTTTGAAATACGGTGACGAATAATGTAGAAAATATTTCGACGCACAAGCTGCAGAATCTAATTTCAACGTTGGTTCCAATGACACGAATTCGAACTGCAAATCCTCGCTTATCGAAGTGCGATTAAAACTGGAAAACACCGTTTTATCGGATAGTTCAATACATTATTTAGACGAAGGTTTAGATGAAAAACACAAGAAGCAATTATAAGTTATCTGAAGGTTTAACAAACTAACGCATACCTTAACTTTTTGAAACACAGAATCACTGGTACAAAAAATTGCCTAGAAGCACAGACTTTCTTTTTTTTATTTATTAGTTTTTTTTTGAGTGGTGGATTACTAAGTCATTAAATATACCATACTTATGGTTATCAATGTTTATCTTTTGTTATAACGCAAATTTTGGTGTGGTACCCTATGTGTGCCACCATGCAACTAAAAACATTACACAAACTAGAAACTTAGTACCTAAATGTCTCGTTTAAAACTGCATGATACTCAGAAAACAATTTTTAGTTTTTGATAAACATAATGAAACATTGCAGATTTGACATATCCAATCAATGCGTATTTGCTTCTTCTTAGTACTACAGTGTGCACATCTTCTTCTAGATCCATACATTGGCATGTGAACATCTTCTTTGTTTTTATTTCCGGTGGAACATAAAGTTTGTTTTTTTATTTTATTGGTTTTCTAGGTAGCTGTATATTTTCTTTATTGCGGATTTGGGTTTCTGATATTAACGAAGTAATTATTTAATTTTTAAATTTTTCAAACTGATCTTAAAAGTTGACATTGGTTGTTTTGTATACAATGTATGAATTTACAACACATAGATAAAAAAAATGAATGAATATCATGTGGCACCATTTCTTAGACTTTTTGTCTATTTCATAAGACTTCAATTGATCCAATTTATAACAGAATTCATATTTGCATTGTAATCTTAAAGAATTGTGGGACAAGGAATTTCTTGTAGTACTCCTGTCTTTGTTTTGCCATTAACTATAATCACCTCATTTGGTTAGTAGTAGTTTGAATTCAAGTGAACACATCGTTTATTCTGCCATTTTACTGTTTAGATACCACTGTTGCTATCAAAATAATCAAAATCGCTCTGCTTTAACTCTTTGTTTATTTGTAACTATGGCTATTTCCTCTTAGTTGGATTTATGGTTGTACATGCAAATATTTTTAGTGCTTTCAAAGTTTCCATAAGCTCGACACTACTAAAACAATTGTCAAAAAATATCTTATGACCTTTATTCTCAAGTCCTTGACATAATTTATTAATTACTTTTACTCCCAAAGCTTTTTCAGGTGACTCTCTCGTCGTTCTAGTGTAAATGTCAAATTTATAACAATACCCGCTTTTATCGGCCAATACCCACAACTTGTACCCTCGTTTGATGGTTTTTTTTTGGTAATTAATGTTTACTATTCAAATGGTCTAAAATATTCCAAGAAATTCATTTGCAATGAAGGCAGAAAGGCTGGAAGTTTATATAGTTTGTTATAGTCAGTTGAGTTACGATTTGACATTAGTTCATAATCATGCAATTGAAGATTTGTAAGAATCCAACCAAACCTGTTTACTGTCATCAAACTGCTCACAAAGCTGTCGTGGAAATCAGGAGATGACCAAAAATTCCGATAACTAGGTAATTTTTTCAATCCCATTAGTAAATCGATATCCAGAAAACATTTCAATTCAGTTTTAGTCAAAGGTATAGTACGACCTATTTTAGTCTGTGTTGCATATAAGTTTGTTTGAAAACAGTATGGTCCATCATATTTTCAGACAAGAAGGACTGAAAGGGTTGACAGGGAGATTTTAGCATTACAAGTAATATTCACCTATTATCATCTAAAAAAAGATGTAAGAGCAGATGTATAATAAACTTTATTCCATACTGGTATCTGTCGCACTATAAAATTAGAAACAGTCAGCAAAATCCTCACCGTCCTATTCATTATCACTTTCAAGTTCCATAAGCAGTGTTTCAATATGTATAGGTGGTTTTGTCTCCTAAGTGTAATCATTGTTATCGTCGGAATCGTTTCCGGATTCATTTCCTGAAGGAGTGTCAGCATATAATTCGGCATAGTTTGTCTCTAGTCATATCTACTAATCTGAATGGCAATTCTTCATTTTCGTCCATATTGGTGCTAAAAGCAAAACATATCCTGGTTGCACGGTGGTACAGGTATTGAACACCCACAAATATATCTTCCAGTGTGAGAGATAAATAATTATACAAATTTTCCACATAATGTACCTTACCAGAATATATGATTAATAAAAGTTCAAAAGAAATTTGAAGGAAAATGCAATAGAAATTGTTTATATAAGAAAACAATTTGCTGCTGACACATTCAGATGTCTCAAGAATACTGAGCTGCTCTAGACCAGTGATGGCGAACCAATGGCACGCGTGCCACAAGTGGCACGTTTGAAAATTTTGATGGCACGCACAAAAACAAAAGTTTTTTTTTATAAGTTATCTTTTTTTATAAAACCAACCATAAATTTCTTCTCGATCGAAGTGTAGAAGAGCAAAAGGAGTATATATTATGTGCCTTAAAAAATAAAAATGCTCAAACTACTTCTTTAATAAAATATATTGGAACTCAATCAAACACCACTGCTTCTAGTTATCAAGTTTCAAAAACTATTGCTCGATATGCGAAACCTTTTAATGAAGGCGAATTTTTAAAGAATGCTTGGCTGCAATGTGCACCATACTTATTCGATGATTTCGAAAACAAAGAAAAAATTATCCAAAGAATTAAAGACATGCCGATAGCTAGGAATACAGTGAAAGAGAGAATTTTGGATATGGCAGAAAATGTAAATTTTCAACAAAAAATTCGTTAGTCTTGCGATTTTATATCCATTTGCCTTGACGAGTCTACCGACGTAGCAGACTCTGCTCGCTTAGCAACTTTTGTACGTTATTTTGTTCAAAACAATATTAAAGAAAAGTTAATAAGTTTATCAACATTAACAACAATAAAAGGATTAGACATTTGTAATGCAGTTATAGATGCATTGGAAAAATGAGAAATATGTCCTTCTAAAATTGTGTCAGTTACAACTGACGGTGCCCGCAACTTAACTGGAAGGGAAAATGGATTTATAAATTTATTTACAAAACGTACTGGACATACAATTCTTGATTTTCATTGCATTATTCACCAATAAGCGTTATGTGCCAAAACAGGTTTAAAAATGTTTGATGATATTTTGAGTTTTGTAACAAAATTAATCAATTTTACTTAAGCACGAGCACTAAATAAAAGAAAATTTCAAGAATTGTTAAACGAAGTAAACTCGTCGTACAATAGCTTACTTTTATACAATAATGTACGATGGTTAAGCCGCGGAAATGTTTTGCAAAGATTTGTAGATTGTTTGGAGGAAATAAGATTATTTCTAAATAATGAGAACATTATTGACCAATACAATCAATTATTGGATGTTGAATGGCTACTAAAGTTATATTTTTTCACTGATTTATGCTCTCACTTAAATGAATTAAATATAAAACTACAAAGTGTTAATCAAACAGTCATTATTATGTTTGACTTAATCAAAGCGTTCGAAGTCAAATTACAGATTTTTAATCGTGATATTTTTTCAAATTCATATAAATATTTTCCGAATACAAATTTTTTTTTCTGAAAGTGAATGTCACGAAAACCAAATAAAGAGTCATTAACGAAATAATTGTCAATGGTAAATCAATCCCTGATTCAGGAATTTTCTGCAAGTTTTACGCAGTTTAAAGAATTTGTAGAAACTTTAAAATTTATTTTATATCTTGATACAATACCATTTGAATAATTAAATTTAAAAGTCCTTGAGTGGTTAAATTTTAGTGAATTAGAAATGGAATTAGTTGAATTTCAGTCAAGTATCATATGGAACCAAAAATTTGTTGATTTAAGAAATGATTGAAAGTAATCGATTATTGGATAAAATAAATAAAATTGCAGAAGATGAAATTCTAACTACATGGAATTCAATTCCTGACACGTTTAATTGTTTAAAAATATTAGCAAAGGCAATTTTATCAATATTTTCATCGACGTGGGCATGTGAATCTCTATTTTCAGAATTAAATTTAAAAAAAATAATATAGGAATAGAATAACGGATGAGTGAGCTCTGAATGCGTACTGTTGGAATGAACTAAATATGAAGCAGATATTAAATCTTTATTATCTTGTATAGAGCAACAAAAATCACATTAAAAATAATTGTTTTTAACGTGAATTTTGTTTCTAGCATATTGCTTTTTGTAAAACATTGATTAATAAAAAATTGTTTAAAGAAGAATTGCTTTTATTTGTTTATTTAATTATACTTACGTATAGTTTCACCACGCTAACATTTCGAATGAAATTTTATTGTGGCACGTCACCTCTTTAAAAAAGGATTTTTATGACTTTGTGGCACGGTCATCAAAAAAGGTTCGCCATCCCTGTAGACCGGGCGCTAGAGGTAAGTGAGTATGCAAAATGTGAGGACCGAATTCCACCAATGGATTTGAGTTAAGAAAAGGTCGAAGATTAATAATGCGGATCTTGCCGGTCAATTTTTTGGTCCATTTTTTGTTTACCCCCTCTACTCTTATTTGTAAAGGAAATGTATTGAGTACATGTTATAAAATCATTTTTATAATTATTTCGGTAATAATTTATAGTTTTTTCTAATGGTTGAAGTGTGGATGGATTGTTGAAAAAAAAAACAAAAGTAATAAAATCTTTTTTATTAATAAAAAGTCATATAAAAACCAGTGAATTTAAACAAAAATATACTTAAAGTGGGCAAACAATTACTCATTTATATTTAGACAATTGTTATTAATACATTTACATAAAGAAATACAAAATAATTCTGATTTTTGCAACTGCAAGACATTGTGCGACAATTTGCAATACATTTACAAGGTTGAATTAAAGACTCTGGTAAAGACGGCTTAGTCATTTGTCGTGGACGTAAGTCACCATTCAGCTTTTCATAACCATATAAGCAATAATCAATGGGGTGTAATTGTGTTTGATGAGAATTTTTCCAAATAAATGTTTGTACTGTGGCCCTTAATAAATGCAAATGCAAAGCATCTGATGTGCATATCACTTTCATTAAATTAAAACCGAAACCTATGTTTTGAGAAATCAGTTTATATCTGAGTTCATCAGCAAATAATTTTTTTTGAAAAAATAAGTGCAAACTATTTCTAACTGTTTCAATTGCTCATTATTTAGGTCAAGGTTTCCCATTGACATAAGAGCTGTTTGTACATAATCTTCAGACGCAGCTTTCAAGCATTGCATTTTACTGCCAAATCTGCTAGTAGTGTCGCAACCACTTATAGCATGTAATGCTGGTAATATATCGCATATTCTTTCACCCAGGGATTCAGCAGCTAAATGGCATCCTAGAAAATATTTCTTTGTATGAGAACCGTCGAACCATAGACCAAGACACCCGATATTTGCTAAGTATTTCCAGAAATAAATTGCCAAGACAAATACATCTGTATCAGCGCTGATTATAATAATATGAGCAGATTGAATCCTTACTGCGTGAAATATGTGGCAAAACATTCTTGAATCAGCTTCTAAGTGGTTTGATTGTAATTCAAGTACCTCACAAAATAAAGACCCTTGTAACTTGAAACATTTAGTTGGATCGTCGAATCCTCCACAAATGTACATCTCGCAGTCTTCTTTAACGTGTGCATATTTTGGAGCATTAGTGCAAAGAAATCGAACAAGTTGTAATTTATTTTGAATGTTTGCAAGAAAAGCTTTACAATCAGTAGGAATTTTGTTGAATGACTTGAAATTATGATATTTTTAATAATTCGGCCTTTACTCCGTAAGTTTGACTCCAAAACTTTATAGAAATGTCGTCATATCTATCGAAAATTACATCTATCCTCTTCACGTCAGGCAACGTAAAAAATTGCATAATTATTTTGAAGAAAGCTTCGGCAAAATCACCAAAAGTATTGAACTTATTCAACTGAATTTTGTGAACAAGTGCCATACCATCAACAATATAAATTTTAAAAGTATTTAAATTTATTATATCTTGCTGAGAGGTTGTACCACAGTTATAGTTTTTGAATTTCAACGACGAGTTGTGATTTTGGTGACTTCCTGTAAAATCCGTCATTGTCAAAGAAATATTTGCAGTAATCCAATACCTCATACGATGCTAATATCTTTGTATCAAATCCACGTTGAGAAGCCACCAAGAATGATTTTTGGAAAATTGTTATGTCTGTTACGTCTTGCAATTTTTTGTTGGAAGTATTTTTGTTTGTTTTCGCAGGAATATCTTCAAAGTTGTAAAATTTAGTTTTTTGTATAGGATCCGATAATTTCTTAGTTTTCTTGAATAATCTTTCATTTTCGTATGTATTTAATAGAGTCTGCCCATTTTCTTTAACATTAATTAAGCATCGCGCACTTGATTCTTCAGCAAGTTGACCTGTGAAAATATTGCGAAGCACACAATCCCCACTACTATTAAATGGATTGCAGGCTTTGAAACATTTAATGATATTTTCAACATCCTTTTCGTCCGTATTAATTCTCGATTGTGTCCATTCATTATGACTATTAATGTCACCTGTAGTGTCAGATTGTATTCCAAGGTATGAAGAAAGCATTGAGTGAACGCTATTTTTAAAGGATACAGAAGCAACCATCTTTGCATTGCTTCTTCATTTTAGTGATACCAATTAAGCCTCCAGTCACTGCAGAAGATCGGTTCTGAGACTGTTCTAGTGCTAAGTCACAGCCAACTGCATTGAATGTTCCTGGAGTTCGCTTGACGGCATGCATTCCTCTCTTCATATCATATATAACGTCTGGAGGTAGTTGTAACATATCTTGTAAGTAAAGTGTCACCCCACGAATATAATTTGTGTGATTCATAGAAAAGAAATAAGGTAAAATTGTCGAGTAGTTAATAAATGTAATTCATAGTTATTACTTCTGTCAGCCATAATTGAATTCAAAAGAATTTCTATCATTTCACAGTAATTATTTAAATATTTGAATAGTTCGTTTTCAGTGCTCATATTATTTAAAAATTTTGAAAATTGTAAAAAAGTTTCAATTATAGTTTTATGATGGTTATATTTATCACTTAAACTGGTACGATCCTTATCTACTGTTACCTCTCTTATCTCTTGAAGACAGATATTCAATTGCTGTAATTGCTCATTAAAAGTCTCATCTTCAGATAAATTCATGTAATCAATAAATTCTGTAAACTGTATGCTTCTCAATGCTTCATACATAAGTTTATGTGCTCTAATGCCTCTGTTGTACTGAGTACCTTTAAGAATTGATGCCAAAGTATTAACACCATAAACATTGGCTTCGATAAGAATGCTGTCGAGTCCACTTCCTTCTATATATTGGCCCAAACATCGTAAGAAATTTTTTTGTAGATGAAATGTTCCAATTCTTAATATCAATCCCTCAAATTCTTGACTACTCTGTTGGATATTTTTTGCTATCAGGTAAATAGACATGTCGCATGAAAGAACAGCTATATTTTTATTTAATGATTGACATAAGTTTACAAAATTTCTCATGGCAGTATACACAACATCTTTTGAAGTAGGTGGCTGAGGAATTACCGTGCTAAATCCAATTGTAGATATAGGAGAATTCTCACATGATAGTAATTGTTGGAATGGAGTCCATCCTGGTATCGAGTTCTTCAATGGTCGACAAAAGTTGTTCAATAATTGATCATGTTGCAATCTACATAAAACCCAGAGCAAAGTATCAAATTGTGTGTAACTGTGAGTGAAAGTTAATAGACAACTGCTATTAACATAATTAGATATTGAGGGCTCCATACTTGCTGTGAAGTGATGAATTTCTTGAGAATGTAAGGTTTTCAAATCATACTCAAACTGTTCAGCTGTAGGTTTCAATTTAACGAGATTTATTTCGTTCTCGATAGGATTTTTTTCTTGATAAACTACCATTGCTGTTACATGGGTAGAGTCTTTACCGCTTAATGTTTCTTCATTGAAGTCATTGTTGTCAATAGCGCCATGAAGAAATAACGATTAATTTTTCACTATATTCTTAGGAATAAGCAAATTGTTTTCTGCATCTTCACACGCAATTGAAATTATTACTTCTAAATCAAGCTGCTGTAATGCTTTATAGCTGATGCAATGTCCAAACTTATTCAATATACTTATCAACTGTTTTGATCTAGTCAAGTGATGAATTGATTCAGCTAAAGCTATATGTTTTGGTGTCTGTTTCTCAGTAACCGTAAAAAATATGTCATAGAACACAGATAATGCTCTTCTATAATAGTTATTGCTCAATTTTTGGTTTTTTGCATTAAACAAAGCTTGCAGAAAAATCTCCCATGTTTGTGGCAATGTTCCATTTTCTAAGAATTTTTGGAGCAAATTTTCATCACGTAAATAGCCACTAGGTATTAGTTCTGTTTTTAATAGTTCTTGACGCAATGCTTTTGCACTCTGAATGATGTAGTTTTTTGAATTGATGCTACGAACATGTTCTATTATTTCCGCCAATGGTATATTTCCCATAAACACTAATGAAGATTGTGATCTATCAGTTGGGTAAGAAAATAAAATGTTTTCACCAAATTTATCAATAAGTAGTGATTTCACTAGACGGTTCTCGATCACAGCATCTTCTATGTTTGTAAGTACAGTGAGTCGCTGAGCTAAGAACTGCACTTCAAAACAATGAGTTGAAAACTTATCTTTAATTTCATCTATGAGTTTGTCAAATGCATCGTGAAGCATTTCTCGAGGGATTTGATTTGAAGGTCGGCCTACTGGTTTTGTAGAATTTCTCGGCCTTCTTAAATAATCACGGTAGCAATATTTGTGATACCTCACTTCGATAGCAAATAAATCTTCAGGTCGTTGACAAGTACTAAGTTGGGTAAAAACATGGTCTTCTTTACTGCGCGCAGTATTTAAAATTTGTTCCGCTGCTGAAATTTCGGAACACAAATACAGCTGCTTATCTTTGTTCCTCGTTAATTTTCCACAAATTAAGCACTTCGACGGTTTATTTACTTCTGCAGGTGTCCTTGATGACGAACGAGATTTTCGAGAACGTAGCCCTACGCTTGCTTCGGAAGTTGAAGCAGACTCTTCTTTTTCCTCTTCTTTACACAACGCAATTTCTCGACGCCGTATTTTCTCTTCACTTAAATAGGTAGCTAAACAGTCTTGGTGCCATGAAAAGTTTTGTCTTGTGGAGTCTGGATTATACAGTTTTGAAAACTTTTCACTAATGTTGTCTTTTCTTCTATCTGCTGCTTTTGTAATATTAAGCAGCGTGCTTGACCTTGGTTCTTTAACTAAATCATTTGGTTTATCACAAAATAAACAAAACTGTTCGTTTCGTCTTTTTCTTTTCAAATTAATCACTTCCAGCGACATTTCTAATGTTTTTCAATACAACACAGTTTAAACAGACACTCAAAAATAACGAAAATCAAATTATTTTATGCGTATACAACTAACACGACTTAATAACAAAACGTTTAAACGCCGATAAATGCAGAAACACACTGAATACCTAAGCGCGCTATGCTTACTGTTGGCGCGAAGAGGGGATGTAAAGGGAGCAGGAAGGGACCATCATAGCTGGTGGCAAGATGTGTTTTGTCATTGTTTGGGGTTTCAGGTATAAGAATCCGACCATAGTTGCCGGTCCTCACATTTTGTATACTCAACTACCTATAGCGCCTGCACTACTGCTCTAGACTATTGCAGGCATCAACTTGTACATTAGTTGTTCTTGAATTGTGAACTTTATGATTTGCGGTACTTATACGTAATTTGATTCACAAAACAAACCTCAATGCATGTCTAGTACAAATTATTTTAATTGTGGTTTGTTTTATGGGTCACCATGATTCATAGGTCTAGAAAAATGTGGTACTTAACGTGTGTCACCATGCTTCAAAGAGTTAAACAGGATATAAACTATTTAATTGTAGCATAAACTTGTCGTTTCAAAGCAACTAGATTTAAGTTGAGGAATTATGAGAGAGCGTATTTATGATTAATTATATTAAGTGATTTAACAGTAGAAACGGAATTTATTTGAGCGGGTATTGAATTAATCAGGAAAATTTTAAAAGCAAAATTGGAACGTAACAACAGTTTTGGGGCATCTTTGCCCATGAATATCGGTTTCGTTTTTATTTGTGTGCGACGAGTGGTTTTTTCTTAGCCTGTAGTAAAATAATACAAGTTTGGAAGTTTTTACGATTGTAAAAACATATCTTCTAGAGCCTATATTTCATTTTTTTCATTCCCCTCAAACAAATATCTTTTGATATTGGTCAACCAATCGCATCTGTCCATGTTATAGCTAATTCTTGCGAGGAAACTCAACGGTCTTGTTTAATATGTGCCTGGAGAGTTCGCTCATCTCATTTCGTAATTTTTGAATCATGCCCAGTTTTAACTTTTATTTGAATGTTTCTGTTTTTTAATTGCGAAATTGTTTTTACTGTTCCTTGAAGAGTACTTAAACTTTTTGCAATTTTATGACCAGAAAGTCAATTTTTCTGAGCAGTAACTAATCGTTAGGTAACGACTTTCTGCGAACCATTTTCATAAGTTAACAACCGCGCAATAACTTAAAATACTCAAATAATGCTACAATTTATTTCTTCAAAACACTCTTGATAAAATATTTATCAGAAAAAATATTATAAGATTTTTGTACGTAAATAAATATTTGTATGGTTGAAAGTCCATGTACTATACGCTAGCTATAACTTTCTTCTTTGTTTATATTTGATAATTATTGTGGTTAACACCAGTATTAGATATTATTGATTAAAACACATGGAGTCGATTAAGCTTAATTAATTGCCTTTGCTAAAATAATGAACATCAAATACATTCTAATTCGCAAAATAGCTACGTTGCATATTTCTTTTGGTCCAATACATATGCGAGTGGGCTCTATATGTAGCTTGTTTTGTTTAGAATTATGAAAATTTTCATTAATTGGTAAATATGAAAGCACTCTGAAAGAACAAGATGAATAATGTTAAGCTAACGATGAAATTAAAAACGATATCTCGGTTCTGAAACAGGTAACGACTTTTGAGCGCTCTGTATAATAAAGTCGCATTATTTATCGCTTTCATTGTAATTTGAAGATCAGAAGTTTTACGATGAACGTCGAAATACTTTGAACATCAAGAATGCAAGGTCCACCGGTAATAATTATGCTGACTATAATTTTCGCTAGATTTACCTTTCATACTATTATATTACAGTACTTATTACTTTAATATCATGTAGCGTGGTCTTACGAGAGATAATTGTAAAGTAACCTCTTTAATTACACATCAATTAACTTTGCTGTAATTAAATTGATTTTTGACTATACTTCAAATTTCCATCTAAACTATAAGAAACCTTATAAAGGTGGATGCTGAGACATGCCAGGTGTTGTTTAAAATCTGCAGGTTATGATTATATGCAAGTTTGGCACATATAACAACAGGGCATTATGCTTATTTATTGTAGGGAGTTGCACCTGGTGTATATTGGAGCGCGAGGATGTAACTATGGGGTGGCCTGTGTAACATAGTACACATACATGTGTGTATGTATAACTTAGACTGGTTGGTATAAGTTACACAACGGTGACGACCCCAACGTGTGGGTAGTTTTAGAAAGTTTAGTGTACGTTATCGAAGGGGTCAATAACACTTGTTATCTAAAATATTAGTCAGAATTTCATCAATAATAAGTTTATATTGTATATATTATTATATGGGAGTTCAACGTTAAAACAGCGATTAGTTTCTCATTAGTGTTAATCACCAAGCGTACTAAGGAACTGCTCTAGAAACGACCATGAAATTTTTTTTTTATCAAATAGATACCTGAATTATTACAATGTTTTTGCAGTTTTTTCTTGTTGACAATATGATTCACTACATAAGAATATTGTGTAGATGTCCACAACGACCATTTTTTCAACGCTCACATTCTAATAATGAAATTTTCAGTATCTTTTTTAGATATTGTAGAACTTCGTCAAGCATTGAACTCTGGTGTTAACGGAAATTACTAAATACTGGCTGCAGCAACGGGTTCGCGGAGATCTTTTTTATATTCTGTACTTTGTTCTAATTCTTTTTGTATCGTATTACTGAGTGAATGTGGTTGAAAATGGACAGGTTAAATTTTTGAAAATGCCCCTTGACAGCCACAGTACTGTTCCTTGCGGAAGACAGTATTCTTAAAAATAATAAAAGGACAATATGAGCATTTTCAAAAATTCAGTCTATCTGTTTTCCTCTACACGCACACAGGAAACGATACAAAAAGAAATAGAACATTTAAACAATACACAAAAAAATTAAAGCGTCCGCGCGGAAGAAATATTCCTCGAAAACTTTTCCAACAAGCAAAAATACACACAGGCACGAAAATAAATATTTTGAAAAATTGAGCCAGGTGTGTGAAGTTAGCGGAATAATGTCGGCAGGAATAATTTTAATTGGAGAATTGTTAGTGCTTCGTTAGTGCTATTTAGTACCCAAATATGGAAGTCAGCGGACTATTCAAACAATAGCCATATGCAGTTAAAGTTATTCCGCCAACTTCACGCCTGGCGGAAAAGTATAGGCAGGAATAGTTGTAGCAGGTGTAATGGTTAGTCTTCGTTAGTGCTCTTTAGTGCCCAAGTAAGAATGCCATCGGACTACTCAAAAAATAGTTATATGCAGTTAAAGTTATTCCGCCAACTTCACGCCTGGCGGAAAAGTGTTGGTAGGAAAGATTGTAGCAGGTGTAATGGTTAGTGCTTCGTTAGTGCTCTTTAGTGCCCAAATATGAACGCCAGCGGACTACTAAAAAATAGTTATATGCAGTAAAAGTTATTCGGCCATCTTCATGCTTGGCGGAAAAGTGCCGGTGGAAATAATTTCAGCCGGTGTATCTGTTAGTGCTTCGCTAGTGTTTTTCGTGAGTGCTTAATAGTGCCCAAATATGAATGCCAGCGGACTACTCAAAAAATAGTTATATGCAGTTTAGGTTATTCGCCAACTTCACGCCTGGCGGAAAAGTGTTGGCAGGAATGATTGTAGAAGGTGTAATGGTTAATGCTTCGATAGTGCTCTTTAGTGCCCAAATATGAATGCCAGCGGACTCCTCAAAAAAAAGTTATATGCAGTTAAAGTTATTCGGCCATCCCCACGCTTGGCGGAAAAGTGGCGGTGGGAAAAATTGTAGCCGGTGTAACCGTTAGTGCTTGGCTAGTGCTTTTTGTGGGTGCTTAATAGTGCCTAAATATGGTGCCAGCGGTCTACTCAATAAATAGATATATGCAGTTCAAGTTATTCCGCCAACGTCACGCCTGACGGAAAGTGTAGTCAGGAATAATTGTAGCAGGTGTAATGGTTAGTGCTCTTTAGTGCCCAAATATGAATGCCAGTGGACTACTCCAAAAATAGTTATATGCAGTTAAAGTTATTCGGCCATCTTCACGCTTGGCGGAAAAGTGTCGGTGGGAATATTTGTAGCCAGTGTAACTGTTAGTGGTTCGTTAGTGCTTTTCCTGAGTGCGCTTAATAGTGCCCAAATATGAATGCCAGCGGACTATTCAAAAAATAGTTATATGCAGTTAAAGTTATTCCGCCTACTTCACGCCTGCGGAAAAGTGTAGGCAGGAATAATTGTAGTAGGTGTAATGATTAGTGTTTCGTTAGTGCTTTCTAGTGCCCAAATATGAATGCCAGCGGACTACTAAAAAGAATAGTTATATGCATTTAAAGTTATTCCTGCCAACTTCTGCCAGGCGTGAAGTTGGCGGAATAACTTTAACTGCATATAACTATTTTTGAGTAGTCCGCTGACATTCTTATTTGGGCACTAAAGAGCACTAACGAAGCACTAACCATTACACTTGCTACACTCATTCCTGCCAACACTTTTCCGCCAAGCGTAAGTTGGTGGAATAACTTTAACTGCATATAACTATTTTTGGAGTAGTCCGCTGGCATTCTTACTTGGGCACTAAAGAGAACTAACGAAGCACTAACCATTACACCTGCTGCAATTATTCCCGCCCACACTTTTATGCCAGGCGTGAAGTTGGCGGAATAACTTTAACTGCATATAACTATTTTTGAGTAGTCCGCTGGCATTCTTATTTGGGCACTAAAGAGCACTAACGAAGCGCTAACCATTACACTTGCTACAATCATTCCTGCCAACACTTTTCCGCCAAGCGTGAAGTTGGTGGAATAACTTTAACTGCATATAACTATTTTTGGAGTAGTCCGCTGGCATTCTTATTTGGGCACTATTAAGCACTCACGAAAAGCACTAGCGAAGCACTAACAGTTACACCGGCTACAATTATTCCCACCGACACTTTTCCGCCAAGCGTGAAGGTGGCCGAATAACTTTAACTGCATATGGCTATTTTTTGAGTAGTCCGCTGGTATTCATATTTGAGCACTAAAGAGCACTAACGAAGCACTAACCATTACACCTGCTACAATCATATCTTCCAACACTTCTCCGCCAGGCGTGAAGTTGGCGGAATAACTTTAACTGCATATAACTATTTTTTTAGTAGTCCGCTGGCGTTCTTACTTGGGCACTAAAGAACACTAACGAAGCACTAACCATTACACTTGCTACAATTATTCCTGCCTATACTTTTCCGCCAGGCGTGAAGTTGGCGGAATAACTTTAACTGCTTATAACTATTGTTTGAATAGTCCGCTGACTTTCATATTTGGGCAACAAAAAGCACTAACGAAACACTAACAATTACTCTAATTAAAATTATTCCGCTAACGTTACGCACCTAATTGAGCCCAACATTTTCATCTACACACACTGAGGAACACAATACAAAAACCATCTGAAGAAAGACCAGTATACAAAAAATAATTACAGCGCCTGTAAGGAAGAAATCAGTCGTATAAATAATATTTTCTCCCTTGGGGACGCTATATCTCTTTTGTGTCTAGTTTTTTGTTTTAATTTTTTTTGTATCGTAATCCTGGATGTCTGAGGATGAGAATGAACATGCTGAATATTTGAAAATGACTCTTTGGCAGCCACAATACTCTTCGTCGCAGACGAAACCATTCATAAAAAATAATGAGGACAATGTTTTGACTGCCAAGGACATTTTCAAAAACTGAACCTGTCCATTCTTATCTACACACGCATAGGAATACGATACAAAAAAGAATTAGAACAATAAATACTACAGAAAAAAATTACAGTGACCCCACGGAAAAAAATATTTCTCAAAAACTTGTCCAACTTGCAAAAATACCTACAAATAACAAAATAAAATTAATTTAATAAATTTAACCTGTTAAATAAATACTCTCAAGTAGAGGAAGACATTTGGAATTATTACGGAAGGATTAACGATTGATATGCTAAGATTTGTAGATGATATAGCGCTATTAGTATCTAGCAAGGAAGAGTTACGAGAGTAAGGTGAAAAGTTCTTGGCCTACAATGAAAGACTGCAATTTTCAGTAAAGAAAAAAGATTTTATTTTTCGACATAATCCCCCTTAACTTCAACACACTTGGTCCAGCGTTTTTCCAACATCAGTATTCCTTCCTGGAAGTGAAAGTCTGGAAGGCTGTGAAAATATTCATCTACGGCCCTCTCAACTTCTTCATTGGATGTGAAGCGCTTCCCAGAAACAAATTTCTTCAAGTTTGGGAACAGATAGAAGTCTGAGGGCGCCAGATCAGGGGAATAGGGGGGATGGCCGAGCAAGCCGTACCCCAAATCCGTTAATTTTCCCATCGCCAACGCACCCTTGTGTGCAGGTGCGTTGTCTTGGTGAAAGATGATTTTTTCTTCTTCAAGCCAGGCCTCCTCGCGAGTTTTGGCATACTGCTGGTCAATAAGGGTGGAGTAATATTGGCCTGTAATGGTTCTGCCTTTTTCAAGGTAATCTACTAACAGGATTCCTTTCGCATCCCAAAACGCGTTGGTCATCACTTTTCCGGCAGATGCGATCGATTTCGCTTTCTTTGGCGCTGAACAACCGGCTTCCACCCATTGCTTCGACTGGTGTTTCGTTTCTGGCGTGTAATGGTGGACCCATGACTCATCCATAGTGACAAATCGCCGCACAAAATCGCTCGGATCCTTATTGAACCGGCCCAAACATTGCTGCGAAATTCGTGTTCGTATTTGCTTTTGATCGGCATTCAGTAAATGCGACACCCATCTTGCGCAGAGCTTTCGCATCTCTAACTCTTTGTATAAGATGTTTCGCACCCTTTCGTCCGATATTCCTACAGCCTCAGCTATCTCCTTCACTTTCACTCGCCTGTCGTCCAACACGATATCATGCACTTTTTCTATCGTTTCCTGTGTGGTTGCGATTTTTGGTCGTCCTTCACTTGGGTCATCTTTGAGAGACGTGCGACCACGTTTAAATTCAGCTGCCCACTTATTAACGCTTGACAGTGAAGGGGCAGAGTCTCCGTAAACTTTTGTCAACTTCGGATGTATTACCTGAGGGGTTAATCCGTCCAAACCGAAGAATTTTATGACCGCACGATATTCAAGTTTATCCATCTTAAGGAAACACGCTTAAGACGTCTGCTTGAAAAAATTCGTGTAAACAAACTACTAGAGAGGGCAAGTTGAAACTTCTCATACGAACTAATGACATGTGCACGCAGGCGGAAAGTACAAATTTTTGCTGATTGGAACGCTATCTCTGTGTCAGGCCGAGAACTTTTCACCTTACTCTCGTAGAAGCAACTCCTAATGAAAACGAAGCAGTGCTAACAGAGAGATATGTACGAAATTCAACAGAAAAAACTAAAGGAGGGAAAAATAAGTTAAAAATCAGAATACAAATAGGAAACCAGAATTTAATAGAGGTTAAAAATTTCTACTACTAAGAAAAACAAATAACGGAAGAGGGAAAAGTGTAAAAGATATAAAACAAAGATTAGCACAAGGCCGTGCTTCATTTAACAAAAAGAAGCAACTGCTATGTTTGAAGACAATAAACATGGAGACAAGCAAAATACGTGTAGAGCACAGCTATGAAACGCAAACAGTGGAAGAAGTGGACAGGTATAAGATAGAAGTCTTTGAAATTTGGTGCTACAAACGTATGATGAAGGTATCATTGACAGATAAAGTTAAGAACAAAGAGATACTAAAAGTGGTAGGGAAAGAAAGAAATATGTAGAAAACAGTAAACAGTAAGTGAAATAGGATGATAGAACACGTTCTAAGGCACGAGGGAATAGTGCGGAATATATTAGGAGCAAAGAAAGAAAAAAAGATAGATAGAGGTAGACTTAGATTAGACTATTGCACACAAATAATGAAAAATGTAGGCTGTGGGAGTTTTAGAGTGGGCTGAAAACCTACCAACAATGATAACGTGTATATAAAGAAGTATTTTATTTGACGAATAATAGTTTTGAATGCGTAATTACCACGATCCAAATAAAGTGCTGGTTAGATACGTCTTGTGAACAATGTTTTTTGCAGTTCCATATTCTAAAGACAAACAAATATTGCTTATTGACCTTGTCAGATGCTTAAGGATAGGTAATTAGTGAAAAAGACGACATCGATTTTTAATTTGTCCTGAAACAACTCTGGCCATAAGAATGACTGTAAGAATGTATTGATTGCCAGCAAAAGTCAGTCATATTAAATATTATTAAATGTGACAATTTTGCTTTATTATACAGCGATTTATTTCCCGAAATTAGATTAGGTTGCGTTTATCGATGGTTTAGCTTCTAAGTCCAAGGTCCCCAGTTTGAATCTCGACACTGACCGCTCTAAAAATGTTAGGCGAGTAAAATGTAAGTCCTGTGTGTGTGTGTGTGTGTGTTCACCCACTTTAAAGATTCCTACCTTGCTTGAAACAGCAAGGGTTCGGCAAAATTTAAAATTTTCAGCTGAAAAAACCCGTCTCCTGGCCTAAGTATTAACTTCGTGTGGAGCACTGGAATATCAAATATAGGTGTTAGGTAACTTCATTTGTAGCGATAGTTCGGCTAAGGACGAACTCGTGAAGGTCGTCCAAAATCGATTGTTGACTAGGAAAACATTGATGCTGTGCGGGATCTGATATTATGAGATCGTCATTTGACATTATGAGATCGAGATATCTTTGCGTATTAGTGGGATTTGCAAGAATTCATTGTTGCACGAAGATTTGTTAGCGTTGTATTTCACATAATTAGACAATCGTTCGAAAATGGGATCGTGTATTTTGGTCGAAGTAAATAACGATCGCGGCTCTCCAAACACGTCTATGCCATCTTGACTGGTGACGAATCTTGGATCTACGCGTATGAGTCCGAAAGTAAACAGTAGTCTACTGTATGGATCTTTAAAAATGAGTCAAATCCAACTAAAATTGCTTATGTACGCAGTGGTGGTTTATCGCACAGGCGCACGAGGCGCGAGCCTGTGGCTTCAGAATCGTTGGATGTTTCATCCTCAAAAACGAAAATCAAATTTTATTTACCTCTTTATATGATAACTATAAAATAACAATTGTAGGCAATTTTTAATATCTTCTAAAACCTATTTTTCACAGTGATTATTGGATAATATTCGATGATGCCAATTAGAAAAAACATGTAAATTAAACAAAATGAGCAACCGTGCTTGCTATTGATTACAGTGCACTACAAGTCGCTGTACTTTCCGTCTCGTACCCAACCAGGTCCGTTCGTTATCGTGCATTTCGCAATTTGATATGTTGACATATGTAAACACAAATATTAGCGAGAAGTTTTAAAATGAATCATTGCAACGTTTGAGAATAGCATTTTATGGTCGCCTAGAAAACACGGATTCGATTCTGAGAGGACATTTCATAAGTAGCATAGATCATGTCACACAATCTGATAGTCTTTCGCTTAATCACTTGCAAAAAAATCAATAATCTTGATAGAGACAACGTTAATCATTTGGCGTATACGCTATGTGATGATGAGGAGTGAAGTCGAGAAGTTTTCAAATGCTGAAGTACAAAAAGTATTTTATGTCTCGATTATTGTAAACTCGATTCATGATATAGTCCACAGAGACCAATTGGTTTTTTTTTCTTTCAAATCGAAAAGTATGATGTAGTATCTTCAGAAGAAGGTGTGCTACGTACCTAGACGTAGCCGGAAGAAACGTAAATACCAGGCTAACTACCAGATGCGGAGAGTGGGGGGATCCAACTACATACCAAAAAAAAAAAAACACAGCCCACGATTATCTATTAACAATAAAAATTAATTAAAATTTCTTGATTCACATGGACAAAGAAAAATATTAAATTTAAGTTATACTATAAAGGACAAATTTCATAATGGATTCACAAAGTACGCATTTCGCAGCTAACATGTAATAAAACTTATTGGAAAGAAAGTAATGCTTAGATTTTCGCAATAGCAAGTGTGTTAAATTAAAGTATTCAATGTAGATTTTCTCAAGTTGAAGTGATAGATACTAAATTAAAGTATTAACCAGATAGGTCTCTAGCATAACCAGCTTTTAAACATGTATGGTGAATTGGTTTCACAACATCAACCGCTGATAAATAATAATCCTCGATGTGCATAAAAGAAAACGAGTCACATACCTCTATGCGCCGGGATGCTTATCTTGCAATCCGTCGGGGGTGAGTCAGCACAGCAACGCCACGGTTGTCAGGATCCATTCGCCCTGTCACCGTAACTGCAGCAGCGGTTCACAGACAAAAGCAGTTGGTCTACGTCAACGAACAGTTGGGCCTACATAAAGAAAGTGACCAATTTGGCCTCCAGCTAAGAGCGGTACACGCAAGATACCTCCTACTTGTCGAACAAACAAACGTGCATCGCTGTTGAAAATATTTAAACACACAAGCTGCAGTATTAAATTTAAAAATTGGTTCAAATAACAGAGTTCGAACCACAATCCTCGCGTTATCAAAGCGCGATTAGCAAACTGAAAACACGCTATCAAATAATAGTAGGATCTATTATTTCGACAAGAAATGGGAAACACAAGAGAAAGCAATTATACGTTATCGGAATGTTTAACAAATTAACGGATACCTAAAACTAGGTATTGACTATTTAATTTATCGAATAAATTATGGTTTTTGAATGAATAGATTTGAAAGAATTGTTATGATTGCGCGTACTATTGTAACGAGGTAAAAATACAAGATGAGGTTTTGAATGGAAACAGAAGCCCGGTGAATGAAAAACTAATTACCACAAAAAAGGACTTATTTGAATCTATCGTCGAAAATAAACGTAACAGCTGTGTTAAAATCATTGCAAAATCTAGGTTTTCATATAAGAAACAGTAGAGGACAAATCTTTGATAATGCGGGTAACATGGACTGGTCAACACAACGGATTGCACACAAGATCGAAAAAATATGTTGGAAAAACCACCTATACATCATGTGTCAATCATATCTTAAATTTAATTGCGAATTCTGCTTCGGAATCATATTTGGGGACATTGTATTACTTTGACTTTGTTCAGAATTATTCAGAATTATTTACATAATTTATTAAATCAACTTCGTTTAAGTAATTTGTTATCATGTTTATAGAAAATGATGTTAAATTTTTAGATATGAATTTATTATTGATAAGTATGTAAGAATGAAGACAAGAATGCTCTACTTTAAACGAGTACCACTCGTTTAAAGTGAAATACGGTTCATCTTCATTAAATAGTAATACTAAAGTAGTAACAATACTATGCAGAATTTTACTGTGATTTGTTTTACCCGAGAAAGCGAGTTTTGCTTTTAAATGGAAATCTGATTTTTTTTTGGTACCTGAGGATATTCTTTTATTTTTGTATCTTTTTTTGTGTCGTATGTTTATGTTGATTTAAAAAGTAAAAAGCATTATGATTTTCTGAATTGGTCATTTTAGTGAATCATTTCATTCCCAGTGGGATTAATAGGGAGTCTCTAGATCAGGTTGTGCCCGGGACCTCAGATAATCAAGATCTGCTGCTGTGTGGACGAAGCACTTCGAAGCAAATGGATGCTTGGGCTTGTCGCCACCGTCTCTTTAACGTAGAACGGCCAATTTTGAATGGTGCACAGCCATTTGTTTGCGAGTAGTCTTTGAAGAAATATGAAAACTAACCGTTTAAGATGGATTATTTTCCACCTGGACAATGTGAGCTCTCACAAGTCAGCTTGACATGTAACTTTTTGAGCACTCAAAACGTCGATTTGGTTGATCATCCATGGTATAGTCCTGATTTGACTCTAAACGACTTCTTTTATTCCCGCGATATCAAGAATAAATTGTGAGGACAACATTTGTTGACACCTAAAGAAGCGGTTAAAGCGTTGAAAATGTACATTTTTGGGTGTCTTAATCGGAGTGGAAAAAGTTCTTCAATCGTATGCTGAAGTGTATTGATCTTCATGAAGAATATTTTGAAGAGTAATAAAGTCATTTTTGTTAATAAATAATTGTTTTCGGTTCCAAATCCCGGAATGTAAAAGGCAAACTACCGTACTACATTTCAAAAGTTAGAATTATATGAAATCCTTGCTCTTTCAGGCAATGTAGAGAGATCTTTAACATACATAATAACAGGAATGCACGAGGCCTCTCCGATTTACTTCCCATTTGGAAGAAGCGATTCTTTATTTGTTAATAATAATCTGGTGAAGCATGTAATGGTTTTGATTATGAAATATACCGCCTTAGTATTGTTCTAATAGGAAGGCTTTCTCATATTTTATAAACGTGTTAATGCTTATAACCTCAGCGCTTTTGATCAAAAGAGATTTTTTCTGGAGTTTAAGATTTTTTTGATGTAAATAATAAGCCAATTCTTTTCCCTCTTTGGTATTATTTGCCAGTTTTTTCATAAATATCTTAAAATTAAGCAAACATTTCTAGTAACTACAACATTGTCATCTTTTATAACGTCAAACATAATAAATATATATTTGTTCTTGTATAACTTCAGCCGTTAGTCTAACGGTGTTAGTCTTAGCGAATACGGTGTATGTGGAAATCTATCAACGTTTAATTCATATTTTTATTATGACATATCATTCGTGATTTTTTCAATATTGATTTTCGTTTTGACTAAACGAGAACGTATTTCATTAGTTTTGCTTTACCAGTTCTTGATACAAACTCCAAATTCTCACTTAGTAAATTTTATAGTTCAATCATGCAAATTTCTATATGCGCGTTATAACAGATTATCACTTACGATTATGTCGTCCTCCAGGGAAATCGATTTCTCATGTTCTCGTGGTAAGGTTTTTAGCATATTTTCGATGTGGTGCTTGCCGATAGTAACTGTTGTACTCTAAGGAAAGGATAAACTGTGGGCACTACATCGACACTCGCGGCAACACATCCAGAAAACGCAGTTACTTCTTTGAACTTCGGTACTGAAGTGATCAATGTAAGTTCATGTAAATTACCTCAATCGTTTCAACACTTAGTCGTCACTCAGCCGGATTAGCTTATTCAAATTGGCTGATGTCCTACAACCTACAACCAATTGGAATAGAGAACTTTGACACTTTAATAATACGTGTTTACAGTACATTCTTCGAAAGCAATGAGAATTCTCGAGGGTATCTTAACGTATTCATACATAGTAAAATCATCCTAATTCTACAAGGTAACTAATAATGTATAAAATAAACAAGAAACAATGGAAATTACTGTACTTATATACAAAAATAATGGATTTATTATATATAAGAAATGGAAACCGATTAATTAATAATTGAATAAGGGATGTTACTGGTTAATTCACTTAACACGTAATACTTTAGAACACTCAAAAGTAGTAATCACCTGCGATGATTTAACTTTTTTGTATCTACACTTTCAGACTATAACTAGACTGAATACGACGTTTTTCATGTTTTGACTTGTTCATAAATATTTCGGTATTCTTATTCTACGCTGGTTGACTATGTAACTACTGATGCAATAAACTAAAATCAAAACTTCTAACTTATATTTAAAATTATTTTTTTTGTTTCAGTTGGGAATTATTTATCGAGACATTAAGTTAGAAAATATCCTAATCGACTCAGCAGGACATATAGTATTGACAGACTTCGGACTTAGTAAAGAATTACCCAGGGACCAAAGTGATAGCGACCCGAGAGCTTATTCGTTTTGTGGAACAATAGAATATATGGCACCAGAAGTAGTACGAGGTGGCACACTAGGACATGATATTGTAAGTAATTTTACACTGTATTAAATGAAACTACATACAGTTTGTAATATTATTTTTTAAATTTTAAAATAAGAGAGTTTAATTTTTATTTCTAATTATGTTTAAAAACAAATTATTCGTTGAACTTGCACTTATTAAGCAAATAGCGAATTTCAATGGTTTCTATACTACTATTATCAATATTATTAGAAAATTTAAAAATAGAAACAACATCCGTAAATCAACGACTTTACCACCAACTACCATTAATGATAATGTCAAATACGTTGACCTTATTTTTCATTGTACGACTAGGAGTCTTAATAAAATATTTAAACCATTCCGTTTCAAAATTGCTTTTAGTAATACAAACAAATTAAAGATTTGCTTGACAATCCCAAAGACAAAGTGGAAAGGTTGCTAAAGTCGGGCATTTATGAGATGGTGTATTCGGAATCAGAATGCTTTCAAAAATATACAGTGTCTTTTATACGGGATGGCATTTTATATTAGAAATTGTCAAAAACAACGAAACCCTGCAGTGAAGATGTGATGATACCATGCTATTCAAAATTTTATCAGGAAACTTCTTTTTTCAATTTTTTGAAATTTTTTGAAATAGAATTAATAGACTTCACAAACGAGAAATGGCATATTTGCTTTTCCCTATACAACCTGAGAACGTCAATTTTTTAAAACCTCCAAAACAGGCAACTTTTTCCCATCTAACTGATTCTATATCTCTTACCGTTTCTGGTATAATATGTTATACCTTTGTATATGAGATACTCTGTATACGTCAGACTAAGAGGAATGTGACAACGAGATTTAAGGAACACTTTGCTTAATTCAAATATGGAAAATACGAAAGATCTCAAGTTTCCAAGCATATTCCAGAAACAGGCCATCCAGTTGAAATAAAAGATGTTAATCCGTTAAAAACTATACCAATGCATTCCTCCTTAGACGCGTATGAATCGATAGAAATGAGTTAAACACAAAGGAGCCGTCGTAAATACTGATAAGGAACCAATAGCCTCATCATGTCTACTTTGCTTATTCAATTAACATCAATGAGAAAGTAAGTAACACATTAGTTTCGCTTGAACAATCCAATTTTAGTAAAAAATAGAGCAGTTTCCCGACTTAAGGTCAGAATTCACTTATTGTTATAGAGAGTACTAGTCTCCATGGTAAGGAAAATATTCTCTAAAGTGTTAAAGCAACATTGGTAAATTGTGTGTTGGAAAGGCTTCAGCCTATGTGATACGGAGAATATCTGAAGTGTTCTGGAACAAATTTTTTTACTTATTTATTGAATTTTTCTGTCGATGAGACCACAGAGTCGAAATATGTATTTAGTTTTTAAATATTTCTTGTGGTGAAGGGTTTTAATTATGATTTATTTAAAACGTGCCACAGAGTTATTTTTCAATCATCTCTTCTATAGTATTTTACAAATTAATCACGTTTGACAATCGTTGTTAAAATTTTTTTTAACTTAGGCTGAGTTACACTAGGAATACCTCATCAAGGAGGGATCTTTTATTCAAGTAAAGCAAAATCCTAGATCAGGAACCGCAATTTTTAAGCCGCATCAGACGTAGCTCTCCACATAATACATTAACAGGATTTAGTACTAACTATAATTATTCTAAATAACATTCTGGTTAGACAATAGCAGCGTAGTATACCAAAAAAAAACAAGAAACAAAATCAATAACCACAATACACATGTATCAAGAACAAAAAAATTACTTCTTAAAATGGCGAGCTGTTACACAAAGAAAAATTACCCAATTACAGCTCTAAAAACCACAGCCCTACAGTATCAGTGTAAATACCAAATTCAGTACATAAAATTGTCATAATGAATACAATATTATTGACAAACACCATCTCCCCTGAAGGTAATCATTTTAAACCATTTACACATTAATAAATAGCATAAAAAATTTTTTCAGTTATTTAAAACAAATAGTACTGCATTCATAGCGGGGCAATAAATAGAAAAATAGTTTCATAATTTTCGGATATGCGGATTAATTTTGTGAATGCCTGAGCTTAAAATGTAAAGTCCAAATAGATAGGGTTTCAACGTAAACAAGGAAGGAAACACTCACCAGCATATCCAAGGTGTAGACTAGTTACACCGTCTCCAAGGACAGCGCGAAACAGATGTTCTCGGATCACGCCATGCGCGTCCTCCCGTCACAACAAGGGGCGGCAATCCATCGTGGCTTTAGGGCCACTGTAAGAAGCACGCTGTATTGCGTGCGCGAAATTCTCACGAAGAAAACGGAAACAACAAAAATATAACGAATGTTTTTGTCGTGTATAAGGAAAAGAACGTGAATATTCATTTGTTTAACTAAATAACTAGAGCTTTAAGTAATATTGGTGTTATCAAACGTGATTAGCAAACTTGAAAACACGGTTTATTGGATATTTCAATACGTTATTTCCAAGAGTTTTAGATTGGAACAATAGAAAAAGTAATTACACGCTATCGCAATGTATAACGAGTTCACGGATACCTAAAATAGGGTATAAACTATTTAATTTATAGGATAAACGTTTCGTTTTAAGGCAACTAAATTTGAATTGAAAATTATTAGAAAGCGGGCTTATTATACGAAGGTTTAATATACCGGGTGTTGTTGGAAGATTTACTATGTAAATGAATAACCAAATAACGGATACGGTTTTACCGACGGAAATGAACGTAACAAGGTGTTGCAAACTCAACAGTTTATGAAACTTAAAAAAAAAGGAATACAGGCACAATTACTCCTTCCAAATACTTGGGCGGACGTCCTGCTTGCGTGGAAAATTATAATGAGTGATAAAACTTCATTCGAAAATTAGTAAAAATCAACTGCCCACTTTAAACAAAATTGTACAAGAGTTGAGAAACAATACAGATTTACCATAAATGAGTCGTTCATTTTTGTACAATTTATTAAGCAAATTAATTTTAAGTATTTAAAAGGCAGTCGCAGTAGTGTGTTAATTGAACGTGACGATTTTATTAGATGGAGGCGAAAATATCTGCTTACTATTAAACAGTTTAGGAAGAAGGGTCGACCTATTCATTACCTTGACGAAATGTGAATTAATGAAGGCCATACAAAAGAAAAACTGTGGGTAGACGATAACACAAGAAATTAGAGGCAGGCGTTTATTGAAGGGTTATCGACTATCAACAAACTACCTTCAGGGAAAAGGAAAGCGGCTTGTATTATGGTGCACGTAATGTCTATAGAAGGTTTTGTAGAAGCTGGTTTTTAGAGGCAACGACCTGTCGATTATCATGAGAAAATGAATTCAACCGTGTTCGAGAAATGGTTCAATCGTATATTTTCAAAATTACCAGATACTGTTGTAATTGTTATGGACAATGCGTCTTATCACAGCCGCGGATTAGAGGCGATACCAACCACATCTTCGAAAAAGAGGGATATCCTAGAATGGCTACGATCAAAAGATATTCAATTTAGCGAAATCATGGTGCGATCAGAACTGCTCCGTTTAATTAAATTGCATAAGAAACAATATAAGCAGCATGTGATTGATGAAATGGCCAAAAATTATAATAAATTTGTGTTACACATACCACCTTATCATTTTGAACTCTATCCAATTGAGTTAATTTAGTTACAAATTGAAAGCGACGTTGCGGCCAAAAACGCCATTTTCAACTTGTGAGATATTGATAAATTGTTAATAAACGCCATGTTACGGCTGTTCGTTAGAACAACTGTATTGAACACATGATATAGGAAGAAGACGAAATGTGTAGATTAGATGGAGTTATAGGCGACTTGTTGGAACCTCCGATTATTTCACTTGGGCTGAAAGTAGTTCAGAAAGTCTGATTAAGAATGTGTAATGTGTTATTCACCGGTTGTGAAATTTTTTGAACCAACCCAGCATCATTCAAAAATGAAACTTGTGTTCTAAGTGTGATATCTTCTCGAGGTGGTTTCCTTCAACTTTAACCATTCTTTTGGTATTCTAGGAACATACTCTTGCAGTCTGTATCATATTTTTTATAACAATAACTACTTATAATTGTTTCATGTTGTTTACAATTAAACTAATTTCACATTTATTTTTTAATTATCAATATAGGGAACAACCCCAATGCAAGTTGAAACATATTAAGTACTTTACGAGATTGTTTAACAGGCAATTTAGTTTACTAACAGTGACATTTAAAAGTTGCATGAATTTTCCATCTTTTAGAAATTTTTATATCAATTTTATTTATATAAATTTGTGGATAATATAGTATGATTAAAATTTGCCTCCAAATGTAATCTAGTGATATTTTCTAGTTGTCTTTTACAGTCTAAATTATATTTTCATTCGCCCTCGTAGTTTAAAAACAGACTAGCTGTGATAAAGATTGCTGTTTAAAACCAGCTCACCACCCATACTTTTTTCGACGAAAAGCTACCGCCATACTCCTATGTAATGTTAACCAGGTTGCATCAACTCCCACAGCAATAAAAGAACTGTTTTAATTATAAATTACAATTTAACGTGAAATTCAGAGGGATATCACAAATTTTCATATTGATGCTTGTAAATTTATGAATAAATTATAAAATACGAACGTATAGAGCAAAAATAATGTGTCGCCTTAACATCGATGACGTTTATTTTATTTCGTAGAATTCGATCGTAGGTAGTAAAAAAACCCCAAAAAATTTTGTACAATTTGATTTAACGTCTAAAATTCAGTCTTATTTAAAAGGTGAAAGCCAATTAGACACTGACGTTATTTTTGCTCGAAAAATCAAAGTAAAAGCATCATGTGCAACGTCATGGCATTAAAGATTTTAAACCATAAAGTTATTTTAATCTATAAAGTAGATGAATTAAGAAAGAATTTTATACGTTCTCTTGCCTTGATTTGTGCTTATTTGGTTTTCATTAGACGCATTCTTTAACGTGATCCGTGTAATGCACGGCCATTATCATATTAATTTGCTTTCTAACCGACCTCTATTAAATCGGAATATCCCAAATTAAAATTTTAAAGGTCAAATTCTACGTAGCTGCATTGCAGTTTGCAGAATTTGGCAGGCATTAAAGCTATTCGAACGGGGTATATTTTGTCTAGGCCGACAGTTTTATTGCATAGCACAATTCAGAAGTAAGAAATAGTGGAAAATCTGAGGGAGTTTCTAATAATTTTTCGAGAACATTTCTGTACCAGTCGCCTTCTTATACTTGAAAACCTTGGCCAATGTTGATGTTCGTAACGACATATTCATGTAAATTTTCTACGATCTTTAGATCGACACGTAGTTGTGTCTTAATAAATTAATCGTATTTTGAAGATTCTAAAATTCATATTTTGTTTAGCATTCATTAGGTTAGAATGTTGAGGAAAGCATATTTGACATTGTAATTTTAATACTTGATTATTCAAAACTAATTAAACAGATATTTCCCATAAAATATGGCATTGTAATGATTATCGTCAGACGTGTGGTTTTGTCTAACTAACATTCCAACAAAGAATATCATCTTGAACTTATATGCATGCCAATTAATGCCACATATAAGCCAGAGAAAGCATTTTAGTGCTTATTATATGAGCTTTTTCCATCATTTATTGAATTTTTAAGGCGTCGAATGCATTATGAATATCCCTAACTAGTAACCAAAATCATATGTCGTCGTCCATCCAATGAAAAATATTTTTTTCGGACTAAATAGAGTAACTTTTAGTTTTTGAATAGAAATATAAAGGTGGTTGCACAGAGCAAGTTGATTTTAAACATTGCAAAATTCGCTTTTCAGGTGAAATTATAATTTAGACTTTTATATAGCATCTGGGTGATCATTGCAAATGGAACTAGTAATTAAAGGAAAGGAAATATAAAGTCACGGAAAGGATTCGAACCTGGTTTGTATTAGAACGGTCTACCAACTGAACTACACTGGGGCTCAGCTATTACAGCGTCGAATACAAATCGGATGGATACAAGTTCAAATCACGTTCATGACTTCATTCTTCTTCGATTGCTAACTTAATTTGAAAGGATCATGTACGCTTTGCATATTTTAGTTTTTAATCTACTCAGATAATGTAAAACAAACTGGCTATATATGTTATTATATTATATAGTTCAGTTATTCGATTCCCTTATAATGAAGGGAAATAGACAGCCTTCCGACTAAGCTAGGGGTCTATTTCTCGGGTAGAGCTTATGAGGAGTAGTCGTGGGTTTCACAACAAAATTATTGTTTTCTATACTGACTCTAAAATACAAAATAGGGGGTGCAAAAGAGCGCCACCAAGTCCTAGAATTATTAAAGCACGGGTTACCCTATGGGAGAACTTGGAAATCCTCAGGGGGAAACATCGCTTTTACTGCAAAACACAGGATCTGAAAAAACATTGTTATTATAGTAACGAAGGGCGCAAGAGATACACTCTTGCCACCTTATACAATAAAGAAAAAAGAATAGTTATTAATACCAAAAATTTAAGTATAAATATTAAAAGGAAATTTAGATATCTAACTTCTGAAAAGCGCTGCTTGGTACTTCTTTATTGACTCACAGCCAATAATATATTTTTTATAAAAAGGTATCTTTTCTTTTACCTTTTAACTCATTTATCTCTACCTTTTGGACGCACTTGTCCAAAATAAAACAGTTGTTCAATTAAATCATATGATGGTTCTTTAATTAAATTTATTTCTTTCTGTAGTAGTAAAATTTTATATACAAAAATGTACAACAATAAGGCAGTCTAATCTTTTTGACTCATTTATCTAAATATGAGAATTTTGATAATTTGTACTAGGAATCAAAATGTCAGCAATAATTTAAATATGATCGTATAGTTTTTAGATACCCAAAATACACAGATCTGTTTACCTTGGTTTACAAATATGTGTTAGATACTCAAAGTTAAGTAAAATTAGTTCTCATAATTACTTTGTGTTGTTGAACTTGAAAGAAATACGTTTCCGGATTAAATAAAGAGATTAATAATCTTAATTTTTAGCAGTAATATCAAATGTAAGCAATAATTTATACAATAATGAAATCCAAACGATAAAAGTTTAATCGACTTCCTTGTAAAACAAATAAAAAGACGCTATCATTTAAGTTTCAAATATTCGCCTCGCTGTCAAGATTTAGAACAGCTGTTGCCAGGTCAAGTCCTTATGCTAACGCTTACCTCAGCAACTTGGTTGTACTTTGAACTTCATTGAAACACATACCTTGTCAAGACCACATGTGTTAGCCTGCAATTCTTTAACAAACAAGCGACATCAGCGAACTTTCCACATCTGGGTTTTACAAAGCGTAAGCTTGAGTTTCTTCTTTTGAACTGATGACGAATTAAATGCATTACTGCGAATTATATTGGACCATTACTGGGAACAATTTTTATCAATTTGTTGTGCAATCCATCGAAGTTAATCGAAACAAAATCAATCCATAAGACGAATGTGCATCATTTTTGACTCTTCTTTAACTTTTGTTACAGCGAGATTAATTAACGGTAAATTGAGAAATTAAACATGATATTTGAACTTGCAGGTTCGTAACTTTATGAATTGTGAATTGTGAAATTAAAAATCGGTATAGCTGAGAGTGAGTGTGAATGCTATAATAAAATCATTTAGTCTACTCTAATAATTATTTAACTGGCTTACCGTTATTAGAAACAAACAAAAGTCAAGCGTATTCAGCACTTGATTACGCCGCCACGTTTATGGCCAAGCGTAGATTGCCAGCTCGGACTTTAGTGGTCTCCATGATGCTTGTAACTGCAACGAGTGGTCGAGCCAGACTGGCTCTACTGTCGACGGGATGCGCACAAGGCACATTGGAAGTGCAATCTAAATGACCAACGTATACGAAAGGAGCTTATACTATTTTTATTAATTAATATACGCCTCGTGATTGGGCTATACGGTACTGGTCTGAACACAAAATTAATTGTTAATTTGAATAAACTGTGCAGTGTATTTTATAATTAAATTTATAAGCTTTTATAATCGTCAAAAAAAAATTGTTACAAATGTTGGCTATAATAATTAAACTGCAGCAGAAAATAACCTATTGAACGAAAGTTCTTTTGCAACAACAGTTCTTTACGACCAACTGATTACACAAGCCTATATACTCGTAGCTGCAGTGAAGTTATAATGTACTAAGGATAATTTATTCCACTTAATCACGAACAGTACTGACTTCCTTAAAATGACAATACTATTTCTAAATTACTACTCGGCGCAATTATAATTAACAATCGAAACGTTATTTATTTATAACTAACTGTTAATTTATATCAATCACGAACTTCCATAATTATATCACATAGATGTATTTATATTAGCACTTAATCTAATTCATATAACGACTTAATAATACATAGTGTACTATAATCAAGACTGGATTCGAACACATTTAATACTCGCGAAGCGCGATCTTTAAATATTTCATTCAATTGTTCTGTCAAAATCTAAATAGAAATCTGAAGCGTCTCGAATTATTTAAAATAGCTTCAAGAAGATTCCTTTTGTCAGCTTATAATGATTTTAAATGTAATTCATCTTTGATGAATGTATTGTTCCGAAGGTTGACTTTTTAACGTCTTGTTACAGTATTAACAATTAATAATATTTTCCAGAAATCAAGTTTAAGCGATATACTTGTTTGTCTACCCAACCGCTCAAATTGCTTAAGCAATATTGCCTTAGGCCCCGCCACTAAATTTTTTGCTTTGTTAAATATGTGGCTTTTCTCTGTTTTCTAAAAATTTCAGGATTTTTGCATCTTATTATTTACTAACTTGCCCTGGTAACCTAAGTTTTTAGTAGAAATGTAATCTTGCATTAACTCCTTATGCTTTTGTTTCAACTTTTGATCCTAAATTTTCCTACACTTACAAAGTCTTGTTAACTTTATGCGCATTGTAAAGAATGTGCCTGCTAGCCCAGCAATGGTTTGATTTTGGCGTCTTTGTAGTTGTTTCGTGACGAGAGCGTTTTTTCCCCGACTTTATTGGGTCTCTATATGAACAATTAAAGAAATGGAACAAAAAATCGAATAATTTACCAAATAACGAGGTGAAATTTCGAGCTACGTTACCTAATAACACTTTTCTTGAAAGGGTTTTTAACCGGTCGTTAATTATGGGCGCCAACTCGTCTAGTCTAGTTTAGTGAGAATCCCCGGGGGTTTTAATTATGACCTCCTGATGAAATGGAGTTCCTTTTTCAAAATGCCATCTATATGTTCAGTAAATAAAGCAAACATTTCAATTTACTACGTCACCTAAATCTGTTTCAATACAGCATTATTTCATTATTCCTGTAAACAGGTAAAGTTTTAAAGTTACATACATCAATTTAAACATCAGCGGCATAACGATGTTCGTATAAACAAATACACACATACGATAAGATGGCTTGTACAAATTTGTATTAGTTTATTTTTCGGTTACTGTTTAGAGTGTTTCAACAGTACTCTGATTTGCACACACTGCTTTTTTTTAATTTTTCTATTTGAGGCGATGTTTACACCCGTAAACTGTACACGTTTAGAGGTCTATTTAACGATATTTGATTTTGTTCACCCTTTTATCACGATTGTGACCTTTATGTTTTCTGCTTGGAGGTATTGTTTACCCCCTTTAAGATAACCTAGAATTATCACTGATGTAGTTTTTCCATGACTATTAGAGATATTTTAAACCATAATTTGGCTTCTTAAAAATTCTTCTTAACGATTTTTATGTTTTTTTGTTTGGAATCCGTGTTTTAATTCCCTAGAAGTTTATTCTAGTGTACGGAAGGTATTTTTTAGCCCTATTTCGATTTTTGTAATTGCAACTTTTGGGTTTTTCAATTTATGGCTAGGGTTTTACACCCCTAAGACAACCTGAAAGAATTTGTGCTAGTGTACTTTTTATTATTGTTTGAAAGTATTCTTAAACATAGTTTGATTATGCAGCTATTCGTTGTAATTGATATGTTTAGGTTGTTCAGTTTGCAGGTTGTATTTTATTCCTAAGATAACCTAGAAATTTGTACTGGTTGTAGGCAAGCTATTTTTAAACTTTAGTTTGATTTATACATACGCCCCTTTTCCGTACTTGAATCTTTTATGTTCTTCAATTAGGAGGAAGTTTTCTCTCCTAAGACATCGTTCTTGTGTATTTTTTCCATTATTGTTTTGTAACAAATTTATTTTTATTTTTTCAACTTGGACCTTACGATGCGGTGCCAATGTGGCAAATTCTATTTTTTATTATTTAGATGGGGTACGTAAATGGTTACTCAGTTCGAGTTCCAAAGCGTTTGGCGTTAATGTAGCAGTTACTGTTCTACGCCCCATTTTGTTGGACTAGTGTAGCGGTTTTTGTTTTTAATCCTTACATGTGATTTTCCAATGCTCCACCCGTAGGTACTACATTGGCCAGGAAACGAGTTTTTTTAACCTGGAAAATTCGGAATTTTGCCGAACCGTTGCTGTTCTAAGCAAGGTGACAACACTCACACACGAGACCTCCACTTTACTTCTCATCCGAACGAGGGTGTATTTTTGTGAAAAATGCTCGCCTAACATTTTTCAAGCGGACCGTGTCGGGTATCGAACCCGGGACCTTGGGCGTAGTAGTCACACACATACCACTACACCACAGAGCCGCCTTTTTTGTTTTTAATTCACTGGGAATTAAAAGGAACCTGAACTTTTTACGCGTGCTGGGTGGAACTATAAAAACTTGTTGCACATGTGGCTAACTTAGTTGGGAGCTCATGAGAAGGGTAATGCTGAAATATTCTTCGTGAAACGTGAACCATCTTCGCCTCCACTCGTTGGATACAAGTGAAGCTTTATCCTTTTTTACTTGTTCGCGGCTTAGTCTGGGAATTACCCCAAGGGTGAGCAATGAGAATGGGCGTGGGTATGGTATAAACTCAATAATAAGCAAACATAGAAAGAAAAAGGGAAATTGAGCGCCACTGTATCTATATGGACAATACAAGAAATTCAATACCCCTATGAGAAGATACAGAAACTCATTGTATATAAGCACCTTAAAAAACTTACAACTTAATGAACTAACACATCTGGAAACCTCTTAAACGTACCTACATCCTCTTTTATCACGATGATCCTGAAAGAAAAAGTTACACAACAAATTTTCTATTAAAAAGACACTATTTGTGCTTTTCAATAAAAGAGCATAATAATAATTATGGGTTGATAATCTTGAGATTACCACACCAAAGGTATTTTAGTTGAAAATGGATATCTAGAATAAATCAATTGTAACATGTCTGTACTTTTATGTTGTTTCAGCATTCGTCTAATTTCGTTACTCAAAAAAATTTATTTTCTCCAAGATATTCTTATTAAAATTAATTATTCATAGAATAAAAAACTTGAATCCAAAAATGTAATTTAATGTCGTTTCTCTCTTTTCGTTTTTTTTTTTTTGTTAAATATAGTTACAAATACAAAATAATAAAAATGAACTCTGGTTTTTCTTATAAATCTGTCTTGACATAACAAGACCTTACTTTTAATAATAATTTAAAACACGATACTTAATTTCCCAACGAACAGATCTGTGTATTGGTGTACATATATATCACATAAGTTTAGTTCATATTCTTTATAAAAAAAATTTAAATCACATGTAGCAAGTTTAAGTAAATAGAGTTTCATATTTATCCAGGTATAAGAATGACACAATGACCTTACTAAAGATTAGACATCTGTAATTAAATCTTTTTAAACAGGAAGTGGACTTTGGAATCACAACATTTTGAACACATGTATATTCCACGTGTCTTACAAAATTACTTTACTATTGCTTCCTAAAAAACCATATTTCACGTTATTTAACTTTGTTTAGCACAATTTTAACAAATAACTTTGCTATCAAATTAAAGATATATTACAATTTTATGATCTCATGCAAAGTTAATTCGTGCACAAACTTTAGCATGATTAGGCAATCCTTTATTAAAATTTAATATGAACACTTTTAAAAGTCTAGCAAACATAGTAACTGAAAGTTTTAATACCTGGGCTTAGCGAAGAAATTACCTCTTGCTACCGAACTGCGATGCACAAGTTCAGGTCCTGCTTACAAAATTTGATGCCTAGGGTTTAACGTTGTCGACCAACATCTGTTCAAAACGTGTCTACCAAGAAATGTCGAACAACAGCTTTGCATACATCCTTAACGACAGTTGCTTTAATTATTAAATATAACCCTGGTTATTCCACGCGCTAAGGAATTAAAGATATTTTGTTTTAGTATAAAAATTACTTAAATATTGTGGTCTCACCATTAATAATCACCGACCTGTCTAGCCATTTTTATTAGGGAGCGTGATCTATTGCTTTGCCGGAACTAAAAGAATGACCATCATTCTTGGGCCCCCAAGACGACCACGACTCCTATGCTCCTACCATATTATGGGTATTCAGAGGCTCCACTTGACACGTGCTCGTGTCCGCATCGTCTTAAGTTTGCAGCTTCGTTCACATGTTAAACTACAATGACGAATTTGCCTTTTCGTACTCTCCACGTAGAGAACAGTTGATATGTCTTGCGCGTACCTCGTGACCTTATTTACGCAAGCGCTATTTTAATTTAATAACTGAAATGATATAATCCGCCTATGGATTAGGCAACACAAATGACTTGTTCCTTTTTAAATACGTTTTCAAAGTGTTTATTGCTATTAAATATTTCCTAGTAATGCATTGAACGCTAATTAAATGGTAATAATGTCCTGGTCTATTGTGAAATTGTTTCCTTCAGATATAACTATATCGAATACAAAAAATCAGATATCACAGATCTACAATGAATAGATGTGATCTCTTTAAAACCAGTGCCACAGAATATATATTCGTTACAAACGGAAAACTAAAAGTTGGACACCACTGTATCTAGCAAGTATTAAAAGGATGTGATTTTAGGGTAGATACAGGAACCCTATCAGAGTGGATCATTTAAAATTGTTAACTTGCCCTTTTTACAAAATGGAACATATTAAAATCAGAAGGTATCTATTATGTAATAAATAACTTTTATCCAAGAATAAAGAATTAAATATATCCACAATGTGTTGGTGATATCAATAAATTATTAGTTAAACAACATTTTTGTTGAAACGTATTTTCTAACTGGGCTCAGCTAGCCTCACGCTTGGGCGCTAGTGAAACGTATTTTCTTTTATTTCAGAGTGCCTAGCCGTTGCCGGCACCAGTGAAACAAATATTGTTTTTGAGGCACCTGCCCTACGTTTATAGAAAGCCAGTGAAACGAATTTTTCTTATATATAGCTGGCCTCACGTTATGAGCAAGTGTAACGAAGTCTTCCGACATAACTAGGGGTCTATTCCTTGGGTAGAGCTATGAGAAATGGGGGGGTAAGTCGAATTCTGATTGTAAGTTGAACTTAATCCAAAACAAATAGGCGCCACCAAGTCCTGACTTATTTATGATAATAGCGTGGTATATTTCTAGGGGTGGACGTGGAAACCCAAAGAAAAAAAATCGCCTTCGATGACAGAAACCCGTCTTAACTGAATAAGACGCTGCTCCTGTAAGAAATAGTAATAATTAGCTTAATAGAAGGGTGGAACACTATTTGTGTACCACAAACATACCTAAAGAAATATTAAAAAAAATATCTCCTATATAAGTTGACATCAAAATTCCACTCTTAAGGATATTAGTTTCTTGCAGTTAATTTTGACCATATTTGATCAAAATAAAAAACTTTAATCTTGAACCAATAATTTACTCAAAAGATTCTCTTTTAAAACAAAATTCAATGCTACAAAATTTCATAAATAATTAAATGAGTTCATGGGTTTTAAATTAAGGTTTATCAAAATAGTTAATAATCAAACATTTTAAAACTTAGTGTAAACTTGTTACAAAAACAAAGGTCCGACCCGTGCAGATCTGTTCGAGAGGGTTACAATTTAAAACATAGTTACTCAAGTCTCCTTATCTAAATTATTTGTGTTAGTTTCAATTTCTAATAAAAAAACAGATCACAAAAATATTCTTGTTTACTCAACTTAGGCAAACGCTGTTCAAAGCATATGTTTACTAGAACACATGTGTCAGCAGTATATTGCAGACAAACAAGTGACATCAAAAACACCTGTCGCTGTTACCAACGGTACAAAATGAACCACGTGTATGGTTTCTTAAACCATTAAAAATTGTGAATTATAATTTTTAACACTGGAAAATTCCAGTACAACAAATAATTGAAATTTCATTATTTTCGTGCTTTTATGCACTAAACAAAATAGCGTGTTTCTAATTTGAAACACGGAAAATTTCTTAAAATTATCTACGAACCAAAGCTGCGTTTTGTAGCTGTGAAGAGGTGTTGTAATATCAAACGTCATCACCGTACTTCCATCAGCTGCTGCAATATGTTGAACCCTGCTGTCTTATCAAATAACATCCTAACGTTGTGTACTAAAATGGTCTTCTATAAATTATTCAAATTTTCCATCATCAAAGTTACTTCCTACAGACTGTAATACAAAGTGGTTTTACATCAGTGGTTGGAATAGTTGTTTTCAAAGTTGATTTTATGGTGGTTATTTGCGCGCTAAATAAAATATCTCAATTAAACAAATTAAATAACGTTCGTAGGATACCAACCGATATTTAAAGATGGATCTCGACTGCTTAAAATGTAACCGCAAATTGGCGGCCTGCTTCCAATCGTACATTTTGACTCAACAATCTCGCATGGCCGACTGGTTATCACGCTCGCCCGAACGACGGCGTGTTCCCGGTGGGGGCTTTCAACCAAAACGCGCCTGCGAACAGTTATCGAAGGCACAGATATTTGACTATACATAGAATGCTACACATAGATACAGCTTTAGCGTATTACCAAACTTGTTAAATGTATTTTACTTATAATTTTAATAAAAGCGTTTTATAACTTTGCACTTTTATGGATGGATTTAATAATCAAGAAATAAAATTGTTACATTGTTTCTTGTGATTTAAACGAGCATCAGATCTGATAAACACGTACAAACTTTAAATTAAATAATTTTGCAATTGTTATTATTAAAAATTCCAAACATACTAGATTTAGAGCAAAAAATTACCTGCAACAAAAAGTATAATCTAAATAAAAAATTTAAATAATCAGCATAAGATTATTATTTGTGACAGTGAGGGTGTCGAGTCTTACCGATTGGAACGATTGAATTTGTTTCGGCAGCTCAAGACATAGCCGTTGTGGAAAAAGGGGTTGCAAAAAAAATTATCAGACCCTTTGGGGTCCAGCAAAAGTTACTCACCCTTAACCATTGGCTGCTGGCGACTACCTTTAGGTTGGTCAAGTACAGGTTCAGCTGGATAACAAAAAGGCGTTGACCCTAGACTTATGTGGTACGTGATGGATACACTCTAGGATGTTCAAAAGTGGTGGTCGGCTAGAGAGTACATGAAGACTAGCAAGCTGCTTTCGCTCTTACGGCCTATTGTTTGGATATTTCATGATGGTGGTTGCCACTATAAGGTCTTTATGGGTTTGCGTTGTAATAAAAATCGATTAAGGCACTTAAAGTTTTGACCGTAAATCTAACCATCAACGACTTTTTAACTTGCTTGCTTCGAAGATGGTGTAGAAGTGAGCGGATTTAGAAAATTACTTGCAAGGACAGTTCAAGCAGGGAAAGTCTTATCTGGACAAATGTTAAAGCTCACCCGCCGTGTGTATGAAACAAGTTGAAAACCATGAGGTATTTCTTGAACACTAAGATGTTTACACGGGCTTTTGGATGCTATTTATGACTTTACAAACTAGGTTTTATAACAACTGAATTGTTATTTACAAGTTTGTGGGTACAAAATGTTGAACTTGTCTTGTAATTGAATCAAATTAGAAAATAACAACTCGCACGTTGTTTCCCATATGGAACCAAGGACTTATTAAAAATTGAGAATTGAGCTAATTTTACAAACAAATATTCTTAGCGAATTGTTTCATTTTTTCTCTTCTCTCTTGCCTTTATATTTCCAATTGGTTTCAACTAGCAATTTTTCCTTCACAAACAAAAAAAATTGTTATAGTTTTAAGGTATTTTTAATACAGTTTGACTCGCACACACGTTTTTTCTTAATCAGTGTTTTTATGCATTTCAGTTATGAATCGGGGTTACACCCTTAAACAGATTGTAAGTAATTGATAGCCGTTCTTTATGTTACTTACGGTTTTAGAGGTATTTTTATAACCATGTGTAATTTTGCACATATTTTTTCTGTAATGAGGTTTTGATTGGGGGTTGCTTTCACCTCGAAGTTGACTTGTAAAAAACTTACTACTAAGCTAATTATTAATTTGCGTTATACAGATTTATTTTGATTTACAAAAGAATTTAAAAAGCTTACTATTATTGCTTTTTGAAAATTACCGTTATGAAATTTGCAAATATATTTTGGAAATAACTGTGGAAAAATATAGTTGCTAAGTTCACACTGTTGATTTGTCTAACGTAAAGTAAATGATTTTTTTCTACAGAATTATAAACAAATAATGTTTTAAGTTCCAGTTAAATTTGTTTTGCTTACAACTTATAATCTAAACTATTCAAGAATTGTAAACTGAAACGGATTGTTATAAAATGTTAACTAAGAAATTAAAAAGTTTATAATGTCAATATCATACAAATGAGTATATAATGATAGCATTCATTGTTAATGTGGTTAAGTCTGCTTTATATTCTAAACATATATTATCGTTATCAGTGCATAAACTGTTATATCAACCTGCTTGTATAAATAACTAGGGGTCTTTTCCCATTTTCCAAGAAATCTGTAAGCGAATATGCATGCGCTAAATGGAATTTGAACAAATTATTAGTTGCGCGAGAAGGACCTATGACTAATATTTACTGATTGATTCACAATATAAATGTTTACCTAAGACACAGCAAACTTCGTTATTTTAATTTTGAATTCAGGAGATAATATTATTGATATTTGCCAGTGTTTAAACATAAACGCCTGTCGTTTCAGCTAAAGGAAAAATAACATTAATTTTTCAGGCATTGTTTCGTTTTATATTTGGCTAAAAATTAGGTGTCACGCCCGTGACCCACAAACACAGCTCGTGGCTAGAGGAATCGTTTTGAGCAAGCCTTGCTCTAGTTTAGTAAGTATGGGGTAAATTTCATTCTTTTAGAATTAAAGTATTCTTATGCGGTATACATAGAGTAAATTTCATCGCATTTTATCCTTCGATCACGAGGGTTTTCAGATACGATACAAACTGACCTACTTTACGCGCAAAGAGTTAATTACATTAGTTTCATTTCTCGTGGGTATTATAGAAGTGGACAATTCCAAAATGGATTTGAAACGTTTACGTTTTTAATCTTAATTTTATTTTTGCCTACATTTTTAGTCTATTTCTTGAACTTTTCTTAAACGTGTTGATGTTATGCTTACTTCTTGATGGCTCTTTAATTTTGTCGATGGTTTGGATTTTACACTTAGGGCCGGTTGTACAATGTCAGTTTCAACTCAAGTTTACTTAAACTTATACCAAGGGTAATCTTAAGTTTAAACTAACTTTAAACCACACCTGTTTTACGTGTTTATTTTATCTTCAGTTTAAGTGGACCTTACTTTTTAATTTAATATGACTGTTGGCAATTCTGAACCCAACTCCACCTCGTATAAATTTCAGGTTACCGACTGTTTATTCCGTGTTCTGTATAAGTATATCCTTAAAAAAGAAATTGGAATAATTAACATGAAAAAATCTAAAAGGAGGAACAATTTTCTGAAAAGTGAAATTTACATTTTACTGGACTTGGTAGACAAGCGGTGGGATAAATTAGAAAGTAAAAAAACAGATGCTGTAACTTGGGCACAGAAAGAAAAAGCTTAGCAAGGTTTGGAAGTTGATTATAACTCCAGAAAAACGGGATGCTTAAAAACTTATAAAACTTTAAAAACAAATTATGAAAATCTGAAAAAAACCGCCAAGAAAAGGTTTTCATACGAAAAGGACTCCGAAAGTAGACAACGTTGATGAAAAAATATAATTAATTGTAGGTGACGTAATTAAAGGTTTTGAATCCCAGCATGATTCCGATAGTGTTGAGTAATGCCCATTTATATAATATACTTTTTATTTATCGTAATTTATTATTTATTGTAATAGAGGGCTTACCCTCATCTTCCTGGCAGACGTGGACTCCAGCAACACGTGATACTCCTGTTTCACAAGAATTAGTAATCGAAACAATTGCTGCGGATAGTGATACAACTTTTAAAACAAATATAAACAGTAATAATGATTATAGACGTAAAAGTAACCGCAAGAATTGTTTAACAAAATATGCTCGCGTAAAATAAAATATGTCGAAGTGTTAGATGAAAAAATAAAAATTCTGAAACTGCAACAAGAACTGTTTCGAACACAAATAGAATGTGCAAGGAATGAATATGAAAAAAGAGTCCAACGAGAACAAGAGATCCACGAATTAAATGTAAAGCTGTTGCAAAAACCCTTGGCTTTATTGAATAATTAATAAATATATGTTTGCTATGTGTTGTTAATAAATGTTCTTTTAAGTTGCCCATATCAACAGTTATATTATATAATTACAAAAAAATAAATAATCACATCGTTATAATAATACAACCTACCGAAATAGTCGTTGATTAATTGCCGCCTTGTTACATCGTTCATTAAATCATTTGCTGGTGGCGGAATGTTATCTTGATTTTCCCCATCGTAATTATTATCAACTGCAGGATCTATGGGTGCTTCAGGTTCATTTCGAGAAACAGCTATGTTGTGCAGAATAGCTTGTTACAGGCGAAAAAGCTACTAAGTATATATTTTCCAGTAAAATTATAAAATGGGGGCGGCCTATAAAACAAAAATTTAAGGGAGGTCACCGGCACTAGCTAGCGGAAGGTCGTGGATCATATAGAGGGTTAAAATTTTGCAGAAAGGGTTAAATTAATATATAATATACTACAAAAAAAATTTGGCACTTACCTTTCATAAGTATTGTGGCTTAATGACAATTACCAAGGGCGCCAGACAAGTCGAGAATGTCCAAATGTTCGTGCAAAACCTTGAGAGACTTGTCATCCCAAGGAGGATAATTGTTTCTTTTAATCAACTCTTATCTTTTTGAATACTTATGCAACTTTCATGTTAAAAAAATAAAAAACTATTAACTTAATCAACGGCAAACAAAGCTATTTAATTATAAAGCAATAAACGTGAAGCTCTTACATTCATTGATTTTAATTTAGAAATTTAATTGAATAGGTGAATATGGAATTATGAAAATTTTGCGTACATAAGTAATTGTATATGAAAGAAAACTTATACTATAAATTTTACACTAAATTAATCCTACGGTTTATGGCCAAAACGTCCTAACAAATAAATTAACTAAAAATTGGTCATGCTACTTAACTATAAAAAAACTTACTAAGAATTGTCCATTGTTTGATGGCTTGGCGTCCAACGTAGAACAGCTCTTAAATTGGGGGAGAGAATCTCGTTTGTTGCTCTTGTTGTTTGTAATTTTTAAATAATTGAATGGCACACGAACCCGGCAGGATCTTATTGACAATATCACTTAACTTGTGCGTCACACGCCTACAAGCTTTTTATTATTACTTTATACCTTGTATCACTATAAATCCGCGAACATACGGGCGTAACCCTCGCGAACTGGAAGAGTTAATTACTCCTTTCCAATTTCACTATCGTGATACTAAGTGCAATTCCATATCTGTGATGCCGGAGAACGCTACCCGTGAACTACGTTTCTTTCTACCTCTTGACTATGGACAGCCCCATTGGAATCTCCGTCTTTTGGCTAAAGCCTTAAGTTATATAGATTAATTTCTACTCTAACCATTATTTACGTCATATTTCGGTTATCCAATGACTGAACAGAACCTCCCCAAAAACAAGATTTCAGAAACCAAATCTAACCCCTTTTGAGATGAGGGTCACGGAAGCAATTATTTTTCAAAGGGTTTAAATATGTTGTATCTTCTAAGAATTTCTTAATTACTGAATTGTGGACCATGCCCGTTGACGACAGTAGTCTGCCATTAACAAAAGACCGGTTCACCCACTTGAGCCGAAATGGATTTTAAATACAATGGATGTCTCCAGACTACTTAAAATTATTTACAATCTTTGAACAAATCAAATTGGAAGAATAATTTAGCTATTTTCAATGTGTCGTTTTCTATAACTTTTGTCAATCCAAAAAATTATTAAGAAGATTAAGTTTTTCAACAGAAAATTGCTTTTCTTTATTTACGTTAAAAGGTACTATTCCATTTTAATTTTATCAGATTCGTCAATCTGTAACCGACTTAAGCGTTAAGAGGGTTATTGTATTTGATTTACAAGGGTAGAGCTTTAAATTAAGTTGGCCTGCCGCTGGAATTTCTAATAGTTTAGCCTTAAGATATTTGTAAACCTGGTCTTTTATGAGGGATGCTAACTAAAATATGAAAGTAATTTATTGTGGAATTTTTGTCTATAAGTTATGCAAGTTAATGAATTTTAATTAATTAATTGATCTGTTTATTAGTTAACATTACAAAATAATGTTACAAGCTGCACTAACAATTACAGATTGAAGTGTTTGCAATTTCAGTCACATGCCTAAATTAAGGAAGAGGGATCTCCTCTTCAATACATCATAACTACATTCCACCACATTTCTTGTCCGAATTTGAGACTCATTATATAGAGTTTCGGCACGAGTATGTGTCTGCAACAATGGCGTTAATAAATATGGACGAACAGCGTACCCGCTATCGCCAAGAATTAAGTAATTTTGAAACTGCCCTAATTCAAAAGAGATACAAATTCGACTACTTTGAAAGATATAAGCATCGTGGGTAGATCCAGGTCGTCTACATACAATATCTTGAATCCGCGTATTTGAATCACATATCGTCTGTACATTTAATGAAAAATAGTTCTTTCTATTCGGGTAAATAACCAAGTGCTTTGACAGGCGAAAACGCATTTTAAACTCTGCATCACTCCATAATTGGAAGTTGTTGGGCCTAAGTCTAAAAATCTGTGGACGTCATGGCCTTTCTATAACATGAATATCGCCTTCTTCTTCTTCCGAAGAGGATACAGCGTCTATCAGTTCAACACGTCCACTATATCTTCTGCCTCCATAATAAAACAATTGAAATCACAAAAATAGAGCTTTAGCCTTGAATGAGATGGATTTATAAATTATATTCGGAAAGCTAACTATACGTTCTAAATTAAATAATATAATAACTTTTTGCTCGATATACAAAATTTAGGTTAAGCGATTAATAACAATGACAATTGGAAACCTAACTTTCATTTAAATTATAGATTGCCGAGGGTTAAGTTTAACTAGCCACTAAACTTTAGATTATGACTAAACCAAGATTGTACAACTAGACTTGCGTTTAAACTTCAGTTTAAACTCGTTCTGTAATTTAAACGGACATTGTACAACCGGCCCTTAGGGGTTTTAGTTGTCTCTGGTTTTTATTTTTATGACATCCTTCTCGGAACCTTTCGCTTTGTTTAGTTTCTTAGAAGTTCCTTAAAAATGAGATTATCGTAATCTCCGAAATTTCGGACAAAGTTTGTATGTATGCCTAATTTCTTGAGCCATTAAAAATTAAATATTTTCCTCGCGTATCGAAAAATTATCACTATGAGCGATTGATTAAATTTGACAACCATTATGCATACTGTAAGAGACAAACTAAAATCAAAATTAAAAAGATTGAACCAGAAGCTGATCTATAAATTCGAACAGAGCACACTTCGCAGGAACTTACACGAAATATGTATTTAGGTCAATTTGGAATCATTGAACGATGTATTTTACTGGAACCTTTTGTGGTATTTCTTCCCAATTTTGAAAAAGCTCTATTAATCTCTTTGCTGTTTGACGCTTAATATTTACATTGGGACGAGGCGAGATATAAATGATCTAAAGCCGCTGTCGACCAAGCTTGTTTTTTGAAACTGTATCATCATCAGGTCTTCAGTCCTGGAACTGGTTGGACGTGATCCTCTATTATTTACTATTCTTATATAACCTATACATTTCTCTGAAATTAGCAGGTCTTGGGTCTACCTCCACGTCTCTTTTTTCTCTCTCTCTCTGCTTCTAATATATTCCGCTTATTCTCTCCTACCTTAGAACGTGTGCTATCATTCTATCTCTCATATTTTTGATTGTTTTACACATATTTCTTTCTTTTCCAACTATTTCTAGCACCTCTTTGTTTTTAAATTTGTCCGTGATATCTTTTCATACGTCTGTAATATAACATTCTTCCTTTCAGAGTTTTCTACTGTCCACGTTTCGTAGCAGTTCAGTACTCTACTCCACATATATGCTTTCAACAATTTTTTCATTGTTTCCATGTTGTTGTCTTCGAACATAGCATCTACTTTTTCTTGATAAATGTAGCATGGTCTTGTGCTAATTTTTTATTATAGTTTTTACACTTTTTCCCTCTTGCGGTACTTCGCTTCCTAGATAACAAAAATCCTTAACCACTTGTAAATTCTCGTTTCCTATTTTTTTATTCTGATTTTTTATTTATTTTCCCTTTTTCTATATACTAGTACTTTAGTTTTTTTTATTTTTGTATCGTATTTTTCTGTTTTGTTTCCATTTCGTTAAGAACTGCTTCTAACTCTTTCTTGCTAGATGCTAATACCGTATATCATCTTTAAATTGACGCATATCAATCGTTTGTCCCTGCATAATAATTCCAAATGTCTTTCTGCATTTCAGAATATTCGTTGCCTCTTCTGTATTCAAGTTAAAAATTAACGGGAAATCCGCACCCCCCTTCTTACTTTCTTAATATTTACTTCACTACGTTCCTGCTGTTGTTTCATTACAGCTGTTTGCTCCTTGTATAAACTATGTACTATCCGTGTATCCGTATAATTCAGTCCAATCTTTTTGAGTATTTCAGAAATTTTTTCCTATTTTACATTGTCGAATGTTTTTTCCAGATCTAACTCTATATATATACGCTTCTTCCTTTTTCTATTGTTTTCTCCATTATCACTCTTAAAGCTAAAATGGCCTCCTGTGTTTCCTTGTTTCGTCTAGACCCAAATTGATCTTTTCCTAGTATCTCTTCAGCCTGTTTTTTCATCCGTCTTTGTTCTTTGTTCTAGTTAATGTATTTGACACGTGTACTGTCGATCTTATTGTTCGAAAATTTTCACAACTATCATCACTTTTATTTTTTGGTATAGTGACTATGGTGTTACATTTGAATCTGTTGGGTATCCTGGCTGTCACATACATATGGCTTACAAGTTGGAAGGTTCGTTTTATTACTGCTTATTCAGTGACTTTTAGAGTTTCTGCTTGAACCATATCTATATCTGCTTTATTATTTTTCAGATTCTTTAATGCTAATTCAAACTCATTTATAAGTATAGGATAGTCCAAGTCATCCTTTTCAATATCTAATTTTCGTTCTAGTGCATCTAGTTCCGGTCCTGTATGTAAATTTCCTACATATTTTTGCCATCTATCCACTTTCTCTACATTTTCTATAATATTGCTCTTTCTTCCGGGTCTCTTATATTTTTTCTACACTGTTTAAATCGTTAAAATTCATTCTAATTAGTTTGTATACTTCATCTATCTTTTTTATGTCCATCTTAGTTTGTATCTCAATGCATTGTTCTTTGGCTTTTTGCATTTGGGAATAATTTCCTATTTTTGGCTTTGTATCTCTGTTCTCTTGCTTTGTCTGGTTTGTATTTATATTTTCATCTTTCTCTTATTAAATTCAGAATATCCTTTATTAGTTATGGTTTCCTGTTTTCTGTTTGGTTATACCCCAAAAGATCTCTGGATGCCATGTCTAACCTGACTTTAATGTTATTCCATTCTGCTTCTACTTCTTTACTATCAGAAACTTTCCAGATGTCTTTCAGCAAGTCGTTTGACTTTTTCATAAATCTTTTGTGGGGATCTTATTTTTTAGTTTCTCACAGTCAAAGTGTCTTTTTCCGTTTCTTTATCCAAATTTTTAAATTTAACCGCAGCTTTTATAAATACGAAGTTGTGCTTGTCTATATCTTTTTCTGGGTAGTCTCTTACTTGATTCCTAAACCGTTGTTTAACAAGTATTTAATCTATTTGATATTCTGTATCTCCTGGCATCTTCCAGGTGTATCGTTTTCAAACGTGATGTTGAATAATGTATTTTGTCGCTACCAGCCTATTTCCCCTGTCGTTTCTTGTGGATAAACCAAATAGACCTACTATCGCTCCTTCCCCAACCTCACCTTCACTGTATTAAAATCCTCCTTAATTATTAGATTTTCATGTCTTTTTACGTATCTTAGTATGTCTTCGATATCTTTGCAGATCGCTTCTACATCTTTCTCACTGAAGCCAGAGGTAGGCATGTATACTTGTATTATTACTGTATTTACCGGTTCAGATTCTAATCTAACCACGAGTACACTTTCGTTCTTTTATAAGTAGCTTGCTCACAGCGTATAACTATCGCATAACTATCCTCACACATGAATTTCATTCCTGTGATCCTGTATGGATTATCCAAAAGTCTCTGCTCCAAAAATCTTTCGCTGCTGGCCACCGAACTTCGCTAATCCTTACTATGTGCAATGCTAACCTATCCATTTCAATTTTCAACTTGCTTCATACTTCTGATATTCCACGCTCCGACTCGCAAAATTACCCGACTTTTTCTAAACTTTCGTATCACGTCTTTCGAAGTAGTCCCCACCCGTAGGTCCGTATGGGGGACTTTTTTAACTCCAGAATTTTGTACCCCAGAGGATGCCATCATATTAAATAACAATTTAAGTACTCTGTGTGTCTGGGGGGTAATGTGGTGGTTTTCCGTTGTCTTTCTCATCGCAGTGATGTATCTTAGAATGCCATACCGACCTTGATGGTCTCTTTCACTCCAAGTACCGAAAGAGCTGTTGCCCTCCGGGGATCTGTCTTAGTCTGGTTCCTCACTAAAGACCCTATTGATTTGGCGAAAGCTGTATAGCTCACTGAAACATGCAAGCCATTCTACCCATTCTAGTAATCTAAAACTTCTTCAAGGCGTAGGTTCACTCAGAACGGAATTAGAACAAGAAATGTTCCTAAAATATGTACTTTTACAGAAAATAGAATTTATTCAACCAACGAATAAATTTTTAAATTTGGGTTGAAATATGAATTATAACCTACTTATTGCATGAATAACAAAATAAATTTCTATATTTTATTCTTCTTATAAATGATTTAGTTTAACAAAACGACATGATAAATATTTATGGTTTCGGGTTGGGACCGTGCCATTTTATACATTAAGATCGACGTTTCGCCCACTTTTGTAAGGGGCTTCATCAGGACAAGTAAAGAAATAAGTAATAAAATAAAATAAAAAATATAAAAATAATTAAGATAAGAATGATAATATTAAGTAGACAAGTTAAAGTGTAAAGGGAAGAGTTACTCCTGAACTAGCAGACTCACTAACCCATTCAAAGCCAAAAGGTGTCTTGTGGCAAAGTAACTGGTGAATTTATAGAAATTTCATGTTAATAATCGTAATTAAATAAAGTTGACCTAATTGTAAAGGCCGTACTAAATCACTGAATTATTGTTAAGGTAAGTACGCCCAAACATTTTAGCTTTAGCCTTTTGCAGATAGATTTTTATAAAAGACATTTGTTTGCCTTTTTGATGTCTTATGGCGAAGTAACTGGTGAAAATAGCGAAAGTGGTGGTTTATATAGGGCGAGAACTTGATGCATGAGTGATCATGCATAGAGAGGAGTATCGTAGTGGATCGGTGAACGTCAGGTTGTTGTGAACATAGGCTTGTTTTCCAAATAGGGGAAAGATAGTAGCCATCGTCTTTGTTTAGGTTATTACAATTTCTAATGATTTCTGTGGATTCTCTAATTTTTCTATTGTAGAAAAATGGAATTCTGGCAATTAGTTTCGTCTTGTAAAATTAATGGTATGGCCTGTTTCATGCTGGTGTTCGGCCACCGCAGAACGATTGTACTGGCTTGTTCTTAAGCATCGCTTATGCTCATTTAGTCTAGTCTGTACTGACTGTCCTGTTTCTCCTATGTATACTAAACCGCAACTGCAAGGTATACTATATACTCCTGGGGCTTTGAGACTATTTTCGGAATCTTTTGGGGTTGGAAATATTTGTAAAATTTTATTGGTGGGTTTATAGATTGTTTTGATGTTGTGTTTACGTAGAATTTTGCCAATTCGGTCTGTTACTCTGTGAATATATGGAAGGATTGCTAAAGATCGTGTATCGGGATTACAGCGTGGTTTGGGGGTTCGTGTAGGATGCAGATGCCGGTTTATTACTCTGCCGATATCTGAGTTACGATAGCTGTTTTTATAAGACTGGTTTTAAGATGGGTCAGTTCATTAGATAAATGTTCTAATTGTGAAATCTTAATTGTACGGTGAACTAGAGAGTTGATTACCAATGATTTTTGTGACGGATGATGGTGTGACGACGCATGAGGTATCTGTCTGTGAGTGTGAGTTTTCGATATACGGAATGACCTAGTCGTCCGTTGGGTTGGCGCTCCACCAGAACGTCAAGGAATGGCAGAGTTCCGTTCTTTTCAATTTCTATAGTGAACTTAATATCTTTATGTTGATTGTTTATGTGATCTAGAAAATTATTAAGCGTTTGATGTCCATGGGACCAGATTACAAAAGTGACGTCTACATAACCGAGCCAAGTTTTTGGTTTAAGGTCTGTGGATTCTAGAACCATGGATTCCAAAGACTCCATGAATATATTGGCCACAATAGGGGATAGAGGTGAGCCCATTGATGTGCCCAAGGTTTGTTTGTAAAATTGTCCGTTGAAGACAAAATAGGTAGAAGTTAAGCATTTTGCAATGAGTGTGGCCAGGTACTCAAATTCGTTTTCTTGAGGTAGGAGTTGTTTAATAATGGAGACAGTGTCTATGACAGGTACGTTTGTAAATAAGGATGTTACGTCAAAACTGGCTAGTATATCATTTGGGTCTAGCTCAATATTTGCAATTAGTTCTATGAAATGAGTGGAGTTTAAAACATTAGTAGGGGTGTTACCGGAATAAGGTTTTAAGAAATTTGCCAGGTATTTTGTCAGATGGTAGGTTGGCGAGTCAATTGTGCTAACTATTGGACGCAAAGGGACTTTAGGTTTATGGACTTTAGGAAGGCCATACAAGCGAGGTGGTTTAGATTCGCGAGGTATTATTCGTTTTTGGATAGTTTTGGGAATATTAGAGGACTTGATAAGTGCTGAAATTTCCCGTTCAAGCTTTGAAATGGGGTCTTTTGTTATAGGAGTGTAGGAATCGTCTTCTAATAATTGTTTAATCTTTTCTTGGTATTCTGTACGGTTTAGAATTACAGTCGCATTACCTTTGTCTGCAGGGAGTATAACAATTTTCTTGTTTGTTCGTAGGTGTTTTAAGGCCGTCGTTTCTTGCTTTGTCACATTTTTGTTAGGAGTTTTGGCATGTCGGAGACATTTAGTTGTTTCAAAGCGAATTAAGTTGGCATCGTCTTGGGGTAGAGATCGGATCGCTGATTCTACAGAGCTAATGATTTCCTCTGCGGGAATTTTTCTGAGTGCGATTGAGAAGTTTAGTCCTTTGGACAGGATATTTAGTTCGTTTTCGGATAGGATATGTTCTGATCGGTTTATGACGGTATTTGAGGACAGAGTTTTTGGATAAGATGTTTTTTTATGCTGCTGCACGGCTGGATTTGATCTAGGGACTGTTGAATACAGAATATAGCAGTTTCGACAAAGATATTCCTCTCCATCAATGTGATCGTTGGCACTTTTTGGATTCTGTTCCACAAAGTTATTCCACAAACCACTTCCGTGTCGCAAATTATATTTAGGGCTGGGTCGGCGTATCGATATATCTATACGACCCCCGTATCGACCCCCCGATACAGCGAAAAATAAATATCGATATATCGATATGTATTGATACGCATCGATACGTATCGATATCCCGTATCGCCCATCCCTATATATATAAAGCACGTTTTGTTAATGGCTATATAACTACCAGCCCGATTTGTATTTGTCAATGGCTTTTATTATTTTCATAAGAGTTGTTTACAGATATATCTTACTTCATATATATATATATATATATATATATATATATATAGGGATGGGCGATACGAGATATTGCGTATCGAATATCGATACATATTCTATATCGATATGTATCGATATATCGAATATGGATATATATCGATACGTATCGATGCGTATCGATATGTATCGATGCGTATCGAAACGTATCGATTCGTATCGATACGTATCGATGCGTATCGGTGCGTATCGATATATATCGATATTTGATATATCGATAAATATCGATGTAGAATATGTAGCGATGCGTATAGATATATATATATATATATATATATATAGCGATTCGTATTTGAACGTTTAGATGTGTAGATTAAGTATACATATCGAGACGTAGTGATACGTACCGGTACGAATCGATACGCATTGATAGTATCGATATATATCGATTATTGATATATCGATATTTATTTTTCGCTGTATCGGGTGGGTCGATACGGGGGTCGTATCGATATATCGATACGCCGACCCAGCCCTATATATATATATATATATATATATTGTAGTGGTTTTAAAGGGTTAAATTTGGTGGTCAACAATGCAATTTCTAACACCCTGTATAGAGAAAGGAACATAATATTTACGTGCAAAATTAATTTCATTTATTTAATTTAAATTAGCAAGTATTGACATAATTTTATAACTAGGGATTAGAAGGTAATAGATTCGCAAAGAAAATCAGGTTTATAAGCCAATAGAAATTAGTAATTAATTTAATGTAATTTAATTTAAGGGGTTATAACGTCAGAGAATGCATAAGAGCATGTAAAATCAATAAATCCAAGGCGAATAGCTTTCGTAGTAACAAACAAATATATCGGTTGGATTGAATACCATGAATAGAAACTCCTAGAAATGTTATTTTAAACGTTCGTTAATTGAACACCTGCATGTTTTGAAAAGTCGACTTCTATGTATTTTGGAGCATAACAAGACAAGTTTCAAGGAATATTGTTCAACCGACTGTCGCAAAGCACGTACTCATCCACGTGGACGCGGGCAGCTATATCGATTTTCTACCACTCAAGCAAGGTTAGAATGCGACATCAAATATGTATAAGACGGGAATAGAGATATTACAGGCGGGGTTTTAAGACGTCACTGAAATGTATGATTGGTCGAAATAGTTAGTTTGAGAATAGACGAGCACGCGAGAATATTTATAGAAGCGTAAAACGGTTAGACAAAATTTGGAGAAATATTATTTTACAATTAGGTATTTCGGGCAAAGTGTGGCCAAAGGGGCCTAGCTGGATGATATAAATACGGGAACGAAATTAATAGGGATCTCTTTTATGCTTTAATCTTGCATCGCATAACGACATGCAAAAAGCAACTGACGAAACTTGTAAGTAAAATTTGTAAAGTTCAGAATTAAATTGTTTGTGACCTTATAGTTTGAGACGCGGTTAGTGTCGAATTTATTTAAATTTAATTGAGGTCCAACGAATACTTTAACAAGCTCGTAAATTAAAAATGCGATAATAAACAAGTGTAATATACATGGGTTTGGATATTGAACTTGATATTGGATGGGTAGCAGGAAGCACAACTTAGATTGTGGTCATCTTTAAAACATTTTGTGGAGCCGCACGCAATACCAATTGGACGAGGGGTTCAGGAACATAATACATCGTCAACGGAGATGGAATCTTCAAGTTTTTCCAGGTAACGCATTAGAATTTGCTGTTTTTTTATAAACTGTTGTGATGTGTGAGAGTGAACTTTGATGGTATTTTTCGTTATTTTACGTACTGAAAAGGATACGTATAACTGACTAGTAATATGGTATTTTGAATATAAAACAAAAGGTGTGCGTAAAGCTTATTTGAATTGCTTGATGAATTTAAATTTAATTGTTAAGAGTACATGGGTTTTTTGAAGTTTGTAGTAATAGTATGCCAAGTGGAAAGCATACATTGATAAACTGGGTTATTATGAGCTCACCATATTCCAGTGTAGTAATAAACCAAGGTCAGTTATTATTTGGGGCCCATTTACTCCTGTTGCATTAAATGTGTTAGAAATTTCCATTTTAAAAACAAGGACTTGACAAAATTAGCATTTATTGAGGTGTAACTTGAGCACTGAACTGTAAATAACTATGAATATTATTATTTGTAAATAGTGGTTAATAAATATTGTATGATTGTTGTATTATTTTGTGAGACCCTGAGAAATATATTTGTCTCGAAATAATAAACCCTGTTGAACGGAGTGTATTAAATCCGGTTTAACCAGCCCCAGAGAGCGCGCAAACCCCCGCAACGCGCCATTAAATAGTGGATTTGATGCCAGGTGCCTTAATAGTGCAATCAAAAGACGATCTTATATCGAGTCCTTTGATAAAAAAAGGTTGGTCAAGTTGGTGTCACGCACACCCCGGGACACCCCCACCGCCGCCGTAAGGGGATATCCCCCAAACAAGTTGAAGCAAAATGATCAGACCTGTATTCCAAATCTTATTCCGCAATATACTTATCGAATTCTTATTATTTTCAAAAAAAATGCCGTAAGAATGGTACTCATAATATAGCAAGTGTGAATTTTGAAGACCCGAAAGTGCCCTTGGAACACGAAATCTGAAGGTGTGCGCAGCAGCACTTTTGTTTCACTCGTCGAGATCTATCTAATGGCATGGGTCTCGGTTTTGGCAGGTTTGGGTCCACTTTGTATTTACTTGTGAATATGGCCCTTTGTGGTTTTCTATATATAAACACTAGGGCCTACAACCCTTCATCAAATGGGTAGAAAGGTTACATATGCAACTGAAAGCCGCCATCAGATGCCACAACTTAAAATAGACCCATAATCTACCTGTAATCATGTTGGGAATAAAAGCAACTTTTAAAGACGATCTTCAAGCTACTCCTGCGGAAATGGCTTTTGGACAACTAATTATATTTATTCGGCGGATTTTTAAATACCACAAATAGAGAAAGCCCAAGTTCTTCTGAATATGTAAACGATTTACGCAAATTTTTTGAGATTTAGCTCCCGTACCGACATCGAAGCACTGCAAAGAAAAAATATTTGTTTTCAAAGAGTTACAAACATCACCTTACGTATTTATATATTATATATTTATATATACCGCTTACAATGACAGTGTTACTCATTCTTCACAAACAATAAAACGTAAGTCGTGTTGTACATTCTTTATTCTCAAAAAGTCAAAATTACCCAATTATAATAACAAAATCGAGGCGCACTTACCGTTTCCATGCCTACTACTTATTCTCGATACACTGCAATACCCCTTTCATAAATTCAACCTATCCGAAGGCCTAATGTTCCGACGTAGCCTAACCGATCCGGACGCTGTCTCATTTACACTCCGGCGTGTGTTTGAAACCCCCCTTGATTGGGTTGCTTCCTCTACCCGTTCACTAACCATCGGTAAACCTGCCAAATCTTTCCGGGTGCCGCTATCTACAATGTCTTCCTTATCGGCTATTTCTGCCGCCACAGCCGGTAACCTCAACGAATATCTTTCACCCACGTTCCCGGGTACTTCTACCTTATTCCAATTACCCGCCGTACTAGTAGATAGCTCATTAGCAGAGTCCTTATCGCTAAATTCGACGTTCTCGTGGGATATTTTAAAATGTGGTCTTGATGACGCTTCCAAATTAGTTCCTCACCACAAAGTTTGCATAGATACACTACGCTGTCTAGCACTTCTTCGATTGTAGCTTTTACCCACGACCTTTTTTTGGGATTTCTATAATCTTGGCAATACACGATTTCTCCCAATTTAAACTTTGGTATCACCCCTTTCTCGCAATTAAAAATTTGGCCCATTTCTACACACCTTAAAAGGTCCAGCGGCGTTTTTGGTTTAAACTTGAAGGTGGCACTCCCGTAGTGGCGTCGCCGTGGATCAATGTAGTAATCATAAGACTACGGAGCCCAAGGTCCTGGGTTCGAATCCTGACACGGTCGACTGCTTGAAAAATGACAGGTGAGCATTTTTCACAAAAATTACGCTCTCTTTAGGATGAGAGGTTAAATGGAGGTCCCGTGTGTGAGTGTTGTCACGCACGTTAAAGATCTCTACCTTGCCTGGAACGGCAAGGGTTCGGCAAACTTCTAAATTTCCAGGCAACAAAAAATTCGCCTCCTGGCTAATGTAGTACCTTCGGGTGAAGCATTGGAAATGTAAACGCACGGTACTCCCGTAGTACAATGGTCAATGTTTCTATAGCTAAATAAAAATCGGTTCATCAAGTTGTTAAAACTCACCCTTTTATTCGCCGGGTCATTTTAGTCTTTAAAAGGCTGTGCTTAAAACTCTTCACTGAATTTTTAGCTTGCCCGTTAGTCGAAGGGTGCCACACCGGCAAAGTCATAAACTACTGGATGCGATTTTTCGATAAAATATTCTGTAAATAATGATGACGTAAATTGTGTACCATTGTCAGATATCAAAAGATTCGGAATACCAAATCTCGCGAAACATTCCCGACATTTTTCCACAGTCTCTATAGCATCCGCACCCCCCTTCATTATAAACGCCTCAGGCCACTTGCTAAAATAATCAATCAGCACAAGCACCGTTCGACCGTAGAAAGGTCCTAAAAAGTCTATATGCACCCTTTCGAACGGTCTTGCAGCGTTTCGCTAGGAACTGCCACCTGATTTGTGCGGCTCCAGCATCTGCTTAATACAAATTTTGCACCGTTTAGCCACCCTCTCAATATCGCTATCTAAATAAGGCAACCAGATATATGACCTGGCTAGCGATTTCATCATTACAATGCCTTCGTGGTTAGCGTGCAATTCTTTTAACATCTGTTGCCGTAATTTTAATGGTATAACTATCCGGTACCCCCACATTATTACGTCTTTATCTACGGATAATTCATGTTTCCTAACAAAATAAAGTTTCAAGGTATTGTCAACCACGTCACTTGCATCGAAACCATAAGGAATAAAATTAAATATCTTCCCCAGACATCTTTCCGGGTCTCTGATCTACCCCTTTCAATGTTTATAACGTTCAGGTTCTCTACAAAATGTAAAAAGTCTAAATCCGAATCTTCACTACTTTGTGACTTTATATCCGCGGGTAATCGCGATTACACGTCTGTCTGCACGTTTTCCACCCCTTTGGTATACTTAAAGGTATAATTAAAATTGGGCAAAAACAAAGACCATCGCTGTGTTCGACCCGACGCTATTGGTGGCAAACCCTTGTTTTATCCTAATAACGCTAACATGCCTTGTGATCAGAAACAATTTGAAAATGTCTACCTGTTCACGCGCGGGGGGTCTTATAAATTTATACATCGACTTACCTCCGCGGTGTTTTGTTTTTCTAAACTGCAGTTCCTCTTCCTTTAACCAAGTGGACTGTATGCGAATTGAGTTTATATGTTACGTTACACTTGCACTGTGTTTTTAGAGTTTAACAACGAAAGTCTGCTGCGGCACTTGACTAACTTAGGGTACTGAACGAAGAAACACGACCGTTCTGCTTCACTATCCATAAGAAAGTGTTTGTTCACTACTCTGTCCACTTATTCACACATGCCCAACGAATTTTTATGGCAGGATATAAGGGAACAAGGGATGACAGATTTACTATTAGATTTACGAATACAAAATTTACGACTTAAAATTAAACACGCAAACGTGCGACAAAGAGACTGAACATCCCGCCCACAAAAATAAGTATGAACTAACTTATTTTATATTTAAAACTAATTAGAGCTATTAACTAATAAACCTAACCGACAAACTTATATAAGTGAATATATGTGTACATACCATTAAATATCAAGGAACTGGCAGTAAACATAGTTTGACTAGAGGGCGTTTAACTAACCCTTGGGATGTTTTGACTGTAGCTACCCGAACGATACCGTCTCTACCAGGGTGAACATCTACGACTCTTCCTAAACGCCACTGTAGAGGGGGGTTATTTTCTTCCTTTAAGAGGACAAGCGAATCAATAGGTAGGGTAGCGGAATTCTTCAACCACTTACCTTTCTGCTGCAACGTGTGCAGGTATTCAGCACTCCATTTCTTCCAAAACCCTTGTTGCATTTGCTGCAACAATTGCCAGCGATTCAAACGAGAGGGGTTTATGGACAACAAATCTGGATCTGGTAACACCGAAACTGGTTCAACATTAAGAAAATGACCCGGGGTCATGCGGTTCGCAACTCAGTGCGCATAGTGGACGTGAGTTGAGAATCGCTTCGATTTGAATCAATACCGTCGAGAATTCTTCAAACGACAAAATTTGTTCACCGATAATTCTCTTTAAATGGGATTTTACTGATTTAATCCCGGCCTCCCACAACCCACCAAAATGAGGAGCAGCAGGAGGATTAAACACAAATTCGATTCCCTCAACGCCTGCCGAATGGCGCATCAATTGAGAGATTTCACGAGAGGCCCCAACGAAATTAGTACCATTATCACAATGGATTTGAATACATTTGCCTCTTCGAGCAATAAATCGACGTAAAGCACCCAAGAAAGCGTCTGTCGACAAGTTAGACACTAGTTCCAAATGGATGGCTTTAGTGCTGAAACAAATAAATAAGCAAATGTACGCTTTCAATGATTTTGCGCCACGACATCGATTCATCGTGACAGAGAAAGGTCCACCAAAGTCGACTCCCGTATGTAAAAACGCCTTACCTGGAGTTAACCTAGAAGCTGGCAAATCCCCAATAGGTGGGCATAAAGCCACAGGGTTTACACGAAAACAACGAATGCAGGATTTCAGACATTGCCGAATAGCCCTCTTGGCGCACAAGATCCAATAATTTTGAGTTAGTAAAAATTGAGTTGTTCGATTTCCAGGATGTAAATGTCTTTCATGACAATCTAATATAATAAGTTCAGTCAACCGATGCGACCGAGGAAGCAAAATTGGAAATTTTGCATCATGCGACAACTCTGAGTTACGTAGGCGACCGCCCACCCTCAACAAATCATGACTATCTAGAAACGGACTAAGGCTACGAAGTTGTTTACTAACAAGTTTTCCAGTTTTAATATTAGCAATGTCTTGGGAAAAAACATTTGTTTGAACTCTTTTAATCAATAACTGTATAGCCTCTTGCTGTTGAGCTAGAGACAAACTATCAGAATATTTTGAACGCAAATCTGGACATTGAACATTACGAATGAAATGACGAATACAGGTAATAATCCTACAAATTTTCTGCAGGTTTGAAAATTTATCCAACAACATATCTAAGAAATTGTCAGACATAACGACTGTTAACGACAGAGTACGATATTCGACGTCCATCTGGGATGAGTCGATAAGTTTTGGCAGCGATGTTACTGGCCATTCTTCATTACGACGCACTAACCAAGAAGGTCCTGTCCACCATAATGGATGATGAACCAACTCTGAAGCCAAAAGTCCACGTGAGGCACAATCCGCAGGGTTATCCATGAAACCACGAAGATGGAGGAACACGTTCTTGAATATGCGAAATGCGATTGCTAACGAATGTCTTCCACTTATGCGAGGAAGACCGAATCCAAGACAAAACAACAGTAGAATCTGACCACGCGAAAATATTACTAAATGATAAAATATCTGTATAAGTATTTTTGACGAAATCTACTAAATCTGCCAAGAGTACGGCAGCACACAATTCGAGACGGGGCAATGAAACGCGATTAGTAGGAGCAACCTTCGATTTTGCGCATACTAATGATATGGTAATATTATCTTCTAAATCGAACGAACGGAAATAGATGACAGCTGCATACCCGGCTTCAGAAGCATCACAGAATCCATGCAACTCCACCTTTTAAAATTATGACATACGATGTGACGCGAAATCTCAATATTCGAAACCGCTGGCAATTCACCCAAAAATGTTTACATTTTGTATGACTTCAATGGAGGCTCTTGGTCCCACCCGAGACCTAATAGCCAAAGATCTTGAACTAAACGTTTAGCGAACAGTACTACAGGTGCTATCAAACCGAGAGGATCAAAAATTTTTGCGATAGCCGACAAAATATTACGCTTAGTGCAAGTGCGCTCTTCAACGTCTAAGTTGTATAAAAATGCATCTGTAAGAGCACGCCACGAAAGGCCCAAAATTTTTATTGAACCACTATCTTTATCTTGAAATGTAATTGCGTCCGAACTGGACAGGGACTCCCTCAAGTTGGACATCACTTCCGGGCAATTACTACTCCATTTTCTTAATTGAAAACCACCACTAGAGCAAATACTTTTCAATTCACCAATTAATTGATTAGCAGCTTCAATCGAATTACATCCAGTGACTAAGTCATCAACATAGGTATCGCTCACTAATACCGATGACGCGAAAGGAAAATTAATTGATTCTAACCTTGCCAATTCTTGAACAGTACGCAAGGCCAAAAAAGGCGACGACGAAACTCCATAAGTCACAGTATTTAACTTAAAGTCCATAATAGGATCTGACGGAGAAAATCTCCAGACGATACGTTGATAATTACGATGAGTATCTTTAACCAAAATCTGCCGATACATTTGTTTAATGTCAGCTGTAATTACGATAGGATGTACACGAAAGTGCAATAACAAAACTGCAATGTCCTTTTGCAAAGCAGGGCCAATAGCCAAGCTATCATTTAACGACTTTCCAGATTGATCCTGACACGAAGCATCGAAAACCACACGCAATTTGGTGGTAGTGCTATCACGCTTATGTACAGCATGATGGGGAATGTAGTACAATTTCTCATGACCCGACGAATTTTCAAGCGATTTCACTTGAACCATGTGCCCGCTTGTCAAATAATCCTCCATAAATTTTTTATAATCTGAATACAATTCAGGATTTTTTAGCAAACGACGTTCTAACGACAAAAATCTTTTAATACAAATTGATCTCGTACCCACAAATGAGGGTTCCGAAATTTTAAAGGGCAAGGACACTACAAAACGACCGTCCTTGTTACGTCTATAACCTTCCACAAATTGATTTTCACACCTTTCTTCTTCAGGAGAAATGTGTTTTTTGAAGGGAATATTTTCTAATTCCCAAAATCGACGAATGTCACTGTCTAAGGGTTCAACGAAAGCACACAACGACGTAATAGAACTATTCGGGAAACGACCTTTCCGTTAACACCCAACCAAAGGTTGTTTTAATAGCAACTGGCTCGTTAGCGACACCCCAACGAGACTCGTTCAACAAAACCTGAGCAAAGATTTCCGCTCCGAGTAGCATGTCAATTTTACCAGGAACATTAAAATTAGGATCAGCTAAGGCCAAACCTCGAGTATGCGACCATTCCTTGACCCCTATCGACGACGAAGGTAATTGATTACAAATGTTAGGTAAAATATAACAATCAATTCCATATGCTGGGGACCGTGCTCCCGAGGGACTGACTACACACGATAGTGCACCAGACACCAACGACGAATTTAAGCCAAGTCCTTGAACAGTGACATTGGCTCTCCGTTTCTTTAAACCTAATTTCTGACGGCACCTTTCAGTCATAAAACTTTCCATGGATCCGTTATCTAATATTACACGAACAGATTGCAATGTTCCTGTATAATCAAGCACCGACACCATTGCCGTAGCTAACAGCGTGGTTGTGTGTTCTAATGACGTCGAAATCAACGAGCTAGTGGCAGGTTGTTCATGCACAACCGACGACGACAGATTGTCTTCACTAGGTCTACTAGTAGAAGTAAGTCTAGGCGCCGGTCTCCGAGGAGACGCTGACCTTTGACGATGGGTTTGTCGGCGTGGCGACACCGATTTTTCTTGTTTATCGAAGTGAAGCAACGAATTGTGCGACTGATGACATTTTCTACACGACCAATCTAACGTACAATTTTTCATCGAATGTGAAGGATTTAAACATTTAATGCAAAGATTTTTAAGCTTTACCACCTCAAATCTTTCTTGAGGGGTTTTATCGAGAAACTGCTTACATCTATAAATAGGATGCACAGCTTGACAGAGACTACAATTTTTAACATCATTGGTGGTACTAACTAAAGAAGTTTTAGCCGAAGTGCTAACGAACCTTCCTTTTTCTCTTTCTTTTACGGAATCTCGAGATTTTAAGCATGTTCCTGAAGCAATGTCATTTATTTCCAACGCCTTACATTGTTTTTCAATGTACGACCTTAAATCTTTAAACGACGGAATTTCGTCACTATTTCCTAATTCGAAACGCTTTAAAATGTTTGTATCTAATTTTTTCGATAACAGATTAAACAACATGAAATCTAATAAATCTATTTCCATCTGCCTTAACGCGAATATATTTTCATCAAAACAACTAATTAATTGCCGGAGTTCCGCATGCGAGTCTGAGGAACTGACCTTAGGGCATTTTTCGAGAGCATTAAAATATGTTGAAAGTAATAACCTCTTGGACTGAAAACGATTAGTAATGATTTTATAGGCTTCCACGTATGCATAATCATTTAATGGCAAGTGTTTTATCAACGCACGCGACGACTCATCTAATGTATCAACGAGATGGCAAAATTTTTCAACGGGTGACAAACTGACATTATCATGAATCAACCGCTTATAGATTGCATTGTAACTCTCGAAATCTGAAATTCGTCCGGAGAAGCGGGGAACTGAAAGATGTTTCAAGCGAATTCCTCCACAATTCGACGAAAAAGAATTATTCATATTTTCCACCTTTGGCTTATTTTCTACCCGATCTAATTCGCATTGTTCAGCGATAATACGAATATCTAATAGGTAATCATCGATTTTCACCCTAAGAGCAGAAAATTCATCCAATTGTTCACTTTCTTCATCAAAGAAAATATCCTTGCAAAAGGATTTGAAAAGCGTTTCAATCTGTTCGACAGTTTTAATCGACGCTCTAATTAAAGCAATCGATACGTTTTCCGGTTGGTTTATTTTACTGTAAATGTGATCCAACCTTTTAACTACAAATTTAGCTTCAAGAATAGCTTTATCAATTGATATAACCATATTTGATTAATGATTAATGAACGACAATAAAATTAATGTAAACACAATGCGTGACTCGAAAACGCTAAATTACTAATTCATCTACGAAATTAAATTATTAATAGAAAAATGCAACTACCTACAGTGCTTGCCAGACAAAGCTTTTAAGGTTTCAAATAAATACCAATAACCCCTTTGTTATACAAGTTGCATGAACCCGAATGGTTCCTCCAACTTGAACCAACAAATAAGGTAAAGCTTTACAATACAATAACCCCTCATAAATAGTTTACATAAAAGGATACCGACACGACCCTAATTTTTGCCACAAAGGATAAGGAATGTATTGTAAAATCTACCGTTATAACCAGATGTATTTAGCATTAAATGTGTAAGCAAGATGTTCTTTTCTGTGTAACACGTTTAACCATAATAAAAACTACGACAATTTTATAAATTTAAATATAAGGAGTTTAAAGGATAGGAACTAATTATTTAATTAAAGATCCAGCGATGAAGGCCAATTTTGTTCACGCGCGGGGGGTCTTACAAATTTATACATCGACTTACCTCCGCGGTGTTTTGTTTTTCTAAACTGCAGTTCCTCTTCCTTCAACCAAGTGGACTGTATGCGAATTGAGTTTATATGTTACGTTACACTTGCACTGTGTTTTTAGAGTTTAACAACGAATGTCTGCTGCGGCACTTGACTAACTTAGGGTACTGAACGAAGAAACACGACCGTTCTGCTTCACTATCCATAAGAAAGTGTTTTTTCACTACTCTGTCCACTTATTCACACATGCCCAACGAATTTTTATGGCAGGATATAAGGGAACAAGGGATGACAGTTTTACTGTTAGATTTACGACTACAAAATTTACGACTTAAAATTAAACACGCAAACGTGCGACAAAGAGACCGAACACTACCCACCAAAAAATGATAGAATTTCTGAACCGCCCAATACACACTTAGCGCTTATTTATGTGTTACTGAATAATTTTGCTGCGCTTTACTCAACACCCTAGAGATATAACCAATAGGTTTTTCCAAACCATCTGGCTCCACCTGCGATAAACAAGGACCTATACCATAAAACGAAGCATCGCATGCTAACTTCACCGGTTTGTCTGGGTCGTAATGAGCTAAAACTCTGTCCGACACTAAATCAGCCTTTGCTTGCTTAAAAGCTTCTTCACACGCCTTCGACCAAACAAAAATTTTATTTTTTTGACACAACTCGTATAGTGGTTTCAGTTTCACCGATATTTTCGGCATAAACGTGTGATAATAATTTATCATCCCACAAAACGCTTTCACGTCCGAAACATTTTGTGGTCTGCGACATTTTAAAACGCCTGAAAATTTATGCGCATCTTTTTTCAAACCGTCTGCTGAAATAACATACCCTAAGTACTTAATACTTTTCTCGAAAAAAACACATTTGTCCTTGTTCAACCTAAATCCAAGCTTCCTCAACCTTTCGAGGGTTTTTCGTAGATTGGTCAAATGCTCCTCTTTCGTCCGCCCTTGTTATCACGATATCGTCAATAAATATTACCACCCCTGGGATACTCACCAACGTTTTCTCGATTATTGATTGAAATATCGTACAAGCCGGTTTGGTCCCAAAAGGTAATCGTTTCGGTTTAAAAATTCCCATTTCTGTACTCCACGCGAATATCTCACTCGTTTCCCCCTCAACCTGTAACTAGTTGTAGGCATCTCTTAAGTCCAGCTTATACTGAAGCTTACGGCACCTTGAGCGCTGCAAAAACCGCTTCAATTCTGGGTAAAGGATGGTTCACATCCAACAAATATTTATTTATTGTAGCTTTATAATTAGTGCACAAACGGATACTTTACTGTCGCCCTTTAAAGCAATAACCAATGGAGTTCCCCATTGTGAATTATCAACCTTCTCAATTACTCCTAAGTCCAGAAGTCAGAAATTTCTTCGTTTGCTGCTTCTTTGTATGCATACGGAATACTCCTGGGCCTACAAAAAATGGGCATTACTCCCGCGACCATCGCTAAAGATACTTTGGAACCATTATAACAACCTAATTGATTAAGTCCTGGTACCCTTCCAACGCCTTTTCTAATTCCAAATCCCCTTCGATTCGATTAATATCAGACTTTGTTAGAATTTCCGACAAATTTATCTGGAATTGATCCAACATGTCTCTCCTCATAAGTAGCGTACACCCTTTGTCAACGACTAACACCTCACAATCTTTAATGACTGCCTGTAATTCTACTTTTAAATTAATCTTATCCTTCGGTTTAATAATAGACTCAGTATACGTTCTTAATTTAATATTGGTATCTAGCAATGGCACGGTCTTGAAAAACTTACTAAAAATATTAAATGGCATACAGCTCAGACCTGCACCCGTATCGACCTCCATCATCAATGGCTGTTTGTTCAGTTTTACGTCTACACAAATAGGGTTCACTCTAAAACAATTAAGTTGAATATGTCAACGTACTTAACATTCGCTGAAACTTCTTCTACACAATTTATAGCTTTTTCCATCCGGCAAGCGTCTGCAATGTGACCTTTTCTTTTGCATTTTCTACATGTGAGTCTTATATATTTGCAGTTTGAAAAACTATTACCTCTTTTATTGTAGGCAAAACAAACCGCTTTTTTCGTAACTCGAATTGGCTGCTCCTGTGGTGAGGGTATCTTAACGGACTTTTGTCCATTTAAAACTTGGCGAACCTATTTACTGGCTGCTATTTCATAAAGTTCCGCCAGCGACTTCGTTTCAGACTCATATCTAAAATTAAACCTAAATTAAGCCCAGTAACAAATTTATCTTTCATTCTTTCGTCTAGTGAATTTCCAAATTGCTGCCACCTGTTTCACTTAAACAACCCATTTGCTAATACTCTCGCCATTTTGTTTTAAATTGTAGAACCGAATCCTCTCGCGAAAAATGCTCATGCATACTTTATACTGACCATTCAGTATTTCTATCAGTTCAGCGTACGTTTTTACTTTTGGTAGCAGTGGAAAACATAAATTTTTCATCCACCTTCGTTAATAGCACCGCAAGCTTCCGCTCTTTTTCAATTCCGTTGGCTTGAAAATACTGGTCCAACTTTTCGGAAAATATTTCCCAGTCGTTCCCCGACTGGAACTCTTTATTGGTACAATCGCTACCGCTTACAATGACAAGTGTTACTTACTTTTAACAAAAAAAATTGTTGCTTCTAAATACACGGGGTATACTACCAGTATATCGCACTATTGCCATTAAAACCCAAACATGGTTTTCCTCGTCGCCATGTTGTAATGTACTCAACTAGTGCTAGAATAAAACGTAAGTCGTCTTGTACATTCTTTATTCTCAAAAAGTCAAAATTAATTATAATAACAAAATCGAGGCGAAATTACCGTTATCTTTTCCATGCCCACTAGTTATTTTCAATACATACACGTATGAAGGACCATTTAAAGTTTTTTGAGAAACGAAAAATTCTTTTCAGTTGATGTATAAAAGACAACTTGTTTAATTGAAACGAGCGACAATTTAACCTATATAGTGTCATGTATTTTAATATAGATTTATAAAAATTTTGTATTTTTTTTTAGCCATGAGACTCTAAATGGGTATTTTACAAATATTCTTCTCCGACTAAATATTGCTCTTACTCACTAAATTAACGATCTTAGATTGTGTTCAAATTTTATCATTAATTGAATATAAATTTCCTTTATGAAATGATTTAAAATAGATCGCTTCAATATTTATTTTTTTTATTTTCAACTTTTACTTAAATAAATAAATAGTTCAAAAACTTAGGGTTTGAATTTTCAATTTTTTCAGTGTTATAATGGTTCCTATTCACTGTTATATTAATTCTTAAAGTAGTAGTTTATGTCCTCCTTAAATTTCAATACAAATTAGTAATGATTAAATACCTTTTATACAAAACTTCCACTTCAAAATTATCTGTCAAATTTTTAGAATATTTGACAGATCAAATATTTTCTATAGAAGTTCTGTATAGAATATTTTTTTGCTCTTCCCAAATTGTGATCTGTATAATGATTAACTTATAAAGAATAATTACTACGATACAATTTTTTTTATACTATTACAATAAATAATAAATTTAAACTTCCCTGAATAATTTTGTAGACTTTGATTCTTCTTACTTCAGAAAATTTTTAGCTCCTTTTACTTCTTTGAAAAAATTTTATACTGTAGACGTTGAGTTTATATTCTTCTAAGAATATTTTCATTTCAATTTTGTTTTCTTGATATATTTTGACAGCATTTCCAAATGTTCATATATTAATCCTTGTCTTTTAGCAAATATTATTTTGACACTTATTTTCTGTAATGTTCTTTTAAAATTCGTTTTTAATGACACAAGACTTGACGTTTTAAATTAACTTTTTTCTTTTTTCTGATATAGACATTTAACTTCAAAAAACAATAGACTTCTAAATACAGAATGAACTTTCTTCTTTTAATATATATCAATTTAATCTAATTCGATAATTAAATGTTCTTTATAACTTAATATTGTTTATGTAATTTAAAATCACCATTATAATGCACTTCTTTAATAATATTTAGGAACACCTATTAATTACAACTATTCGCGTCAAAATTATTGAATAATTGTTTTTTCCTCGTTTATTTATTTCCTAGGTAACCTTTCCTAGCTGTCTCTATTTTATTTTTATATTTTCCCCACCTACTATTTTCTATATTATAATCTATACTATATTCTAATCTTTGGTACGAGCTCAATCTTCTTCCAGAATACAGTTCCTTAATTCCTAAAATCTCACCACGATAGTTATTATGACTTCAGAACCAACTAGTTTATGTTATGAAGAACTAACAGTGAACGGAATAAAAAGAAAGTCTACCTATGTAAAACTATATAAAATCATATATGTGATTAATGGAACCAAACAGACTGCTAAATAAAACATAACGGACTAGCAAAACTAGGTTTTGTTTATTTTAAAATTAAATTAAAAATGTAGTTTAAAAAATCTAAGTTCTCATGTGCAGAACTTCTAACCAAACTTACAGATATGTTGTTATCAAAAATATAAATATTACATATACATTAATGAAAACAAGATGTCGAATAACTCGAAAACCTTTCGACTTAGAGCATTGGTGCTTTGAGAAAATATGTTCAGGAGGTATGGAGCTATGAGAGCTATGAGAAAATATGCTCAAGAGGTCGATATTAACCTAAAACTTTATTTATTTTTTGCTGGAGTGAAGTTTATCATAGTCAAAATTTCGACTTTAAAGTCGAATAACTCGAAAACTAAATGAGATATCGAAAAATGGATAGCGTAAAAAACTGAATAAGATCCATATATCAAATGTTTGTAAAACGAAAAAAACGTGCAACGGACGACGGTGGCGACGACGGCGACGTAGCGATCCTATTAACCTAACTTACTTCGTAAGTTTGGTTGATATATTCTGATAAAAGAAAAATAAAAGGTTGTAAATCTGAACAATTTACTAAGCTGTAGCATGACCGTTGCTATAAGCAAAATGGCGTGTTGTAACACCAGAGAATTTCATTTCTCGTTTCTATTTAACTTGCGACTTTTAAATACCGCAATTAGAGTAAACATACTAAATGTGTCTAATTACCTGTGTAAGTGACAAAAAAGTTTTATAATTAAAGAGTATAAGTGATCTCGATTTCAAAATCTGTTATAATACGCCAAAGAAACTAACTCTTATTAACATTACGGTTAGCAATATTAAGGGACCCATATCCTACTTTCACTATTACAGACAGGTTTATTATAACAATATATGCTTTCTCTCTTAGTGTCATTTAAATTGCGTAAGTCTAGCGTCGTCTCACTCTCTTCGTCCTACTTGTGTATTGTTGCAATGTTACGTGACCCACTTGATTTTCAACAGTGTAGCGGATTCTCAACATTTTTATCATTTCTTAACTGTATTTTCACAGTTAGCTAGGTTTACTTAAAGTAGCCGGATGTAAGTAACTGCAAGTACAAGCTTAAATAATGAGCAGGAACTGTTTGAAAATAGATTGGTGTGTACCTATGTGTATACACTTTTCTTGATGCAAATGAAGTTTTAATAATATAGCGTGACGACCGTAACTGAAATTGTATTGTGATACGGTAAGTTTACTTTTCTATAACGTGTGTGTTTAAATGTTGTAACACAGATAAATAAAATTGCGTTTAAATAGCTCAGGTTGGTAATAATCAATTGGCGCTTGGCATACTTTTGTCGACCTACTTTGTTTTTTCCCACAATTAACGAATAAAATGTAACATTAGGATATTATATCCATCTAATAATAGTGCATTAACGCTCGCTTTTAGCAAATTCCAAGCCCACATTTATTGTGAAAAATTACAAAAATAAAACAAAAGTTGATTAACACTTCAGTATTCGACAGGAAAGGGGTTCAGGATGAAATGACCTCTGTGAAAAATTTACATAGATAAATGACCAGGTCTATAAATATACATACTTATATGTTTATAATATATAGGCACTTAAAAAAGTGTATTACAGGTGTTAATTTCTTTGGTGTGCATATTCATGTTTTATAAATAGAAAGAATGTTTTGAATAAAACAATGAGAAATTTGATGTTGTTCGCACTTTTTCCTAAACATACTCTAGATAAAATAAATGTTATTATTTTATATTACATTTATTTAACATAAAAACTAGTGTTTTCAATCACCTGTCACCTGCCCGCCAGTAAACGTTATTCTCAAATGGCAAAGACCTTATGTTCTTTGATAGAACAACAATTTCTTAAATTCAAGGTGATATTCTAAATATAACCTTACGATTGCCTTGTTATTTTTCTTCACTGTTTGCACGAAACCATCTAGATTGTTTAAATCAAATCTAACTTTAAGAATTATTTCCCATAAGTATTAATTGCTCGAATTTGATCAAAATGCCTTTTGCTGATGGAATTCCCAAAAACTAGCCACAAAAGGTTTTCTTTCAATCAATCAATCACACATCACAGTATTCCCTTTCGAGGTAACCAAACCTAGCACCTCTTTCTGGGAGGATATGCACGTTATAACTCTAGACTACTATATTACTTTCATTTCCAGCACCATTCATAATCTTTCTCCACATCCCCTTGGTCTCTACACACTTCCTTTGTCTCTGTAACATTCATACATTTCTTTTGACATGCTCTTTTATTCTTCATACTTCTCGCCTGTCTTTCTTTCAGAACCTCCTATACTACATCCAACTATCTTTTATGAGGTGTGCTCCTTACAGCTCTAACAGTCATGCTTGCATATGTACGTTTGGTAAGTCTATTGTCGTTCAATCTTTCCATATGTCCAAACCATCTAAGCGTACTTCGCTCGCTTAGCTCCTTAAGAGTCACTTCTACCTCACACTCTGCTCTGATCCATTCGTTTGGCATTTTGTCTCTCAACGTTTTTCCGCACGCTCTTCTTAAGGAATTCCTGCAGCATTTATACGACTAACGTGCTTCTTCTGTCAGACCCAAGTTTCGCATCGCAACAGAACGGTTGGCACCAGCACATTGTTGTAAATGGTCAGATCTTGCATTTATAGTTAATTCTTCATTCTTATTCACTGTCCACATACTACCAGACACTTTTCTTCCAGAGTTTGCTCTGCTTTCTATTTCACCATCCAGCTTTTCATTACTCAAAAACTTTCTATTAAAGTACACGAAGTCATTCACTTTCTCTTCGTGTCATTGTCCATTCTAAATACAAAGTCATCAATTCCGCCATCGCTGTCAAAAATCATTACTTTCGTTTTATTTAGGTTTTCTTTGTATTTTTAAATTAGAAAAATAATACAATTGAGGCGATAACCAGAAAAGGTGCATACAGTATAATGTGAGTAGGGTCGTTACATTTACGGTCACGCCCTCAATGCTCCACCCAAGGCCACTACATTGGGTTTAAACGTGAAAAATTTAGTACTTCAAACAAATTGAACTTCAAAATTAATTAATCAATAAATAAAATTTATAAACAAAAACTATAAGTTAGGGTTTTAAAATTGGTACCGATAGCATTGATTTTGAATTGCGTCTGATCAACAATACACTATAGTTCGTTTAACGAACAGACTATTTAATTAAAATAATAGGATCAACAGTACACATTGTTGCCGCCTAACCAAATTTATGAGGGCAACTGAGAGAGGTTGTAATGGTCTGTAAAATAGGAATGTAGAGGGTTGTCATATAGTAACGATACAGAGAGAAGTGGTTTCAAATACCTTACCCAAACTTGGCTTCTGGTAGCACAACACTCACTGATTGTTATCTAGGTTTAGGGTAGGTGGATAGGAAGTGAAGGAAGTGGAGTTTGACCTGTTTGTTTTGTTTTAATAGACGAGAGCGTGATAATAAGGAGGAGTTTATTATCCCGCGGTCCGTACGGAACTCTTGCTTGCTCGGTACTTAGTACGAGCGCGATAACGTCAAAGGCCGTCGCGGAAGGGGGTGCAGGGGTCCCGAACGACGCGTACATACCGCTCATCTTAAAATGACCTAATTTGAAAGAGAAACGAAAGAAAGGAGAAAGAAAATTAAATTAATTGTGAGGGAGGGTGTCTAGGCATTTCCTCCTAGACGTGAAATACGGTTTACCCGCCGATAGTCGGGAAAAGCAAAAAAAAACGCCAAAATAACCAAATTAGAAGAAAAAAAGGAGAACAAGAAAAAAAACAATATACAATAATACCTATTCCTTAGGAGAAGGCACTAGCTTATTGACCGGCCGAATTAATTGACCATTCGGGATTTTCACCGCGGCCACGCGAACCACTCCATCGCTGCCAGGGGAGAGCTTTTCTATACGAGCAACGGACCAAGACAACGGCGAAATGTTCACACCTGAAATAAACACAGCGTCTCCCACAGAGAAAAGAGCGGTCTCACGATTCCACTTAGTACTCTGACTTAGTGTGTATAAATAGTCACGAGACCAACGACGCCAAAAATACTGAGTACGTTGGCATAAACGCTGCCAGCGGGAACGCAAACTGTCATCCTCTATAAACTCGACCTCAGGTAAGCTCAAATTAGGCCCTCCAATTAGAAAATAGCCTGGGGAAAGATAGTCGGAAAAATCTATAATGCATAGGAAGAATAAAAACATAACGGACGACTATTTAGAACCGCTTCTATGTGCGTAAATATAGTAGTTAAATCTTTGAAAGTTTGAGGTTGACTACCCAAAGTGCTCTGTTGAGCCTTTGCTGATTTGGCACAGGATTCTTATAGATCGCCAAAATTGTGGCCGTAGGGTGGATTAAATCGACAATCTATTTGGCGTGCAGCCAGGATAGAAAAAATTTTAGTTTCATTGTTTCGGAGAAATGCATGGGCCTGCTTCAAAGCACGAGCGGCACCAAGAAGGTTACTACCACAATCCAAATACACAGTAGTAGGAGCGCCACGCCGCGACGTAAAACAGGTAAAGGAAGCTAGGAAAGCCTCGGTAGTTCATTCCGTAACTAACTCCAAATGCACACCAATAAGTTTTAACAGAAAGTGCAATGCGTCGAATGGAGGTTTTTTTTACCAAAAAGGGCCCCGCAAACTCGATCGCGGAATGAGTAAAAGCTCGAGTTATTTGTACCCCCGAGGAGAGAGTAAATTGGCCATAATTGGCTGAGAAGATTTGGCCGTCAACCGAAAGCACAGTAAACATTTATGAATGCGCTGGCGAACTAAAGACTGCAGTCCAAAAATCCAAAGCTTGCGTTGGATAAGAGCTTGTGTCATAGAAGGACCAGAATGCAAAGATATACGGTGATAATGATCACACAAAGGAGCAGATAATATGGCCCTCTTAGGAAATAACAAGGGATGTTTTTGCTTATATTTTAACTGAGAATTATCCCGGCGTGCGCCTACCCTCAGCAAACCTCGTGCCCCCAGAAAGGGGATTAACTTACGAAAGGTGAAAGAAAGAGGTTTTCCCTTTTGTATTTGAGAAATTTCCACAGAAAAACTGAGCTGAGTCAGTTTTACACAAACCAGCAAAAATTCAAGAAGCTTATTAGGAGAAAGCGGACCCACTAATTTCTTAGTTGGCTTACGACAACTATACACAAACTGATTAATATAAGCTACAGAAGATTGCAAACGGACCAATATTGAAAATCTACTTATGAAGTTGCAACTCTCTGGGTTTATAGCTGCTACTAACAGCGTAGACAAGGCTTTTAGTTCAGGCACTTCGAGAACTGGGATAGACTTTTTATTCCCATCGCCCAGCAAAGGCAACTGACTGAAGTTGGGGGGGACCATGCCACCATAAATTATTGTCAACTAACTGAGTGGAGGTGAGACCCCTAAAGGCGACGTCAGCGGGGTTGAATTCGCCGGGAATATAATTCCACTGTGAAAGCGATGTATACTCACTGTTTTGATTAATTCGATTTACCACAAATGTTTTTAATAAATAAGATGGGGTTTTTAACCAGGTTAATACAATTTGAGAATCGCAAAATAGGCCAATTTCTCGTAGAGGGTAAGGAAGCTGAATAGAAATAAGAGAATAAGTTAACTTGGCAAGTAAAAGAGCACCACAAAATTCTAAACGCGGAATAGTAAGGGTTTTCAAAGGAGCAACCTTGGCCTTGCTTGTAATATGTGGCAAGATTCTAACTCGTCTGAAAAAGCATGCAAATTGATACAAGCCCCATAACCCTTTTCGCTAGCATCGCAAAACCCGAGTAACCGATAACTAACACCACATTGAGTTAATCTACGAGGTATTTTTAGTTGCGATAAGCTACAAAATTGCCCGCAAAATGTTAACATCCGGCTCGAAGCACGAAACACTATGTTGCCGCCTTACCGAATTTATGAGGGCAACTGAGAGGGGTTGTAATGGACTGTAAATAGGGGTGTAGGGGGTGACCCGTAATGACAACACAGAGAGAAATGGTTTCAAATCATTTACACCAAACTTTGCTTTTGATAGCACAACACTCACTTTCTGATTGTTATCTAGGTCTAGGGTAGGTGGATACGAAGTGGAGTTTGATCTACTTGATTATTTTAGTAGACGAGAGCGTGATAATAAAGAGGAGTTTTTTATCTCGCGGTCCGTACGGAACTCTCGCTTGGTCGGTCCTCACTACGAGCGCGATAACATCAAAGTTCGTCGCAGTAGGAGGGTGCGGGAGGTCCCGAACGGCGCGTACATAAATTGCTTTTATTGCGCAGTACACATTCAGCACAAGTTTGATTCACAACGAACAAATTAACACATATTTGTGAGAAACTAATTGGCATCTGTATGTCACTTCATTTGATTTTCCAATACCCCACTCGCAGGTAGTACATTGGTCAGAAAGCGAGTTTTTCTGGAAGTTTTGAATTTTGCCGAACCCCTGCTGTTCCAAGAAAGGTAGAGGTCTTTAACGTGCATAACAACACACACACACGGGACGTACATTTTACGTCGTATCCGAACGAAGGCATGTTTTTTTGTGAAAAATACTCGTTTTTCAAGCGAACCGCGTCATGATTCGAGCCCGGGACCTTGGCAATAGTATTCACACGCATACCAATTACGCCACCGCGCTGCCTGCATCTGTAGGTCAGCAATACAAAACTCATTGGCGCTCATTTATGGGAGGAGCACTTACTGAATCTGTTAATTAAACGCACTATAGCAACAAGTAACAGGGGAGGGATCTGTAATACCGGATAGCAACCACCAGTTCTGCTTATCGGTGCGACTTGAAGCGTCGATTTAAATCTGTGCAAATTTACCTAATTTAGTTTTTACTAATGGATTCAACTTTCTAAGCCAACGCCAAATTTATTAATAACGAATTCAGTTTTCAGTTCCTACTCTGTAAATTTAACAATATCATCCGCCCCAAACTAAGTAATTTGTTCTAACTTCAGCCCAAATTTGTCCCTAACGTTCATCGTTTCCTGACTAGTCCTAGCGGTTAGCAAAAAAAGAAGCTGCACTCTATGGAGAAAGCAAGCCGTTTTGCACAGTGATACTGTGAATCAAAAGAAGCGATTTTAGCCGAAACGTCGCCATTTTCATCTCCTAGCATTCAAGATGGCGGAAACGGCTGCATCGATTTTGTTAAATGAGATACCAATCAATTCGTCTATACACTCTTTAAACTATTAACATTTTAAAAAGTCAAGATCGCAAAACAATGGAAAAAATAATAATTTCTATGGAGTTTTTATATTGACAGTTGGTTTTTGTTGAATTAAAAATATTTGTTTTTGCATTGGATAATTATTTATTATCGTACGTAAATAATTCCCGACCATGTGTAAACCACATTAAAATGGGATTAGTAGTTTCAGAAGCCTATGGCTATATAAATCCGCAATTTCATTTTTACAACTTGTTAGCAGTAGTTGCATCATTTCCACTAAACAGTAAAAACTTTTACATCACTACAATTCTATTTAAATGGCGATAATTTAAAAGCACATAAAGTCTTAACTTTTCACAAAATTTACATTTGTTAAAAATATATGCATAGAAAGAACAAACAGCATGTTTTAATCATGCCACGAACGATCAAAAACTCGCCACATTAGTTAGATGCCTAGAACGGTATCAGTATATATTTTTGTTCTCTAAAGAAAAGTACAGTGATCGTCCATACATGCAAAAAAAATATCAAAATACCTCTTTTTTTGAGCCTTCGATGATTGAATTACAAAAAAATTGTAAAATCATCAGATCTATATCGTAAATCCAAAATAGACAATACTTATCGTTTTTGCAGCTTTCCTTGCAGGAGCTACATTGTGACGTGTAGGGTAGACCCACAGATCAGCACGTATGACGCATTCTTTTACCTCCACATTTGCATCTACAATGGTCTAAGTAGAATAATTCTTTCCGTATTTCCATAGCTCCAGACCATTGCGGTATCCAACCACTATGGGACATCTTCCAGCGAGAATGGTGATGGCAAAAAAGTGTAATCACAGATTAGAGCATTTTCCTGTAAGTGACCCGCTTGGTAGAAGGCAGAGGCGTGTGTTTTTACAGGGTGACCGAAGTAAGTGGGATGTTACTAACAGTTTATTTTTTATTGCAAGTAACTCCCGGCGTACCACGTTTGCCGATGAATGCATTGTTTGTGAGGTGTACAGATAGAAGGTGAACTTTTGCAACGGCGACATCGTTTCTTCAGAAAGGTCCTGAATAGGTTTTGAAATTTATTCAAAAGCTGAAGTTACTTCAGGATGCGACAACTAGAATGCTCGCTTAACTTTTTTCAAGCGGACCTTGGAATTACCTGCTCTACATGTAATTTTCCAATCCTCCACTCGAAGGTACTGCATTGGCCAGGAAGCGTGTTTTTTTACCTGAAAAATTTTGAATTTTGCCGAACCCTTGCTGTTTCAAGCAAGGTAGGGATCTTTAACGTGCGTGACAACACTCAAACACGGGATCTAGATTTTACCTCTCATCCGAACGTGGGCATTTTTTTTGTGAAAAATGCTCGCCTAACATTTTTCAAGCGGATCGTGGAATTACCTGCCCTACATGTGATTTTCCAATGCTCCACTCAAAAGTACTACATTGGCCAGGAAGCTGGTTTTTTTTTTTACCTGAAAAATTTTGAATTTTGCCGAACCTTTGCTGTTCCAACCAAGGTAGGGATCTTTAACATGCGTGACAACACTCACACACGGGACCTCCATTTTACCTTTTATCCGACGTGGGCATATTTTTGTGAAAATGCTCGCCTAACATTTTTCAAGCGGATCGTGGAATTACCTGCCCTACATGTGATTTTCCAATGCTCCACCCGAAGGTACTACATTGGCCAGGAAGCGATTTTTTTTAAGTGGAAAATTTGGAATTGGGCGAACCCTTGCTGTTCCAAGCAAGGTAAGGATCTTTAACGTGCGTGACAACACTCACACACGGGACCTTCATCTTACCTCTCATCTGAACGAGGGCGTATTTTTAGAAAAAATGCTCGCCTAACATTTATCAAGCGGACCGTGTCGGGATTTAAACCCGGAACCTGGGGTATAGTAATCACACGCATACCAACTACACCACGGAGCCGCCCCGAATTACCTGCCCCCTACATTTGATCTTTTTCCAATGTTTCACTCGCAGGTACTATATTGGCCAGGAAGCGAGTGTTTTTTACCTGAAAAGTTTTGAATTTTACCGAACCCTTGCTGTTCCAAGCAAGGTACGGATCTTTAATGTGCGTGACAACACTCACACACGGGATCTCTATTTTACCTCTCATCCGATCGAGGGCGTATTTTGTGAAAAATGCTTCGCCTAACATTTTTCAAACGGATGTTGGAATTACCTGCCCTACATGTGATTTTCCAATGTTCCACCCGAAGGTACTACATTGGCCAGGAAGCGATTTTTTTGTGGAAAATTTGTAATTTTGCCGAACCCTTGCTGTTTCAAGCAAGGTAGGGATCTTTAACGTGCGTGACAACACTCACACACGGGACCTCCATTTTACCTCTCATCCGTACGAGGTCGTATTTTTAGGAAAAATGCTCGCCTATCATTTTTTAAGAGGACCGTGTCGGGATTTAAACCTGGGACCTTGGGCATAGTAGTCACACATACCAACTACATCACGAAGCCGCCCCAAATTACCTGCCCCCTACATTTGATTTTTTTGCAATGCTCCACTCGAAGGTACTACATTGGCCAGGAAGCGATTTTTTTTAGTTGAAAAATTTTGAATTTTGCCGAACCCTTGCTGTTCCGAGCAAGGTAGGGATCTTTAACGTGCGTGACAACACTCACACACGGGACCTCCATTTTACCTCTCATCCGAACGAGGGCGTATTTTTGTGAAAAATGCTCGCCTAACATTTTTCAAGCGGATCGTGGAATTACCTGCTCTACATGTGGTTTTCCAATGCTCCACCCGAAGGTACTACGTTGGCCAGGAAGCGAGTTTTTTTACCTGAAAATTTTTTAATTTTGCCGAACCCTTGCTGTTCCAAGTAAGGTGGGGATCTTTAACGTGCGTGACAACACTTACACACAAGACCTCAGTTTTACCTCTTATCCGAACGACGGCGTATTTTTAGGAAAAATGCTCGTCTAAAATTTTTCAAGCGGACCGTGTCGTGATTTGAACCCGGGACCTTGGGTATAGTAGTCACACACACATCAACTACACCACGGAGCCGCCATTTTTGTTAACATCCACGGCTAAATTTCAAAACTCATTAGAAAAATTTTGGATTATTGATGAAAACGTTCAAAAAAAAAACTCTGACATTTCTTCGGAGAAGAACAGTGGGAAGAACATTAAGGCTGCCGCTGAACGCGACGCTACTGGAGTTTTCAAGTTAGTTTATTATTAAAGTAACAAAATTTTAAAATTTGATGAATCTTACAGCGTTGCTCAAAAGCGCTTTCTGGCTATAGAAAGAAAGATACAGCAAAATGCTATGCTAAGACAAACATACATAGAATTTATGTCAGAATACAAGGCGTTAGATCACATGTTACAAATAGAGCTTACTGAAAATCCAAACGCTTCCTATTCCTCCTATTATATACCCTATCATGCGGTAGAGAAGGCTGATAGCGTAACTACAAAAATTCGAGTCTTTTTGATGCCTATGCCACTACTACTACAGGACTTTCGTTAAATAGCGTTCTCGCTGTCGGTCCCTCGGTGCAGAATGATTTATTCTCCACCATCTTAAAATTTCGTCAACACAATTACGTATTTACAGCAGACATCGCCAAAATGTATCGCCAAATATTAATAGCACCTAATCAGCGCGATCTTCATCGCATACTATGGCGTGAAAGCAATTTTTCAACTTCAAACCGTAACTTATGTTATGGCAAGTTCCAGATACTTAGCAACACGCTGCCTCAAAGAAATCTCCATTCAATGTAAAACTGAATACCTCAGGGAGAGTTAAATCCTCGAATTGGATACTACGTTGACGATGTAATAACTGGCGCCTCCACTCAGGATGATCTTAAACTCGTCGGTCAAAACCTGACTAAGATACTAAAATCCTATGGTTTCGATCTGCGAAAATTCACATTTAATAGTCGTGCTGTATTATCCGACATATAGGAAACTAATCCACATGTAGAATTTATATCAACTGACCCAGCTTACAGCAAGGCGTTGGGTATAACCCGGAATTCTCGAGACGACATTTTTTTTTACTTCAAACATCAAATCCAAAACGCGCTAACTTAGAAGAAATGTATTGTCTACTATATCTACGATTTGGTACTTTTTGGGCCAATGATAGTTACTATAAAAATTCTTCTGCAAAGGTTATGGTTGCAAAAGATTGATTGGTACGATCCTGTACCTCATGACACATACAGAACTTGGAGAAATTTTATTGATAATTTATCTTTAATTCAATCATTTAAAATACCTCGCCAAGTAACCGCCAGGGAACCGTGTTATCTTGAGTTATACTGCTTTTCCGACAGCTCTTTAAATGCTTATGGTGCCACAATTTATGTGTGTTCTATAGACTCATGAGGTAACATTGGAAGCAATTTGTATTGTGCGAAATCGCGTGTTACACCTCTTAAGGCCATTTCTTGGTTGCGTGCAGAGTTATGCGGTGCTTTGATGTTAGCGCGTCTTGTCAAAGGCATCTTAGCTGCAATTGATCTGAAATTTGATAAAATGTATTACTATACTGATTCTACGATAGGTCTATGCTGGCTCGTCTTAGAACCCCGCAGCCTAACAACTTTCGTTTGTAACCGAGTGGCGGAAATTCAGATGTTCACAAATATTGAAAATTTGGCACCTCATAAGCACGCCAGACAATCCTGCTGATCTAATATCTAGAGGAGTGAGTCCCCGAGAGCTTCAACGTTGTAAATTATGTTGGCACGGGCCCAAATTTTCAACTGAGCCAGCTGCAAATTGGCCCAGTAATACTTGTATATTTAACTTTACAGCCAGTCAGTTACTCCGGCATTCCGGGATTCAATGCCAGTGCCTTTGTTTTAACCTGGCAGGAAACCAAACCTCAACAAGAATTTACATTCATTAAAAATATGTGCAACCTATCTAAATTATTAAATGTCACAACCTATTGTTTAAGGTTCATCAAAAAATTGCAAGGTACATGCAAACTCTGGGATTTCAGGGCCGTTTACTCGTGAAGAAATAACACACAGTAAAAATATCCTCATATAGTCTGTTCAGAATGCAGCATTTTCAGACGACATCCATTATCTAAGAGCCCACGCCCGAGTGAAAGATTGCAGCAAACTAAAGGTTATAAACCTATTTCTTGATAATAATGGCATTCCGAGGGTTGGAGGTCGACTTATAAACTCTTACCTAAATAGTTCAGCCAAGCACCCCGTGGTGCTCCTCAAAAGGCATATATTTACCGATCTCGTTATTTTAAACAAGCATACGCGTAAACTTCACGCCGGTAGTAATGCCACATTATCTTTTGTGCGGTACAACTTCTGGAGCCTAAATGGTAAAACGGCAGTCAAAAATATCAAAAAAATGCATTCTTTGTTTTATAAGGAAAATCCGCAACCATTGATTAACATAATGGGAAACCTACCTAGTCCTCACTTCAGTATGTCTCACTTTTTTGCTGTCTCCGGCGTTGACTACGCTGGTCCTTTTTTGTTGAAAGAAGCTAAATATCGTAATCGCCGGTTTTTTAAGGCACATGTCTGCGTTTTGTATATGCATGGCCGTCAAGGCGGTGCTTATTGAATTAGCCACCGAATTAACAATTGAACGTTTTCTAAGCATTTTGCGCCATTTTTTAGCAATGTTTGTTTCTCATCTTATGTTGAACCTTCGGCCTTTTACAAATGGTGTTCTATCTGATTTGTTTCTTTATTTTTGCTTATCTTAGTTTATCATAAATTTTGCTGGAGTACTTTGCAAGGTATCTCCTGAATACTTTCAAGGGGGCGGTATGTAAAAGCATATTTCTTGTTATTATTTAAACCCGCCTTTAGCTATGTATTGAATGAAGGGTTTGCGTCCCTTCCTTAAAACCTGTTCAGTTAGTAGTCGTCATGTACTCGTGAGATGAGCTACGTGCTTTGACGATATATTATAGCACGAGATTTATGTAATCCGCGATCCGTTTACTATGCTTAATACATTTTATTTTGTATGTTACAATTTTTGTGATTTCTTTTATTTGGAAATGATATTCCACAAGTGCGATACCAAGCAAACTTCTGTTCTTGGTCCACTACAAGAAGAGTTTCCAACCTAAGCTGAAGCAGAATTATCTCGGAGTCATACGGAATCATCCTTCGCCGCCACAGTTCTTGCTGTATGTAGTCGATTTTCAAATCAAATATTTATTAATAATCTGGTTTGGTAATATAAATACAATTAGCTGAAGAAATAGAGAAATCAAATCATTTAACAAGGTAGAATCATTATCTAAAACACGGTTAGTAACTTATATTCTCCAAGCATATTAATTTAATGAGCAGTATCGGCCGTTTGTAGGACTTTGTGTTTAAAACAGGTTCAAAAAGACACAAAACAATGTCTTTTTTGCAAGACATGTTCATTAAAAATGGAAGGGCCGGTGTATAAATTATTTAATCTTATTCTTGTAAATGTTTAAATGTTCATTTACTTGGATTCCAACACTTGTATCATACCTATGTAAATAGTATTACAATTTAACATACACACAATTAGTAAAGAAACCGAGGTGACAAATGATTACAAAGACGCGTGCGTTATTAAGCATCTCGCCCTCCTTTATAGGTGTAACTAATTTAATATTTAATTGCCTTTTATTTACTGCAATTGCTTGGTCTCTTTATTAGTTAATACTTTTCATGATGGGTACCATGTTTTTATCTAATTTTCCGTTGAAACTGTATTGACTTATTCAATTAACCGGATAACGTATATTTGATGGACGTCATTTCACTTGTAGTGAATAAGCTAGTCGATGTGTGTGATGGATGTTGCAAGCTTTATAATCTTATGTCTTGAATTGAAATAATTGTTTATTGAATTTTTAAATTCACTTGATAATGTTTGAATTTTTTAAAACAACGACTCAGTCAAAATGTGTATGTTTGGTTGCCTAAAATATTAACTTTTCTTTAAACGTTAAAACCAACGGTAGCACGCATGACTTTTACGAAAGGTATGCTGTCTTTAATTTCGCACGGTTTCAGCAACCATTTTTATACATAAATATTCGTTACAGATGAATATTGCTCAATATTTATACGCTCGGAATACTGAAATGATTTGATAACAATGACGAAACTATTTGAATGAAGTGATAGAATTTATTTTTGTTGTATATAAATATCTAAATAAACAAACGTATGCAAGTGTGGAAAGTTTAATGGCTGCGCTCATTAAGGCTTTATTTCTGCTTCAAATAGTCGAACTACCTACTTTACAGAGATTAATAGCTTAATACTTATAACTTTAGCGTAAGACTAAAATTATTCAATTTGCGGAGACCCCACAATAAACGCTGAAATATAATGATAAAGGAATTCGGAGCATTCTTTGAAGTGAAGATGGTTAGTTATTTCATTCGCAGTAGGAGGTATAAAACTGACAGCACACAGCATACATAACGGTAATATAACAGAACCCCGTGCTTCTCGTGTTTTGCATCTTATATCTAGGTCTTTTCGGATCGACTTTCGAAATTCAGTGTAAACGTTGTGTTTTGTAGAACTAGAAGACTAAATAGATAAGCAGCAATTCTAGGATTTAGATGTACATAACTTGATTATGCAATTCATGCGCTATACTTCTGTTTAAATGAATAACCAAAATTTACAATCATTATTTACAAATTTCGGGTTTGTTTTATCATTGTAATTCGACAAGAAAAGTTTTTTTTTTATAAGAAAAAGATGCTGTTTTTTCAACTTTCGTGTTAATATAGAACAACACTTTCCGTGTAATTTATGCAACCAGTTGTACAGATTCATTGACTATTTGGGTTTCTAGGCTAAACGCTAGAGCTCAATTTTTATAATAGCCCCGCTGTGCTATACATGCAAACGGATAAGTATATGAATGAACATTCTTTAAATACATCCCAAATCTCATTTATTAAATATACATTGCGTCATAGGATGTTACTTGGATCTTCTTAAAAGCTAAGTTCTGCATTATGTTTCAACATTGTGAACTGTAATTGCATAATTGTATGCTAACGTTTTGCTACTTAGATTATCGCAAGTTCTGAGATTATGTTCTGTACCTATATGAACCCCACAAAGGTACAAGCTTCAAATTAAAAACTGCCACAATAAAATAATATTATTTGAACCCATTATGCATAGTCGTCTTATTTTTAGACAAGTTCAGGAATTTCTTTAAAACCTTTCCTAAAATCTTTCATTTTCTTGCTACAAGAAACCAAAACAAATTGAGACAGAACCAAACTTGTCATCTTTTTTCACTAACGATTACATTACCTGATGGGGTTGTGCCAAAGCATTATGCACTTGTACTTACACCAAATTTAAAAACATCCACTTTATCAGCAGATTTCCATAAAATTCAGATTAATAGAGAAACTGATAGAATTGTACTTAATTCTATCAATGTAGTTCTTAATAGTATTGTTTTAAAAAGAAATGATAGCATCGGGCAAACAACAAATCCAATTACAGCTTCAGTTGAAAATGAAACTGTGGAATTTACATTTCCTAAAACAATTGTACCTGAAAATTAGGGTAAATGTGCCAGTAGTTGACCAATTGAGAGATGTTATTTTTAAAAATTGTTTCAAAATGTGTTTAAGAACTATTGATCTATTGCAAAATGGAATTACAGCTTACATCAAACAATATATTATTGTAATTTAATTACAGTTTAAGAATATCGCTTCGGTAATAAGATTGAAAAATAAATATTTGAAACTATGCAAAAAATCTATAGGCGACCACTCAGAATCTAATGTTGTCCAAATATATTCCTATAGTCGACCAGGCTTCAAATACAAAATAGCATTTGTATTAGGTAGGTACATACCTGTATAATATATATTATATGTATCATAGTTTGCATTATTTGTGAATTTTGAGAATCAAGAAATAAAAATGGGAAATAGTTTTCTTTATTAGGTTTTTATTTATTTATTTATTAATACTCTACAGGACAACCCATATCGTATATACCAAAGAACAACACACTAATCATACAATCATAATAAAATATTCTAAAATAGTTTCTAAATAAGTACTATTCTAACAAGTATACAGAAAAATATCAACCCTCAGTCAGTATAGACTGTCTACATCATTTAACAGTTGTTCATTGATCCATTTTCTATAGGTATCGAATGAAACACCAAATATGTTACTATTATAGACAGTTTTCTTTGTGCTTTGCTAAAATTAATGGCAAGTTTTTCAGTAATAGCAGTACAACCATAATTAATACGATGACACTGTACATAGAAAGTTTGGGTAGAACGTGTTAAGCAACTTGGCACTCTGAGCCATACCCTTAGACAGCAGGTATTCACAGTCAACAAAATTGTTTAATAACTTGTGTAAGAAGAATAACATTGCTTTTCGTCTTCTCATTTCTAGACTTTTAATACCAGTGAGTTGGAGTCTAACACTATAGGGTACATGTTCATAAGGAAAATGCAGCTTATATAAAAGAAATTTTACAAACGTATTTTGTACCCTTTCTAAATAATGTTTATGACATTCATATGAGGGAGACCAGATAACACTATTGTATTCCAAAATACTTCGCACTAAGCTGTTGTAAATTATTTGTATCACTTTTACATCGTTAATATTTTCACAATGTCATCCAATAAAGCCTAGCATTCTAAATGCCTTAGCAGTAATGTTGTTGATGTGCTCATTAAATGTAAGAAAACAATCAAACATTACACCTAAATCACAGATCAACTCAACGGACTTAATTGCAGTTTTTTGTATTGTATAGGTACATAATATTGGCTGTTTAATGCGATGAAAATGCATAAATTTACATTTAGCAGTGTTTAAGACCAGACCATTTTTGCTACACCATGTTGACACTTCGTTTAGATCCTCTTGAATGTTATCGCAGTCTTGTGGGCATTTAACTATTGCAAATATTTTCAAATCATCCGCATATAATAAGCATTTACAGTGTTGAAAAATAAAGACTACGTCGTTGATAAATAGTAGAAATAGTATGGGGTCGAGATGCAATCCTCGTGGGACACCAGAAAGCACATTAATATCTGAAGATTTGATACCGCATAAATGTATGTACTGCATACGACCACTTAAGTATGATTTTATCTAAGTAAGATATACACCAATTATTCCAATTGCCTTCAATTTTTGTAAGAGCATACCATGGCAAACACTGTCAAATGCTTTGGATATATCTAAGTAGATTACATCTACCTGCAATCCTTTTTCCATATTTGATATTAAAAAATGTTGTATTATCGCCAAATTAGTAGCAGTAGAACGTCCTTTAAAGAATCCGTGTTGCTCGATAGCGATGTAATGTTTGTTAGGTGGAGAATATTTCATCTGTGACAATAGATTCCAATATTATTGCCATAATACATATTAAGGAGACCTCTATAATGTTCAACCTGATCTTTTGCCCCTAATTTAAATATAGGGTAAAGAGACGAGCATTTCCATAATGTGGGAAAGCATCCCTCATTGAAGGATCTTTGAAAATATCGCATAAAGGTGTTAATAACGAGTTTTTACATTGCGTGATAAAAACAGATGGGATTCCGTCTGGACCCGCACTTTTGCTACAATCCAAAACATTAATCTTACTCAGAATTTCATCTTCTATGAAATTATGCATAGATAGCATATTATAATTTGGAATACTAATGTTTGGTAGTAAATTAGAGTGACGCTTTTGATAACAGGACTCAAAATTCCAGTTATATAAAAATAAACGTAATATAAATTCATACACAACGCAGAACTGTAGACAAAAACAATTATATGTACCTAGGTACTACTACATCATGCATTATATTCTTATACCTAGCTACAATTTAAACAAATGAAATCCTTTGCACTAGCTTCATCGTACGCCATTCCATAGAAATCAGTACACATAAGATAATACCATCTGTTACATTGGTCACATCCTATATTTTTTAAATCATTGTCCTCAACATCACTAACAAGTTTCTCATCACATGTGCTACAAGTGATAACAACTTTAGTCGCATTTCCTTCACTTCACTTAATTTCTTATCGTTTTTTATATCGATGTTTTCTTTGGTAATGCTTTTTTCTTATTACTTTTATTTTGAATTTTAAGTAGTTTTCGTTTCTCTTTTTCTTCTACAATTTTCTGTTTTTTGTTTTCCTTTTCTACAAGATACTCTCTATATGCAGCAGAGGAGATTGCTGATGGCACATCTGTTACATTGAGCACATCCTATATTTTTTAAATCATCGTCCTCAACATCACTAACAAGTTTCTCATCACATGTGCTACAAGTGATAACAACTTTAGTCGCATTTTCCTTCACTTCACTTAATTTCTTATCGTTTTTTATATCGATGTTTTCTTTGGTAATGCTTTTTTCTTATTACTTTTATTTTGAATTTTAAGTAGTTTTCGTTTCTCTTTTTCTTCTACAATTTTCTGTTTTTTGTTTTCCTTTTCTACAAGATACTCTCTATATACAGCAGAGGAGATTGCTGATGGCACATCTGTTACATTGAGCACATCCTATATTTTTTAAATCATCGTCCTCAACATTACTAACAAGTTCCTCATCACATGTGCTACAAGTGATAACAACTTTAGTCGCATTTTCCGTCACTTCACTTAATTTCTTATCGTTTTTTATATCTGATGTTTTCTTTGGTAATGCTTTTTTCTTATTACTTTTATTTTGAATTTTAAGTAGTTTTTGTTTCTCTTTTTCTTCTACAATTTTCTGTTTTTGTTTTCCTTTTCTACAAGATACTCTCTATATGCAGCGGAGGAGATTGCTGATGGCACATCTGTTACATTGAGCACATACTATATTTTTTAAATCATCGTCCTCAACATTACTAACAAGTTCCTCATCACATGTGCTACAAGTGATAACAACTTTAGTCGCATTTTCCGTCACTTCACTTAATTTCTTATCGTTTTTCATATCTGATGTTTTCTTTGGTAATGCTTTTTTCTTATTACTTTTATTTTGAATTTTAAGTAGTTTTTGTTTCTCTTATTTTTACAATTTTCTGTTTTTGTTTTTCTTTTCTACAAGATACTCTCTATATGCAGTGGAGGAGATTGCTGATGGCACATCTGTTACATTAGTCACAACCTATATATTTTTAATTATCGTCCTCAACATCACTAACAAGTTCCTCATCACATGTGCTAGAAGTGATAACAACTTTAGTCGCATTTTCCGTCACTTCACTTAATTTGTTATCGTTTTTCATATCTGATGTTTTCTTTGGTAATGCTTTTTTTTTATTACTTTTATTTTGAGTTTTAAGTAGTTTTCGTTTCTTTTTTTCTTCTACAATTTTTTGTTTTTCTTTTCTACAAGATACTCTCTGTATGCAGCGGAGGAGATTGCTGATGGCACATCTGTTATATTGGTCACATCCTATATTTTTTAAATCATCGTCCTCAACATCACTAACATGTACCTCATCACATGTGCTACCAGTGATGACAACTTTAGTCGCAGTTTCCGTCACTTCACTCAATTTCTTAGCGTTTTTCATATCTAATGTTTTCTTTGGTAATGCTTTTTTCGTATTATTTTTATTTTGAACTTTAAGTAGTTTTCGTTTCTCTTTTTCGTCTACAATTTTCTGTTTCTTGTTTTCTTTTTCTACAAGATACTCTCTATATGCAGCGGAGGAGATTGCTGATGGCACATCTGTTACATTGGTCACATCCTATACTTTTTAAATCATCGTCCACAACATTACTAACAAGTTCCTCATCACATGTGCTACAAGTGATAACAACTTTAGTCGCATTTTCCGTTACTTCACTTAATTTCTTATCGTTTTTTATATCTGATGTTTTCTTTGGTAATGCTTTTTTCTTATTTCTTTTATTTTGAATTTTAAGTAGTTTTCGTTTCTTTTTTGTTCTACAATATTTTGTTTTTTGTCTTCCTTTTCTACAAAATACTCTCTATATGCAGTGGAGGAGATTACTGATTGATGGCACATCTGTTACATTGGTCACATCCTATACTTTTTAAATCATCGTCCTCAACATTACTAACAAGTTCCACATCACATGTGCTACAACTGATAACAACTTTAATCGCATTTTCCGTCACTTCACTTAATTTCTTATCGTTTTTCATATCTGATGTTTTCTTTGGTAATGCTTTTTTTATTACTTCTATTTTAAATTTTAAGTAGTTTTCGTTTCTCTTTTTCTTCTACAATTTTCTGTTTTTTGTCTTCCTTTTCAACAAGATACTCTCTATATGCAGCAGAGGAGATTGCTTATTGCAATGTCTCTGCCTGCAGGCTTTCTTTTACTTATAATGGACGTAGGCTAGAATAAGTGATCTTTAAAGCTATTGGATGCACTTGATATTGAAACGTAGTCACCGACCTTCATTCTACTTTCAATTTGTACGTTATTTAAAGAAATGTCTTTGAGTTTTTCTTTATGATTTTCATCAGCTTCGCCAAGTGATACAAATACTTTTTCTAGTTCTTTTTCTACACCTATATTCTCCATTTTTTCTAAAATTTTTGCATTTGCTTCTAGAACACTTGTATCATGTTGAGCAAAAACGCTTTCAACCGTTTCTATACCTTATCAATATTATTTATTGTATTTTGTGTATGTGTAAGGTTTTCCATTAACTGCAGGCCACTGTCAAATTCCACATTGATCAATTCAGTGTGGTTAATCTCGTTTGCCAACAGAGAATCAGTAGTAATACTTTTGTTAATCGTATTAGATTGAACTAATACTAGTGCTTCATTTTCTTGAATCGTTTTGCAACCGATAGCATTGCGGTAGTGCTTATTTAGCAGAATTAGAGATATTCTAAGCAAACATTTGCTGAAAATGGCACGCAAACTTAGTTTGAACCAAGATGAACTTGCATGCTATGCAGAGATGAGTGGAACAAGTTTTTACAGGAAAACTTTGATGATGATATAGAACTGCCTGTTCTGAAAGTGCCACAAGTGATGAGAATCATGATGACAATGATCAACCTGATATAGATGATCCTGATGTAGATATTACTGATATAATTGATGTTCAAAATGTTTCACATGTCCAACAAAACGTTCATTGGTGTGATATTGAAGAAGAACCGCCCATTTTTGATTTTCAAGGTAACAATATTGGTTTACAAACACAAATTCCGATAACAGTAGAACATTTTGTTATCTTTTTTCTCCAATGACTTTCTGAATTATCTAGGTGATCAAACTAATTTATATGCCACTCAAGAAATTCAAAGAAGTACATACTGTTTATACGATTCTCAAGGCAAAAGTGATAATGGGTCCACAATATGTTTACGAAATGCTTGTTTTTCTTGGGTTGCTGTTACACATAAACTCCTGTGTATTTCAACTGAGTATTATTGAGTAAAAACAGCATACATGCCATGCCTTTTTGGAAATCTGTTACGAGCTTCAATAGATTTTAATTGTTATTACTGTTTTGCATTTTATGGATAACTCTTTATTCACTGACAAGATAAAATAAAATTAGACCAACCAGTACTAGATCATGTCAATATTATTATGCGTAACAATTACGTACCATATAAAAAAATTTATCTACTCCTATTTAGTTGTAATACATTATTCATATACTTTTGAACAAGGAATAGTGTTCATAATTAAACACCGTGAGTTATGAGCGTGAGTTATGACAACTCACGCTTCCAGCTTATATTTCTCTTTAATTACCGATAATAAATATACCAAAAGTATCAAAGTAGCCATGCTCATTGACATTTACCTAATGTTAAACAAATTTGTTGTAACCCAGTTTTTTAGAACGCGAGATATTAAATCAAGTAAAGTTTGCCAAAAATTAGCGATAGTAAATCAGAACTGATGTGTACACCACCAGAAATTAGAGAAGCGGTTCGTATTACGACAACTAATGTACTACTGGATAAATCGCATTATAAATATCAAGCTGTATACAGATGCTTTATTGACTGGAGCATTAGTAAAAATATCAAATTATTTTCCAAAAATGTATTTCTTGCATATTTTAGTGAACTCTCAAATAAATATGAAGCATCGTCCTTATGGACATTCTATTCAATGTTACGAAGTACACTTAATTTAAATAATGGAATACGTATTGAAACCTATTCGAAACTACACGCATTCTTGAAACGCAAATCTGAAAAGTATACAGCTAAAAAAGCCAAAACATTTACCCCAGAAAAAATTAATCAATTCATATCCGAAGCCCCAGATGACAAATATCTGGCATCAATGGTACTAACATCTTATTTAATTTAAACATAATTATACAATATTCCTATATTCTAGGTTGCCTTTATAATGGGCATTATGGGTGCTTGTCGTGCAGTAGAAAGAATTATATTCCATGCAAATAGCAGATATTGAAGATCTTGGCTCTGCCTACATGGTTAGCATACCAAAAACAAAAAATAAAATTAGCAGAAGATTTAGTATAACTGGAAGTTACTATGCGATTGTTGATAAATATCTGCGTCTCCGTCCTTTGAATCTAACGCAATCATCTTTATTTTTTAAATTTCAAAACAGCAAATATTTTTATCAAAAAAATTGGTATCAATAAATTTGGAGCAATGGCTAAAGAAGTTGCCACATTTTTAAAGTTACCGAATAGCAACTTATACATGGGTATTGTTTTCGTCGTTCATCTGCCACTTAGTTGGTTGGCGCTGGCGGTGATATCACAGCTCTGAAACGCCACGGTAGTTGGCGATCATCGACCGTAGCAGAAGAGTACATGAATCTATAAAAAGTAAAGCAGACACGGCAAAAAGAATTTACAATTCTATTAATCCACTTCAAGTGCTAGTACTTCTACCTACTTAAAACCTACTTTAAATAAAACAATAACCTTGGATAATTCTACACCAATATTACAATTAATTTGAATAATAAGATTAATTAGAAACTACTAAACTGCGTTACACATGTTCTTGATTAATTTATCATAAGTAGATGTTATTTTGCACTATAATTTTTTAAAATAATCTTGATTACATGTGCTTATTAAAACTTGTTACTGTGCTTATAATCGTAGATAAAGTATAGTAGTCAACATACGGTAATGACAATAACTCGCTTGATGAATTACGGCACTCACCTTCGGCTTATGCAAACTTCATCTGCGTGAGTTATTGCCTACATTACCATATTATTTTTATAAGCTTTATTGGGTTAACATTTAAAAAAAACAAACATATAAAGTAAACAAATAGTATGAACAAACATACAAAACAAATTAAACCTTAATAAAAAGAAATAAAAACCCAATAGGTGGAGTTCAGTATAAGACAGTTTTTCAACCCTACCCAAAAAGATAAAATACAAGTATAATAAAATGTATCATACATAATGAATGTAATTATAAATTACTCTGATTTAAAAACAATAGTTCCTTAAGCTTAACTCGGAAATTGTAAATTGTATTACTTTCTATAAACAGGTGGGGCCATTTGTTAAGAATACTAACAGCAGTATATTCAAAACAACTTTTATATTTCGTTGTAGTTGAATAATATACTATTATATAAACGAATGTTTAGTCAAGGGATAGCAGGTTATTTTTCTGCTAGTATATTAAGAACAAAAACAAATATGGAGTTAAATTCCATGAATTGTGCGAGTCCAATGGAATTGTACTAAAAGAAAAAATATTTTTGCGCAAAATCTGGGCCCATCAACAAAGCCCTGAGTATGCTTAGAAGTTGTTGTGCAGCTCATGGATGATTTTTTATACAAAGGGCATAGGTATATTATACACAGACAATTTTTATAACTGGGTTCCGTTCACAAATCTGATGACTTCTAGAAGAACCTAAATTTGCGGCACATGTAGATCTAACCGAACAGGAAACCCCAATATTGTTGTCGACAAAAAGCTAAAAAGTGAAGAGTTCGTATAAAAACGAAAGAAGTGTGTGTGTGTAGTCATTTGTAAATGGAGAGATAAGGAAGATGTTTTCACCATTTGCAGCATAAAGTTCAAAATATTGCTGTGCAAAACAGAAGTGGCAAGAAGGCCTAAAATCCAAATGTTAATCATAGATTAGAATAACAGGATTGCGAGTATAGACATCGATCAAATGCTGTTGTATTTCATAGCTTTTTGAAAAACAGTCAGGTGGTCAAAAAAAGGGGTATACATATTTTTGAAATATACCCTCCAAAATGTGTTTTTGTTGCCTCACAATGCCAATGGAACAAATATGAAGTCCCTTTAGTTCAAAGTACTATTTAATCAGGAATAAATGCAAGGAGAACAGCCAGTGAAAAAGAATGCTCCTTTTCACAACTTAGAAAGCATTCATTTTACTGAAAACAACAGCCCTACTAAGCCTTGTCATATTTGTACGCAAGAGAAAAACAAAAAGAAAACCGTTAACATTGTACTGTATATGATGACAAACAAGCCTTGTTCGTGAACAATGTTTTAAAATTTATGGTATATAATTTCAGGAAAATATCATTTTTTTACTTCTTGTAGATCTATAATAAATAAAGGATAATAAAAATTTTTTTAATGTGCCATCTTTAATTTATGTGACCTTTCCACAGATGTCTACACCTCCAAATCCCATGTATTTACTACAAATAGAGTATTAGCAGGTAACAAAGAAAAAACTACAAACTACGAGACTCTCGTATTGGCATCAGAGTCTACGAGTTATCTCATATTTGGCAGTCAACGTGTTAAATAAAAGTTCAAAAACCTATTAACGAAAAACATGACACGAATGTGTTATTATATACATCGTGTATTATTCAAAACTAATGCATAAAAATTAGTTATAACAAACCTTACTATTAATCAATTAAAGTAAAAAATTTAATCTTTCTTAAAAAGGCAGTAGTGGTAAATGCTCTTAGAATTACTGAAACATAATGATAACCTAAACTTCTTTTCAGCCGCCCATTACTTCTTTAAATGCGTATTTCTCTTCTAGAATATCATCTTTGGACAGTTTATTGTAGGTTTGCTTTCAACCTACACACTTTACTCAGTATGCTTTATAAAAAAAGAAAATTAATTCACGTCTGTTATTTTGCAATATTAGAATAATTAGATTCCTATTGTGATGTATGAATAATAGCTTGCAAGATCAATGTACGCATGCCAAACTAATAAAAAGATCATTCATTAATAGTATAATCTTGTTTCTGAAATTACCAATACCGTTTTTGTTGGCTGTACTGAACGAGTTAAAGTTTATGCACCTAATTGAACAGTAAAAGAGTAAAACCAATTTGCAACACAGACTAAAAACAAAATTTTTAACATATTGTTAGCTTAATAGAAATTGAGTCAACTAGTAGAAATGAATTAAACAGAGTTATAATTATTATATTCTGATTATATTTTAACAAGTTATAAAAATGAAATTTGTGACTAGCAGCATTGTTATTCAATTATTTAAATAATATATATGTTAAAGGCGTAATCATTCTTATGGCATATCATACAAGTAGTTTTGGATCTTGTAATGAATAAATACATTTACATATGGCGAATAAATCAGCAAGTATTGTTACAAGATTATGAGGCATTAGATTATTAAATTTGGAATTGCCCCGAAGGGACTGGAATCACGTAACAAATTAAGGGTGCACCATCTAACTAAAGTGGTGTGGGAGTGGGCCCCTTTTTTGCTTATGTCGCCTTTTTGCTCAGTTCCCTTTTCACGCATAAAGATATAGAACAAAAATCGAAGAATGTAACTATTAAGTAGGTGCATTTCAAGCTACATTACCAGTAACATTTACCTTGAAGGGTTTTCAATCTGTTATAAATTATGGGTGCTAACTCGCCTAGTGAGAATCCTCTGGGTGACAAGTATTCCTAAGGATTTTAATTACGTCGCTCTCCAGGTTGTTACGATATACCATGTGGGACAATGAAGAGAATGACGAAAGTAACATAAGTAGTGTGCACAGATTACCACAACAAAAACCATAAAGGTAAAGAATGTTCGTGCTGTTTATCTGTGGGGGGGGGGGCAAAAGATAAAACTTAAGATCGATTCGTTCGGCTGAAATAGAAAAAATTAATGGTCAGTAAGTAACAGGAAAATAAAATAAACAGTACGTTTGGCTGTTAAAACACTATGAACCGATCCAATAGGATAAATAAATATCAATTATAAAAAAATATAAAAAACAACATAAATAACGACACGCAGCAATGGTATAATGGTGTTCTTTATTAAACAAAACAAATAAATTTAAAACAAATAATTTTATGCATCCCCTTACAGTAAATTATTGTGACGCAAACACATTTAGAAGCACAAAAAAAATTTCAATTTGTAACAAATCAAAACCGAAACCTAAAATACAAATCTTTATCTTGCATGACACTAGCAATAAATATATTTAAATATTCTTGTACGTATCATGAAACCTCCATAAAGCAATTACCTTTATGATTGAAGTGAAACAATTTATAGAAATTTCATGTTAATGATAGTAATTAAATAAAGTTGACCTAATTGTAAAGGCCGAACTAAATCACAAAACAACAGTTATAAAGGCGCATTATGGACTGAATCAATGTTAAGGTAACTACGCCTAAACATTTTAGCTTTGCTCTTTTGCAGATAGATTTTTATAAAAGAAATTAAATAGGAAAAAATCTTAACAATAATCAGCCAGTACGTTTGCCTTTTTGGTGGCCCTTCTAGATCTATCCATGGAACCTCATAAGTTCTATCTAATTAATTACAGTAGAAATGTGTGCAATTTATGTAAACACTAAGCTGCTCTAAAAGTAAGCATGCAGACTCCCGTAATACAATTACATATCACCTGCAATTCTTGTTCCGGTACATAATATAATTAAATAACAGTTACTCAAATTTACATGTGTACCAAATCGTAAGTATAGAAATTGGCTTATAATGAAACAGTGTATCAACACATGGATGAACCTTTATACTGATTCACTCGATACACATTTGTGGTTCACTGTTATAAATAACGAGAGGGATTTATTCAGGTAATACCAAATTTAATATTATGGTTAGGGCTTCAAAACTTACGCATAAGATTGATGCAACTTGCGTTTTCTCAACATAGTACATCTACTATGCATGAGTAAGGAGTATCCCAACAGGTGCTGTATAGTAAAGAGGAATCTCGACACCAGGACCCTAAATTAGTAATGAGTCCATTGGCAATTTTTAATACAGCCTAACCATCAAAACCAAGCGTAACGGAAAAGATGTACAACGTAGACACACAATTTTAACCAAAGGCGAAACTTAGACTAAACCAGCTGAAAATAAAGTTCATATTAGTTATGCGTTAAACTTAACCTCTTACCAATCTCATTAAGAAAATGTTGAAAAGGAAATGGCATGAAAATTCAAAACTCAAGAAACTCCCATTGGATACCTTAGAAATAAATTCAAATATTTTAACAACACTAGTAAATGATATGAATTTGACTATGCAAAGATAAATTAGAACCAAATTTATAACAAAAGAGATAATAATTACGCCGCTTATCTGAACAAAATTAATTTATTAAAATACAAGAAGTTACCATAACATCTTTTCCTTAATTTTTACAAAAGGTAGGTGGGCGAAAGTTTTGCAATATTTGAGTGTATGAAAATATACAGAAGTGTGAAATTGGACGTAAAATAGTGGAATGGATTTTTTTACAAAATGCTATACTGTATCTGTACATAAAGAAAACAACAAATATCATCTCACTTCTTGTATATCACCCACATATTAATTACCTCAACATTATCAACTGTCCAAACTTTATGGTATGCACTATCTCTATCCCTGATCATATTTTTTATTTCTATATCAAGCCATGGTATGTCATTATTTCTACACTTTCTATCCCTTAAAGGGGTGACCTTATCTATTATTTTTTGACGCTTGTTATTAAGTTGTTTACAAAATGACATTTACACTCACCGAATTCAAAGGCTACTCAGTTTCAATTAATTTATTGTTAATTTTAGTTAGATTGGCAGTACTAAGATTTCTATACTTACTAATCGAATTACTGTCATAAAACTTTCAACTAATTTTGCAGTAACTAATATTTATACTGGCATGATTAATAATCACCATATCACTGATTTTAACTTTAACACGATTTGATTTAGTAAATACATAATCAATTAAAGTTTTGGACAGTACAGTCTTTCTAGTCGGTTCAATTACAAGTTGATCAATTCCATTTTAAATTTTTGTTACATAAAAGGAATCTTGCATGTAGTTTATATTATATCATATACTTCGTGTAATATTTCCTAAAACAAATGTACTGATAATTAAATACCACATTTAAATGCTGTCAAAATAAAATAGCTTGAAGCATTTTTAAATTATAACCGCATATCCTAATAAAATTGTACAGGGTAATGAATAAGAAATCATTTAGCTTGAAAAGGCGGTTGAAATTGTTAAGGAATAATCAAATGACCGTGAGAAGAGAGTAAGACATGTAAAATTTCATCATGAAGAACAAAAATATTCCCGTGCAGGAACTGCACGTAACAACACATGCCTACCTCTATATTTAAGGATAAAAAAACGTAATCGAATTAGTCATAAATAATATATTTCATTGCTTAATTTGTGCAATAGACAATTTCTGCTTATGTCCTCTTTTTTTATAGGACGATAATGTTCAAAGATGTTAAAAGAATTACATTCCATACAGATGTTCAGCATAAACATTAGGTTTAAAGGTTCAGTTACACAACATGTTTACCGTACTTCTTTATTTAATACAAGCAATCCATTCGTTTATAAAACAAAACTACATCAAGTGCTACTTCAAGCACAGTAATAATAATATCCAATTCATTTCTAAGTTCAATAACTACATTCTCTAATCAATCATGATTTTTGCAAATGTATAATAATATGGAAAGACCGCTATCTGTCTTTCTTTTACTCTGAATTATTTTAGTTTGAACACTGTTTTTCCGTTACCTGCACCATGAGGAAGTTCAAGAATACCAGAACAGATAGAATGAGTTGCATGTTTCAGTGAGCTAAAGAATTGAACTATAGGAAATTAGTGGGGTCTTTAGTGAGGAACTAGACTAAGATAGGTCCCTCAAAGAGAGCAGCAGCTGCTTTGGTAATTACAGTGACACAGACAATTTTGTTAGGTCAGTTACCTTGATTAGAAAGGTATTGCACAAACTGAATGTAGTCTAACCATGTTCGGATAATAGTCTACCAAGTGGTTAGTTTCAATTTTAGGGACATGTTGGTTCCCAAACCAACCTTATGTTGAAAATAACCATGTTGTACATGGTTTAGTCTATGGTATTCATAGTAATGATAGTCAAATGTAAAGACATACGTATATTTGGTTTTGTGTTTCCGTTAATGTAACGATAGTTGCAGTTTTGCTGTAATAAATTATTTTGCAATTACCTAGAAGCATGATTAAATATTCATATTATGTAACATTTGCTTTTAGAAACCTTTTTTGCAGCTAGCAACCTTAAATAGGTCTCTGTGTTCTTCTGATTAAGGTTTGTGTTATGTTTAAAAAATAGTGTCCTTAATGATTTTTCAGGTACATTTTTAAGCCAGAATCACTCTCCTGATCTGAGATTTTGGTATCCTCTTGTTACTATTTCTAGGACTCTTCTTAGCAACCCCGCGAGATTAGTTGATGTCCACAGTATTTCCTGATCAAGACATTCTGGAACCCTTTTCAAACACTTACGCTGCCCATCTCACTGAGTTAGTCGGCAACCAATTTTGTTAGTACAGCTGAGGTTTCCGGTATTTTATCGAAACGAAATTTTTAGCCGAGTACTTCATAGAATTTTCTGTGAATTACCAACTAGATATTCTGGGGGGCAGAAGTGAAAATGTTGACAAAACATCATTGGAGCAAATAAAGCAATGTAAATTAAAGCTCGCTCAGTGGTGTCAAGAATTTAACTATATTAATAACAGGAGCTTTTATAAAATTTTCAATTAACCAAACATATCTTTATCTATCTATAGTAGTTGCGTGAGGTTTTGAAAAGCATTTATGTTGTAGAGTAGAATTTATTTAAGAAGAGCCTGTACATCATTTGCCATATGTGGAAACCTTGAAAGTCAGTGGCATAGCGGATTTAATGATTTTTAGGGTTTTGAAAACACTCCCATAGAGTAAATATTTTAAAATCAAGTTTTGTTTTGTTGGTGGTTTAAATTCACATGGAGAATATGCAAATAAGCAAGGCATAAAACACAAAGAAACGGAAAGAAAACTATGAATGCATAAGAAGTAAATATCGAATGTCAAAGTCACAAATGTCAATTGACATTTAACAGAAAATTATCGACGCCACTGATATGCTGAACGAACATGTTTATTTGTAAACAATGAACTAATCTGACACCATTTTAGCCGTGTGCACATGATGAAGTGCGGGCTCTTCTTAAATAAATTCTACTCTACCTTATTGATTTCGATATTTATTTATAATTCTTTGAGAGTAAATCTAAATTTTTAAAACTTTTTCTAAGTTTCAGTTTTGCTTCTGATTGTTTTTCCTTTTGTGTTAAGCTACAAACCTGAAAAAGTTGTGATATATTGACTTTCAACAACATTTTCTATGACAAATAATATACATCGTGCTATGATAATAGGGTTATTTAAGGATATATAAGGTCACAGGGAGATATTCATGTAAACAACACAAAAATTAAGAAAACTAAACATTTAAACCATAAAAAGTACACAATTCGTCTATTATGCAAAAAGCAAATACCAGACACCCTGTATAAAAACAAAAACTAACTACAGTCAATGAAAGGAGGCTCATTCTTTAATAATTTAACCACATTTAGTAAAATAGATAACTCGGGGTGCAACCCAATTCATTTTAGAAACATTAATACATTCATAAACTTTAAACAAATGTAAATTAGGCATATCCAAAGTAAAACAAACGCGAAACAAATCTTTTTCAAAATCGATGCATTAGCCCAAGAAAATAATCAATGCATGCTTATAATAAACAGGCCTTCAAAACAGGCATATTTCATAACACAAGAAGTCAATAAATGCATCTAATTTACGTCATCTGTTAAAGAATCCCATTATAAAATTTAGCCTACATGATATTTTAAATGTAGGAATCGCCACACTTTCGAATAAAGCCCAACATATTGGGTAAACAAAATATGTAACAACTTTGTATACATGCAGAATTGAAACGAAAATTTGATAAATTCCTGTTCAAAATTACAATTACGTGATGTTAAAAGGTACAAAGTAACATTGGCAAACGAAATCCATTATATAAAGCTTTTATCTACATGATTTTTGAAGCGTCTGAAGAACACATAGTAAGTAACTCCAAGTAAAAACCAACCGGCTGCATGATAGTGCAGGACAATGCCTCGACCATGGTTGAAATATAAGATAACAAGCAGTCAACCATTGACAGCACGTGGAAGGGCTATTTGTTATAACCCCGGCACGGGTGTTCAGAGCCACTTCCACAGTTGGCAACACGGATACTATCCACGTTCACATTATTGCACATCAAAGATATTACGACATAACTACGTGTCAAATTGCATCGCATGCCAAATATGTTTACAGTGATACAAGATGCACCCTAAAAAAGATAAAAAGCACTCACCCAAAAATGTGGAACTTTTCACAATTTCGCGGTCATCCTTGCGCAGGGGCCATGTTGATTTCCATGTATCTCGTTTGGGCGTGGGTTACGTTGTGCCATCGTTGAAACCAGATTTAACGTCTTCTCTCTTCTTTGTTCATAGGTAGGACGAAGGAAAAACCAGGTAAGGAACAACAAGGAGAAAACCTACATTTTCTGAAAGAGAAAAGATAAAGGAAAGACACTGGCAAACTTCACCGTTCGACATCTCGTTGGCTAATCCCCTCATGGCCTGTCCAAACTGCGCACTTACCCACTCTCGCCTGTGCATTCCTTTGTGCTGACGCAACTGTCCGAAATGACGGAAATTTAACAAGTTTATTTGAAATAATGACGGGAATTTAGTCACATATTTAAAACTGTACATCTCCAAATTTGGAATGTAACGTATTCTATATATAATTCACCTAAATTGATAACATTCATTGATTTTTTAACCGAAGCACGAACAGTACTAATCGAAATTAAAAGTATTACGCAAAGTTCAGTTGTGAAGTTAAACAAAAATTTATAAGTGAAAGTCACAGTAATTAAAATTTCAAGTGAAGAATACAGTCAGGTGCACGTTAAAGCATACGAGTGTATAAGAAATCCACCGTTGGCATAAAACGTAAGTCTAAATTTGATTTAGTAATAAACAAATCTTTACAATTTATTAATTAAGGCACTAAATAATTCATTAAGAAATCTAAGTATGGACATAAGACTACAATATAGTACTGAATACAATAAACAGGGAAAGTCTAAATCAAGACGTTAAAAGTATAACTGAAGCTTAAGCAACACGAAGTCATTGGTTAGCAACACGCTGTGGAGAGGCAGTTAGAAGCGTTGGGTGTCTGCAGAGCTACGGGGGTCACAACTTGGAAACCAGGAAATAAATTGGAAAAATACCAGGTTAGCATTTATGTTTCAACTAATAGCATAAATCTTATTTTTGAATATTTGAAACTTACATATACTTAAATATTTTGTGTAAAGGGTCATCAAAAAGATTTTTTTTAAAACGTAGAAAATACGTTAAAAGAAGGGAAGGTTCATTGAACGTTCTACAAAACATGCAATACATAACTATTTTTGCTGGCTTTAATTGATTAAAAAGAGGTTATAATTTTGTAAAGAGCTAATTGAATTTTTATTTTTACTTTGATTCAAAGGTTTCAAATAGCAAATAACATTACGAAGGTTGTGGAGGTGTAAATTGTACATATTTCTTATTTATTTTACAAATTTTGGTGAATTTTGTGTATCTTATTCGGGTATGAAACTCAAAGAGAGAAGGGTGTGAACATTATTTGTTATTATATCGTTGTTCACTCTGTGCAGGGTAGCTGAGGCATAAATTTAATTATGTGAATTTTAAAATTATTCTAGATTATTTAGAGGCACAGAGAGGTGGCGGTCAAGAAGGCAACTGAGCGTTACATATACTAGGCGAGCGACGATATCGTAGCAATATATATGATCTGACAAAATGTCAAGTAACGAACTGCTTTAAATAAAAACTACAGATTATTTAATTAAATTATTGTAAACTATATAGTTCGTAAAGTAGGGTGTATTTTATTACATTCCTGACGTTTCGAACTCGTTTTTGGTTCTTTTTCGAAGGATATAAATTTACACTAGCATTCTAATTTCAACATTAAAACTATAAACAATATTAAAACTAGATATTAAGTATGAATGTAAAGAATTTTGGTTGAAACTTATTGAAAATATAATACAAAAAATATATATAAACAATTAAATTTTTTTCAGGCTGTAGATTGGTGGTCAGTTGGTGTTCTCACATATGAGTTATTAACTGGAGCATCGCCTTTTACCGTTGAAGGCGAGAAAAACACCCAGCAAGAAATTTCTCGAAGAATATTAAAAACAACACCTCCTATTCCTGAATGTAAGCTATTAATATGTATTGGGATATATTTCATTTAACTTTGTTTTCCTTCCAGCATTAGGTAGAGACGTATCAGATTTTATAAGTAGATTATTGGTTAAGGATCCAAAAAGAAGGTTGGGCGGTGGTGTTGAAGATGCTCTAGAGCTAAAAAGACATCCATTTTTCAAAAACCTAGATTGGGACGCACTTGCATCTAAAAATATCGCTGCACCCTTTACACCTACAATTAAGTAAGTATTTAAATATTTGTATGTGATTGTTTTTATTGATATAAAAGGTTGGGGAAAAAGAAATCCATTATTTTTGTGTGAACTTCAAGACTTTATTTAACATGTTTCGGTTTGTCCGATTTTTGATCAAATATGCACCGTTTTGTTCTATAATTTGTTGCCATTTTAAAGGTAGCCTCTCTCATAGAAATCTTGGTCCTTATTGGTGAAAAACTCTAGCAATCGATTTTCACAATCTTCTCATGATGCTAATTTCTTATCACTCAGGAAGTTTTGCAATGTGAGAAAAAGGTGGTAATCGCTTGGTACCAGGTCTGAATTTTATGGTGGATGCATTAAAACTTCCCAACCAAGCTCTCGGAGTTTCTGGCGAGTCACTACAGACGTGTGTGGCCTGGTGTTGTCCTGATGGAACACAACACCTCTTCTGTTGGCCAATTCTGGCCGTTTCTGGTCAATCGCTAGCTTCAAACGGTCCAGTTGTTGACAGTACAGATCTGAATTTAGTGTTTGGCCATATGGAAGCAACTCATAATAAATGATTCCTTTCCAGTCCCACCAAATGCACAGCAGGCCGTTGGTCCTGGTTTCGGCACTGTTTGAGCTACTTCACTGTGCTTTGATGACTATCGTGTTCGCACAATATTGTCGTATGTGACCCATTTCTCATCTGCGGTCACTGTCCGTTTAAAAAATGGGTTGATTGCATTGCGTTTGGTCAAGGCTTTGCAGATGGAAATTTGATCCATCATGTTTTTTTGGTGTTAATTGGTGTGGCACCCAAACATCGAGCTTCTTTTTGAATTCAGCTTTGTGCAAATGATTTAGAACTGTTTTATGGTTGATCTTAGCTCCTGGGCGATGGTACGATTACTAACAATGCCGATCAACTTCAATTATTTCTATGATTTTATCGACATTTGTGACGACGGGCCTGCCTGTGCGAGGTGCATTTTTAACATCAAAAATACCCGAACGAAATCGACGAAATCAAAATTGCACCTAATTAGCTGTTACAGTATCGGGACCATAAACACTATTCACAATTTCAGCTGCCTGGCTTGCATTTTCGCCTTTATTAAAGAAAAACTGTAAAATGTACCGAGTTTTCTCTTTGTTGACTTCTATTTTTAACACCCTGTAACTCACAACCAAATAAACCAAAAAAACAGCAAAATAATTTTTTTAGTGTGAAATGCCACCTTGACAACGAGCATAAATCTGAAATTGTTTGATCGATACTTTACAAGATATCGATCACTATAGCCATCTACCAAAAAAATAATGGATTTCTTTTTCCCCAACCTATTATTACTGTTTTGCATTCTCTGTATTCTGCAAGATACTCATATATTAGAATGTTGTTTTTACAAGGGCAGGTGTTTCATATACATGTTGAACGGAACTAACTTTACACATTTACGATAGGAATTATTATAAGCAGACACATTTTTGTAAGATTGTTTTAAACTGCAGGGTTAAAAAGCTACAACTACTCCAGTTTTTTTTTATTTAACTCTTAATGTAGAAATGTTTTCTGACTTTTTAAAAGTTCTGCAGTTCTACGGTTTTGGATTGTAGTGGCTATACAGGTAGAGTAGAATTATTATCGGATGATGGATGATGTCATATACACAATAGGTTCAAAGTCAAGATTTTGCATGCTTTAGTACAACCTACAAACGTCATGCTAGCATTATAGTTTTAATACGTCGTCACGAATACACTTTTTTTTAAATTGTCTCCATATTTATTCATGCTTATATAATACTTTTTCGTCTGATTTCAAACATGTATACGAATATGGGTCTTACATATGAAAATTTCAAAAAAAAATTGAAATATAGATTTATGAAATTAGTATTCAGTACGTGATGGACACAATGGCATTGTTATTATTTTTTTTATTTTAAGGTAAGAAATAATTAATAATATTATAGAAACTGTCCAACATTTTTTTCCATTATTATTTCAACATACTTTAAGGAGTTACAAGAAATGCCTAGTATGACTTCTAATAAAACATTTATAGGAATTTTTTCACATTCTGTAGCCATTGTCTCTTAATTCATTTAAATTAAGGACAGGAATTTTATAAAAACGCTCTTTTAAATAGCCCCATAGAAAATAATCCGAAGGAGTAAAAGATGGTATTGCATGCTGGGAATAATACTGGACCATGTGTTTCAAACTATGAAGAAAATAAACATTACTATATTAGAAGCAAAAGGACACAACGAAACATTACAGTGAAGATTTGATGATACCATGTTATTCAACTTTTTATATCAAAAAACCTTTTCCATTTTTATATTTTTAAATAGAATTTTCGCCCACAAATGAAAAATGACATTTTTTTGTTTTTCGAGTATAACTTGTTAGACCTGTTTTTTTCTATCTACTCCACCTCATAGGCGGCAGAGTCACCACACAACAAGGGGTTGCTGTCTAAAATTCAAGTCCAAGGTAAATTGTATGGAAAGCGACTTTTCGTACAAAAGGACCCTCGAATAAGATCTTCCAGCCAACTAAGTTTATTCAACTTAGGGCAGAGCTATGTGCTAAAGTGGTTGGTATACGACAGAAAAGAGAATATTATGGACGCCACCGTATCTTAATAATAGCTCTATGTCTAACAATCCGAAGGTAAGATACAGAAATCTTCGAAAAGAAAAAAACTTCTCCTGAACAACTAAAACGTATAAAAATAGTACTTACTTACCTTTAACACTGCAAGCTTGAATTGGAACGATGATCTCGTACTGTCTGAAAATATAACCACCTCAAGAAGTTCACTAGAGCCTAGTCAAATTATTACAAAAGATTTCAAAAATTAGCAATTCAAAAATATAACTCTAAAATATCTTACCGAGAGAAAGTTGATGGCATTTCTCTCTATACTCATGAATTTTGTGAATTTTGTAACACTCCACCCTCTTTCTTTGTCTTAAATTACCCTCAAAGAAACAAGGAACCAGTTACTTAATACATATAAAATAAAATGCAAATATCAATTCTTAAAGTTCAAGATTCCAATACAAGGGTCCATTCACCTACTCCACAAGGTTGTTGCCTATTTCTGATCCCACAGCAATCACGGTACTTCACTCAAACGCTTTGGCTCCTCTACAGCGGAGAGTACATGGACATTCCTCAGGGTGGTTAGGCATAGAACTCTGAAACCGACGCTAGTGAGTTAACTTACCCAAGAGTTTACAAAATACCTGTACCTAAATGTATTTCAACGAACACCTTTTAATTGTAGTATATATATATATATATATATATATATATATATATATATATATATATATCTCAACCTTCGTATCAAGTAATGCATTTAACCTTTAAGATGGTGATATAGCTATATACATTACCTATATCGACATACCTTTCACTTTCTTGCTCTTTTACCTAATAAATTAAAAGACATACTTGAATGCAACAAAAGAATATCTATTATTTAACTAAAAGTTACCTTAACCCGGGTTGTTATACACTGTACTAATCCATGTAAATTGTACAATTAAAACAAATAGGCCCCGGATTAAACATAACCAAGAACTCTTGATATTCTACACAAAATTCATAATATTAAATGGTAATGTTAATAATAATGTCCAAAAATTCCAACATTAACGTAGCAACTTAATAACCTATTCATATAAAAGCGTATGATAAATATATAAAAGTCCATACCTGCATCCTCGAGTGTATGCATGCAAATGCATTTAAACGTCCGTTCTCTCGAATCATTTATTCAAAGATTCACCCCATACCTGTTTTGGGTATACAATACCCACTGTTGCTCCAGTGTCTAAAGTACTTTTGAGGTAACATCCTCACCAGGGTTGATAGTGCTTAACGCGGGTGTTGATAAATTTTGTGCTCGAAACTCTTTATATTCCCCTACTTCTTCACCAAATTGGATTGGGACCAAGCTTCCAAAAACCAGACTTCCACCTTCCCCAAATAATGAACAATATGGGGTTGGTTCTTCTTCGTAACTTTTATTTTTATTTAACACATCACCATCGCCAAACAACGAACTGTTGTTGGTGGGGAGTCATCATTTTTTTTGCAGTTAGTAAAACTGCGCTTCCTACCATGAAACGACTTACGGCTTAACCATTTAGTTTTCTGATGAAATTTAAATTTATCCCTATTTAATTCTCCTTTAAGAGCATAACTTATCTTATAGAATGAAACTAATAGTTGTATATCTTCGAATATGGATATGTAGTATTATGTCCACCATCAACTACTTAGATCGACTATCCTTCCCGTATAAGCATACTCACTTCTCGAATTTATTCACTAAACATTGCTTTAATTTAAACTGGTATATAAGCAATACTGCTACGCGACATCGCAGCATAACATGCATCAGCCCCAGGCTAGTTACCTTAACATTCACGTGCCTCTTTTATATCTTTGTGTCTTTGTGAGGCTTTGTGTGTTGTCTTTTTAATTTCCCACTTGCCGTAGTTATATACTTTCGATCACGTGACTGGAACAGCCAATCAAAACCTTATATATTTCACAATCTTACATCATCCCTATATGTTCTTTCAGGTTAATTGCTTAAATCAACTTTTATTATTACCATTGCTGCTTGGAAACTACCCTATATTTAAATTTAAATTATTCTTCAATATGCTAAATTACTTTCTGTTAATATTTTTTATAGATATCACGAAAAATTAAATATTATTGCACACTTCCGGTTTCGAATTTTCTAGAACAAACTAGCATTTCCTTTGGCGCCTTAATTAAAAAATTCCTACATTTCACGGGATGTTAGATATCAGCACTTGATAGGTTATCTTCATTTACGTTGTCAACTGTCACCCAAAACCAAACTAGGGTTGGGTAACTATATTAATTCTGGTTAGTGATGAGTTACCTTTTAGATAGAATTGTCTGTGATTGGCAAAATTTTGTTTGAAATTTGGATTAATTTAAAAATGTTTTTGGGTGTTACAATTTGCTTGTACCAACTGTGAGAAACTATGATCAACTTCAATAAAAATAAGATTTAGAATAACATAATCCATTTTCTATTTTGTTAAAGAAATATATATATACACCTTTTATGCAACTTTATATACACTATTGTTTCTGCAATCAAACTATCAAAGTATTTATACGTTATCTCTTATTACAAAAGTGCATTTCAAAGATCTTAATTATTTATTAAAGTCCTTTAAGGAAGATATTGATTTTTTAATTATAAGTAACAATTTTTTAATAATCACCAAAAAGGGATCCTGTTTTGGTTTACAAACAAGAGTGTAAATGATTTGAGCTTACTTTATGTAAGATTGAATCTGGATATTTATAAAATTTATCTTGGAACCAAAAGTCAAATAGCCTTATGGTACAACATAACCTGTGTATAATTATACTTTCGAGTAAAAAACTGGATCATAAAATGTTACAAACAAATGCTAAACTGTCACCTGTTAAGTTACAAACAAATTCTTGTTTAACCTTTTCGATTCTCCGAAATTTATCTTTAAAGCTTCAACGTTCTTATGAACATTTATACAAATCAACCTGTTAAATATTGAACAAAAAATATTCACACCAATTTAAACTACTGTATAAATTTACTAAAAAGAGCAACCGCTTTATTTCCTGTGGTTTCTTTGTTTAACGAGAACTGAATAAAGAAATAACTCACCACTGAAGTTTGCACGACCTCTATCTAACTCCGGTAGCAACTATTTACCAACTTATTTGAGAATGAACTCTGTACCATCGCCCATCATTTTTCGTGTTCAACTCCAACTACAGATGCACGTCCTTTGTATGTGCCTAGGACTACAAACTTGATTTCCATTCGAAAATGAACACACATTAACATTTCAACTTTGAAATACTTAGTAACATAAAACTTGCACTACAAAAATCAAGAACCATTAATTTAAATTCAAAATGAAAATAATTACATACCGTCATGATGTTGCATCAAAACCATATAAATCATCCCAATGGTCGACTAACCAAAGAAGAAAACTAAACAAAAATTTCTTCACGACTCTCTAGCATCTACCCTAGTGATGGTTTCTACTTCAAATCTAAAGGGATTCTATGACTTCAAAAACTCTACTCGACCACGTGTCGAAAACCTGTCCATTGATTACATCCTCAAATTAAAATAGACTAAAGTGTTTTGCTACGCGAGCAAGCGCAGTGAGCCGAATTCTTGCATCAACACGTCCGTAAGTATCAGAGGAACCCAAATGCTACATTAAATTTATCAACACAGATGGAGTTCTGCAAGATAACGAATAAATAAAGCTATTATACTAATTGAATAAAAATCTATACTTTCAATACCGTAGGGAATATTTGTAAATTAATAATCATAAAAAGACGTAAATTAACTGGGAACGAAATCGTATTCGTTACAAACTAGAGAACCGGATGAGATCTAGTCAATTTTGAAAGTCATTTTAATACATCCAAAGTAGACAACTTTTTTCATTTAACTGACTCTGTATTTCTTACCGTTTCTTATATAGCAATGTTATCTCTTGTATGTGAGACACTGTTTGTGTGTGTGTGTGTGTGTGTGTGTGTGTGTGTGTGTGTGTGTGTGTGTGTGTGTGCACACATGCATCAGTGTGTGTGTGTTTGTATATATGAACACAAAATTGCTAAACGTAATTAAAAGTTAGATTGATATATAGTTGTATATATGATTTAGATTTGTTAATCTTTCCAGTTGTAATCACTCGTCCGGGTATCGCAATTGGTTAGTGCATTAGTGATCAAAGCTGAAGGATACAGGTTTGAATCCTTATCCGGACTTTCTATTTTATATCTTCTACTGACTAGCCTGATTTGAAATTATCATTTAGGCTTTGCAAATTGTAACTTAGACTTCTATGTAAAGCCAAAATGATCATTTCAAATGAGCCAGTAATTGAAAGATGGAAAATGTAAGGTCTCAAATAGGATTTGTATTTGTAACATTCGCTCATGTGTTAACCAATTACAATACCTGGACGTATGATTATAATTGGAAAGATGTACAAATCTAAATCATGTACACAACCATACATCAACCTAACTTTCTTTCATTTGCATTGGGTGTTGGTATTGGTATCATATCTGACAGTGTCAAGTTTTTGACCTATACGTATATCTTGTTAAGCAGAAGAACAGAAGAGTGGATATGCTAAAAAAATGTACTAGAACTTTAGCAATTTTAGTATTTTCACTCATTGATCAATTTTTAGAAATACAATATTAATGTATTATTTTTTACTTACAGGAATGAATTGGACGTCTCCAATTTTAGTGATGAATTTACTAAACTGCCGCCAACAGACTCGCCATCAGTAGTTCCACCTAATTACGATAAAATATTTAAAGGTTATTCATTTGTAGCACCTTCAGTTATATTTTCCAAAAACATAATATCGGATGACGTACTCAAACCTGTTATGAGACACGATGACACTCGCATCTTAAAAAGATGTCAGTTTGATGATTCACCATTCTTTAAAGCATATGAAATAGATCTCAATGAACAAATATTAGGCGATGGTTCATTTTCTGCGTGTAGGCGTTGTATACAAAAATCAACTGGGAAAGAGTTTGCCGTTAAAATAGTTAGTAGAAGAACTGATTGTACTCAAGAAGTTAATTTATTACGGGCATGCCAGGGTCATCCAAATATAGTAACCTTATGTGATGTTATTATAGATGATTATCATACATATTTAATATGCGAGTTATTAAATGGGGGTGAATTGCTAGATCGCATTAGGAAAAAATCAAAATTTACAGAATGTCAAGCATCTGCAATTTTAAGAAAACTCGTTTCGGCTGTGAGTTTTATGCATTTACGAGGAGTTGTGCATAGAGATTTAAAACCTGAAAATTTATTATTTACAACCGATGATGATGAGGCTGAAATTAAACTTGTTGATTTTGGATTTGCTCGGTTGAAGCAAGAGAAAGAAGTTTTACATACTCCATGTTTTACATTACCATATGCCGCTCCAGAAATTTTAAATGGTAAATCACAGGGATATGACGAAAATTGTGATTTATGGAGTTTAGGTGTCATTCTGTATACTATGCTGTGTGGTGGTGCTCCTTTTCATTCTGGATCTCCTGAGGATAGTGCAACAGCCGTTATGGCACGATAAAAGGAGGAGAGTTTAGTTTACATCTTCAGCATGGGGTGGTGTTACGCAAGATGCAAAAAGTGTAGTGCAGGGCTTATTAACTGTCAATCCCGAACAACGATTACGTATGATAGACTTGCATAATAATGCATGGGTGCAGGGTTGCCAAAATATACCTCAAACACCTTTAATGACTCCTGATATTCTCTCATCAAATAGTACAACTGAAAAGGGTCTTAAAACAACATTTAACGCGTTTCATAAAGCTGAGCGTGAAGGGTTTAGATTACAAGATGTTCTTAATGCTAAACTAGCACAAAGAAGAGCGTTTAAAAAGAGTTCCTCAGATTCTGGCAGTTTTACTAGTGAAAGTTCCGCACGGAGCTGTTACCAAAGACGAAATTATCTTCTGATGTAGAAAAGACTGAAGAAATAGGCATCAAAGCTAGTAGTTCAAGTTCATCAGGAAGTAAAGATAATATTTTCAATTTTGATAATGAGCACTGTGTTGAATTCCCTGACACCGTAAGTACAAGCACTGTATGTACCGAAATTGTTACAGCTAAAAAACCAACTGCTAAACGTGTTAAAAGATTATATGAAGGTCCACCTCGTAGAAGTGAGCGAATTAAAAAGCGCGTCGAAATTGATTTAGATCTTATAAGCTTACAATTACCTAAACTGAATCGAAAAAGAAAGTTTTCTGATAACCAGAACGTAGAAGATCTTGAAATTACGACATCTCCTAAATTGAAGATTAGGAAATTAGGAGTAACTATAATGCCACCTAAATCAAAAGTAAATAGGCGGCGAAATCGATAGGCAGTATTTTTTTAAGATAGATATATTTATGTTTTGTATATAAATAAATATTTTTGGTAGTATGGACGATCCCAATTATATTTAACAATTGTGATAAGGAATATATTCAGCATTTTTACATTAGGGCTACGGGGTACTCGTAAGTTCCATGTTTAGTTGTTATGGTAATTAAGTGCACTTCCATATTTCATTGATAATCGTCTATTTAATAATACAATGTTATATACCAAATGAAAGAGTTACTATCATTATAGTTTTTATATTACAAATTCTTAGTTAGCATATTTCTAACTATTTCTTCTTATTATTAATAAAGATTATTATTGTATATCTTTCAATATCATATTTGTGTATACCGATTGTATGTTTGCTATATTTCATGCAGTTTGCTTTAAGTTATAATAATTTATTAGATTTGAATCTCCACAGAAATTGTTAAAGCACGCTGTATACAAATATCATCATAGTCACTTATAGTCAGTAGTTATAATTTACTCCTTATTATTTGAGGAATTTGTTGTTATGGGTTGATTTTGTTAAGCACGAAACCAAAGTAAAAATAACTTTGTTCTTTGGAGGTAATTTTCTTTTTTAAGATAATTATGTTATATAATTTTTGTGCTCAAATATACTTCCTTTTTTCTTTTTCTTAAATTGAATACTGCTTCATATAGTATGTTAAATTATGTTGCTTTTAGAAAATGTTAATTACTTTTAAAACTGTACTAGGAAGACCAAATGAATGTGCCTTGGTAAATGTTTACATCTGATAGATGATTATATTAATTGTAAATTCATTTAATGAAGTATTATAGAATGTTCTTCCTGTCAATGTATTGTTCAGTCAAATACAATAGGAAGTATTTATAATTTTGTGATCGGTTGTTTCAATAAATATGTTTTAATGATTCCTGTTTGATTTTTTAAGGTATAGGTTTTGGTTAATGCAAGTGTAGTAGCTTGAAGCCCTCGTGCAAAATTTTCTAAAATATATACATCAATTATTGCAATGATCTATATAACTATTAATTTATTTTGTTCCAATAAAGTTAAAACGATACAGACTATTTTCAAATAGTGGTGCATAAAAAATTAAAGCAAATACGACAAAATACCTAATTTATTCAGTTGACTCATTTGTCACCTTTATTAAGTGCACTTCATTCTAAAATCTCCAACACGTGTAATGCTTCATTCAATTATAATTTTAAATAAAATTTAAAACAATCATAAACATAAGAATATCAAAGTGCAGTTTTAGTGCTATTGTTCAGTTAAATCTGTCATGAACTTTGTTGTTATTTTATAATTAGAAAATTTTCGCTAATAATCTATTTAGCGTTTTATAAGTTTCAATTCCTAAAATTGTGTGGACGAATTTGGACCATTGTGCCTTAAATGATGAGCTTTAGAGAATTTTTTTTTGACCGTGGCTGAGAGCAGGAGTAGCACCAAATTTGCAATTTCTTTGACTATTTCTTCCAACATTTTATTCATTTCTTAAAACTTCTAAAAGATGATTTGATCCACTAAATTTTTAGATGCATCTTGCATACCTGTTATGAAAGCAAACAATTCTCATTTAATTCGTTAAATATCTTACTTCTGTGCTGATAAAAGTGAAAAGTTTTCAGTCATAACCTCCATTCCTCGCAGAATATAATATTGCTACACGTTTTCTTGGAATTCATTTAGGAATTAACTCTCCCTCTAAAGAAGTATTTTACCTGTAAGACGAGCGGACCAGTAAAAAAGAACAAAATCGGTTATTAGGAGCGAACTCGTCCGAATCACAGTAACGAAGGAAGAGAGAAAAATAATGGTGCTAAACACAGTCGCGCATTAGGGAGGTCAATGAATGAAACGGCAGTACACAAACAAATTCGCCAATTTCTTAGAACATTTGTACCTGAAATGATAATTAAACACAAAAACACATGTAGAATATAACTCTAGTAACTTTTATGAGTTTAAATGGCAAAACAATATTAAATTAAATTTAAGAACAAACATCTAAATTCTTCATTTCTTACATGCTAATATTAAATTGTGACGTTCCCCTGGAAAGCATATAATCATATTTCATTTTTATAATTTCTGTATTAAAAACCCCAACAATAGGAATCGACAATTTCCTTTCAAAGATATAATTTTTAGATTATACAATTTTGATATAAGGTAAAATTATTTTCTATTATATATTTCATACCCAAACATCAAATCCATTATTTAAATATGGCATAGTTGGTATGCATGTGACTACTACGCCCAAGGTCCCGGGTTCGAATCCTGACACGGTCCGCTTGAAAAATGTTAGACGAGCATTTTTCACAAAAATACGCCCTCGTTCGGATGAGAGGTAAAATGGACGTCCAATGTGTGACTGTTGTCCCGCACGTTAAAGATACCTACTTTGCTTGGAACAGCAAGGGTTCAGTTAAATTCAAAATTTTTCAAATAAAAAAAACTCGCTTCCTGGCCAATATAGTACCTTTGGGTGGAGCATTGGAAAATCACATGTAAGGTATGTGAAGGTGGGTACGCAGTCTTTGACTGCCAAGTTCTCCCAGCACTTGAACTTTTGTCGAATTAATATTTTACAATATATCCTTTCGCACACTCAACATTAGTTGAAAATATTTCATAACCAACACTTGTAGTTGTTTATAATAATCATCAGCATTTAGTGCACTTATTTTTTCGTCATTAGGTTTTATATCTTGAAACTTATTGGACGTGTACCTCAACCTATTTATGTTCTGAGTTAGCCTACACAGTTCCCTGAAACTCTCACAACAGCCTATATACATTATAGTGTGAATAAGGGCCGCTATACTTGCGGCCACGTCCCCAATGCTCCACCCGAAGGTACTACATTGGGTATAACACGAAATTTAACATGCTTCAAATGTAATCTAACTTCAAAATTACTCGATTCTAAATAAAATTTAACAAACTGACACAAAACTAAAAATAGGGTTTGATTAATGGTATCCATAGCGTTGACTTTAGAGTGTGTCCGATCAAAAGACAAAAGCAAAATGAAAGGGGGAGGGATCCGAAATACCAGATAGCAGCTGTCAGCTCTACTTACTGGCGCGACTGTCTTAAAACTATCCAAATCTAGCTAGCTAATTTTTAAAAAAGGAGAATTCAAATTTTCTAAGCATTCGCCAAATATTTTAATAGTGAATCCAGCTATTTTGTGTACTCTATAAATTTACAAATTCGTGCTACGTGGTCTAATTATTTTGTTCTAAGTCAATCCTATATTCGTCCCTAGTGTTTCCCATTGTTCCCTAACTTGACAATTTATAATTACATTCTTCTTATAGATACTGCGCTCAAAAAATAGACGGCAGAACGTCAAACGAATTAAATCAAGGTACTAAACACTACATGCAGGCAAAAATATAAATATTAAAATAAAAAATAAATATATAAATAAACATAAAATAAATAAATATCTAAATAAGCAAAAGCATCACCCACATTATCAGTTGCACTCCCATAAACATTATGATGGCTAGCGCCATTATACACAAAAACGTGCTCGTTAAATTACTTCAAATCTTTTTATTAATGCAAGTCAATGCTTATGTACAGCCGCCACAAATTTATTCCCACCTTGTGTATAAATTACTCCAACATCCGTTGATCTGGTCGTCTTCTTACGTCTATTGATATCTTACTGCTAAGGGGAGATGGATGTGCACTGTTAAAGTCTTGGTGGGTATGCACTGAACGTTCGGGGGGGGGGGGGGCATCACTATCACTTTAAAAGTCCCCGGGATGCGCAGTTACACTATTTTATTTCCCAGCCTATATACAGCTCGATTCTCCTTCTATTGTTTTCTAATTATATGCCCTATTTCACCGAGATTCAGTGGTGCGTGAAGGGACGCCCAAGTGCCGCCGCTTGAAAAATGTTAGGCGAGCACTTTTTACAAAAATAAGCCTTCTTCGTTCGGATGAGAGGTAAAATGGAGGTCCCGTGTGTGAGTGTTGCCGCACATGTTAAAGATCCTTACCTTGCTTGAAACAGCAAGGGTTCGGCAAAATTCAAAATTTTTCAGGTAAAAAAAACCCTGGCCAATTTAGTACCTTCGGGTGGACCATTGGAAAATTACATGTAAGGTATGTGAAGGAAATTAAGCAGCCCCTGGTTGCCAAGGATCCTCCAACACTTAGACATTTGCCATATTAATAGTTTTCCAGTAAATCCTTTTGCACAATTAACATTAGTTGAGAATATTGCAAGACCAATACTTGCAGTTGTTTATAATAATCATCATGTTTAAGTACAATTATTTTTTCGTCATTAATTTTTCCTTCTTGGGGCTAGTTAATTTCTATTCTGAGCTAATCTGCACATTTCCCTGAAATTCCCACATCCTACATCTTTCACTATCTATGTACAATAGTTTAACCTAGGTCTACTTCTACTTCTCTTTTTTCGTATCTCTGCTTCTAATATATTTCGCACTATTCCCTCATGTCGTAGTATGTGGCCTATCATCCTATCTCTTCTATTTTTTTAATGTTTTCCACACTCTTTCTTCCTAACACCTTTCTAACACCTCTTTGTTCTTAACTTTGTCTGTCTTCGATATATCTTCATCATACGTCTGTAGCACCACATTTCAAAGGCTTCCACCTTTTTCTTGTCCGCTTCTCCTACTGACCAGGCTTCACAGCCGTACAGTGCTGTGCTCCACACATATGTTTTAAGCAATCTTTTCCTTGTTTCTGTGTTTGTGGTCTTTGAGCACAGTAGTTGCTTTTTCTTGTTAAATGTAGCACGACCCTGTGCTAATCTTTGTTATATATCTTTTGTGCTTTTGCCATCTTGCGTTATTTGGCTTCCTAGGTAGCAGAAATCCTTAACCTCTTGTAAGTTCGTGTTACATACTTGTATTCTTGTTTTTGATTTATTTTCCCCACCTTTGCAAACTAGAACTTTAGTTTTAGTTTTGTTAATTTTCATACCGTATCTCTCTGCTAGAACCGTTTCCATTTCATTAAGAGCAGCTTCTAACTCTTCCTTGCTAGACGCTAATACCGCTATATCATCTGCAAATCTAAGCATATCAATTTTTTGTCCCTGCATAGTAATTCCAAATGTCTTCCTGCATTTGACAGTATTCATTGCCTCTTCTATGTACAAGTTAAAAATCAATGGGGATAGGGCACATCCCTGTCTCACCCCTTTCCTAATGTTTACTTCTCTACGTTCCTGCTCTAATTCTATTACTACTGTTTGCTCTTTGTATAAGCTATGTACTATTCGTCTATCCTTATAACTCATTCCAATCTTTTGAGTATTTCAAACATTTTTTCCAATTTACATTGTCGAATGCTTTTCCAGATCTACAAACCCTATATACACGCTTTCCCCTTTTTCTATTGTTTTCTCCATTATCACTCTCAGAGCTAAAATAGCCTACCATGTTCCCCTGTTTCGCCTAAACCCAAATTGGTCTTCTCCTAGTATTTCTTCAGCTCGTTTTTCCATTCGTCTTTGCACAATTCTAGTTAATATTTTTGACACGTGTGCTGCCAAACTTATTGTTCGAAAATTTTCACATCTATCTGCGCCTTTCTTTTTTGGTATAGTTACTATGATGCTACGTTTGAAATCTTTGGGTATCTCGCCTGTCTCATACATATAGCTTACAAGTTGGAAGAGACGTTCTGTTACTGCTTGTCCAGCGGCTTTTAGAGTTTCTGCTTGCACCTTATCTGTACCCGGCGCCTTACCATTTTTCAGACTCTTTAATGCTAATTCAAACTCGTCTCGAAGTATAGGATATCCCAAGTCATCATTTTCAATGTCTGATTCCTGTTCTAATGCAGTTAGTTCCTCTCCTGCATATAAATTCCTATATATTCTTGCCATCTACTCACTTTCTCCGTTTTCTATGAATACGTTTCCTTGTGCGTCCCTTATATTTTTGCTATACGGTTTTATATCCCTAAAATTCATTCTAATTAATTTGTATGCTTCGTCTGTCTTTCCTATTTCCATCTTAGTTTGTACTTCTTTGCACTTTTCATCAATCCATTGTTCTTTAGCTTTCCTGCATTTTCGAATAATTTCCCATTTTATGGCTTTGTATCTCTGTTTTCCTGTTTCGTCTGATTTATTTTTGTATTTTCGTCTTTCTTCTATTAAATTCACGATATCCTTTGTTATCCATGGTTTCTTATTTTCTTTTTGTGTATACCCCAAAATATCTCTGGCCACCATGTCTAGGCTGGATTTAATGTTATTCCATTCTGTTTCTACTTCCTTAGTTTCAGATATTTTCCCGATATCTTTTTTCGAATCTTTCTTGAATATCTTTATCTTTTAGTTTCTCTAAGTCCAAGTGCCTTTTTCCGTTCCTTTTTTTCAGATTTTTAAATTTAAGTGCGGCCTTCATAATTACGATGTTGTGGTCAGTATCTATATCTGCTTCTGGGTAGCTTCTACAGTCTTTTACTTGATTCCTAAACCGTTGTCTAACAAGAATGTAATCTATTTGATATCTTCCTATATCTCCTGGCATCTTCCACGTATATCGTCTTCTAGCATGATGTTGAAATAATGTGTTTGTGATGATTAAATTGTTCTTGTCGCAAAATTCTACAAGCCTATTTCCCCTGTCGTTTCTCATGCCTAAACCAAATAAACCTACTACTGCTCCTTCCCTACCCTCACCTACCACAGCATTAAAATCTCCCGTAATTATTAAATTTTCATGTCCTTTTACGTATCTTAATATGTCTTCGATATCTTTGTAGATGGCTTCTACCTCTTCGTCACTGTAGTTAGAGGTGGGCATGTGTACTTGCATTATTACTGTGTTTACCGGTTTAGATTCTAATCTAACCATGAGTACTCTTTCGTTCTTTTGTAAGTAATTTTCTACACAGTATCCTATCTTTTTCCGCATAACTATCCCCACACCCAAATTTCCGTCCTCTGCTCCTGTATGAATTACCCTGAAGTCTCCACTCCAAAAATCCCCGCCTCTGGCCACCGAACTTCGCTGATCCCTACTATGTCTAGTGATAACCTATTCATTTCGATTTTTAGGTTCTCTAGCTTACCTACTTGCTTCATACTTCTAACATTCCACGCTCCGACTCGCAGAATGTTCCCGACTCTTATTTTTAACTTTCCGATCGCATCCTCCGAAGTAGTCCCCTCCCGGAGATCCAAATGGGGGACTATTTTAACTCCGGAATCTTTTACCCCAGAGAATGCCATCATGTTTGTTACAATTTAAGTACGCTGTGTACTTGGGAGGTAATGTGGTGGTTTCTCGTTGCCTTCCACATCGCAGTAGTGTGTCTTAGACTGCCATACCGACCCCTATGGTCTCTGCCAATCTAAGTACCGAAAGAGCCGCTGCCCTCTTTCGAGGACCTGTCTTAGTCTGGTTTCTCACTAACGACCCTACTACTTTGGTTGGACCTGTAGTTTGGCTCTTTATCTCATTAGAACACGCAAGCCATTTCACCTGTTCTAGTAATTTAGAACTTCGGCAAGGTGCAGGTCCATTCGAAATGGACCATAACATATATGTTAAAAAATATTAAAGTTAAAGAATGCAGAGTATTTAAAAAAGCTTTTCTTTATCGGAAAAAAAAAACAAATCACAAAAGCAACAGTTAAAATTTCAATTCAATAATGGACTGAAAAAATGGTAAATTTGATTTAATGAAATAATCTTTACAAAAAAATAATATTTTTGTTTTGCAGTAGTTCTTTAAGAATCTAATAATTACACTACATAAACAAAAAGAATATCGGGATATTTTAAAATTGCAATGAAAAAATTAATTTTCAGATCTTTTATCAAGTCATCAAGTTTAGCTATTTCCTCCTCCGCTTCTTGTTGGATTTTCATTTTCTTTGCTCGAAGTTCTTTTATTTCTTCTGCAGTCCTCTTATTTTTAGATGATAATTCGTCAGACTCTTTCTCAATAAGCTTTTCAGTTTTAGTTCATGATAGTAACAGTGAAAATTTCTGGCTGCAAGTATCATGTTTTGAAACATCTACTTTAAATAAACTTCCAAAACTACTAACAGCATCATAAACAGTTCTCAATGCAATTACCAACTTTTCTTGGATGTTCTCAATCAACATAGCTTTATTAATGCTGAAACCACTCTCAACAGTTGCATTTCCATATGACATAATGCGAATATTTTTTTACAAACATGAATAAGTTTTGATAGTTTGTGTTTTTATCCATCAATGAAGAATAGAAAACATCTTATCTTTCGCTCTCATGTTTGAATTCTCATATTTCCTTTTAATATGAGAACATGCAATAAATTTACAAAGTTTTAATTTCACTTTATCAGCAATGACAGCTGTCTTTGTTTGCAATCCACAACACTATCCAAAGCTTTTTCTATCTTATGAACGCAGAATGAACTTGAAGCAGATATAACATTTGGAGACAAGCAGCTTATGCCCGTAACCAGTTTAAAACGTAATGGATTTCTTTCTATTAATTTTAGAGCCATTTTCTGTAAAATGAAACACACTCTTCCGTTAAATTTGACTTTACAGTATCTGATGCTTTACTTTCATTAACGCTGCGCCTTGCTGTAAAACCATTGTTCACATCAATAATTGGTAAAGGATTACACTTTCGGGCGACATCAACTTTCATTAACTTCATTGCAGTACTATACTTCTCTAAAACACAATTTTTAATAAGTCTCTTCATTAAGCCATGCAGTATCAAATACTCTTCATACAGCAAGGGCGCCATTGGCTTACCAGCCTAGAATCTCATTAAACAACCACTGAAATAAAGAATCCTAATTTTGTTTCTAAAAGCTCACTGCATTTTAATCCTGATTTCACTGTACCACAAGTCTTTGTACTTGGTTCATCATTTTTAACTTCAGTCTCTTGAATGAAAACTCTCAAGTGCGGCAAAACGTTTAAAGCCTTTTGTACAACAGCTGAACCCTCTAGCTACTGAACGGAACAATTTCAGTGGAAAAACATTAGTGTTTGTAAAGCATACAAAATCAGCACGTCTAGCTGGTGAATCTTTAAACAAATTAAAGACAGCATAGGGAAATTTATTTAGATCCCAGGATGTACTTTGATGTCCTGTTTTAAAAGCACCATGGAAAATGTGAAGGCCACAGGATTCAATATCCAAAAGAGATTCAAAGTCAGCATTCTCTTTTAGATCATTTTGTAGCAATGAATGTAATCTATGATTAACATTCGGCCCATCCATTCATAATTGGAGTATTTTCTTCATATCTGATGATGGAACAGAACTTTTTAGAGCATTCAGTAAGGATATTGCATAATGCCGAAAGAAAATTTATGTTAAATATCGTGTTAACACTGCATTCGTATTTTTTTTTCCAAACTCTGACTTTGATCCTTCTGTATAACTTTGTATGTTGTTGCCAGAACTAGGAAGGGGAAGAACAATTCTGGTTTTGGTAAGATTGGAATGTGTGCACCTCTTGTTCAGCTAAGCAGTGAATAAGGTGGTATGGAGAACTGGTTTAAGGAA